>OX421972.1:36881589-37506589 GCA_949128135.1 Parasteatoda lunata | reverse complement strand
TTTTTTACTTAAACTTTGTACACAGACTTCTACTAACGCTACCAATATTCAATCAAAATGTGAAAATGAGGGAGCACTTATTTTGTCTCTTTCTAGTCTTCATTTTAAATACAAAACCAGTTATTCATTAAAATATGTACCGGGCACTACAAGATTAAATTAATTTCCAGTGTTCTTTTTTAAAGGGATTTTTAGAAATATATGAAAAACTTTGAGAAAACCCATGTAGAAAGTTTAATTAAAGTGAAATTTGTTACCAAAATATCGATGACTTAAAAAAATGGTTATAAAAGCAATTTAAAAAGAAAACACTTTATTTCGTCTTGTTATCTGAATGTATTTTGCTATCCGATGCAATTTGAATACCAAAATTCATTTTCCTGAATCGATTACATCTCAGTTCGGGAATTTTCAATTGGACGTAGACAATTTACCAGATTCCTATCTTGATTTTGAATATAAACCAAATTTTAATCTTAAATCTGAATACAAATGAACGTAATTCATTTATATCAGGAATCAAAACATTCTCTCAATATTAAACATTCATAGTAGCGGATCGTGATGCTCAAAAATTAAAAAATTAAAGAAAATCAGAAACTTAAAGTTACGAAGATGTGCAGAAAATCCACAAATAAAAAAATTAACAAACGATAATTAGTTCGAAACTAATTAACTGTTAAGCTTGTTTTAAGAAATACCATGCAGACTATTCTGTAGGCCACTATTATGCCACAACAGAGTTGAAATTGGAATGACGAAAGAGCTATTTTTACTCATAAATTTAACGAAAGTTTTTTTATTTGAAATCTCAATTTGTTCGAAAGTTATTGTAATTTCAAGTGATTTTTTTTCCAAACTTTTTTTCGCATTTTTTTTTAAAACTTTAATTAAAAACTTTTCATCCATTACTGTAGAAAATTTTCTTGCTCTCTCGAGATCTTTATTTTATAAACTCATGGTTGACTTGATGCCAAAACTACGAAAAACTGAATTAAGAAAAAAATAGGTGAGTGATAGATATGTTGCCAGATATAAATCTTAATATTCAAATCGAAATTTGTAAAAATATAAAAAACTCAAGAGAGCTACAAGAGAGCTTGTTATATATAGTATAAAAGGTAAACTAGAGAAAAGCTCGGAAAATTTTCCTGATACTAATTCATAAATGATTTAGGAAATTTGATATTCTACAGCACTATCGATACTGTCATGGTTTTATTAACGAGGTTGTATTCAGTGTATAATGATGATTTACTTTTAAAATTTGGGTATAAAAATTGTCCGAACTTAAATGATTTATTAACGCTAGCTTGTTTAATCTAATAACAATGATATCAATTATGCTATAGAATGAGTTCGTTTCTGTTTCTATTTTAAAACAAGTTTTTGCTGCGATTGTATATTTCAGCACTAAATTACGGTCAGTGACCGGCAAAAAGTGTTCCAGTTACTGACATTAAAATTAAATTTATACCCGTGAAGCTAAGATAACCGATATAAATACAAATCTGTCCGTAAGTTTTTCTACCGATCAGAAAAAGATTGAAACTTACATAGTCATCAGGTTCAGAGCTCAAGTAGAGATTTGTGTGCTCCTATTCATTGGAAAATGATCGAAATTTAAATTACTAATAAATAGTATTTGACGATAAAATTACAGTTTTTTTTTATAATCAAGAAACCCGTCGTTTTCTACAGTCGCTCTGAGTTCTAATAGATTTTTGAGTGCTACAAAATGTGATTCAAAATGTCGTCGATATTTTAATTACGAGATTTCACTTTTACAGAAACGAAAGTCATTCTGCACTTTCGAAATATTTAATTTTTTGTTAAAGTTTTTGGTACCGTCAATGAAATTTTACATAGTGTTAAAAGAGTAGTATTGAACAAATATAATTTAAAAAAATAATTTTTACTTATTTTTTATACAATTTTTTTTTTTAAGTTAAGATCATTTAAGTGCTATCTAACTATTTAAGGCAATGCATAATAAAATTATTCTTCGCCTATTAAGGCGTGATTTTTGTTTTAATTTTGTAATTATAGTCATAAGTTTAACATTCAATTCTATTTGGAAAACCATTTTATTTTTTCCCATAACATTAAGAAGACAGAGAAGTTTCCTAATCAAACATAGAAATTTTTTTTGGAAAACTAATCAACTCTCACCTGAAAAAAGGAATTGAATTGCTTTAATTTAATTGCTAGAACCCTATTACCACAACTTAATTACAGTGCTAGCGACAGTTTCTTACTCATTTTCGACAAGAAAAACAAGCTTAAAAGTTAATTCAATTTACCTTTTCGACAGAAAAGCTGATTAAAAATTTTCTTGTTTTGGTAATAGAGCAAATTCTTTTTTTTTTCTTTTTTTCCCTATTCGTTCTATTGAGAATTATTAAGGCACTTTTTTTTTAAAAAAACTTTTTCAGTTAGTCACCTAAAAATGTACTAATAGCTAATTGTTTTTTTACTAGTACAATTTAAAACGTTAATTCAGCTTTTGAATTTCTTTTTAGATTTATTTATACCTCTAAAACATTATGATTTATACATTTTTAAATCGATATTTTAGGGAATCTATTATTTAATTCCAAATTCTTGGAAATTTTAATAGAAATTTTCAATTTTCTTTAAAAGTTTTAAATAAGTTAAATACATTTATTATTTCAAATTCAAGATAATTTATTTGTTTAAATAATTAAAGTCCTCAAAATTAATCATTTGAACAAAAAAAATTAAAATTTCTTTGTCCAAATTACAATTTACAATTTTATATGACAATTAAAGTAACAAGTAAATTAAATTTTAACAAAAAAAGGCCTTAAAACTCATATGCATATAAAGTTTCGTACCATATACCGTAATAGTCCAATAATTAACACAAACCTAAACAAAAGAAAAAGATGAGATTAAAATAAATATTATAAATAAATATTATAAATAAATAAATGAACAAATAAAATGCATTTTCAAGTTAGTCCAGTAAAATTAGACAATTTTTTCAGAAAATTTAATAAGCAAATTTTTTTTCCCACAAAAACTTTGCTATTATTATATTATAGAATTTTTTATTTCCTATGAGCTCCACAATCAGTCTTCCCGATGAACAGACCTAGTGCGTTCTCTAGAAGTGGTATCCACTCTTTCAGGACCACCGCAATGGGTGAGATACCGTTGGCCATGTTAATTTGGACGTCTAGTTTCTGCCACACTGGATGGCAGCACCGAGACTCTATTTGATGCTAAATGCCAAGAGCCAATAAGGCACTCCAGGGATCTTTTACATGCCGCATAATCATACGACATGGCCGCTGAGAATTTTCTGCATCTCGAAACTCCGGTGTCTGGGTCGGGGATCGAACCCGCAGACTTGGGCTCAGAAGGCCGACGACCAACCAACTGCGCCACCTAGACCCTTTTATTATAGAATAGATACCTGAAAACTCTCTTACTTTCTTTATACGCTCCCTCCGTTTTTGAGAAAAATGAAGGTGATTTTATGGGGAGAATAGAATTTTTCTTAAATAGGTAAGTGAGGCATTGTTCCTAGTATATTTTTCAACACCGAATTACATGAGTTCAATCCCTAAACGATAGGACTAATAGTTCAGAAGTTATAAGGGTTTTATGTCAAGAAGTACACTTTTGTACTTGTACCAGTTTACGTATTTGACATTATCGCATTTGACATTGTACTTATAAACGCTTTTTACATTGCTATAAAAAAAAAGTACGACTTTGTTTCTTACGGATTTTTTCACACTAAATCGAATGAGACTACACATAAATAAATAATTTTTATTTGAAAAAAAAGTGTTATTTTTGATATAGTACAATAGTACAGTGTGCAAAATAAAAAACGGAACTCCCCGAGATCAATTTGATTTTGGATGATCGGACTTTTACGTAAAGGACTCAATTATAATGGTTCGAGAGCCTGACCTCAAATATGCTAATTAATCAGTGCAGATACTGTTTTAAATTATGAAATCAGACATCAAAACGTACTTTCTCTGAATAAACATACCTTTTCTTTGGACGGATTTGGATTTCTGACTTTCAAGATATGGGTTTGTATCCACAATCTGGAAAATATGGCCGTAGTAGTTTGTCAGGAGATTGGTTGAAAGTTTGGATTCCTTAATGATGATTTTACTTTTATAGTATTTCGCAATGTCTCGAGAGTTTTTTTTAAGCTAGTGAAAAAATTTTGCACACAATCATAAAATTCATGATTGGGCAAAACATAATTTCCAGTAATTATTTATTATTTTTTAATATTTCATTAATTAATGGTTAAAAATGTTTTTGAAGAAGAAGGTTTACAATTGTTTATATAACTTTAAAAAATGTAATTTTTTTGACAAAATACAAAATTTGAACAAAATTAGTTGGATAGTTCTCGAAAAATCAAAATTTTATATGTTCGGCTATCTTACAATTTGACAACTCAAAAAATATTTGAATGTTTGTGCTTGAATTTTGTCATTTAAAATTACATTCTTTAAAATGATATAATAAATTGTGTACCTTACTTTAAATAATTTTTCAACAATTACTAATTAAAGTATTAAAAATCATGAATAAGTATTAAAAATTATTTTTTATACCTATTTCTAATTTATATGGTACAAAAATAAAATTTGTAAAATATGGTCCTAGAAGCTTAGTCAGGGAATTGGTAATTTCAGTTTTCTTTTTTATTTATTCGGCTATATCTTAAAAAAACTTTAAGCGAATAGAATGGATGTTATCATATGTCATTGATGTGGCCACTATATAAACCTTCCTATCTTCCTCAAGACTGGAATATACAGCTATCGTGGTTAGAGCATCCTACTACGAATCTGGAGGTCCTTGGTTCGAATACTGCTAGGTGATAATGAATATCACTCTCACACATTTCTACCTTTGGTCACTTTTTAGACTAAACATTTGCTCAAAATTGAATATATAATGCCTTAATTTTGAAAACACGGAGTTTTTAAATTCGACTATTATTCATTTCAAAGCAATTTTGACACATTTTTGTTCAAATTTGAGAAGTCCGACTACTTTTTAGACAATGCATTTGCTCAAAATTGAATACATGATGTTTTAATTTTGAATACACGGAGTTTTTAAGTTCAACTATTATTCATTTCAGAGCAATTTTGACACATTTTTGTTCAAATTTTAGAAGTCTTTTTTTATAGTATACAATAATACAGTATACGATAATACAGAAGTTTTTACAATATACAATGACCGTTACGTATGAGGGGTGCAGGGATGTTATATCCCCTCTAGTATTTACAAGTAATGGCCGTAAACTTGAAATTCATACGGTAATAAAGCAATAAGATTATAACTCTTACGAAAGGCTTACAAAATTTGAAATAAAAGCAGTATGCAAACAAAAGTTCATTTTAATTATCAATTAAGTAAGATTAATTTTAATTATCAATTAAATAAGATAAGTCTAAAGATTGATTTTAACTTTTTAAAGTAAATATTTATTTGTTTCATTATGCTGTCCTTCTGTTCTTCGAAGGCATCATAATGCTAAATTATTCATTCATTTATCATTTTAAAATGTATTATTATTACTACATTAGATCTATATTTTACTCCTGATATATTCTAAGAAGTCCGTAGTAGTAAAAATATTTGTTTCTGGTGTTGGAAAAAAAAATCTTTGAAAAAAACAGTCATAGATTTTCACAAACACGTTATTCATAATTGCAGTTAAGTTCAGAGTTTAATTTTAATAAAGGTTCGATTTTTTTTCTTCTCTTTTTTGTATCCTTGAAAAGCGCACTATTAACATATATTTTTATTTAAAACACGTAGTACTGAAAAAAAAAATCCTAATTATCCTGCGATACTCATTTTTGTCAAATTTAATTTACAATCCTTCCAAAAAGTATCAGGACTGAAAATTCAAACATGGATAAGAGGTAAGAAACCTCTATCACTAATACAATATGAGTTAAGTCTTATAAATTGTTTTGAATTTTGGCTAAACGATTATAAATTTCAACATGCTGGAAATTCTACGCATGTGAAGCAGATAGTCATCAGAATTGTCTAGTATTTTAAAGCTTCAGTCCAGCTTCTTCTTTTTTAAAAAAATAAAATAAGCTGTAAAATAAATTATTTAAAGATCATTTTTTGAATTATTTATTTATCAAAATTTTTTTTTACCTGTAGATCACTCCATGATATGCACGTGACATAATCCGTCCAATTCCAGTTCGACATAATAGACCTTGAATTCGTTATTAAAAAAAAATCGTATTAATCTAAAGAATTTCGCCAACTTTCATCTTGGCTAAAAATGGAAACACTTTCTCCACGGTGTCACCTCTTTGTCTGGTGAGAGAAGCGTCAAGATGCTTCCCCGGAGTACCAAGAGCAAATGATCCGTGCGAAGAGTGGGAGGAGCTAGATGAGATTCGTGATCCTCTCTTCGAGTTTTCTCTTTTATCTCATTGTTGACCAAGTGTCGTTGTGGTTCGCGATCGAATTGTCAAAACGACACCAAGTATATATCACATTTTCTGAATGATTTCTTTAAGGGTCTTCTTCAGATAGAAAAGGGATTCTATTTTCACCATTTTTACCCTACGGAGAATCATGTGAATGTAGTTTTTTCAACTCATCAGTACTTTTGCGTACTTTTTGCTTCAGTATAATAAATAAAGGTCTTTTATAGATTCTAATATTTAAATTTCAAGGTTATAATTATTTTTAAAGTAATTATAAAGTTACTAAGATGCCTTTGGCGGCCTGATTGGTAACCTTTTAAAATTATCTTTTACAACATATAAATTTTAATGGTAACTAAGATAAATACATAGCACAACTGTATTCAAATATTCTAATTCTTCCACCCCTCTTCTAATTCGAACACCCTAAATAGTTTTGAACTCTATTAAAATTTAAAATTTGTAGAAGAAACTGCATCTCTTTGTATACACTCTCAGAAGAAACGGTTTAAGGACGAACAATTGTATCGTTACCTGAACCATAATATCATGCATGCACACACTTTGCAGTTTTAGTAATTCAAATCAAACTATTTATCATTCTAGTTGAACCGTAATATCGTGTAATTAAAGTTAAGATGGTTTAAGTTAAGATGGTTTAAGTTAAGATGGTTTAAGTTAAGATGGTTTAAGTTAAGATTAGATTAAGTTAAGATTAGATGGAGTAGAGATAAGATTGTGTAACTTTACCGCTTGATATTAGTGCAGCAAATTTGCATGCTATTATGGTTTAATGCATTTGATGGTAGAAGTAGAATCCATTTTCTGTCTGAAGAAGATATTTAAGGGTAATCTCTCTTCTGTTTGTGTTATAATACAGAAAAACTTCAAATTTTTATTTCCTTTAAAAAGATGCTAAAATACGTTTTTAAAACATATTCAATTTATGGAGAATCTGTTTATATAAAACACTTATGTGTATGTAATTTCAAGTATTTAACTTTATTCTATAACCGTCGTTGAGCAGCCGAACCGGTTTTGAGTTTACGAATACTAATGTTTAAATCCATATTCTTGTAATAATTTTGAACCCAATCTAGAAGATGAGGGAACTTCTGGATTAAGCTTTGGAAAAAATTTGCTTTTGTGGGGGACTTCTTTGATGGAACTAACCCGCATTTTCGGGACATGGAGAGGAAAACCACGACAATCTTCCACGGTTAGACTGACGGCAAGGGGATTCAAACCCCTGATCTGTCTGTCACTGAGAAGATTTTACGTCTGCACTATGGTCGGTACGACCAGCCAACGCTGGGATTCGAAACCGGTTCACCTCATTGGGGGAGGGGGAGTGCTCTATCCCCTGAGCTGCCAGGACTCTTATGTGTACGTATTGTCAAAGAACCAATGAAATTTCTTTTCGTGCCGGCAAAAAAAGAAAACAAAAAAAACTAAGCGAATGAATTCATAAACATTTACGCATTAACGTATATATTTATACAAATTTACAAATAAATATATATATAAAGGCAGGAGTTGAGTAAAATAAAATTTCAAAGCGAACCATTTATAAAAACATGCTGTTCTATATTTTTATTTTAATAACACTAATTGATGCAGGCTCAGTAAGAAATTATAATATGAAGTAGTATATAATAATAATAAGAAATTATAATATGAATATGAATTATAATATGATGAGAAATGTAGAAATGATGCTTCATATTTAAAGTGGGAGAGAGATGCGTTTTATTTATGAAATTTAGCAGTTTTTATTTCCTTATTTTTTTTAATAAATTTTATGAGTTTTTATTAGAATAAATTACTCAAACTTTTAATTGTGACGCTGAGCTTATTAATTGCGCAAATAAGGAGATTCTATAATTAGTTTCAAATGTAGACAAATAGAACTGAGATGCATAAAAATTGAATCAAAATGAGTATGAATATAACGAAATTTACATAAATTAAATGTTTCTCCGAATTTATAAGTTCCATATTTTCAGAACTTCATTTTAAAAGGAGAACCAGTTCAGATATATATCTAGATTAAAATACACAATTGTTCAATGAGTGTGCGACGTGTACTAAAATTTTAAGAATTGTGAAAGAATTTTGGGTGAATTAGAATGGAGAGCAGGAAGCAGAGGTTGGTGCCTCCAGTCCCCAAACTCTAATAATTCTTTACCTAACAATTTTCAATAAGAAATAGTCATAAATTGAATTATTTATTTTAAAAGTAATACTTTAAAATTTAAAACAATAGAAAAACTTTATTTAAAGAAAACAGTTCCATAAATGGAGTAGTTCAGAATCGTTTGCTTTTTATTCTTTCAACTTTCCCTACCTTTCGATCGTTTTATGCTTCTAAATTTTCTAGTTCATTAAGATTATTTTTGTCATCCTAAATGCGTTAATTAAACACGTTAAATTTTAATTTGAGTTACAAATTATTATACACTTTTATAAAATCGGTTCAAGATTGAACCGATTTCTAAAAGTTTCAGCTCCATGACTATCTATGTATAATTAGGGACATTCAATTTGTGTATAATAAGAGATTTTCAATTAATGTGTAATAAGAAATTATAAAAAAATTATTAATGAAAATCATGCATTCTTTGAAATAAGCAAACGAAATTTTCGCTTAATAGTTTTTATCTTATTTGTCTTATACTTTAATATATATAAATACTTATATATAAATACTTTTTTTTTCATTTTTACTTAAAAACTACAAGGAATTTATGCTCGATGATAAAACAGTGTTCGATTAAAGTTAATAACAGCTAAATAGTACATTAATTGTTTTCTTTTCACACAGGAGAAAAAAATGTAGTTTTAGAAATTTTCAAGAAAATTAAACAAAATTTTTCTTAAACTTTTATTACACCTAAAATATTAAGGTACAAAGTTCTTAGAAAATGTAAAAGTACGTGTAAAGTGAGTTAGAAAATAAAAAGATACAAGATTTACAGAATAGAATAGAATAAATTTAAATCGTTACATATTTGGGTTTTGGTTGATGGATATATATAATACAGTTGTATTATCTAGACAAAGAAGAAAAACTCTTAAAAACTAGGAATAACTTTAATAAACTTTTATTGAACTTAAAATATTAAGCTGCAATGTCTTAAGAAAGTCACATATAAAAAGTAAAAGATTTACAAGATAGAAAAATAAATCGAAATCATTACATTTTGGGTTTTGAACTTAATAAATAGTGACTTAAATAAACTTTTATTTTAATTAAAAAATATTAGGATGCAAAATTTCATGTAAAAGGCAAAGATTTGCAGAGTAGAATAGATTAAATTGAAATCGTCACATATTTTAGTTTTGGTTGATGGATGATATATATAATACAGTTTTATTATCTAGACAAGGAAAACTCTAATAAATTATATATAACTTTAATAAACTTTTATTGTACAGAAAATATTAAGGTATAAAATTTTAAGAAAATCACATATAAAAAGTATAAAATTTACAGAATGGAACAAATTAAATTGAAATCGTTACATATTTGGTTTTTGGTTGTCGGACAGATATAATACAACAACATAATCCAAACAAAGAAGAAAATCTCTTAGAGAACCTCCGACATTATCTCTGGTGGTTATTACATATTCATAAGCAATCTGCTTGGGTTAAAGAACAGCAAGTCACATAGTTATTCATTCTATACGACGTCAATAAAAATACATCATAAAGATTTTTGTTTCTGTTTATATGGTAATCTAATAAAGAAGTTGATTTAGTTTAGTTCCGATGTACCGTGAATGAACTAGAAAAAATAGACTATTTTTAGTTCAAAACTAAAGATTTTGACGAGGATGTTTTTATTATCATATTTTGAATCGTATCTACTTATTTTTCTTATTTTCTACTAATTGAATATCCGTTGTTAGTACGGGGTAAAAAATAATAATTTATCAGTCCTTTGGTATTAACAAATTTAAACACTACACAACCACCCAATACACGAAACTGAAAGGTACGTACCAAAACAATTAAAAAAAACATTGGTGTTTATTATTATTTTGTTTGCGGCTTATCCTGGTAACTTTACGTTATTAGATAAAGAAAAATGTTTCTAAAAAGTTCAATTCAACGAAATAAAGCTCCCCCAGAATCCTTCAGCTCCAAATATGATATTATTTATTCACTATATTCATAATTGTTAGAACTTACTACAATCAAAAAAATTTTCCATTGAATTTAACAAAACTTAGATTTCTTATAGTTACCGTTAATTTTGCTATATTTAGAATTATAAGATCACTTTTCAAAAGCGTTATTATAAGCAAAATAAATATCATGGTTTCTAACATGTTTAAGAATACTATTTCTGTAGCTTCTGCCGAAATAGTATTCTTATTCTTTTGGGTGGCGTCCGCTTTCACAAGCCAACCAGTTTTTTTAATTGAGCTTATCTGAGACAACGAATAAAAAGTAACTAATTATTAAAAGAAATGCAATAAACCCCCAATGTAACCCGTTTTAATACAGTTGAACTATAAGCTAGCAAACATCATTAATGTGATCCTTTAATTAATTGGAATAAAGAAAGAAAAACATAAACTATTAAGCAAAATTAACTATAGGGTGACTAAATATAACAAGTGGCGATTAAAAAAATTGTCTGTCAGTCACCACCCCATCGCCATTTTCTTGTCCAAAATGCATCCCAAGTGTAACAGAGTTGACATATTTCTTTAGTGATAGGTGGATTATGGGCTATAGTCCCCTTGCCGTCGGGATGACAATGGGAGGTTTTCATGGTTTACCTCTCTATGTAACGCAAATGCTTGCTAATTCCATTAAAAAAGTCCTCCGCGAAGACTAGTTTACCCCCAATGCTTTATTCAAGAGTTCCTTGGTCTTCTGAGTTGGATTCAAAATTACAAGACTACGGAATTGAACACTGATACTCAGAATTGTAAACTTGGAATGAAACTGTTCAACGCCGATTGTAAACAAAAATAATATACACATATAGAATTATTATGAATGTTTTATGGTATTCTGAAAATTACTTTATTTTATGCTTGTTTCTAACATTTTTTTTTTTTTCATTTTATAAACAAACTTTGTAATGTTTACCATATTTTGAGAAATTCTCCAAAAAAAAAGCCTATCATTATTAATATGAAAAATTTTTATATTAATAAATTTATAATGGTAAACTTTGAGAAAACTCTTTTATCACACGTACCCTCGAGATGTACTAATTGATATTTTGTATTGATTTTTTGAATCGGTATTAATTGATATTTTGGATTGATTTTTTGAATCGAGTGGTGAAATTGCCTGCTACAAACGCTGTCCGAAATTCCGGACCCTAGCTGATTAATGCCCAATTACAAATATGAAGTCATATTTGCAAAATACATATTGGTCAAACCAATTTCACGATGAAAAACGATTATATAGATTACAAAATATTATTGTAACACTTTGATAAATGAAAATCTATTTTTTTCGGGATTCTTGATTGCTAATATGATGTCAATATATAAAATTTTAACTATGGATAAAAAGGTTTTCATTACTAGAGTACTTTTCATTACTATTGAAAATAAATTTTTACTGAAATAAATTTAAACTTTTTTATTTTAATCTGCTAAAACAATTGGGATAGGAAATTAAATATTACTTTAGAAAGAATTAGGTAAAATATTGTATATGTGTCTAAATATCGTGTATAAAATTAGAAATTTACCTATCGTGCATATCATATGCAAAATAATCAAGCAATATTTCTTCAGTAGTATGTTTATAAAAAGTAATTTCATTTTTTTAGGTAGTATAAATAACTAGAAATATTCTCCAATATCCTATAATCACTTAAAAAAAATTCTAAAACCGATTCTTATTACGATAAGATTTTTTCTATGTGTTGTTAAACGAGAATCAAAGTTTATTATTTGGATTATACTCCGTTGCATTTTCAGAAAAGGTTTTTGCGAATTTAAGTGATCCTCCGCGACTGTATATAGTTCTGTTCTATTTTGCTAAAAAATGAAATAAATATGCTGTCAAAACAATTTAAAAGCTTCTAAAAGTTAAACACGTCAGACAGAAATTTAATTCGTGATATCTTTCACAATATATATCACAGAATTATTTAAAAAGTCTTACTGGTTTCGAAGTCTTATTGAAATCCTAGATTTAGCGACATATTTTGATAAATAAGAACATACATTCTAGAAAAAAAAGAACTATTATGACGTCGCAAAAGCATTGGATTTGATTGGACCAAGGCCGTATTTACGTATAAACTAAGTAAGCTGTAGCTTGGGGCCCCGAGATGGCAAGGGCCCCCAGTTCCCACTTTTTTTCTTCCTTTTTTAAAGTCTTACTCGGAGCTGGGGCCCTATAAAGCCCATTATAATTTGTTTTTTTTCTTTTTTGGCATTTTCAGATGCTTTTCAAAATCTAATCGTAGTGTTTAAAAATATAAAATATATTGTTGGCTATACACACTTTTTATGCAAATAATAAATTAAGGTATTAATGTCTAATTCTTTATACTATTTCTATATTCATAGCATCGAAATATTTATTTAGACATACAGAAGAAAATTAAATGAATTTGGTATACTTAGTTTAATTGCATTGTTTTATAAGAATAATTTATCTGTAATATTAATATTTAAAATAAGTGTAGAAGTCAAAGTGTGTTTTTTAAAGTATGCACGTTAAAAACTAATAATTTAATAATTATTTTAAAAACTAGAAGGCTTCGCCCCTTGTTCACTTTGCTCACTAACCCTCGTGGTTGCTTCTCATTAATGAGTGCAGATAAGAGGAAAAACAGTTCATTTCCATTTTTCTACACAAAAATTACGATTGCCATTTACATTTTGAAGGTGACTAAATTTAAGCAAATCAATAAAATTTGAAAATTGGTACCTCCCTCAGAGTTATTTCTCAGTGAAGGATAGATCATTCGCCTCCGAATTAGGTGAACCGAGTTCGAATGCCAGTGATGGCTGCTGGTCGATATGAATTCTACACCCGGCTTGCACCGACCACTGTGCTGACGTAAAATATCCTCAGTGGTAGACGGATCATGGGTTAGAGTCCCCTTACTGTCAGACTAACCGTGGGAGGCATTCGTGGTTTTCTTTTCCATCTAACTCAAATGCGAATTGGTTCCATCAGAACGTCCTCCACGAAGGCACAAATTTCATCAAATACTTGATCCTGGAGTTCTTTTTTTGCTGGATTGGGTTCAAAATACAAGGCTACGGAGTTATACATTAGTAGTGGAAACTCGAAATTGGGTGGGCTGTTCAATGACTGTTATAAAATGAACTAATAATTTGGCCGCAATAGCTTGGTTGGTAGGGCTATGGACTCGTGTTCGTGAGAATGGGAGTTCGAATCAAGCCGGCAGAAGAATACCCATGTATAAAATGGTTACTGGTGCATGTTAAATATGTCTGGGTCACAAAGTCCAGTAATTTCTTGACAAATCAATACCTCTGGGTACTGACCCAGGAGTTCCCTTGTCTTCTGCATTGACATCAAAATTACAAGGCTACGTAGTTAAACATGGGTAGTTGTAAACTCAAAATTGAGTCAATTTTTCAACGGCGGTCATAAAAAGAATAAAACTAATAATCAAATTGTATTTTCTTGTATTTCTTTCTAACTCCTTGCATATTTTCTACACACCTTCATAATTTCATGTTTCTAAGTCTATAGATTTTGAGCAACAAAGCAAAAAGTAACGTAAAGAAATTTTTTTAATAATTTAATGTTAATACTCAATAAAAAATAATGATAGTTTTCCTCAGGTGTATATAAATAGAATTGAACTTATATGGGCCCCATCTTTTTCAGTAGCTTGGGGCCCGGCCAAGCTTAAATCCGGCCCTGGATTGGATCACTAAAAATGGAGCGTTTTATGTTGATATCTTCTTAACAAATCAAATGCGAGATTAGGAATTATTACTTTTGTTTCACTAAAAAAGAAAATAGCTTTCAAGAAAAAATATTTATTATTCTTTCATCAGTTTCTTTAAATACGAATAGAAAGACATATGCTTGTTATGATTTTTTGATATCATTTTTATTAATTCTTATTACTAGTTAATTGATTGTTCGATGAGTTTTGTTTTCCTAATTTCACATGATTTAAGAAAGCATACCAAAAGAAGTTTCAAGAGTTGGCGATGTTGATACAAAGAATATAGAGTGACTCCCCTCAATATTCTTTGGTTCGCGCAGAGAACTTGGCATCCATTTAGTGTACACTTAAAACAAAACAATGCAAACAGACTCTCTCCGTAGCGATAATGTTTTTTTTTTTTTTTTTTAATTTTTGTTTTTTTTACTTAACATACTACAGCGTGTAGAAAAAATCATTCTGTTTGCTGGAACTTCCGAATTTTTATTAACGCAGCTCCATATTTTTCAGGGAAAGGTTGCATACATTTCTAAATTTCATTTTCAATATTTTTTGGCTCAGATGTTTGTGCAACTAATTTTTTTGTCTTTCATTTCATTTACCTTTCTTTACAAGAGAAATGAAAATTTATAACTGTCTAAAGTAAACACTGCATTTTTTGAATTCAACGAAGTTTCTAAAAAATCAGAAATTGAAATAAATGCTTTTAAAACGTCTTTTTGAGCAAATAAAATGCAATTTTATGTATTCTACTTGCATATTTGAATTCGTTAAACACAAAATTTTAACAAAGTAAAGAAAATCTATTTTGTAAAAAATGAATTTTGATATTAAAATTTCCTATAATGGTTTTTTACTTACTAAGTTAAAAGTTACTAAGTTATTTTTTATTTATTTATTTATTTTTAATTTTGGCCAGCTTTTTGTCGATTTAGACCACTGTGTAATGGACATGATTAGGGAGAAAAACAACAAAACCATTTTTGTCAACAAAACAACGAAAACGGTAAATAATACGGAAAATATCTGAAGAAACGGGTATTTTTTTACGATATAACACAAACTGTTCAGGAGTTATGTATAAGAGATACACATACACTTAAATAATTTCTTTCATAATAGATTTGTATAGTTTCAAATGTGTGCGTGTTTGTGTGTGTGTGTTTTTTTAAAAATTCTACTGACTGTTTCTCTTGCACCTGAAATCATAGAATTATCTTTTTCTTCTTTTAATTGCTTATAGTTCATTTAAGGTATACTGTTGAAACATAACATTTGTTTATTGCTGTTCTATTCATAAGAGATACACATACACTTAAATAATTTCTTTCATAATAGATTTGTATAGTTTCAAATGTGTGTGTGTGTGTTTTTTTAAAAATTCTACTGACTGTTTCTCTTGCACCTGAAATCATAGAATTATCTTTTTCTTCTTTTAATTGCTTATAGTTCATTTAAGGTATACTGTTGAAACATAACATTTGTTTATTGCTGTTCTATTTTAGTTTCTTACAATAACAATATGCAAAAAAATTTGATGATTGAATAAAAGTAATTATTTCTTAAAAAGAGATTCATTATTAATAAATGCAGAAAGAAGTGGTGTAACTATGATTACAAACAAAATAATTTGCTTAATTGTAATGATTATATGATGTGTTTCGCCGTGACAATCAGTTCAACATTGAACCATAATATCGGTAAACTGTTAGAAATATCGCAGGAAAATGGTTAAATAACAATGCTATTTTACCATTTTCAAACAAAACCGTAAAATGACCAGAGATATGATGGTATTCAAACTGTTAACTGCACACCTACTAGACCCACCGAATGAAGCCCCTTGGTTCCTTGCAGTTAGGTACAATTTATAACAAGGAGGGCTAATCTGTCAATCTAATGACCAACAGAACGGGGGTTCGTTCCAGCGTTGACATCGCAATATTTCTTCTATTCCCTTCAATACGTAAAGAGTTTCTAGTGTCCTACTCTTCCCAATTTATACCCTGGGCTATTAGAATATGATATTCTGATTCACGCGTAAATGGCAGCCACATAAAGCTGCTAAACAATCTCCAATGTGTAGTTAGGTGTAGATCGTGATATCAAAAGCGTAAAGGTAAAAAATTTTCTTTGTCGTACACTTTACGGTTAATTGGATGGACAGACTGCGGCCGGTTATTTTACCACAATTTTAGAATGGAACTTCTAACAGTATGCTTTGAACTATAATACAAGACAAATTATCGTAACTTTAATAAAGTGCTTTGTTGAATCGGTCATTTTGTTCAAATTTTGTTGTTGTATAGTATCATGCATTAAAATTTCAGAAGAAATAGATTGCCCATCTCTTAGTTCAGTTTATCCCGATCGTATTAATATTGCAGAAAATATAAGCTGAAACTGCAATAATACACTGCTAGAAAAACAGTGCATACTTTTATAGTTTATTTAATATGTTACTGAAAATGATAAATAATTATATTTCACAATGAGAAATAACTGTATATTTTATGGAAAAAAAATATTTTCATTGAATTAAACTTTAAGAATACATTAAATATATTTTTAAATCAAATAAAAGAAAAGAAATTCTAATAAAAATGTTTCAAAACATATGTTTTGTTTTTTATTTTGTATTTAGGTTCACTTTTAAAACTAGTATTAAAATAAGAGTTTTGTTCATTTAATATATTTATTAAAGTTGGACGGTTCATTAAATTATTTCCTATCGTTTTTATAAAAAATTAAATTAGTTTACAAAAAATTCTATATAGTTGTACTTATTATATATTTTCTGAACATTTTGGCAGTTTTTGCTCTCAATTTCAACATTAATCTTAAAACTATTTTTTAAATCACTAGTTTAATCAATCTGATTAATTTTTTGTT
Organism: Parasteatoda lunata; assembly: GCA_949128135.1. Taxonomy (NCBI): domain Eukaryota; kingdom Metazoa; phylum Arthropoda; class Arachnida; order Araneae; family Theridiidae; genus Parasteatoda; species Parasteatoda lunata. The sequence continues at coordinate 37,489,297 of OX421972.1, read as the reverse complement.
CGTAAATGTTTGAAGAAACAAGATAGTTCATCGTTTATTTTCATTTATTTTATGGCTCTCTAGGGATAAAATGTTTACCAGAGAAGAGTAAATAGACTATCAATTCATGTTGAGTTACTGTCTAAAAGAATAAAGATTACTTTTTCTCCAATGATATATTGTCTATACTTCAAAAATAATGGAAGCTTCAGTGAAAATTTATACGCTTTCTCCAAAAAAAAAAAAAAAAAAAAAAAAATTAACTGTTGATATTAATTTTGAAACAATATTTTTGGTATTTATCAACACTTAAAATGTTTAATAGTAAAGAAGAAACAATTTTTAAGAATTTGTGTTTGTGAAAGAATTGTCTAACATTTCAAGCCTGCCAATTTTTAACTTTAAATTCAATTTGTTGTTGTTGTCGTCCATCACTAAGCAGACGGGTTGTTTTCCAGTGGCGCCATCTAATTTAAATATAATTTAAAATAGTCTTTTTAGTAATTGCACACAGGAATCATTTGTGGCTTCTATGACTTTGCATGTCAAGTTCTGAGTTTAACTTATTTTTTTTTCCTCTAAGTAACAAACAACATATTAAAAAATAACATTTTCTTGAAATAATAGAACAAATTGTGATATTAATTGCAGGTAACGCAGTGGGAAAAGGTTTTCTTTTGTTTTCGGTTGCATGAGAATTCTTAACAGATCTTAAATACTTTTATATCACTGATTTCAAATTAGCATTAAATTTCTCTCTTTAAGCGTCATTTTTTAGGACATTTTTTGCATATTTTTTGTCGACATGTACAAGTTTTAGAACGCTATAGTTTACAGGTGGTAGCATAAATGTTGTGACAAACTTCTAGGGGGTCTTAGGCACATTATCAGGATCACAATTGAATAGGAACACATACCCAGAAATGCCATCATACGCCGCTATGGGTGCTTTCCTGTTATAAACTGTTTCTGCGTCTGCTTCTGAACAAGTTATAATAGAGGAAGCGCCACTAGTAGCATGCAATGACATTTCCAGGTATGTATTCTTATGCAATTTTAGTACTGATGATGAGCTCTGGATTCCCTAGAAGTTTGTAGCAATTCTTACGCAAGAGCCGTGGTGGCTCAGATGATAGAAAACTCGCCTTCTAATGAGGTGATCTGGGTTCGAATACCAGGGATGGCTGATCGATATGAATTCTGCATCCTGCTCGCTTCGCAGACCACAATGCTGACGCAAAATATTCTAAGCGGTAGACGCATCATTGGTTAGAGTCCCCTTGCCGTCAGGGGGATCTTAAAGAAAGAAAGAAACAAACTCAATCTTCCAGACAACCTTGTGAAAATTATTTTCAACTTCTTGAGTGATAGAGAGGTTATTTTCATTAATGAAGATAGCAGATGTATTTTTAAACAAAACAACACCTCTCAGTGGGAGAGCCGCAGGGCTCATCACTGGGTCCCATTTTGTGGTTGATACTTGTTAACACAGTTTTTAATTATTTTAACAACATCGATTTCACACAGTTTAAAGATTTTAAATATGATGATTGTCGTATAATCGCCTCTGCGGACAATCTTCTACTTCTCTTGAGACACCCGATTTTATACAGGTTTGATCATTTGGCCACATATTGTCTTACAGAACTCACAGCCTGGGCCGAGATGCTTTGGTTAAGCTTTACTGACTCAAAAACAAAATTAATCACATTCCCAAAGCACAAGAAAAAATAGGTAGACTCCCAAAAATTAAAAGGAGTCACGATCACTCACATTCACTTAATCATACACACGAACTAAATTATCTGGAAGTCATACTCGACCCAGGTCTGACTTGGATTTCACACCTTAATCATGTTAAAGACAGAGTTAGCAATTTCAATCACCTCATTAAAAGGGTGACCAGGGCAACTTGGGGCCTCAGACCTAATGTTTTAAAACAAATCTACCTCCAGGCTACCGAAAGGATCATTCTTTACGCCGCCAGTGTCTGGTATCGAAACATCGTCAAAATGAACGATAAACTTAAATCCATCCAGAGGATTCCACTCATAACAATAACAAAGGCATACTCAACTACGAGTACAGAAGCTCTCAAGATACTGGCTGGCGTAAAGCCTATTCATCTTAAAATCAAAGAAGAAATCACTATCAAAAGAATAAAGTGGGGCTGGAGGTTATCTCACCCAGATCCATCCATTGTCTCAACTCTCACGTCTACTCCTATGGTCATCCCTCCAGCCTGGATCCATCCCGCAAATTACATTGCGGTGCCCTGGGGAAGAACGAATCCCACAGACACAGGTATTGAAATTTTTACAGATGGCTCTAGGACAAAGGTTGCCGATGATGAAGAGTTTAACACAAATGAGCAATACAGAACTGGTTTTGGGATTATTGTGAAGAAAAATGGAGACATTGTTAAGGCAACTTCCACCAGAGTCTCTGACAATTGTAGCGTTTCTATGGCCGAGCTGATGGCCATTAACCATGCTCTCTTATGGCTTGCAGAGAGGAACTATCCACATGCTGCAATATACACTGACTCGCTCTCCTCATTGCAGGTCTTTGGCGATCCAACACCTAAACTTGCCATCATCGAAGACACGAAATCACTGTGGAGACAAAACATTAAATGCCATTGGGTAAAAGCACATTGCGGGATTAGAGGCAATGAGGAGGAGGATCAGGCAGCCAAACAGGCCATCAGCATCGGCCGGGTCAATATTGAGGTCCAGAGTACAACCGCCCAGATCAAAACCTTTTTAAAAGCTCATAATATGAAACAGTGGAAATTAGAGGCAGGCAGACGTAGAGGCAGAAATTGACAGAGGCAGGCAGACGTTTAAACTTTTCAAGGACCCTTCAATAAAACGCCTGTAGGCTGACTTTTAACTAAATCAATTTTTAACTGGCCACGGGGTGTTTGGGGTACACCAAAACAGGTTATTTAACAAAACTCCTAACTGTAATTATTGCCAAATTGAACAGACAATAGAACACCTCGTATTTGACTGCGCCCACTTCCAGACACTCCCTGGAGATCAATTTGAAGGTAAAAGTCAGCACCAGTGTTACGCAGAGTTTACCTGCAGGAATAAAATCAAAACAATCATCAAGACTAAGCTTGAAGAGATACTGGCAAATATAATCACCTAGCATCAGAACCTGCCTGCTCCAGACACTTAATCACTTATCTTGTCCACTTAGATTTTACCAATTTCTCATTTTATTCGGGTGTCTCATTGTTTTTATCACGTTTTATCACATTTTACCCAGCTGAATTTTAATTGTCTACTAAGATTTTGTTTCGATGTTGTGATTGTTTTAACTCGAGTTTTCTACTTTTTAGACTGTTTTAAGTTTGAAATTTAACCAATTTTCTTGTACTTAGCCTTAATTTACTGTTTGATTTTAATTATTTTTATTTTGAACTTTTGGCTTCTCTTATTCTTAAATAATTCTCTAATTGACTTCAACTATTTTAGATTTTACAAGCCCTTTTGATTTTAACTTCTTCTTATTTTACAAGCCCTTGTGGCTTTTGATTTTACAATTTACTTAATTTTAATGTTCTCTCAGATTTATCTATCGTAACACCTTTTTTTTTTCTTTTTTAAAATCATATTTTATACTTGGTTGCCATATACTGGTGTTTTATCCCCTTGCATTATTTTACTTTTCTATGGTTCATTTACAGTGGTTTTAATTTTGTAGTTGCCGCCAACCCAGTTTTAGTGGTTGTTTATTGTGATTTATTAGTGAATCATTGTGTAACTTATTTGCTTTTATCATTGCCTATTGTTGTAGTTTGTTTGTATCAATGCCTATTATGTTGTGAAACTTAAACTTTCATAAATTGTGAATTTAAAAAATTACACCGTATGCCCTATTAAGGGCAGATTGGTTATTCATTTATTCTTCTTGCCGTCAGGCCAACCGTGGAGGGTTTCCGTAATTTTCCTCTCCATATAACGCAAATGTTTAGTTCCATCAAAAAAACTTCCACGAAGGTAAATTTCCCCCAATACTTGACCCACGAGCTCCCTTTTCTCCTGAATTGAGTTCCAAATTACAAGGCTGCGGAGTTTAACTTTGGTAGTCGTAAGCACAAAATTAGGTCGGCTGATTAACGATGGTAATAAAATACTCATGTTAACCCCTGATGCACATAACGTTTTTAAACTTGTCCTGTCTACAAAAAATATACTAAAAATGTCTTTTTGAATAAAATGTGTAGTTTGGGGAGCAAAACTAACTTCAGACCACCGAATTAGACATGATCAAGTATTTGTGTAAATGCAACGAAAATTTTGCTCCTCAGTGCATTTAGTGTTTTGTTAAATTCGGGTTACATGGCTAATATTTTTAATTTTGAGTGCGATCATATTTGTGGTTCAGAGAAACTAATTCATATACGCTGAATAATCAATGTTCAATCCGTAATTCATTAAAATATTCCATCACTATTTTCATGAATTTATTAATATTCATATATAAATAATTCTAATTATAATGACGTGTACCTTCAAAATAAATGCATTCGTCAATAAATTATTTATAAAATGCATTATTCAAATTTCAGAAACCGGCGCATCTGCTACAGAACCATCTGCGAGCCGCTAGATCAACAAACTTTGCAAAATTATTAATTTCGAATTTATCAAACTACTCGGAACTCTTAAATGTTTGTTTCGTTAATTTATCGATAAGCCTTACCTTCAAATGTCCAGGGATGTTAATAGAACAAAATTTAAAACCTTCCCGTAAGTACTTGCATACTTAAAACCCTTTTCTCTATAGATGAGGGTAATTTAAGTGTAAAATTCATCGCAAAGCTTTTCATGGGTCACTTAATTGGGTCAACTATTACAATGATTTAAGAAAGTTATGATAATGATTAAAACGTGATAAATTCCTTAACTTAAAATTTGTTTTTAATTATTTTACATTGATATTAAATATTTTCAAAGTAGCAGAAGCAAGTAGTTCAAAGCAAACAAGATTCATTCAGGATCCCATTTTTTTAATAACAATGAATATCATGTTTCGAATAACAACATCTATCAACAATGATAAGGAAACTTCAATGTGTAAAGTATAGAGCTGCATTATTTTAGTACTAGGAGGCTTCGCCCCCTGCTCGCTGGCGTTTGCCAACCCCCGGAACTGCTCGCAGTTCATTTCGGATTGCTTCGCAATCCAATGCTCGCTTTGCTCGCTCATTGGATACGTTCTTAACGTCTAGCTTTTGTATACTTTATAGAGAGAATTTCTTTAAAAACACAATTGTTAATTTGGGCATTTGGCGATACAACACTTATAGAATTGAAGGATTTGTTACATCAAGCGCTCAGGTATCATAATTTTGATCTAGTTGCGCTTCTATGTCATTTTGATTTATGTTGCTAAGTTAACTTTCAAAAAATTCTATGGCTGGCAACAGCATTTTTGTTTTTTAAGTTGTTTATTTTTATTTTTGCCGCAGCTGAATTGAACAACCTGATAATGCTCACTCTGGTTATTGTTTCCGTTTTTAAAAGCGCTATATGTTGAGCCACCTCAGCTAGATTTGACATGTGACATTTTTAGATGCAATCATTGGTCGATTTTCTAACGTTGCCATTCGGGGAGTTGTAATGCGGCTTTTTTTTTGGTGCCGTGTAAGAGAAATATATATATAGATAATACTAGCAGAATACAAAATTATTTGAGCATCATTGGTGTCAAAAAAGTTATGACAATTTTTTACTTTTATCCAAAGGAAAATAGTACTATTGATTCTTTAATTTTACTTTACAGTACAAAGGTTATTATTTTTTAAAAATTTTACTTAGTTCCTATTACCAAAATTAATTAAACATCATTGGCGTCAAAAAAGTTATGGCGATTTTTTTACTTATTGTTTAAACGAATTATTATTATAACTCCATTTCTTTTGTTTTTCAGTAAAATAAAATAACAATATTTTTTTTCATTTCAGTTAGTACCTATAATAGCAAAATTCTTATTTCCAAAAATAATAAAACATCATTGGCGTCAATAATTATATGACTATTTTTTATATTTCTCCATTAATTTTGCTTATCAGTACATATTTTTTTTAAAAATCTCAATTGCCGTTGATTTGAGTTTTTTTTTTTGTTTTTGTTTTATATTAACACGTTTTAAAAGTATAATTATATAAAATTAACACGCGGATGGCATTAGAAATACTAATATGATAACGTAGTTCGTATATGCTCATCTGCCAATATTTTGAAAAACAATTTTCTGCATTTGAAATTTCATGGCATACTCTAAGTTTAACCGAACTTACTTTTCTCTAAACTTTAAATTACTTATGGAGATGAAAGAGAATTTGGCTCGGAATGTTTTTTTTTTTTTTTTTTTTTTTTTTTTTTTTTCTCCGTGGAACAGCGTCCTCTTAAGATTTTTCAAAGTTCTTTTGCAAAATAAAATTTTAAAAAATTCAAAACTAAAATCCGCAGTTCGCGTGTCTTAAACTCTAAACAAAGTTTTAATTATTAACTAGACTAGTAACTTGCTGAAAATAATTGTTGGGACCTTAAATCTAATAAATAGCTTAAATATTTGAAAAATGCATTAAACTTTTCAAAAATGGCGAAATTTTTCCGCTGTGTTCCCGATCGCAATATTAAAATCAATGAATAATTCTCAATTTTCATATATTTAATGAGACCACCAGTGTTTTGTAATTTTTCAAATATTCAAGAACAGATCAAAGCCTCTGTTTCTTTACCCCGAAAGGGGATTTTTCTTCATGTTATCATCTTGTGCCATTTTTTAAAAAAAATAACAAATTTGCTTGGCGATGGACATAACGTTAATAGTTAACAAACTAGCGGAAATCTTAAATATTTCAGTACTAATGCTAAAATATTTAAATTCAGTAGATCTGTTTGCTGTCATCGGTACAAAATAAATACAAAGCGTTTTCTTTTTACATGATTTGTAGAGCATTTGAAAAGCATATACTATTATATTCCTCCTGATTAATTTCTATTCTTTCTACAAAGACTTTTATTGATTTCCATGAAATAGCTGTAGTATAGAGAAATAAGATGTTGAGCAGTGAGGTCACTTTCGTAAGAAATCAGGTTCGATATTTTTTTGTTATTGGAAAAACTTCTTAGATTTTGTCAAAGACATTTATGAGTCAATTGTGTGTTCGTTATATTGATCTACTGCTTTGTTCCTCTTCACCCTTAAAACTCCTTTCCAGTGAAAAATTTTTTTTTATAAGTTCTTTTTTGAAAGTCCTTAATTTTAATTTCTTCCATACATTAATGATAGGTTTCTGAGAAATGAAAAAGGAAATGATTTATCGGAAATGCAATTGCTGTAAATTTTATAAGGGCTTATAAAAAAGTTAATAAAATCTGGTGCAAAAATATTTCACATCGTATCTAATAAGTGTTTACATATACAAAATGCAAAAAAAAAAAAAAAAAGTAATAATAATAAAGAAGTTTCCATTTTACAGGGAGAATAGGGAAAACCTGGAAAATACAGGGAACTTTAAAATCACCAAAATCAACAGGGAAAATGCAGGGAATTTTGAGTTTTTCTTTGTAAACTGGGAAAATTCAGAGAATTTTGTTTTTTATATTCGTGACCACTCAAAGCGCAATCTAAGGGATATTTTAAGATGACATCTCAGCTATAATGAACTATCTCAGCTATATTAAACTGCTTTGTTTGCTATAGCATTCTTTAAGTATGTTCAGCTGTTCCTTTTTTAATTCAAAGTTTAACCAGCAATTAAAACTAGTATAATTAGACCAATATAGCTCATTCAAGAGCACAGTAATTGTTTCCTCTTAATATATTGTGCATAATACGTACAGGGAAAACACGGGGATTTTTTTCCTTCCAGATTTGAGTGGCAACGCTGAAAAAGTTTTGGAAACAGTCAAATGTCTCGAGAAATATAAGATCGAAAAAATGAAATAGACGTATTCAATGCCTTTTAAAAGCTATCTAATGATATCAAACTCTATCTTCCACTCCACCCCCAAGGGGAAGGATGGGGGAAAATTTGATACTTGAATTTCTATTTTTATTACAAATTTGGATTCTCCAGAAAAAATACTCCTATTTGACCTAGACGTCTAGCATTTTGCTTCACATATGGTACTATAAGTGAGAAAGTTAAAACAGAGTACAAATTTTTTTAAAATGCCGGATCTCGGCACCCAACCGAACATAAAAGTAGACATGCTTGACAGAAATTAATTTTTTTATGGATTTTTTAAAAAATATTTTTTTAAAAAAATACAGAGATATTTTTAATTATTTATTCAATCGAATGGGTCTAGAGATATCACAATTTTAAAGTGTTCTGTACCTTATTTTAATTTTATCAGTAACAGTGCTAACTGTGAAGGGATAGGATTACTTTTTTCTGGAGAATCCAAATCTGCAATAAAAAATAGGGGCTCAAATTTAAAATTTCAAAGTTATTCCCATTCAGTCCCAAGGGGGGAGAAAGATTAAAATAAATCGAATACGTATTTTTTTTATCTTTTTCAATTCAATTTGACCGTAACCAAACACTTTTTATATCCCGTAGTTTAGTTTAGATAAAATTATATGCCAGCGAAATTATTTCCTTGCGAATTTACTGCTATAAAGACCAGAAATGAAAATGTACTTGTCAAGAAAGGTAACAAGCGTTTCAACTTGAGCCTGACATAAGTTCATCTGCTGAAAATAAAATATGAACTCGAGTTAAAAGGTCTCGAATCTTTTTAAATGACATGTATTTTGTATGACCGTCTCTGTGTATATCCATTGATCTTAAGCATTGGTATGTTCAGTTAACTTAAGAAGATGTATTTGCTCAAAATTCGTCAACTCTCTAAACAATTTCTTTCCACGTTTTGGCTGTATTGTTCAAAATCTTTTGGCACCTTTTTGAACATGAATCTCCTAACTTTTTTGCAGAAATTACTTTTCGCCTATAGAATAGGATTGATTATTATTTTGTATGATCAATGTAAATTTTGAAATAAAATAAACTGGAGCTGACCAGACACCTAGTATGTAAGGCCACTATTGGGTTGCATGTAACTATTGAAGCCCAAAAATAATAATCGTTTGCACAGATAAATATTTTTCTTTCTCAAAAACTTAAATTAGGTCCCAATGTAGTAAAAGGCTTATAGATAGGCTGTTTACTTACGTAAAAATTAAACAAAATACTTTTTTTTAAAAACTAATCTATTGATCGATTATTTTATTTTTTACCATTTATCGCAAATCAACAGAACGAAAACTCATTCCACTAATAAAGTCATAACAGGATCAATCAAATTAATGCGTTTATGTTACCTCCTGCTGTTTAAAAAAGTAAAAGATAAAGACCGCAAGAACGGGTATCCAACCGAGATTTCCCGTCATTCGAAGAGGGTGGATGACTAATTTATGTGTCCATGTCACGAACTAATCTGTGTTTCGATTATCAGACTATTTCGAATTTTATGGTAGGATCCGTTTCAATGTAAACATAATTTTGGGAAAATTCAGCACGACTAGAACGCATCTTACTTTGGTATTAGTATTAAGATTAAATAGTCTTTTATACTCACTTAGTGAAAACTTGACTAGACGAGTCATTGATTTTTAATCCCCTAACTTACGTTTATGTTATAAATAAGGATGAATCTATCTATAAATCTATGCTAATGAAGCAAATCAATGTTATAAATAATAATGAATCAATTTGATGTATTTTTATAATAAAAATGGAATATTTTCTACAATAAATTCACTCACGATATAATCTTAATAGAAAATAGGTTAACTTAAAATTGTGATTTTTTTCATTCATTAAATACACAGTATTTAATGGATTATGTATGGAACAGTATATCGGATTTACAAATTGCTTATGCTCTCTTTCGCTGAAATTTTTAATAAGAAATTTGACTATTTGTGACCAAATTTCGACGATAGCGCTCAATTTTCTCCTTAAAGAGAAGGCTATACCACGTGAGAAATTTTTCATCGTTCTGTTTCCCCTTCATGACTAATTTAAAATTCAAAGTATATAAAAAGTGAGTTTATGCAAACCTAAACCTAGAATAAACTATGAAATTTCAGTTTCTGAAGAAAAAAAAAATCAAAATGCTAACAAATTATTGGACGAGAACTTCATTGTATAAACTTAAGTTTTCCTCTAATAATTTGTTTGCATTTTGATATTTAAAAATTTTTTTTTCAGTATTTAAAATTTTATAGCCTACCCTAGGTTCACTAGAACTCATGCTTTCTACAATTTAAATTACTTTTGAAAGTGGAAGGAAAAAAAATTGCGATGGAAAATTTCTCCCGCGGTAAAGCGTCCTCTTGAGGAATGAGTGGTTATGAGACGTTAGACTTGAGGGAAATAAAAACAAAGTAAAATGTCCTATGGTGTAAAATGGCATGAACAGGGAGGTCAACATTGGTTACTCAAACGGAAGATTACAAGATTAAAGGACCATTCGAAAATTGTCAAACGATATAGCTCAACTATGAACATGAATTGTTCTTTTGTGAGTCGTAGTGGCTCAGTAAGATAGAGCGTTCGCCTTCCAATGAGGTGAATCGGGATCGAATCTCAGCAATAGTCGGTCGATACCGGCTCGCATCGACCACAGTGCTGTCTTAAAATATCCTCAGTGGTAGACAGATTATGGGTTAAAGTACCCTGGCTATCAGGCTAACCGTGAGAGGTTTTCCTCTGAATGTAAAGCAAATGCGGATTAGTTCCGTCACGTCCATCCTCCACGAAGGCAAAATTTCTCCCAAAGCTTGATCCAGGAGTTCCCTTGTCTTCTGGATGGGGTTCAAAACTACAAGGCTACGAAGTTGAATATTTGTAGTCGCTAACTCGAGCTTGGGTCAGCTGTTCAACGACGATTATAAAATAAAATTGGCCTTTTGTTCAGATCGTTAACTGAGTGTAAACAATTACAATATTTTAATCCTTTGATGCAGAATTTATTATTTAAAATATTTTTGTAAAAAATTTTGTATTAATTAAGGTTCACCTAAATTTACATGTGATTTTATCACATCATAAAAATTTTCTGTATTTTATTTATTCTAAAAGGTCGAAAGCCATAAATCGATTAAAAGAAATTAATGTCACGTTATAAATGAGGGATAAGGATTTGCCAGGTTTTGAGTGTTATTTTCAGCTAAGGCGAAATGTATTTTCAAACTAGTAAATGGTGGGGCAGGTCATACCTTTTTTATAACCTTCCTTTAACAGTCGACCCAAATTTGAGTTAACGGCCATTTATGCTCAACTCCGTAACTTTGAACACAATCCAGAAGACAAGGGAACTCCTGGATCAGTACCAGGAGAGGTATTGATTTGTTATGGGAACTTGGAGGAGTTTGTGACCCCGACATATTTAACGTGCACCAATCACCATTTAATACAAGGGGCCTGCTGAATTCAGACTCCCGTTCTCTCAAACAAGAGTCCAACGCTCTACCAACCAGGTTATCTCGACCTAGGCAGGTCGTACTGTAAATAATATAGGGTAGAGAATTTTGAATGCTCACATGAGATGTACAATTAATCGGAAGTAGTAACAGCTAATTCCAGCTGCTTGAGTCTAGCTTTAGATGGCTAACAATTGAAGTTTTATTGAAATTAAAGAAAAATTAAAATTATGAAGAAAAAAAAAGAGAGAACAAGTAAAATTCTTTTATAAGATCACAGTTGTATATTTTGGACTAAAAGGTTATGTCCATAAGAACTGATTTCAATAATAAATGGATCTAAGATTATAAGAAATATAATTCAACGGGATTTAAACTAAATAAAAAAAAAAAAACATTGTGATGGTGAAAGCATTGACGTCATTTGAACAAAATATTTTACTCAGCACTTTTGCGTGAGATCTTTGTTTCTAAGATCATTTAAGTTAAGTTTTTGATACTTAAAATAATTTGATTGTAGTAACAGTCTATTTCATAAAGTTTTGGAACTTTTAATCAATCCAATTTTTTCGTATTTATTTTTTAGAGAGAGGGAGAAAAAAAATTATTTTATGCCATGACAAGTTTAAATATTTGTCCTAATTCTAAGTAACGGTATGTGTTCACAACTGCTTCATCACCTAATAATAATTGTAGAAAAATTTTTCTCTTTGGAGCAACACACCTGAGGAAAAATGAGACTTATTTGTTAGGTTAAAGAAAAAAAAAAAAAAGGTCTTAAGTTTAATTTGAAATTTTATTTTTATTTTATGTGTACTGCTAGTCAGATATTTTTTAAATTTATAATAAAAAAAAATTTATGCAAATATTTATATTTTATTTCATTTAATAATCATTAGTATTAAAACAATACAAAAAAAAATAAATTGCAATTTATAGATTGATTTACAACAATTACAGATAATTCAAAACTAAACTGTTTAGTACACTTAAAGAAAAGTTTTAAACTGGTTTTTCAGACTAAATTGAACAAATTTCAAAATTCATTACATCTTATAATTAAAAGGCCTTGTTTATGAGAAAGACCAAATTAAAAATGTCTGAAATTCATCTTTAATAAGAATTATAAGCTTAAGAATTGCTTTCAGAAATCCATTTTTTGTGAAAATAAAAGGCAAAACATGATAGTAGTAAATATAACATTAAAACGAATTTTCCACCTATTGGTAAAATATAGGACCAATTTTTAAAATTATGCAGTCCACCTAGAAAAAAACAGAAAAATAAAACCTTGATTTGAAAGAAGAAAAAAAAAAATACAGTTTATTTTTCCCTTACTTTAAAGACAATTTGTCAAAAACTATTACAATAATTTTTTTTTTTAAACCTAGGATAGTTGAATACAAGTAATTAAAAACGTTCTTAGAATTGAAAAAGTGAAGTGCACGGAGAAAAAAAAAAAAAAACATTAAGACAAATTTATCTAGTAATAGAAGACATATTGCGAAAAATCAAATTTCTTTGATATTTAACGATTACATGGGAAATTGTAAATTTCTTAGATCATATATATTGATTACATCTACTTTTATGACAGTGATGTTTTGTCCAGCTTCATAATATAAGTTACAATTAACTCATATTTTAAATTATTTTCCTAAACAAATAAAGATTGCTATTTCTTAAAATTTTCACTAAATCTTTAGACTGATAAGTTGGATATTGTAGTGAGAACGCCACAGTATCTTCACAAATATTATTGAAATACTGGCTTCTTGCTTAGGACAAAGCTGGTTAAGTTTATTTTTCTTAAATAATGAAACGTCATCGACTCTTAAACTAACAGGACTTGTGCAAATGAAAAAGGTGCTATATGAATTTCATAGGCACACATGGTTAAAATAGCCTTGTTTATTCCAGTAAATTAAAATTTTCTCATGAATGCTAAAGAAAAATTATGCTCAGGCATAAGAAATCTCATTTTTAAAGCGGACTTCAAGAGAGACATTTTTATCTCTTCGCACGAAAATAAGTTTATTGAGAGTGTTAATATTTCTTACAGATGGCGTTCTGTGCATTTAAGTAGTATTAATATTCAGATACTAACATTAAGATTCTTCTTAGTGATTGTTATTAATTATATATTTTTTTTTTGTTATAACTTATGCAGCTCACTCATCTTATATGAATTAATAAAATACAGATTCATGAATGAATCACCATTGACCCCTATATAATCTTATTTCAAAATATTAATCAAAGTTATATTCCTCAAATGTGAAATAGTAATATTTTTATAAGTGTCACATTAAAATTTTGACTAGCAATATTATCTGCTCCCTGGCTTCTATGGTCTGGTTTAGTTGTGTTGAATGCAGGATTTAATAGTACAAAATCTGCTACAATCAGGTTATTGTTGTAACATGCAGAGTTGAAATTTTAACATTCAAGCAAACCAAAAAGCAGTCAAAATTTCGATTGCACAAAGAGGAATAAAAAGCAGTAGCAGTTTTTAGCCAACTTTACGCAACAACTTTTTTGCATTTAAATATCAAATTGTTTTACATGTTTGAAATAACTGTCACAATTAGAATGATACAATAAAATAATTTTAAAAAAAGAAAAATTTTTCTACGGTTCTGCAGGCAAAAAGTAACAAGAAAGAAATGTTTGTGATGGAGCAGTTAATACAGTTGTACAGTCACAGTTAATTTTGCAGATATTATTCATTTTATATTATTAAGCTACGATACAAAAGAAATGATTATGAAACAATATTTTTGTGAGATTCAATGGAGTACAAGTTGGAGTCGCTGTCGGAAATTTGAATCGAGTTACTCTGCAAAGACCAGCGTCAGAGTCTTAAATTTTAACTGCAGACTACAGCTCTGATCGATAATAGTGAATTAAAACCAAAATTATCTATATTAAAAAAGTAATCAAAGTCTCAACTAAAATAGAACTCTATATCCATAATGAGAGACAGGCAAGGTAAAATATCGCTGGTCCCTGCAGAAAAATGATTGAATAGCCTTATCGGGTAGATAAGATACCTCAAGCATTTTTTGTGCAATTTGTGGGCGGCTAAGTTCAGAGTACAAAATTTATAATTGTTAAGTCGCGTTCAAAAAATATTTAAAAAATCTAAGAACTAATTTTGATATGTCGTCATTCAGTTTATTTTAGAGAATTGAGACTTAAGATATATATTTTCATGTGTTTTCCTGCACATGTTATGAACAATGTATTAAGAGGAAACGCACATTCACTGTGCTCGTGTGAGCTATATTAGGCTAACTATACTAGCTTTTATCACTGGAAAAATTTACAGAAATAAGAAACAGCTTAACTATTATCTTTAAATATCCCCCAAATTGTGTTTTGAAAGATTGCCATACTTTAAAAGATGGAAAATAAGAAATAAAATTTCCAATTTGTAAGGAAAAATTCTAAAATTCTGAGTTAGTTTTAGATGATTTTTAAATTCCCTGTATTTTCTAGGTTTTTCTTGTTTAGTAGCAACCCTGAATAAAAAATCGTAAATATTGAAACATACTACAAATGTTAAACACAACTTTTATCTGTTTATTATAAAAAGCTTCATAAGTAAGTTCACATTCTAAAAAATAAGTTTATGAAGAATACTCAGTAAGATCTTGATTATCCACAAAACTGTAACTATTAACATCCTAGATAACATTAAAAAAATAAATCATTGACAATTAAAAAAAGCATATAATGTCTTTTAAAAGTATAATAAGAGTTAAAAAAGTTATTCATTTCTAGTAGTAAAATCCATTCGTTGGCCCATGAAAAGGGTTTGGTTGATGAAGCATGTTTGTATATTGCGGAGGTACGTTGGAAGATCGCTGAGGTATGCTTGAAGATTGCAGAGGTATGCTTGATCTGTGAGAAGCACTTGAAGGTATGTCAACCAGGTTTTGTGCTAGCCGAATAAAGCTAGGCATGTTTGAAGATTGATGAGGCATATTTGAAGATTGATGAGGTACATTTGAAGAAAGATGAGGCAAGTTTGAACGCTGTTGAAGCATGCTTGAAGGTTGCTCAGGCATGATTTGAGGATGTCTTCGCATCATGGCTGAAGTTCTGTTCAATATTTCTCTAAAGTTTGATATCTCAGAAATTGTATTTGGACGTAGCTGGGCAGAACTGTAGGTTGGAAAAGGGTACAAATTTAGAGGTGTAAATGGAGGCACGTTTGAAGGTC
This sequence comes from Parasteatoda lunata, assembly GCA_949128135.1. Lineage (NCBI taxonomy): Eukaryota > Metazoa > Arthropoda > Arachnida > Araneae > Theridiidae > Parasteatoda > Parasteatoda lunata. The sequence continues at coordinate 37,473,627 of OX421972.1, read as the reverse complement.
GGTGTGGCTGTACAGGTGGCTTATATACTTTCTTTTCTAAAACAGAGAAAAAAAGTGCTTTCAGGATCTGGAACTTTATACCGTTATCATAAACTTAAAAGTTTTACTAAGAAAACTGACTACTTTTTAATTATTATTAGTAGCACAAATGACACATTGCACAATTAAGGAGTGAAAGTTGATCCTATTTGATCACACATTGTCTTCAGTTTTAATTCAAGGTGGCCACTCAAATCAGATTTCAAATTTCCGCAGATTTTTCCAGGTAAAAATCTTAAAATTTCCAGGTCTGTTTTTTTCTTTTCTTATGAAGTGTAGTATGTGTACAAAAGTATCGATATTATAAATATTTTATTCAAAATGTAATTTTTTTAACATATCATTTTGAAGAAATTTTTTTTGTTGTTGACAAGATTTTGTTTTTTTTTATCTTTTAATGTTTAGGTAAAAACTTTAATTTTTAAAAAATAAGACACGTTAAGAAATAAGACACGTTTGAATAAATTTCTTTTAATGTGTTTCTTTAATTAGTATTTGCTCAAAATGTACCAACAAAATGGCAAAAACAGAATGACCAATAAAACCCTGGATAAGTATTGTTTAATATATTTTCATTAAGCAAAGGAAAACAGTTTCAGGTGATTATAATATATTATATCAATAAATTTTTATAATTACAGTGGCTCCCAAAAGTGTTCGTTCACTTATAACTTTTAATGAAATAGGAAATAAAAATTCCTATTTTTAATTTTTAAGATATCAATAATCAAATAGTAACAAAAATTTTACCCCACGAAAGTCATCGTAAAATTAAGTGTTTTCGGATTTCAGAATTAAAATTATCGTCAATAGCTTTAATTTTCTTTAATTGTTTTTCAATTAATTTTTTATTTACTTATTTGCAATTTAGTATCAAACTTATAATAGCAAAATTATATTTTAATATTTGCTTGCTAACTCCATAATATTTTATAATTAAAAAACAGCTCGTGGTCGTAATAAAACAATAGACCAAATTTGATTATTTGTCATCATAAGAGGTAAATCAGTAAGGAATATGTTAAATCAGTTTATTGTGTCCAATTGCACTGTGTAATATGTTATAAAATGCTTAACAGACTTCATATCAGATTAAAATTATAGAATTTGTGGAAAAATTCATAAATTTGCAATTGAGGGTTGCAAAAGTTTCTATAAAATTTTTTAAAAAATGTTCTGCATGAATTTCACCCGACAAAAAAAAAACTAGTTACATGTATTTACAAACTTATAAAAGCTATTGTAGATGCAAAAGGAAACTAATAAATTAACGAAAAATTTTAATAATTTAGTAAATTTAACAAAAAATTAGAATATTTACAAGTAGATTTTTTTTTTTTTTTTGGAAAGTGTACGATGACTTTTGTGGGATAAAGTTTGTCTCTTTTTGATGATTGATTTCTTAAAAAATAAACTTTTCCTTTGTTTTTAAAATATTCCATACAGTTTTGTTAAGATTAGAATGCATTTTTTATTATTAAATATCCATTTTGAAATATTCATTTTAATTAATGGACAGTCTTATTTCATGGAAAGTCATAAGTGTACCAACACTTTTGTGAGTCACTGTAATTACATTTCAATATAAAGCTGTACTGTATACTGCATTAAACTGTATTTTATCTTACCAGTGTTTTTCATAAAATTCACTGATCATATTTTCTTTAAGCCAGTATCTCAAGTCAAATTTTTAAATAATGTTTTGAATTAGCATTATTATTTAAAGAGATTCGGTATACAAAAATTAATGTCACAAATTTAAAATTGTCTAATTTTTTGTTCTATACTCTATTGAAATAAAAAAAAAAGATAAAATTCCTTAAATCTTATACTTTGATTTTTTTTCTTACTTGAAATTTAAAGAATTCCAAACTAAACAGTTTTTTAGTTTAGCATAGTAAATTGTGTTTGTTTTAACAACTATAATCTTGAACAGCGCACAACTAAAAACACTTAAGTTTCGTTTTCCTTCTTCCGACGAAACACATATGAATAAAAAAAATAAAATATATTTTATGTTTATATATCATTTAATATGTTTCCTATATATTCCTTAGTCTTTGTCAGCTTTTTAGGGTAAAAGGAGGGATAGTTTTGGAAATATCATATTTGAAATGCAAGCAACATTTACTAACTTTCGATATTGTGATAACTATAGAATTCGAATATTGAATCAAAAATCAAATATTTACCAACAAAACAGTAAAATTAAATAATATATAGTTAGTTCTAAAAAAAAAATTATTTTTTAAATTTAAAATATGTTATAAAAGGATAAAATGAAATAGAAAAAATTAGTATTAATGCAACAATTGTAACTATTTTTCGACAAACATTGCTGTTACCGATTGTAAAAAAATGTGTGATTGGTTGGTTTGCTAAGAAAATATAACTTACTTACTTTCTTGAAATATACATTTCAAGAAAGAGAAATTCTTTGTGAATTAACTGTTCGATTAATATTTCAAATATCCAAAACAAAGATTTTTTTAGGAATGGCAAACCAGCATTTAACATAAATAGCACCCCAATAACCTTTGCTTGTTATAATGACATACATACATAATATTTTATAATTTTCATGGTTTTCAAAAGCATACTATAATTATACAATAGAAATCAGGAAAACTTTTAAGAGTTTAGAAATCTTGAACATACTTTGTTCTTCTTCTCTACATTTTATTATTTCTAATCTTTTTTCAACACTAGCTGGATCTAGTTGTTCCACAGCTTTGCTTATAAAATTGTCCAAAAATAGACAAGGTGTTTCAGTCTTAATACTTGCTCGACACATTGGACACTGCCTTTTCTTTTCTTTCCATTCAGAAATACAAAATTTACAGAATGTGTGAGAGCATCCCAAGGTTATTGGCTAAGGAAGGAAGGCAAAAATAACATCAATAAATGGATACTTTTTACACATAAGCATTTTTTTAAAAGATAAATACTTGAAAAGTTTGTAATGAATTACTTAAGTATAACCCCTCATTAGTATCCTCAGTCACTTCTCAGCTTTGTATCAAAACAAAGGATTTATTTTTGTGACCAATTATGTGATATTAAAATCTTTTCTTTAACATAATAAGCATTTAAATGATGATCAAGTGTAAGATATTTTGGAATTAACAAGTTAAGATTTTCTGAGGTTATTTATATATATAAACCAAAATATCAATGCTTATATAATTAATTTTGATTACGAGTAGTTACTTAGAGATAACTCAAGTTATTCAACTGGGTAAAAACAGGCAATTTTGTTGAAAAGTTAGATTTTTATTACTTATATTTTATTTAATTTTATAACTGTTTTGAGTTTACAACTACCAATGTTCAACTCTGTAGCCTTGTATTTTTGAACTGAATCTAGCTTTTGTGGGGGACCATTTTGATGGAACTAAGAAGCATTTGGGTTACATGAGGAAAACCATCACTGAAACCTCACTGATCCTTCTACCACTGAGGATATTATATATCAGCACTGTGGTGGGCCTGAGCCTGGTGCGAAATTCGAATCAACTAGCCATTGCTAAGATTAGAGCCAGGTTTACGTAATTGAGAGAAGGCTTTACCATCCGAGATACCACGGCTCCTATAAACCAAATTTGACATCAGTAGCTTTTTAAAACCGTTTTAATTTCTGATCTCCGATTTTTAGAAATGAAGTAAAGTTATTTTTCAAATGTTGATTGAACTGGAAATAAAGTTTTGAAAACAAAACTAATTATTTTTGTTTCATTGAGAATTTTTCAATAAGTATTTTAAGACAAATAAAATTTATTTTTACAAACTAATTTTGAAATATTAAGTTTGTAATCAGAATTTTCTAGCATTTTTTACGTATTTTCAGAAAAAACATTCATTTCTTGCTAACACACATTATAAAAAAAGTTTGCCACAGAATTCTTTGAATTTATGTTGGTAGATTTTGTATAATGCTAGCAATGTTTTAAATTGAAAACTTAAGTCTAAATGAAAATTTATTATTTTTATCAAGCTATTAGTAATAAGATATATAAATTTTTTCCTTAAAAATTTAAATTTACACTATATTTAGTTAAAATTTCAAAAAGGCTAGAGTGACATAAAAAATGCATAGTTTTTTTAAACTTTATATTTGATTTTTTTGTATTTTTTTTTTTTTTTTGTAAAAAAACCTTCAACTTATCAAGAATTAGATATTCAGTTTTTTTTTTAAAAATAAGAATGAATTGTAACCTCATATTACCTATTTTAACTTTTATTTCAAAAATAAACAGGGAAAAGTGTTTTAAAATACCTTTATCAAAACCTCTGTGCAAATATTACAGATTAATTCATCTTCTATGAGTTTTTTAAAATCTTCTTTAACATTTTCAACTTCTTGTTTGGCTTTTAACTTCTCCAACTGGAAGGAAAAAAAATATTATGCATTGACTTTTAATTATAAGCAGAAAAGAGTAAATTTCTATTTTAAAAGAAATAAATTCTGTAATAGATAACAGATAAAGAACTTTGAAGATTCAACTTTGGTTTCAACATTTTGCTAAAACATTAATCAAAATCAGAAGGAAAAACATGTGTACCACAATCTTATTCCTCATTAAGCTGAGGGATTTTATTTCTCCTCCCCTCCAGTTAAATATAAATTGGCAAGCCCACACAGAAGCTGACAATGAAAACAATTTATGTTCTTCTGACCCCTCCTCACACCCCTATCAAAATGAATGAAATGAAAACAGGTGCAGTTGCAATACTTGACCTTGATCATTACTCCAGTTTCTTTGTTGTTACTATGTTGAAAGGGGGAATAGCAAAAATGACAGATAATTTTTAAAAGAAAAAAGAAAAAAAAAAAAAAAAGAAAAAAAAACAGGAAAAGGGGTACTGAGATACTAGGAAAAATAGGAGTTCTGCAGTCCCTGTAGGGAGTACTTTAAAAGATTTCTGAGAATCAAGGAAGACAAATAAAATTATTTGTTTTTAACTCTTGGACTAAACAATCAGACATGATGACTCCTTGGTAGTAATGTCTTCCTCTGCTTAAGGGCTAGATGATAAGAAAACAGGTGTTCAATGAGTCACTCCTTCTCACTGAGCTATGATTGAAAAGAAACAACTATGTAGGGGGTGTGGAAGGGAATGATTGATGATTATTTAGTACAAGACTCTTACTTTTCTTGACAGTGTAGGGAACTAATGATTATTTCTAAAATGATGGTAAAGTAAACATCTTTTAAAAAAGAAAAATCCTAAAATCTTATGAGGGGAAAAATTAAAAAAAAAAAAAAAATATGACTGGAAAATGTATAAAATTTTGTACTGGTTTTCTGATAACAGGTTCTGTACTGTATATAAAAAATGTTAAATATAATCTAATTTTAGCAATACCATTAAATTAACATTTTCACATGCTAAACATATTACAATGCTCATCACAATTACAAATATTAGATTATACAAATTGTATTATGATTTTTGTAATCAAATAGTAAGAAAACAATTAAATATGATATAGATTTTAAATTCTGTTAAAAAACTTAAATAGAAAATAAAATGAATAAAAAAAAGATACAAGTATAAATCTTATCATTTTGATACCATTTTAATTTCTTTAAAATTTAAGCTACTTTTATAATACTTATTACTGAATAATAGTAGTGGTCATTTTTAGTTTCTTTAAATGCCCAGAAAGAAATAGGTTTTTTCTGAACAAAATACTAACCCTGATTTTAATCACACATATATTCTTTTGATGTTTAATTATTTATAATAACTGGAATCCATCACTAAAAATATACTTATTTGTCTTAAATCTAATGGTGTTTAATCATATTTAAAATATATATAACATTTCCAAATTAACATCTGAAACTTTCATTAAAAATTTCATAAATACATACATCTTTATTTTGATTGGTAATATACAAATACCATGATTGAATATATATATATATATATATATATATATATATATATATAAACATGGTATGAAATATAAAAAGAAATAACAAGAATGATAGTCCTCTCCCTCTATAAGTTGACCTTTAAAGTAATTCACTGCAAGTTATCTACTAAAACTGTATCCACTGTAATTGATATTTCAGTTTTGAAAATTCCTTTTTGTATGGTTATATGCTTCCAAAAGTAGAACTATTGTGAGAATTCTTTTTGTTAATAACTTAATTATTCCCAACCAATATATGAAAATGTAAAAACAATTTTTGATCAAGAATCCTAAAGCGTGTATCAATAAATTACTATGTAGCCTGCGTTGTAATATGGTGGTAATTTGCAAACTTAATTTCCACTTCGAAGCACTCCAACTTTAAATTTTATTACTCAAAAATTAATAGAGAAGGTAATTCACTCTTTTCTGGACAAGGGGTAATTGTTCAAACACAGTTCCCTTAAGCAATTATATTAAACTCAATTATAATATTTTCTCCCCCCCCCCTCCCATGCTTCATATCCTTTACATGCTGATGATTAAACGAATGATTATGTGCAAAATGAAGATTTAGTATTTCAGACATTACATTATTAGCAATCTGACTTTTGGATTATAACACATTCTAATTAGAATTTTTTAGTAGAATAGCATAAAAATGGCCCTAAACTAAGATTTAATTCCAAATTGAATAAAAATCTCAAAAAGGATAGATTCTTTTTAAAGAAAAAAGCACACCAGTGACGATACAGTGTTAAATTGGGAACAAAAAATGTTTGAAGTATGAGGAAATTAAAACTTACTTCACTATCTTTTGGACTGTTATCAAGTGTGATAAGTGGAGGAATGTCATTGGAAACTGTAAAAACGAAAGTCACCAAGTCTTAATAAAGTAATTTTTATAAATACAAATTGAAAAAATATTTGATATTATTTCTCTATTACAGTATATGCCACATAGTTTTAAAAACTATAATTCTTAATTTGTTTTAACATTTTGTATAATAAGAGGAAAAAAATATTTGCAAAATTGTAATGTTATATCTTCAATAGATAATAAGGACAGCCAATTAAAAAAATTAACATATTTTTAGCTCTTACAAAATGGAATAATTTATTTTTGCAAACTATATCCAGAAGTAAATACAAAAATCTCCTGAAGTAGATACAAAAAACTAAAAACATTTTACAAATTAGAATTCTTGCTAATTTAGCAAAATATTTTATATAAGTTTAGGACAATTTTATAATATAAGTCTAAAACATGCATTTTTATGGAATTAAAAGAAATTTGCAAGCATACAAACTCTTTTGAAAACACAGTTGAAAAGCTACATTTTTTGTTAAGAAACTGCAAATGAAAAATAGAACCATAGTGTTTGTGGGTTGCAGACTAGAATTTCTATAACAAACACATTTTTAAAATTTAGGAGATAAAATTTTAAAAAAAATCCAATGATGAAAAAATATCAAATTTTTAATATTTGAAAAATATGATCTCTAAAAAATAAAATAGTCTAAAATTGTGATGATTCCATCAAAAGATGGTTCTAATAATGTAAAGTTTTATAATGCAATGATTTGATTTTAAAAAAGGGGTTTTAATAGTTTCCATCTTATTTCATTTATAAGTTTATACTTAAAAAAATACATTATACATCATTAAGGTTGAAGTACCAAGTAGTAAGTGAGTGATAAGACTTATAACTGAAACAAAATATGCAAATAAAAAATATGTAGCAAAATAAATAACTTTTGATTAAAATTAAATTTTAAACAAGTTGAGTAATTTACCTTCCTCCAATATAGGTGAAGATGGTTTGCTCTTCTCAAAAGAATGGGTATTTTTTAGTACCTCATGAATTGAAATAATTGAGGATGAAGAAGATTCGTCGCTTTCAGAAGTATCATTAGCAGTTAAATTAGTAGAAGAAGCAATTTCATCCAGATCAGGCCACACACTATCCAGCATCTGTTCAAATTCTTCAGCAGAAAGAGGATTATGAATTGTTGAAGAACTGTCTTGAGTAGTTTGTTGAGAGCTTTGATTATCCAACAGTCGATCAGGTTCAGAGATAGTTCGCATTGAAGAGCTTAAACTACTGTCTAAAATTACAGAAGGCTTGTGATAGCTTCCAGTTGATAATGAACTACCAGAAGCAGATGAATGACCTGGCATAAACAAAGGGAAACAAAAAGAATTAAAATTCTTTTTCTATCTTTAACAATAATATGTTCTAAAATTGAATACTTTGCATATTTTTTGTAATTGAACAAGAAAAATATGCACAGTAAGTATTGGATTATACAAAGTGATTGGAACACGACAGGATTTGGATAATTGAAAAATCAGGATTAGTAACATTGTTTTTACAAATATATTTTCCTGGTTCTTAATTTTAATTCATTTCATGAAAATTTCAGTGTAAATCCAGACCATTTTTTATATATACCATGCAATGAAAACTGATTATTTTAGTTCAAGTATTAGATTTTGTGAGCAAAAACTTATCAGAGAATGAGGATGGAAACATCGAAAAGTTTCACTAAAATGTGGGATTAGACGTTATAGACCTTAATAGTCATTAAAATTAATTAAACTGAATCTCTTAATAGATTACTGACAATTCTAAGATTGGTAATTTGCCAGGAATGATGTAAGAATTTTCTGGGTATATAGATATATTTATATATATACTTTCCCGGAATATTCCTAGCGTTTCAGAGTCAAAATATAATTCCGTGTGAATTCCAGGTTTTTCCTTTTCTTCCTGAAAAGTGGAAGCCATATTTTCCTCATTAAGCACTGAAAAATCTAAATTATATATTTCTTAATAGCAATGCTATATATAGTTTAAATATAACATTTTAAGAAATGTCTTATCAAATAAGTCTAGAAATATTTGTTTTTAACACTGGCATCCGATAGCACCCTTTACACTTTTACGTCACATCAGGAGAAGATATTCCCCCTCAGAACATCACACAAAACTTTTACCTCTTTATAAGTAGTCTGCAGATTTTTTAAATTTAGAAATTTATATAAAAATATTATACTATGAAGTTTAAACGATTTAGTGTTTAAATTAGTTCAAAAAATATAGAGTAGTAGAGGTGCAAAAGGCTAGTTCTAAACCATTAGCTGATTTGATTTTAGAAGTTTCTTTCATTAATATTTTTTTGGAAGCCTTTTGAAGTTTTTTCTAGATTCAGGGGTAGCAGCAAAGTTTTTTCAAAGGAACTTTTTTCAAAATATTTTAGGTAAATTTTAGGGGTAATATATGATTTTGCTAGGATAGAAACAGATCACACTGTAGTTTATTACATAACAGAAGATTATTCTTATTCATCCATACATATCATAAATAATTGCAAGTCATAAAATAAAGCTCTGATATTTATTAAGTCAAGCATGAAATCTCTGAAGTGTAAAAATGAAATTTCAACTTTACATATTACCTATCAAAAATTAAGTGAACAGGCAAAAGTGAGAATAAATCGAGAGAAAAAATAAATTAACACCAACTTGAAAAAATTAAATCCAAAACAATTCTTAAATTAAAATGCAACGCCAAATAAAAAATTAAGGAATATTTGACTAAAATTTTATGAACTTAAAATTATTATGAGCGATATATATATTAAAAAAAATTCACAATTTCTTTCCTATCCTTATCAGATTAAGTATACAGAAAATGATTTAATCATTTATGAAGTAAAAATATACCATATAAAAACTGTATGAACTTAAATAATAACAAAAATAATACTGTCTTGAATTGTATATACTTTAAACAATTTAAATTCTCATATCTCTGGTACTTATATGTACTATTAAAGTACACAGAGAAGTTTCCAAATTTTAATATCAGATAAAATTGAAGGAAATCATGACAAAAATATTGCTAACTAAAAATACATATACTGTAAACAATTCCCTTTCACATCCTCTGCGATGTTTATATAAATAAAAGCATTAAAAATATTTCAAAAAATGAGAACAAATAATCTGCATACCTCTAATTAAAATTATTACTATAAATTAAAATTCTATTTAGATTCTATAGTAATTTTTTAAAAAAGAACCTTCCTCTCTAAAATAGAATACTTTTTTTATTTGATTTTTACCTTCTTAATCAAAACTTTATTATTACCCTTTACCTTACCTTATTAAGATAAAACTATTGTGTGATATTATTAGATTTCAAATCAGCAATTTATATTAGAAGTTAGAGAAAAACAAATTAATTATGATCATTTTGCTATTACATTCTTGATATGATTTGTGAGATTCTTTTTTTTTTTTTTTTAACCTCGAAAGGGGTCCGATCTGGGCAAGCCGTAGCCCATTAACTATAGTACAGTGAGCAACCCGGCACGAGTGGTTACTTACCAGGACGGCCGGGTCGCTGTTTTAGCAGAGAAACACAAATATCTAACTCACAAACACAGATAATTTTCTTAGCATCTCAAAAAATTTACATTACGGCATTGATTTAGTATAGACCAAATCTTCCACCGCCTCTGATTATTCTCACCGCCAATATCCACACCAAAGCCATTATTTCAGGCGCCCACGGGCACCAACATCGATGAAACGGAGTGTCCGCTTCGCGGACAGGTGCTGTGTACACGACTTCAGTTCAAGTTCAAGATTCTTTTACTGTCCTCAATAGCGTTGTGGTGATCTTCAACACTCCTCCATAATTTCGAATGGTATCTTTGATTAGTCTAAGAGACATAATAGTATTCTCATGGTGACTCACATTAAGCATTCCTTTATTTATCAAAAAACCTCTCAGGATCAGAATTCTCATGTGGCAAAATTAAAACAGTTTTAATTAATGGAGTTAAATTTTTATATTTTAGATTATTGCTTTTTTATTTATATTTAGTCTATAATTTTAATTTTTTAGGAACACCAACAAAATTTTATCAGATCTTAAAGAATTTTAGGGTTTACACATAGTTTTAGGAATTTTAGGGGGAATGCGATGCCTGTAGATTCCATGCACTTAATATACTATATAGATACATATATATTGCACAATTAACATAAAATGCTTCCTTTTTTAGAAAGATTTAGAAGTTATGTGCAAACTAAATTACAGAATAAATAATGAAAGTATTAAAATTCAGATTTCTTTAACAAAACGAAAACAACCAATCAAAGTCAACTAAAATGCTAATTAAACTTGCATAAAATAATGAAAAACAGAATTCTTACAGCACATTTATGGTTTAACAGAGATATTCGGGTGAGCCAGTATCTGATAAATGAAGTTCTACTATATTTTCAAATATCCTAATAATACTTCTCAGTAAAAATAGAAGGCTGAAGACTGATTTCAAATGAAACACAAATAAAATTGCAGCAAAAATGACAGATAAAATCAAAGGACCAAACCCTTAGTTTTGTATTTAGAACCACCTTTACAACTTTTAACAATAATTTTCTCTATATTACATACCACCTAAATTTTGTGAATTTCAATTCTTCCTCAAATGATATTAAATAGAATTTTAAAAATCTAAATAAGGGTATAACATACCAAATATTTATCTTTCCTTTATGACTTTAAAATTACCAAAAACCAAACTACTGCAATTTACCTACAGGGACAGCAGCCAAAATTGTCAGAAAATTAACTTCCATCATTCTTTATTTTTCATAAAATTCTGGGGGAACTAAATAGAAATAAGTTAAATTTCCACAAAAAAGAAATTTAAAATATTTTACTTCCCAAACGAAAAATCTTTCTTGACAAACTAACGTTTTGTGATAATGTCTGTGGTTCTGGTACAGGATTATTAGTACTATCTAGAATTAAACTTGGGTTTCAACATTTTGCTAAAACATTAATCGAAATCAGAAGAAACACATGGGTATCACTATCTTATTCCTCTTTATGCTGTGCGATTTTATTTCTCCATCCCAGTTGAACATGAATTGGCAAGCAGACACAGAAGTTGATGTACTAAAATGAATTCATGTTCTATCACATTCTGCTCCTCCGCACACCCCATTCAAAATGAATTCAAAAACAGGTTCAGTTGCAATACTTGACCTTGAGTCATTATTCTGTTTCCTCCGCTATCACTATGTTCGAACTGGGAATAACCAATGACAGATGATTAAGAAAAAAAAGTAGGAAAAAAAGGACAATAAGAAAAAAAAAGGTCTGCAGTCCCTGTACCTAATATTTTTAATTAAACTACCATAATATATTTACTCGTCTGTGGTATTATCTGTACATCATCATCATCAAGTTCTACATAGGATGGGCTAGCAGACACTTTGATTTTCTTGCTCTGGCTACTTATACTTTGTTCTTTTTCTACACAATTTGAGCTTGATGAAGGAGCTGACAAATAATCTGAATTGTTCAAAATCGGAGATGACCTGCGCTTGAAACCTAAACAGTTAAACATGTAAATTAAACATAAATTATGTGTATTTGTTACTAGCAAAGTATGAAATAAGATAATTATTACAGACTGCCAACCTATGCATTGTATATAACGCCCAAGCATTTTAGAGAATGACAAATGCTATTTACACAAAGCAAGAAAACAGTTTTGATCAAGCTATTATATAAATGATGAGTATTTCTCAAATACACAAATGGAATTCTGAAAACAAAATTAAGGCCATTACAAAAGTTTATTCAAATACGTAAAGAAAAATGAAATTTATACAATACAAATTTTATTCCTTTCTAAAGGGAAACACAATTTTCACACAAAAAATAAATAAGATTAACCTACTTGTTGCAACATGGCTTGAAAGACATTTCATTATATTAAAAAGGAATCTCAGATCTATCTTATACTTTGCTGGTTTCTCATTTAGCATTGTATAGAATGATAAATTTCAAATTATGCCATAAACATTCCAATAAGAATATAGATTCAAGCTAGTAAATAGTAGTTTTGCCTTAATTTATTCTGAGTTTTTCAATAATTTTAAGCCAAAATCAAACATTGTAGTAGTATTTTTTAATGAATTGCATGTTGCTAAATGTTCTCAGTTTTGGCATGTGCTATAATATAAATTTTAAAACCAAGTGAATTTTTGATTTCATAACTGTATTTATAGTAAAAAGAATAAGTATCTTGATATGATGTTAAAATGAATCTTAATTCTTTAGAATGAAGAGGCTTCTCAAAAAATTTGAAGCTGATTTTTCCAATATTCTTTTATGAACAATCTCACATAATAAATCTTGTAAATAAACACAATCAGGAAAGCCAATGCACACACTGTTTCACGTCACTCCACTTTATTACAGCCTTCAACTACAAGGCTACTCTAAATTGTATCAGTTAAATAAAAGGGGAAAAAGGGACAAGAAAAGAAAACTAAGATTTCAAGAGAGCATTTATTGTTTAAAAAGAGGAATTCAGAGAACTATGTTAAAATTATTTATATCACGGTACCACAATTATTTAGTTCATGTTCTTTACATAAATATAAAAACCAGTTAGACTTCATTTAGATACAGGATCCTATTAACTAAATAAAAATTTAATAATCAGTTTCTTAACTCAGTAATTTATTTGTATGTATTTTTGAAAGAATATTAATTTTTGATACTGCTATTGTAGTTTGTATCAAGGTCTAAATTTATATAAAAAATAAATATACAGTCAAAAACTCTACTTCTTATAATTCTAATAATCCTCAAACTTTTAATCAAGTCCCAAATCATTCATATACTTTTCTTTTAAAAACTGTCTCGATAACTGGAAGAGAACATCTTTTAAATCAGTTTTTTGTGATAGAATTTTCTAGATTTAGTGCAAAAAAAAAAAAAAAAAAAAAAAAAAAAAAAAAAAAAAAACAATTCAGTTTGCAACTTCAAAAATCCATCCACATTTGTCTTCTGTGTCTCAAACATTCTTGAAATGCCCATCACTCTCCTTTCCTCCATTGTCCTAAAGATTAAACAGATAAGGGATTGTGGTGGGAAGGGGAATTTTGAGTGTGCCAGAAGAATGACTTCAAGGTGGTCACTCTCTTAGGGTCCGGAGGTAGAGCACCTGTTTTGTAAGGGGGAAATAGGGTTGGCTCCTCTCAGAACAAGTGTGCTCATTCCTGATAAGGATTCTCAGCTGTACAGTCACTTCTCGTTTGACTCCTAGACGCTGCAGTTGCCTTCTTTGGATCTTGCTTGTTGATTAAATCAACATTTTGTTGCCAGAATGTCTAAGCGTAAATTGATTACACTTACTTTAGATCAAAAAGTAAAACTTACTTCGGAAATTGAAAAAAATCCTCAGTTAAAAAAGAAAGATGTGGCTGCTAAATATGGCATTCCTCCAAACACTTTATCTACGATTTTAAAGGATAAACAAAAGATTTTGAGCCGCTTTGGATCGGGAGCAGACTCTTCCAGTAAATGCATAAAAACAAAAGTGCATTTCCTGACGTAGAAGCAGCACTTCTGAAATGGTTCGAAACTCATTGAAGCAAGAACATTCCCCTCAGCGGAGTGGTGTTAAAAGAGAAAGCAATGGACTTTGCTCACCTGCTGAACGTTACGGGATAGCTGGACAAATTCAAAGCCAGGAACAAGATAGTGTTCTGCACCCCACATGGACAAGCAAAGGATGTTTCAGGTGAAACATGAGAGAATTGGAGGAAGAGTTTTCCACATCTTCTTCAGTTTCTTCTGCAGTCATATGCATATGCACCGAAAGATGTGTTAAACTTGGATGAAACGAGACTTTTTTAGATGCTTGTCTAACAAGACAATGATGTTTCATAGTGAGAAGTGCTCTGGTGGCAAGTTCAGCAAGGAACGGTTGACAATCATGGTGGAGGTGTACGCCAATTGGACTGAAAAACTTTCGTAGATGGTCATTGAAAAGACAAAGAAACCTTGGCGCGTAAAAAATTTCAAATCCCTGCCCGTGGAGTACCATGGCAATTCAAAAGCTTGGATGACTTTGAACTTGTTCGAGATATACATCTGGAAACCAAATTCAAAGTTTTTCAACCAAAACAGAAATGTGTTACTCTTCCTAGACAACTGTACTGCTTACGGTGATATCGCAAACTTGTCCGCGATTAAGTAGGTCTTCCTGCCAGCAAATAAAACTTCAAAACTGCAGCCTGAAACATGCCCATCAAAAATGCTTGGTGCACCAACCAATCAAGGATGCGGAGAAGGGAGTCTAGCACAAAATCAATGTGCTAGATGCCATACGCCTGATTTCGCACTCCTGGCAGAGTGATGTCTCTCAAGCTGTGATTGACAACTGTTTAAAGAGCTGTGGTTTCTTCAGTGCAGGTGTAGATGACAATGAAGCGGGAGCCGACGATTGGGATCTCATTGAAGGCATGGGTGATATGGACTGGGAACAGTCAAGAGATTTCATGCGCATTGATGACAACATCGCAACTTCAGAACTCTTGTCTGACGAAGCAAGAGTGAGTTCAATTTCCAGAGAACCAGAAGGAGATGAATCCATTGAAAAAAAATTAAGAAATTTCTCATTAATAAAAATATAAATAAAATAAATCAAGTGTACAGAAAATTTTTATAACTACAAACCCACCAAGATAAATAAGATTCCATAATACATTGCGGACAGTCCCTAAAGTGCAAACTTCATGATTTTAGATTTACAAATAAAATTTACAAATATGCAACAATTATGAAAAAAAAAAAAATTTGAACTTTGCACAGTAACGAAGCATATTTTTTAATCTGCAAATATAACTATTTAATTTTAAGCAGTTATTATAGCGAATAAAATATAGATTAGAAACTCTTTTTCGTAAATGTAATTTTGTGAGTTACAATCACAACCTAAAAACTTTAATTGAGGAACTTTGTTAATTACAACCGTAGCTTAACATTTCAATTTAAATAAACATATCAATTTGTAAACAACCCCTCAGTGCATTTTTAAATTTTTTTTTTCATAATCAATAATTAATAAGATTAAAATAATTTTAAAGAAACAGTACAAAGATCAATTCAAATTTTTGAAATAATTAATCTTAATTATACAAGATTTGTTTTTATCTTAGAAAATAGTAAAGTATATGGACCTGAATTCACCTTTATTAAATTTATTCAAGATTATGGTACTGATCTATTAATACAACAGTACAATGTAATTGACTTTCAAATGAAGTGAACAATGGGGGGGGGGGGAGATTGACATCCTAAGTTATTGAGATTTTAATGCAATTGAAAAACTTCTTTAAACTGATTTTCATACCATTTAAAAGAAAACTTTACTCTAAAAAAAAAAGGACTTTGGGTGGTGGATTTTTGAAAAACTGCAGCTGTTGCATAGTGCAAAGTAGAGAAACAAACATTTGCGTTATTTTGGAATCATTCACACCAGGGTTGGCAAGATTTTGCCGCAGGTGGAAAAAACCATGGTAAAAACAGTCCTGGCAAAAACAGGTTTTTGCCAAGCAAAGTGGCAAAAACCTATATTTTCCAAAATGAGAGGACAAAAACACATTTTTGATACAAAGTTATTCCTAAAATTGAAATATATACTATAAATATGTATAATTTAAAAAAATTAACAAAATTATTATTCCACAATTAAATTATAATGTATTAATATATCATTTTAGTAGTTTAAAACATTATTGATTGGAAAATCAGTGATTATTCTCTTTTTTCCAGTGAAATGAACTTATTTTAAATTAATAAAAATAAAATTTAAAGCATAAAATATCTATCAACATGTGTAGTTAATTAAAATATACAAGTATCAATGCAATTTTTTAAATTTGCCCAAATTCAATACTTTATTAATCATCACAACACAGTTTGTGCTGTCTCAACATAGCATAACAGTACACTAGTTTTGAAACATTATTTAGAGTCAACTTATTCTAAATTTTAGAATGTACAAATGAAAAATTCAAAAACACTCTTTCAATGGCAGTACTACTAGAAGGACATGAGTGTAAATGAGACATTAATTCCCAAAATTCACTGGAAATTTTACAAGAATTTAAATTGTGTGGTTTTGTTTGCATTTTGAAGTAATATTGAGAAATGAGGTGATTATCAAAATCTGTGTAATAAAACATTCATCTTAGCTTTCACATGTCTCTCTTTAAATATAATGTAAGAGTGATATGTAAAATAATACATACCAAAAGTTATTATGAAGTAAAAAAAAATAAAATTTGTTAAAAAAACAGTTATTCAAGGATTTTGAAATGAAAAGAGGTCAAAAACTTTCAATCCTTTAAAAATTATAACCCTTATATTAATTAATATTTTAAAAAATAATTTTTTCATGTAATGTATCAAAATTATTATTCCTTATGATCGATTTAAATTTGCTTCAAGTATTTTGTAATAATATTTAACCAGCAATTTAAATAATTTGGTTTTTGCCAGTTTTTGCCACTGTCCTGGCAAAAAACCCTTTTTGCCGGCAAAAACTCCAACCCTGATTCACACAGATTTTAACTGTAGATAACTTAGTAAACTACTGGTTACATGTGCTTCATCCAAGAATACACAGAGTGGATTGGCCAAGAAGTAAGAGATCCAGTACAAAAGAAAGCAACACTAAAATAGTGAAAATTCTAAATGTTTGATCTAAAATTGTAGTTTCGGAAAGAATATAATTAATCCGAACAGTTGGCAGCTATGCATAACAATTTAGTAGTCATTAATTTAAGTCAATCCAATACTTTAAACAGAATTTAAATAGATGTACTAAACATAAAGTATTGTTTTTTATCTATGTAATACTAGACAGTTTAAAATTAGGCACACTATCAATCCAGTATTACAATTTTCGAACATGCTATTTTTTAATAATCTCATTTTAATCAAATTTATGAGTATGACTTAAGCTTACATAAAGTAATATATAACACTTCTTTTCTTAATCAAATAGTTTCCAAGAAAAACATTTTTTATTCGGGTCAAATATTTATATTTGAATATATATACTTATATTCAAATATATATATATAATTATAAAAAAATTATATTTCTTAATAAAATTGTGTTACTTCAATATACATAGATAATTAAGTTATGAATAATGTTTGCTAATTACTTTTTGAAAAATCCACCCTGAATATAAGTAGTATATGCAGCGCATTCCATTCTAAATCTAACAGCTTCTAAATTTGGAAAAGAAAACCAACCTGCTATTAAAAGTGTACATTTTGAAACTTTTTAAAACAGGCTTCGAACGGCACAAAAAGTTGACAACTTTCTACACATTAATAAATTTTATATTTTTAAGTATTCTGCCAACAATTTGACAGACTTATCTGTCATCATATCTAAAGAATTAAGAATGATATACACTGAAATTGACAAATAATGCACAAAACCTAAGCATTATATGATCTAGGGAAGATAGTGCTTAGGTTAACCTGCAAGCTAAGTATGATAAAGGGGAAAATATAAAAAGGAATGAAACTATCGTACGAGGGTTGTCCATAAAATAAGGTTCCCAACGAATTCTCAGAATGAAAAATATGCTTATTGGCATTGAATAATACATGTTTGGAAAGCTTAGACTTCCCTCTATTTTTCGATATAATCGCTGTTTAGATCAATGCATTTTTGCATGCGGTATACCATCTTCTTTATGCCTTAGTTGTAGAACTCTGCCGCCGCGCCACGAAGATAGCTTAAAACCTCTTCTTTCAGCTCTTCGTCGGTTGTGAAATGCATCCCTCCCAAGTGTTTCCTTAATTCAGGGAAGTCATGGTAATCGCTGGGGGCCAAGTCTAGGCTATAAGAGGGGGGGGGGGTTGTGACAGTATTCTATCCAAATCTGTTGATGAGATCAGTTGTGACACGGGCGGTGGGCGGACAAGCCTTGTCCTGATGGAGACGCACTCCATTTGTGAGCATGCCTCTCCTCTTGTTTTGAATCACGCGGAAGGTTCTTCAACGTCTGACAGTAGCGATCCACATTAATTGTTGTGCCGGTAGGCTGGAATTCGCACAACAACAATCCTTTCCTGTCTCAAAAGACACTCGCCATCACTTTGCCGGCAAACAAAATTTGATTAAACTTCTTCAGCTTCGGCGAGCCTGGTTGTTTCCACTGACGGGATTGTTCTTTTGCTTCCGGTGTCATGTAGTGGACCCAAGTCTCGTCCCCAGTGATAGTAGAGTCCAAAAATTTCTCGCCATCGGTTTCGTAGGCATGAAAAAATTCGTGGGCCGCTTCCACACGTTGCCGCCGCTTGCTGTCATCCATCAGCATTTCCGGGACCCACCTTGCATAAACCTTGGCATATCCTAAGCAGTCTCTCAAAATGCTCTGAATGCAGGACTTTATGACATCAGGGATCATCTCGCCGAGGTCCCGAACCGTCACCCTTCGATCTTTCAGCATTTCTGCTTCCACTTTCGCAATCGCTTAGTCCGTAAACGATGGCCGGCCAGAACGTTGTTCGTCATGGACGTCTGTACGTTCGTCTTTGAATTCTTTGCACCATTTGCGCACATGTTACACACTCATACACTTGTCCCCATACACTTCACACAGTTGGGAATGAATGTCCACCGGAGGAACGTTTTTGCATACAAAAAACGAATCACAGAGCGTAATTCGCGCCTGGCGTGAGAAACAAATGGAAGCTCCATCTTTCACGGCTACCAAGACAAGAATGAACGTTGTAGACAGCTCGCCGGGGAGGGAACTGGGAGAAAGGGAGCTAAGCTACACGCCAGTCTCGCCAAATCCCGCCTATCAGCGTTCTTAGCGTCCGCAGCTCCTTGGGAACCTTATTTAATGGACAACCCTCGTATATATTAACCTAAAATGAGTTCTCTCATTACAGATTGTCATCAAGCCAATTCAGGGAAAAACTTCTCATTTTTCAACAAAACAAAAAATAGTATTCATATTCACCAAAATGCGAATCCTATAAATTTTTTTCCCTTTCTATTTTCTCCTAAAACACATTGATGAACAATCAATTCTGCTATATTTTTTGACAACTATGCAGAAGTTTGAGTGTAAGGGAAAGGGACAATATTTACATCAGTCAAGACTGTCTGCAATTCCCTTGCTTTCTATTTTTAGCAGTGGTTATTTCAGGAGTGATTGTGAGCCAAGTCAAAATTCCGGAAAATTTCTTAAGTAAAATAAAAAAAGAAAAAAACAATTTAAATTGAAAAATTAAAAAAAAAAAAAATGTAAACAAGTTTTTTCCTTTTCTCTATATTTCTTAGTTTACTTACAAAAATATACTTAAAATTTTACACTTTACTACCTAGAATGTCAGCGTGAACTCTTTCAATGAATACCCACTATTTTGCACTCTTATTTAACTTTCTTCCCCCCCCCCCATTCGTTTTCCAAGAACCCAACAAAAAGAGACCAACTCCTTTGCAATTTATTTTGGAGAAAAAGATAAATTCTAATGGGCATGGACTGTTGAAATATCTTTAATTTACAGAAACTTTTGTGATCAATGATCTTTTTAAATGTCTGGACCTTCGATCTTCGGAAATCCGGATTTTTTCTGCCCCTTAGCTTTCTGCTGGGTCAAAGTTAAAGCTTTGTGATGTCACGCTCACTAAAGATAAAAAAATTGAAACAAAATATCATTTATTGTTACTTACATGTATTTGTAGTTTATTTTCTTCAGAACTTATTTTGCAATTTGTATAACTGATAGATGTATTTAGATCCACTTGAAGTGGAGGGAGAGAATTTTGTTACCATTTTTTTTCCCTTTGGCTTATGACCATTTCTGGCAAATTAGTCAAATTGCTAGGGTAGATTGATAGGCAGTAAGTACACTGCCTAAAACAAAACCTCCAAAACATTAATTACATGAAATAATGTTTCTATTCTGAAAATATTACAAAATAATTTAAGACGCCAATTTAAAATTTTATTTTCACAAACAAAATGAAAACATGACTGGAAACTTACACATATCATAAGTTATTTTCCAAAGAATAAAGCCCAACTTAGCACTTAAAGTTATAAAAAAAAATTAATATTTCAAATATGGATACGAATTACATACTAGGCAAAATTAAAATATTCAACCATTTCATTACTACACAAACTAAATATTTTTAGTAAATTTGAAAAATATCTAAATCCACATACATTTCACAGATTTTTATGTTTTAACTGCAAAACAATTTTAATAAATTATAAACATCAATTCACAATAAAAACTGAACAGTAGAAAAATTTCCAAAAATGTACAATAGTGACAAAAATGGATAAAGAAAAAAAACTTTAGAGGAAAGGGAATAAATTATTAAGCACAGTATGCAAAGAAAGTAAAAATTGATTACCTTTTTCAACATATGGAGATTTGGCACTTGTTTCTGGTTCATGAAGAGTCAAATGATATGAGGATACATGTCGTTGAGGAACATTGTTTGCTGACCAGAAGGTATCACTGCGTTCAGGATTTACTTGAGGCAAACTCTTTGGTATGTTAGTTGTTTCAGGAATAATTTGACACGTTATTTGTTTTCTGGCACTATTTACATAGTTGGAATTTGATGGTTGAACAGATGAATAGCTTGAATTACTTGAAACAGATGCTGATGCTTGTGAATGTTCTGAAAGATACATAAAAACAAATATATACAAGTAAACTAAAAAGTAGTGTTGCATTACTACAATTAAATTAAATTAAATTATAAACACTTTTGCACCCACAGATGCATAAAACAAAGGGGGGGATGAGGTGCCAACATAGCAACTCAAGAATCAAACACATCCCAGTTATCAGAGCTGAGAGACTAATTTATACTTATTATTACTATTGCATTTAAGATGGTTAATGCTAAATATTTTCTAAATTTAACATTTGTTTGATAATGATCTAATTCATAACCATTTAATCGTAAGAGTATATAAGAAAAGGAAATGACAATTAAAATAATTATAATGATGAACATTCAGTTAAGCGATTTCTTTTAACTAAAACCTTTTTTTTGTAAAGCAGTACATTCGTAATTTAATATTTTTTTTATTCAGATAAAATGTAATGAGACAATTGCAATTCCTGTTTAATGGTACTCATCACTTATGCTCTTAATAATAAGAGCATTACAATGAAATTTATGGCATAGATGTTATTACATGTAAGGTAAAGCTTTTTAAATAAGCTTCAAATTTTATTATTAATGCATTTCATGTGATATTTAAAATGTCCTGATAACTACAGTTAAAAACCTTTATTAAATTTTAATTTCACACTTTGATATTTGTAATACTTAGAGAAAAAAAAGTTTTACTTTTAAATCTATAACGGCAGGCACTGAACTTTTACGTTCTTCGTCTAGGAAGATGCCAGAAGTATTACTCATTTAACATTACCCAGTGGGCACCTGTGAACCCAAGTCACGGAGGCAAGCAACATTACCCACGCCACACTGCCAATAAAGTAAAACTAGTAAGATCCCTGTGTCAATAACTTAACTACTCTTTGGCAATACATGAAAAAAGGGCACTACTACAATCATAGGCATATTAATAGGTAGTTGTTCTCTAAAAGATGTATTCCACATGGTTTTCTACAATACTTAATAGATAAAAATAGCATTAAAGTGAGCTCAAATACAAAGGTAGTATAAATAATCAACATTCAATATTTCAGCAGCTTTAGTGCTACTCATTTACAAAAGGCACTATGTCTACTCTTCTGATTTTTACATCCTTACTTTTAACAGAAGTGAAAAAAAAGCAGGCTTAGTTAAATAATTGAAGTTCTTAGCACAATAAATAATAGCTTCAAATTAAATAATTATTTAACACACTTTTTAACATTTGCATTGAATATGAACATTAAAATATATCAATATTCTTAAAATTATTGTTATTTTAATTAAAAGACAAATGCCTTAACTTCTAAGAAAGTAATTTTAGAATAATTTAACATTTTATTAATATCAAGAAATATGAATAACAACTGAAGATTTTCTGAACAGACTTCTATGTTTCTTAGTTTTTACATTAAGTGTCATTAAAATAAGATTTTAATCTTCTATTTTTCAAAAATAAAAGTGGTCTGAAATTATAAGGTTACACATTTGAACACAAGTTTCTTAAATTACATACAAAAATAGTTTTAAATCTATATCAGAACTTGTCAATCAATAATCACGCTATTTACTCTTCTATTTTTCAAAGTGTAAGCTAACAAATGTACATCACAACCCAACCATTGATTACCCAATAGTAACCCTTTCGCGTCTAACGGGACACATATGTCCCAAAAAAATCTTTTGGGACAGAAACGCTTCTCTGTCTAATGGGAGACTTTCCTCACCAGTCTTGCCAATATTTTTGAAGGTATTTTCATTTACAAAACATATATGGTACTACCGTACAAAATTGTTCTGTTGTAAAAAAAATTCAGAAGATTTCAAATATAATAAAAAAAAGTTATAACTACTCCAAAACAATTGTTAATTAATAAAACTTTAAATATACATGGGAAAAATATTTTAAAACTTTATCAAAAAAGTGAATATTTTTGAGGCAATTAACTTTAATTTTATCAAACATACTTATTAAATTTTTACTCATTGAAAATGGAGCATATTCATACACTCAAAATAAAAATTTTCGATTATATTTCATAAATTTTCTATAAAGGGAAACACAATAAACTTCACACATTAAAATTTTTTTGATTTTAACTTTACTATTAACTGAAAATGAATAAGATACATAAACTTAGGGAAAAAATACATATTTAATGATCTAAAATGCATATAAATAGACTTCAAACCTATTTTAGGAAAAGGAACCAATTCTGAATTTGACTTAGAAGCTGCAGGTATACTGGAAGTTGAAGCAAAATAAGGCATCCCAGGTTTTGAATATGGAGGAGGGTTATGACTATGAAGTTCAAAAGAAGTTTCATAAAAATTATCAGCGCCACTGCCTGAAGACAAAGAATTTTGATAGTGTGCAGAAGATGATGAATCAATTAAGCTATCTGTGTTGGAAGTTGATCCGCTTCTCTGACCTGATAACAAAATAGAAATAATAAATACTCAATCATATTAACTAGTCAAACTCGGAAGAAACATAAATCTAAAATTTTTCTTTTTTAATCAACATAATCATGATTAAATACCAATTCCGAATAATTTTACAAATATAAAGGTATAAATGGAGCAATTTATTTTGAAGTATAGAAAAGTATTGATACCAATTTTTTGGTCTTTCTTGAATACATTGTTCAAACGTATTTAAGAAATTGTGACGTGAAATAAATATGGAACGTATATACATAAATACAATTAGCATTCGGCATAATTTTCAAACAAAGGTATTTGATATCTTTGCAAGGCTAAGAATTATCTGTAGCAGTATTTTCAGGGTGCATAGCCAGATTTTTCAACAAAAAATAAACATAGTTTAAGTAAGTTTTAATCACTCAAAAAAAAAAATAATAATTCTAATTAGGATCTTTGCAGTAATAAATTTTTTTCTTCTATTGTTTAAAGTTCTTAATTTACAATTATAAAAATCAATAAAATAAAAAAACTTTATACAGTTGAACCTGTTTATCTTGAACCTCTTTATCTCGAAAATCTATCTTATCTCGAAATTTCTAAAATTCCCTACATTTACTGTCTAAAATCAATGTATTTTCTATGTTTATGTCAAACTTTTTTTCTTCAAAACCTCTGTTTTTCGAATTTCTAATAATAGAGCATGTCAAAACTTTCTTTATCAGTAGAACTCGTAGACAGAGCTGAATTCCGTGAATCCACAGGAAGTAGGGATGAACAGGTAGGGGTGTTTCTTGGAATTTCAATTACTATTCCTGCACTTCCTTAACTAGAAAGGAATACAATGATTCTGGCAGTAAGTGAGGGGTTAATGAATAGTGACCATCAGGGGTTAGCTTTTCAACATAGATAAGAAAGCTATAGAAAGCAGTTGGTATGCAAACTTGTAGATGCCATGGATGAAACAAGTTAGACACTACCAGAATTGCTGTTTTGCCTGGAGAAATGTCTCTAAAAACTATCCAAAAGGGTTTTAAGAAAAGCTGTGAAGATGATGAATAAGAGGATAAAGGCATCGGTATAAAGAAGAAGAAAATGTTAATGCTGAAAATGCAGGCCAGATTTGCCAGAATGGACTGCAATGAAATCTGGATTAATTGTTGACATTAATTTTGATGATTTTTACAAGTGGACAACTGCCTGGCAACATGCGGAACATTGGCAGTTGCGGAAATCATAGATAATGTCAAAGGAATATCAGATGAAAAGGAAGTAACTGAAAATTATATTGATGAATCAAAAGTGAATGCAAAAGTAGAAAAAGCTGTAGAATTCTTATAAACTACTCTTGAATTCCAGGAAAATGTTGGCTATGAGGAATTTGCGATCTTCCTAACCTCAAAAGAATAATGAACAAGTAAGGTTATAGATCAAAAATCTTCGAAAAATTATTTTCAGTGTTGAATGCATGCTAAAAAACTGTTATGTAAATAGATGTATGTGGTATAATTAATTTAAAGAAATGTCTATATTTTTCTACTAAAAACAATTAAAGCACTTTTAATGGAATTTCTTAATTAAAATTAATTTTTTAAAGTACATACCTGTATAACTCGAAACCTCTTTATCTCAAATTTTTCGCTTTTCCGTGAGATTAGAGATAAACAGGTTCGACTGTATAATCAAATCATGATTAAGTAATTAGTTTCTGATAAATATTGCAAAGAAATTGTAGAAATCATTCATTTTTCTAATTTAGAACGACAATCGACATAGCAAAGAAAAAAAATCTTTTTTCAAAAGATAAAAAAATGGAGCACTTTTTACAAACCTCTAATAAAAAAAGCACCTTTAAGGGCTTTTAAAAGATGTAAATCAAAAATAAGCACCTTTAAGCACTTTTTAAAGATACTACGCACCCTATTTTTCAAAAGAGTCCCTAAAAAATAATTTTAAATAAAGCAATTACTTCACACCTGATCAACTATTAGACAAAATGTCAGGTCTTGAAACTTAGATTATTATTGGGTAATAGATAGAACGTTAGTTAATGTAAAAAAATACAAATTTTCAGATGTTTTGAACCCTTATTTTTCTGAGTCTGTCATTTTCGAAATTTTGAAAATACAAACTTTTGCAGTTTTATAATTTTTAATTAGTTATAGCTTGAGAAACTATTGGTCTAGAAAAGCTGTGTAATTTCGTGATATGTTTAATTGCATTTTATAAAATAACAAGACAATGTTTAAAATAATCTTTATTAGAAAATTAAAAAAATTATAAATTTTCAAAAAACAATTACAATTTTTTAACTAAACCTTGAAAAATAAATGCATTTTTTTGTGGACAAGGCAGGCTAATTTTTGAGCTATAAGAAACTGCTTTAAATATAACAAATTAAGTTGCTACTAGAATACATAGTCCCCAACGATAAAAAAATTTGAATCACATTCTTTACTATTATTATAACTCTTTCCTCTTGAATTTTCAGAAATAGATCAAAACAAATTTTAAAAAAAACCTATATCAAAATTCAAAATCCAATTCAAAAAATATGATATACAAAGAGTTAGACTAAATTTAAACTGAGGGATTGAACAAGAGAAATATATACTTTTAATACCTTAAGATAGAAATTATATACTTATGTAAACATTAGTACTTTACACAATATTTTTAAATACTTTAATAATAAATAGAAAAAACTTTAAAAGAACTTACTTCCCACGGCAAAGTTTATTACACTTTTTCCATTATTTTGATAACTTTGACTTCTTGACGTACTATCAGAAATTTGACCATTTCTATTTCTCCCTAGCAATAGATATGATAATAAGCAAATAAAACTATAATATAAAAATAAAAACAAATGAACATCTAAAAACTGGAAATGTAAAATTTTTTAATAAGGATTCTTTAAATACATAGAAATCATTAAACCAGGGTTGGGTGGGGATTTCAGTATCAACAATATAACTATCTTGAAGAATTATTTTTAAAGAAATCATTTTAACATCTTAAAATGTCATGTTCTTAGCTATCCCAGTCAAAATGATCTATTTCAGCTTTTATTACTAATTTACACTAGGGTTGGCAGAATTAGTGATTTTTTTAAAAATAATATTAAAAAAAAGATTGTTTTTTTTGCCAGATATTTTTTTATTTTATTATATTTAAGAGGTAAATCATCTGTGCATATTAACAGTATATAATATTTTAAAAGAATAATATAGCTAAAATAGTATATATTTCAAGCTAAAATGTTTTGAAAATTATTTCATTACTACAAGCTAATGAATGAATTAAAAAAATCAGTTATTTTTGTTCAAGCTAAGCATTCTAAAATTTTAAAGACAGTGAGGCAATGTCAGTTAGGTATCCAATGAAGAGTAAATTAGTTTAGATCAGAAATTTTTTTTAACAAAAATTTTAAGTCTTTTTTGGACAGAACAAGTCTAATATTGGTGAACACTAACAATGTATTTAATAGATTTTAAAAGCACTTAAAGTAGTTAAATAAACATAAAAATAAATAGGTTTAGATGAAATATGCTTATTAACAAATTATTTTACATACAGCTAATGGAAAATTATAATTTAATAGTTAAATGTTACTTATATCCACTTTAAGTATCTAATATAATATTATTTATTTACCTATTTAGAAACATAATTTGCCATTTCATTATTTCTTTGGATAAAATCTTCATTGTTTAACTAGTCTTTAAAAATAATCACACCTTAAAAAATATAACTTTATATATAAAAAAAAAAAAAATAGAAGATAAAATAAAAATGATTTTCTTTAAAAAAAACTTATTTGATTTAATTTAAATTTGATTTTTTTAACTGAACTGATGGGAAAATGATTACTTAAAAAAATTGATAGAAATGACATTTCTTTTGGAAAAGTAAACAAGTAATGATGTTCTGTTATCTGTCTTGTCTCATTAAGAAAAGAACATCCCTGTTAAAGATATATCAGGAGGAAAAGTATTCAGAAAAGCTTACTTGGATGAGTCTGAAGCTGAATTCTAAATCTACTAGACACACTGTTACCCGTAGTTGAATTGATGAGAATATTTAAACTGCTAGAGTTTTGATCCCTGTTTGCAAGCCCCAAGC
The DNA here is from genome assembly GCA_949128135.1 of Parasteatoda lunata. Taxonomy (NCBI): domain Eukaryota; kingdom Metazoa; phylum Arthropoda; class Arachnida; order Araneae; family Theridiidae; genus Parasteatoda; species Parasteatoda lunata. The sequence continues at coordinate 37,445,562 of OX421972.1, read as the reverse complement.
TAGCATCAAAAGAATAATCAGGGCAAGATGAATCTGATAAAAAAAGGTAATAAAAATATTAATTAGTGATTAAAATTAACATAAAAATAAAATATTAGGAATATTAAAATACTAATGTGCAAAATCACCATTTAAATGATTTTTATTATAATTAAACTAATATGTTATTAAGTTGCATACATGTAAACATAAAAACTAATCATTGTTCTATCATGTTAAAAAATATTTGCCAAGATTACAATATTAATTCAGTTAAAAATTTCTCTATATCTGAAAAATGAAATACTGTTAATATGTTGTAATTGTGCTTTTTGTGGCAATCACAGCAGAACAATGACACAGACTTTAGAAAAATTTTAAGTGCACACAGCTAGAACTTAATCTCATTCTGGTTGTGAACCTTGATTAACAGGTTTTAATTGAATATTGATGTTTTCGGACACATCTCCCAACCATAGTCAACCACCTAGCCCCATTATTAGGGCTCTATCCTGTAATTACCATGTAAGCCTATGCTACGTCTACAAAAGCTATAGAGCAGCAGAGAAAACAAAATTACCTCCAAACCTGAACAAACTGTTTAGGGGAGACACTGCATAATTTATTGAGGCTCTCTTCCTTAAAGCACAAAAAGCCTTATTTTCATATTTTGCAGAATTTTTAAGATCATTTATACAATACTGTAATTTTTATAAAAATTTTCTTTCCATTTTCTTTTTTTTAAAAAACTAATTAATAAACATTTTTTGTTAGAAGTTTCTGCTGGCCCCACAACAGTTCAGAACGTCTTTACAACTGTCCCTCGTGATTATGGCCATCATTACATCACATGAATATTACATGCATAATTTTCTGAAATAGCCAAAATAGAAATGTTTGCCACTTTCACTAAAATTCTAGCAATTTTAAATTTTCCATAGAGTTAACATGTGTACCCGATCTCATTCCACTGAGTGATGGTAACTTGTACTTCTAGGGGGAAAAAAACAAAAAGTTGTACATCTGACTTTTCAGGAATGATGGATTGTACAACTAAATGATGAATATCTTGAATTAATTTGACACATTCTAGATAAAATAGTTTAGCTTCAAGAGGCCTTCAAATTTTAACTACCCAATAGTACACCACTTTAGGCACTTTTTTTTTTTTTTTTTAAACAATTTTCAAGTGCTTAGTTCAATAGGTCTATCAGAAACTACTAGCTGTTAGATTTTTTTATACTAATTAATGGCATCTCAATGGCTACTCGTTAATGGAATCCAACATAATATAAAAATCTTTTATATTCAGGCTAATATTTACAAAACCTTTGTGAACCACCAGGGCAATTTGCACTGCAGTTTTTTTGACATTCAAAATTTATGTTTTTAATATGGTTCTTTTTCCTACTGTTTTTCAAGATGTACAATTTATAGATTACATTTTAAACCATAATTGATTATTAATGCCAGATACTTTACAGATCACATTCCAATTGATAATATGAAATTTCATTAGAGGGGTCACCTTTTAATAATTTTATTACCCTTTAAGGCTTCTCCCATCATTTATGTCTACAAATAACAGATTTATCAATGCAAACTGAATGCCTTTCATAAAAAAAATTTTGGGTTCATGCTTTTGGATAATTTTTCCTTAACTAAAACACAATCAAAATTTGCAGAATACTTTTAAATTTGAACATGAATGAATTTGTTTAATGTTTAAATTTATTTTGTTTCCTACACATAATACATAAAAATATAATATTTAAATTTGAACATTCAAAAGTGGAAAAAAAAGGAAAAATATTTTTAAGCTCATAACTTTTGCATACATCTATGAGTATCGAACAATTTATTAAACTACGAACCATGAATTGTACTATCTAACAAATAAAGGAGAAAAACATTTTAGGTGTCTGAATTCGTTAAATAAACACATGCATTCTTCTTGCTAATTCCATAGAAATGTGTTTTGTTTGCTACTGTTATTTAAAAAAAAGTGTTCTGTTTCAATGTTTAAACATCAACAATAAATTTAATGCAGTATTTATTAAGAGATGTTAATTGTTTACAATCAAATTTAACTCATTGGACTAATTTAAGCATGGAATTATAGAAGACTAAAAACACACTTCTTGGTTCTAAAAGAAATTCTTGGGTATAATTGATAGCAAGAACTATTCTTTCAAGAAAGGTCTATCTAAGAACATAGTGTATTTCTTTAAGCTACAGAAACTAGGAAAATATTAAGTTGAACTTAGTTGTACAGATTAAGTAAAGTTCAATGATAAAGAGCCTTTCAAATTGTTAATTTTTATTAAATTGCTAAGTTAAATTATTGAACTTTTTAGTCTAAATCTCTTCCATTAAGAATAAAGCAATCTAATGTCTAATTGAAAAAATACAAAATCATGACCGTTAATAAGATAAGTTTAAAGCCTTATATTTGTAGGATTCTGTACATTTGCGGCCATTTAAATATATTTTGGCATTTAAGGGAGAAAGGGTTTGCTCTTTTGCTTATTGCCGTTAACAGTGGAGACCGGGATGAACAATACTAAAAATAAACTAAAGCCCTAGTATCAAAAAAAAAAAAAAAAATTCTCTGAAACTGAATTTGAAAAAGAAATACATTATGAAAGCATAGGAAAACTCAGTATTAATTAACTTTCGCTTTAAGTAAGGTCAATGACGGTGAGAAACCACCAAAAAATATGTTTAGATAATATTTAAATATCTGTAGAAGAAATGATTTAGCATAATAGAAAAATTAGAGCCCATAAAAAAAGGAAAATCTAACGAAAAATATAATTAAATTTTAAAAAATATCTCGGTAGCCAAGTTATGAAATTTTTTTTAACATCTCTAAGCAAAGCATCCACTACTGAAATTAAGATATTGTGGACAAGAAAAAAAAAAAAAAAAACCTAAGCATTTTACATTTTTAATAATTACATCCTCCCGCTAAAATATAAGATCTACTCAATTTTTCAGTTCGACAGCAAAAATAATTTTAAGTCACTATTATTCCGCAATTTCTTATAAAAGAAAAAAGTCCCTTTGCACTTTACACCCAACAACAAAATATCCTATGTCATTGGTATTTGTTTTGCAATAACAATGACGTGCATCAACGCCACTCCTTTTATAAATTTCTGAATGAAAACAAAGAGTGATTGACGAGTCGTGTCTTACCGCTGAGTCAGAACCGCAACGATATATACCTAACATTAAATTTTATCTTATTTAAATAATAATAAAGTATGTTTAATTTATACATTTAATTGTTTTTAATAAATAAGTCAATAACAGCTGCTGCTACCTTATTTGCGATTAGTTTAAAAAATAAACAAAATTTAAAACCGACAATGCAACATAACGTGAGTAAAATTTGTTTAAATTGATAAAAAAAACTTGCTTGCTAACTTAATGTTCAAAACAGTGGATTGAACGAGTTAGTGGGCTTAAGATATGAAGGTGGGAGTAATAAAAATGTAAGACTTACTTTTATTTTTTCAGGGTTTCTAGAAAAATAATCACTTTTTAGAGAACCCTGGCTTTAATAGCAAAAGGGAATATCGAAAAATAATAACTTTATTGATTGCCGTCGACAGTATATTTTCGGCAACTTTTAAGTGTCAATAATATTCGATAAACGCACATTATGAAGATAAATTTCTCAAATAAATACACCATAAATAACACAAGCCAAGAAAGAACAGACTTGTAGGCGCAGCGATCACCGTAAATAATTCATCTGAACATTACACAGCCAACTGTAGCAAACAAGTGGTCAGGCAAGTAGTGAGGGGGAGCGCAATACTAGGGAGTGTTAACCCCCATTAGGTTCCCCCAGGAACTAAAACTATTTACTTAAAAATGAAGCGGGTTTATACTAGAAGATATTTTTCAAAGTAATTTTGAGAAAGACAGAAAAAAATTCTCAGCAACTTGATACAACTAGTTATAATAATTACATAATATTATGGTTTATACTAGAAGTTATGGTTTACACTATGGTTATATTATGGTTTAGGTTTTATACTAGAAGATATTTTTCAAAGTAATTTTGAGAAAGACAGAAAAAAATTCTCAGCAACTTGATACAACTAGTTATAATAATTACATAATATTATGCACGTTTTCAATTAAAACGATCACAAAATCTATATCCATCACAAAAAAGTAAACTAAGTAAATGCAAACATAGGATAGTAAGAAAAGAGACGTCACAATATTTTACAGCAAATAATCTAAAAACGATTTTTTTCTTATAACAAGTTATTTTTATATGTAATGTTTAATAATAACCATTTAACATAATATTAATGTTTTTAAGATTATTTTTAATACAAAAAATTAATTAGCAGCACACAACAATCATTAACTTTACAACCGGAAAATTTTTATTTTGTTTCTTAACAGCATGATATTTATTAGAGACTTTAATATCCTCGGTAAAAAGGGTTTCCAAAATATTTTATTAAGACCAGACGTTAGGATTCAACCAATTTTTAACCTTATCAATTCTGCTAACCTGGTGAAAAAGGAATTCACATTTGACAACAAACGAAAATAAAACTTTAGTTGTTTTGAGCTATAAATTTATTTATTAAAATTTTTAAAAACTACGTGATAGAAAAAAATTTTTTTTTTTCTGAGAATGATCCATATAAAATATTTAAATTAAAAGTGGGTGTTTTCATTTAAATAAAAAAAATAAAAAATTACTACAAATATTGACACATACATTTCTTATTATAGGTTCGCCTCCGATTTCAATACAATTGATTGAACAGAGCGAACTATTTAAAGGAAAGGGGCGTTGGGAGATCTGGACAAAGGTCAAAGAAGTCGTGTCAAGCCTAGGGGTCATGCCTACGGGTTTTAAACAGATGGGACAATACCGATAGTGGTGAAACAGATTTTGCCAAGAAAAGTTTCTCACGCGATATCGCGTCCTCTAAATAAAAAATTAACGTTTTTATTATTAGAATGCAAAATTGCGAGATGAATTAAGTTTTACAGTTGCTGTTTTAAACAATCACGAAAGTTTAAAAAAACATACGTATTTTCACTCTCATTCGGACGGAACAAAAGCCACGTTTGCTTTCATTAAAATATATACATATATATTTTAAGTAGGGAGCTTGATGTTAATCTGCATATACAAAAGGAAAAGCTTTGAACTTATCAATAATGCTCTCACTTTCCATGAAATTAGATAACTATACGTTTAAAACATGTAATCTTTATGAGATAAATGGAGAAGTTAAAAAGTTTTGATTTCAATATTTAGTAATTATAGCGGCAATTAGCACAATCGACAGTAAAGCTTAAAAGAAAAAAAAAAAAAAAAAAAAAAAAAACAGGATCTTACTAAGATGGAAACCTTAAATTTTAACCATGAGTTAATTAAATGACAAACTAATTAAAAAAGTAAAAAAAAAAAATTTTTACTCATTGAGTTAATTACCGCAATTGAGAATTATGCAGATAAAAATTACCACTACGATAAAAGTCTCAAATTTTGACCACGTGATCCTTATCAGATAAAAGGGAAAACTGAAAAGTTTCATTTCGATGTTTAGTAATTATCGGGATAATTCTGGGCTAATTAGTTAGATTGAAAGTAATGTTAAATAACACGTTTTTTCCATAAAATAAGTCTAACCTAAATCGCATGTTCCTTATAGTTTTCGATATTTGGTAATCATCGTAATTACGTTTGGCTTAACATCGTCAATTCTGGCTCTTCTGCAATTAAACCACGATAGCAAGTAGACTACTAATATGATATGGCAAAACGTTTGAGTAGGTGTATTCGGACCAACTGGTCGCAGATTTGCCATTAATGGCATTTAAAGCGAACCAGCAAGTCGTTGCATGTGGCTAGTGTTTAAGTAAAATAAACGAACATCGAGAATACTTTCTTTTACGAAATATAAACAACCTATGCCAATCTTTAACTAACAATTTTTTAACGAATCTGCCAGGGTCTTATCCAAAGAACAGCATTAATATTGCATGAAAATGTGTTCCTATTATCAAGTAATTCGATAATATTTCAACACCGCTTCTGTCTCCAAGAGAGCATATCCTTTCCCCTCCTCGCCTTGACGTCGCCAGCATGCACGGACGTCAAGGCTATCCTTTTTACTTTTTTATTACTCATTTGTTAGGAGTTATCTTTCATTATGAATATTTGCGATTTGAATTTTTAATTACATATATGTAACACAGAATGTTATGTTATTTTCATTTTTGGTTAGAGGGTGACAATGAGCAGGAAGCGAAGTCTAACATATATAAAAAAGCATTAGTTTTTGATTTACTTAATGTCAAAGTTGGTTTATTAATTTTATTCTTTGCAGCCACTTACTCTTACATTTAGTTAAGGAGCAATTTATTTAAAGTTATTAAATAAAACCAAGGCGGAAAGGGCGATACTATATGTAATAAACTGTGAGCAGTTCCGGGGGCTGGTGAACGATGCAGAGCACACACAGAAGAAAAAAAAAGAGTTGCCACAGAAAAAAAAAAATGAAAATAGTTGCTTTTAGTAGCCTAAATAAGAAAAACAATTTTTCTCAATAATATGACTAAAATTTTATTAAATGACTTAATTGTCATATACCATGATCTATTTAGTCAAGTTGGTGGCAAATATGATAATTCTTATATAAACGTTAGTGTTCTAGCACTATATTTTGATATCAAATTTTTTTTTATATTTTTGGAAAATTATACACTTTTGATTACAAGAATTCATTGAAAAAAAAAACAGTCTAAAAAATTCCCTTTTATCAATAATTGATTCAACAAATTATATATATAAGTTCAAAATGTAAAGAAATCATGGAAAAAATTACAGAACAATAAAACAAGGGAAGAAGAAAAATCCGAAAGGAAAAAAAATTAACAAAAAGAAGTTTACTTAATTTGTTCTAATTTATTTGTTGTAATTTTGTTTTTCTTTTAGTACTCCTCACACTATTTTATTGATATATTTTGTTTTGGTCATATTGACAATATTAGAAAGTACTGCTTTTTACGGATATAATCTTGTGAGCAGATGAAAAGATTACCTTTTATTTTTCTGAATTTTTATTAATTTTCTTCCTTTTTTGGGGGGTTTTTATTAATAGTATTTTTCTTTTTCCCTTCTTTCATTGTTGTAATTTTTTCCATATTTTATCTAAATTTTGAACTTATGAGTTCTATTTATTCGTTTTTTTTTTCTCTTTTTGTATTTTTTATGCTATTTTTGTCTATAAAATCTTAACTTGCAACAATTATTTTTATTATATGCGATAATTACACACAATTTCGGAAAATCTAGCTTAAATATTTATGGAGAAACATTTTTATAAAAATATAATTTTTTATCTAGCGTTTTTTATCACTTTTTTTTTACAGAATTTGTAGAGATTCGTATTTAGCAACCATTAAAAAAGTCCGATTTGAATATCTTAAAAACTTAATTCAAGCAATTTTCGTATTCTTTAAAATAAAGTTTAAAATGAATGATAATAATTTAAAAATTACAAAAACTATTCAGATATTTGCTTGAAACTTTATAAATTAAGACATTTAAATTAACTCTTTTCATTATGAATGGACTTTTTCAAGATAAAAGTTACAAAAATTTTACATGCCTTGAATAATTCTTGTTTTAATATGTAGACATTTGTTATACTATCAGATTCTTAGCTAGGTTGTTTTTCTACAAAGTTATGTTTGCAAAGATAAAATGGGTTAGGATTTTTTTTTTAAATAAAAGGGTAATAATTTAATTTTAGTAGAATTTTTTATTTTTGACGACGTCCGAAGAACATTTGTAATTATCATAAGCTTGGTTGAAGAACATTAGATATAATTCTGCTCCTGAGATAATGAGCAGATTTCTCAGAAATTCGAAAAACTGGACCTTTTACCAAGAAAAAAAAGTACCCGATTGTTTACCTCCCCCAATTTCATAAAAACGGACGTTCCAACAAAAGGAAATAACCGTCCTTGCTTACCAGTTAAAGATAACTGGTAATTTTTTTATTTTTAAATGTAATAAAAAATTGCTTTAAATGAATAATAGAAAAAAAATATAGCACTGAATGCAATAGCTAAAATTGAAATAAATCAATTACCTGGAGACCCGGGAGAACTTTCCATTCCTGAATCTGTAAAAAAATAAATAAAACTTATATTTATTTTAAAACATTTCCATTACAAAGAAACAGAATCGTTGAAAAAATAAACTGCAAAACGAAACTATTTAACCTTGAAAGTTTGTTATTTCGAAATTAATTACATCCTGAAAAATGAATAATAGATTATTCAAATAAACACTTCCAGTTTCACTGTGCAAATAAAACCCTCATTCTAGAGATATCAGATAAATGACTTGATCAAGGAGCGTTAACGTTTCATGATTTACAGAGGTTACTATTTGTTTCCCCTTTGACAATTAGATTACTTTTGCTAGTAACGAAGCGGATCAAAATTGTAAAAATATGCTTACATACTATCTGAATAACCCTAATAATTCCCAAAGAAATATTAAAAAAGTAAAATTAAAAATTGGCATATGGAAAATTTACCAAAAAACGCATATACCTGGGTAGAAAAAGAAAAGATAAAATATTAACTTTCAAATAAATCAAAACAGATTGAGAATTGAATGTACAATACATCAAATTCTCAAAACACGTTTAACACAGCAAATCGATGAAAATGGTGCTAATAAATTAATATATCGGCATACTGCGACACATTTGATACTTAATAATAGTAAAAGATTTAAAAATAGCACTAGACAGTTAATTACATAAATAGATTGAAAAACAAATTGAAATTCATTTTAACTAATATTTTTTTAGAATAAAGAAATGAACAGAATCGGTCCAGTAACATTGACTTTCCACGAAAAAATTAATATCTAAGATCCTTTTTTCATAGAATTTTATCCTCCTAATTGATAACTTGAAAACTTCCCTACTCTCTTCTGTGGACTCCCCCCCCCCCTTTTTTTTTAAGGGATAGGGGTGTGAGTTGAGGGGGAGTAAAACTTTTTACTTGCACCCATCTACTTTTCTGATATATCTGTCTAAGCAAGCCAGAATTTATTTCCTATTTATTCCTTTGCGCTGCCTCTGAATAGATGAAATTACACTAGAGTAAATAGGAAGAGTTCAGAATATATAAATGTTAGTGCATAAAAAGGACTATTTTCGACATGAATTTCTCACACTTTCTACTTTGCCATTTAGGGCCTATCTGAACATGTGAAGTACATTTTAAAAAGAAACTGTTTAGACTGAACTGAATAAGATAAAATTAGAGTTGATAGCATAAATAGTTTAGCAGTTATAAAGGCTTTCTGCTTAATAAATGCAATTCAAAAATAGTACATTTTTCGATTTAACCATAAAAATATAATTGAAACAATACCTCACTTGTTAGTATAGCAATGGAAGACTCATAAAAATGCAAGCACAATATTGCAATTTTTGTAGATAGAATGATTATAACTTATTAACTATTAGTCTGATTGTCACAGAATTGATCTCACTCAATTCAGCGTAAAACATTAAATTAGTAACAAAATCCTACATCAGCCCCTAGCCTTCAGACAGCCCCTAGATAGCAATGTAAAAAAGTATGAATAAGTACTTGTCAAAAGGACTTTTAATAAATAAAAATTCTTTCAATTTCTGAACTATTATTCATACTTTTGACTTGCATAGTCTTAATCGATTTAGCCTTAGAAATTACATTAGGAACAACGCCTCACTTGCTGATATCAATGTTAGTACATAAACCGACACAAGTACAAAATTATACATAAAACCCTTATAACTAAACTATTGGTCCAATCATCTTTTGATTGTTTTCATTAGATTGAGCATAAATAAATGCATCAAAAATACCTCACTGGCCTATTACCCTTATAAATGCTAGGGTCAGGTGGGGGAAAGTGGTGGTATATTAAAAAACTCCTCTTTTCATTTATTATTAATACATTTTTATTTAAAAAAAGTATTGTAAATAATTTTTGAGATTGTGAGTCATTTTTATTTTAGTTTAAAAAGCTAGCAACAGTATTGATGCTTTCAAATTACACTGTTTAATGTTCTCTGCCATGTGATTGCTTACATGTGATGCTCACAAACTTCCATACAGTACCTAATTGTATTTATTTAACGCTGATATTTTTATATAGACTTCTAGAGGAACATCAGAGGAACACATTCACATAAAAAGGTAAGGAAAATATTAATATTTAAATTATTTATAGTTGATTTTCTAAGGTGGGGTAAAGTGGTGGTATGAGGCTTAATTATTAGGCTTAATTATGAACTGTATGATATTGTTGTTTTTCTCTCTACAATTATATTTTTTAAATATATTTCTTCAAAGAATTTAGTAATAAAACTATTAAATTCTTTTACATCAAGTATAAACATAGTTTTTAAGTTTTAATTATTTTTATTTGTTATTTTTTTTTATCTGTAAGTTAGGAAAATATTATTAATCTGTTTAGATGGTAATGTTTTATTGCATATAATACATTTTATCTTTTTTTATTACAGTTTGGCAATGCCTAGGCATTATGTGAAAAAAACTGATGGTCCAAAGTACACTCAAGATGACCTGCAAAATGCTTTGCTAGAGGTTAAAAAAGGATCTTCAGTGTATGCTGCTGCAAAAAAACACTGTGTTCCACAGCAAACTGTAAGAAGATGGGTGATTAAAAAACCCTCGCATGCAGGACCAGGAAGGAAATCTTTCTTGACTACTGAAGAAGAAAAATGCATAGTTGTAACTTTGCAATTTTTGGGCAAGTGTGGTTTTCCTTTCGACAGAAGGGATGTTTTAAATTTAGTTGCATACACTATATTGCATACACTTTCACCCCCTCCATCAGCAAATACTGTTCTAGCAATGGCAAACTCAACAAGAAAAAGGAAAAGAGTTCAAAATAAGTGTGGTGAAGTTTTGACAACTGAATCAGTTTTAGAAAGACTGGCTGCAGAAGAATCAGATCGTAAATTTAAATCTGAAAAACGAAAGGTACTAAAAAAGCCTGTTGATAAAATGAAGATTAATGAAAAAGAAAAGCCTCTAGACATGAAAGAAATAAAGCAAGGTTCATGGGTAGAAGTTGAGTATAAATGCAAACGCCAAAATTCGAAATTCATAGGTCAAGTCATTGATATTGATGAATTTTACCATGTAAAATATCTTACTAAATCTAAAATAGGTAATTATTACACATTCCCTGAAATTGATGATGACGATTATGTCGAACACAGCAGCATTTGTCGTCAACTGAACGAACCAAACTTTGACAATCGAGGACATTATTTTTTTAGTTGAATTATGTACACTTTTTTAATAAATATATTCAATAATAAGTAAAATAAGTATATTATTTCATACAGAGTAATAACAATTAATTTATTACTTGAATTTGTCATTTTTTAGCTCTACCACCACTTTTCCCCACCATGGGGGAAAGTGGTGGTGTATATACTAGCCTAATTAAATATATTACTGTAAACATATCACACAGTTAAAAATAAAAATACTGCAATAATTTTATTCTAAAATGTTCAAATGTAAGTATTTTCAATAAAAATATTTTAGACAAAAACTTTAATATCTTTAATTTTAAGCTTTGTTTCAAAAGTGCCTGATTTTACCACCACTTTCCCCCACCTGACCCTATACAATTCTTTAATATCACTCTCACGTTACCTATGAAAAGAATGAAGCATATAGAAGAGAATAAGAGTTTCCAACCATTGTTAATGACATAAAGCTGTCTTTATGAAAAATTCCAGGTATTAATTTTTCCAAAGTAACACCCTTTCTTAGAATTACTGGACTAAATAAGATTTAATTTATTGAAATAATGAACACCATAACCATAACGTTAAACTAATAGATCACGAGTCCAGTCGGTTGCAAGAATGAGTGAAATGATTTTAAATCAGAAATATCAACAAAAAATACATAATTGTTTGGCGAAAAAACCTACCAAAATCCTGCCAGTAAATAAATGAATGGCAACTCATTTAAATTTAAAACAATATTTAAAATAAAGAAAAGGAGCAAAGCAAGATTTAATGAAATGGCATTTGAAATTATTTTTTAAGATAGGAGACTGTTTGGAACTCAAAACTGCATTCCTATACAACTGAGCAAAGGAGGCAGGGGCGGACTAAGGCCTAGGCACATGCCGAGGGCCCGTAATTTTTGGGGCCCGAAAATTAGGTTTTTAATTTTATAATTAATTTTTATTCTTATTTAACAGAAAAACGTGATATCCATAATTATTGCTGAAACGTATTCAAATTATGCCGAATCGTTGATTGATAAAGACGACAAGTGTGGACGAAAGATTTACAACTGACAATAGTGAACGAAATAAAGGAAGCCAAATTTTACGTATTTTTTTTAAAGTTCTACATATAGGTGGAATGCATTCCAAAAATTTTGTAAGAGCAAACACTTGAGTATTAAAGCTATTTGTGACACCAGGTGGTCTGCTTGTTCCAATGTTGTGAAATCTTTAAATGAAAATTATGAAGAAATTAAAAAATTTTTATGTCATATTTCCTCAAAAAAAGATGAAAAACAATTAACAAGGTCCGAAGCTGCCGATTTACATAAAAAACTTGACATACTTGAGTATGTACTGTTACTTACTATATGGGAAAAGATTTGAGAGAATAGATGCTTCGAACAAGACTCTTCAACAAAAAGACTAATCCTTAAATACAGCAGTTTTAATATATGATTCATTGATAGATTTCAGACAAACTGTTAGAGATGATTTTGACAATTTAGAAAAAGCAAAAAAAATTAAAGATATTGCATCATATACTAATGATAAAAAACGGCAGAAAATACGAAAACTATTTCATGATGAAATTCCAGAACATGAAAAAAGATTCAGTGACAAAGAACATTTTAAAGTTAATATTTTTGTTGTTGTTGCATGCGATTCTTTAATTAGCAACATTAAAAAAAGATCTGAGGGATATAGAACTAATAAATTCAAACAATGTTTCATGATAGTGATGTTTGTGACTCTTCAATAGAGGAATTAAAATTATATGAACAAGATGTTTAACATAGCAGAACTGAAGAATGAAGTATTACAATTTAAGAATTTTATAAGTAAATAAAAAATTATTTCGCCTGTATCCATTTGGTCATTTATTCAAGAAAATAATATTATTGCAACACTCGCTAATTTAAACATAATTCTGAGAATTTATTTAACCCTTCCAATAAGCAATGCAAGTGGTGAAGGATCATTCCCAGTAATCGATAGAATAAAAAAAAATTTAAGATCCACATTAGGCCAACAAAAATTAAATAGTTTATCATTACTTTATATATAGAAAAAGAGTTATTGAATAACTATTAATTATGACAAACTAATTGATGAGTTTGCAGAATTAAAAGGGAGAAAAAGGCAATGTAACTAATCAATCAGGGTCTATTTGTTTAAGTATTATTGTTTGTTTTAATAAATAATATTTATGTTTGTTTTCATAAATCATGTTTATTTAATTTTTGTACATGTATATTATTTTTTTCCCTTTTTTTTCTTGGAATCCGATAATTAAATAGAACTACACACTATATGCTTTGAAACCAAACGCAAAGTATGTGTCATGACTGAAAAATAGACCCGGAACTATAATGTTGCCTAGGGCTCGCTTTAGCCTTAGTCCGCCACTGAAAGGAGGAGAGGGAAAGATCAAGAGATGCAACTAGTCTTCTCCTTAAATGATGTATTCAAGGGTCATTCCACAAAGAGTGAGAACAAAATATTAAAAAAATAATCTTATTTTTCTGACACTATAACTTAACATTTATAAAGTTGAAGGTTCAAATTGAATTTCAAGCAGTTTTTAAAAGAAATTTGTTTCATTTGAGTGGCAACAGTCAGTGAAACATTGCGAGACCCAAAACATGCAGTTAAAACTGCTTTTTATGAAAAATTTTAAGCCAACAGAATTTTATTTTGACAAGTTAATCAATTGCACTCAGATTAAATAACTGTCCTTAGTTTCATTATTCTTCGGTGAATTTAAAATAAATTTTGTTTAAGAAATATTTTGTTGAAATTGCATTGAACATCTGTCCTGCATGTGAAAGAAAATGTGGATTTCTTTTAAATAGCAGCTATAGGAATTGCTAATATGTCTTCAAATTTTATATTTAAACATTGACTTAACATTCCTATTGAATGAATTCATAGATATCATAAAACTTTTACCAAAACAAAAAGTTTTAATATATTCTGTCTCGCACACCCGAATAGTTACTCATGAGAGGGCAAGAATCCTCACTGAATCCGCTCTCAGCGTAAGCATGTGTGGACCTATATGTATTTCAAACATACAGTTAAAATGATTGGCACTTTAATACACTAAAGACTGATGGTACACCGAAATGGATTGAGGTTGAATGAATCGTGAAAACGTCGAATAGAACAAGGTAAAAACTCTGCTTTTTGTTAAACTCGGGGCAAACATTGACACAGTAAAGAAAAATATATCACTTTAAAATAGGGATGCACAAGCTTTTTGAGTGAAGGGCCACTTGAACAGCAGGTAGATTAATGAAGGGCCGCACGCATATTTAGTCATGTTAGCGGCAAATATAAATATTAGTGTTCTAAGTACTTAATATTTTTATCAGTAAACTTAATAACATATTTGCAAAAATTAAATGTTTTTAATTTGAAATTATTATAAACTAAAAAAAAAAACTTACTTTTTTTCAAAAAACTTTTCCCATTTTGCACAATTATTAATTTATCAAATATATATAGATATATACATAAATATTAGGGGACATATAAATTCGAACCAAAAAGCTTACAGAATGTAGGTGTAAAAATATACGCATTTTAGAGTAATATAAATTTGAATTAATTATTTTAATTTAAGAAAATTTATAATGTTTAGACAAAAACCAAATTAAAAGAAATTTTTTGTTGTATTCAGAAGTTCCCACGGACCGCACATCAACAGTTGGTGGGTCGCAGGTTGTGCACCGACTTTAAAATAAGGAAAATTAAGCATCTTTTAAAAACACAAAATGAAAAAAAGCCCCTTTCAAAGCTGTTAAAAACAAAAATAAGCTGCACTTTGAAAATGCTATGCGCACTCTAAAAAATAGCTCAATATTAAAATTCTCACATTATAAGTAAGTGTTGCATTTAAAGCTTATGGATATAAAACTTTTTCATCGGTTTATATAAAACAGTTTATGGAAATAAGTAAAGTTTAAAACAATCCAGAAAAGTTTTTTGGCAGCACCACTATGCTGAAATATAGAAACTGCATCCCAGGGAAAACATTTATAATACAACAATGGAAATTATTAGCTCTCAGACCAATACCAACCACTCAATAACTGAAAAACTCATGACATCTAGTTTTTATGCCAGCGGGACTTGTTAGGGAATAGAAATAGTAATTGGCAAAGGTAAAGAAATTCTCAGACCAATAATATTTTCCAAGATCAGTTTTAAAATTTCTTAAAATTAGTGCTTTTAATGGATACCTACAATTTTCAAAAGTAAGTCCTGTACACTGTCAAAAAATTCTAAGTTTTTTCTGTACAAATAGATAAAATAAACCTTTTGGTTTTACACAATTTTTGAATAAACTAAGATGTGATAAAAATAATAGAAATCAAAATAAAATAAAATAATAGCAAATTAGAAACTAAATTGAAGGTCCCACTCTAACTCACCAATTCGCATATAAAGTTATTAACAGCAAACAAGATGAAAAATAACAGCTAACTTTTTATATTTTTTTACATCACTGAAAACCACAAATTTTTTCCTGTGCACATCTCCTATGCACATCTTTTATTTTTAACATCACCATTTAGTTTTTGTCCTATCTCCATAAAATAAAAGTCTATTTAAACATTGTCCAGCATTTCAAAACGTTGGGGAAAAATAAAAACAAAATTTAGACACAACAATAGTTCACATTTTTTTTAAAGAAGCAGGCGTTGGAAGGGCAAACTTATTCTTTCATTGCTGAACTGCATCATTACTTGATCATTTTACAATAATTATGAAAATTAACAATGTTTACATTTAAACATAATATTTTTATTTAACAGAAAATATTTGTTACATACTTAAGGAAAAACAGAAATTTTAATATTAAAAACATTAAAAGATTTTATGAAACTTAATCTACTGATTTTCTCTGAAGACTGAAGAATACCCATGTAATAGTTATATACTTTATGGAAACCTAACAAAATAGTCTTCATCATAGACATGTCAGTTTAAGGAATATAGGTTTGAAGCTTAAGAATTGAAGGTCCATTCCATGAAAATTCAGTGGTGACATTTTTTACAATAAAAAAAATTATGTTTCCCAAAATTACAACAATAATTTAACAGACTACAAAATTTTCCCAGGGCTGAACCTTGCTCATGACTTGTGCACCCTTGCTATTTGGAATTGTAGGACTCAGAATAGTAATAGAATATAGTACTTAGAAGATAAAATATATAGTTAGCTGTTATCAGCTTTTGTATTTTTATATAAAGATGAAACCCATGAAGAAGAAATGTTAACAAGGTTGTAGGTTGGAACTTTGATTTATATTGCAAGGATAGAAAACTAACATGTTCACCTATTGTGAAATTCTATAAGGGTTCAGATATTGTTTAGCAGCAATACAAATATTCTCCCTGAGTAAGTACGTCAAAATACAATAAAAAGAAAGTAATTGAGCATGGAATATTAAAAAATTTCCCCCCCAAGGGCGCAAGGAAGTTCCATTGAATAAATAAACACAAACAAACGATGTTAATGCAAGAATATTAGTAATAAATTTTTTTATTAGAGGCGTTAGATTATTATGGATTATGTTATTTCAACATTTAAAAAAAAATGCATTCATTAAATTTGATCCCGTTTAGTTTCACAATTAAATAAATTATTAGAATAGCAGAAAGAGTAAAAATATACTTACCCTTAACTAATTACGACAGCAGCTTCAAAATTACGAAAATATGCTTAAGAAAGAAGTAGTCAATAATCCGGTTAAGGAAACATTTTGTAATTAGTAAATTTTCCAACTAAAATCTCTAGACCAGCACAATTAACCAACAAACGTGACCAAAGGGAAATTGTGAAGTAGTGAAGTCAGCTGCCAAAACCAGCAAAAGGGTTGCCAAATGCTTGAACAATAGCAACAATGCTGCCGATGTTGTTCTTAGAATGCTGAAATATGTTGCCAAAAAACCCAAATCGCTTATAAGATAAGTTGTGTCCAATTATTATTGTTATTAATTTGTATTAAAGATTTGCACTCTTATTGATTCAAATTTTATAAATTCTTGCTAAAACTTCGAGATTTTTTTAAAAATTTACCAAATTACAGTGATGAAACACCTCGCTTTTAAGACCCAAAATGAGGCCATAAGAATATTTCACCCTAAGAAAGCAAATTGGCGAGAAAACTTTAAACTAAATCTAGGGAAACAATTTTTGTACTGGCAACCCAGATTTATAATCTGTCTGACTGCTCATATTTGATTGGTCGAAATCTAAAAACGTAAATATATTTTTGCATATAGCTTTTTTATTGCAGTAAATGATAATGCAATAAAGAAAAGATTTAAATTCTATTATGATCTTGTATTCAGAATATAATTTCATTTTCTTAAAATTTCACAAATTTTTCGCGAAATCACTAGCTAAAAATTCGGAAATTTAGAGCAGCTTACATTTTTGAAGGTCATTTTCTCTGTATGTGGCTCACGCACTCTCGTTAGCAATCGGGGGAAATGAGAACCCGGCGGATATCGCAGGTGCGTGAGAAGTGAATCCCTATTCGCGATCGCAACGCTTTTGTACGCCCTCTAGCGGGAGCCTATAAATATCAGACATTTATTTATTAAGTTTTCATTTAGTTCCACCAGAATCAATGGTAGAGTCAGGCGCCATTACCTAAGCAGCAAATAAGAAGTAAAATTTTCCTAAGGAAAAGGCAGAAGACTTGAAAAAACTCTCCAAAACATTGGTAAATCTTTCAGAATCAGAACACACCAAACATTTGAAGAAAAATTCCTCAATAATTTTTAACTTCGATTATCAACAAACATGCAACTGATAACTTTCTTAATGCAGCTGTTGATACAATAAATGAGGAATGCAATAAAAATAATCATGAATAATACAACCTATAGATGGAAACCAATACAAATAATGCTGTGGAATGCAGCTAACTTATCTACAAAACTAACTGAGTTCATAAACTTCCTTCACGACCACGACATAGACATTGCCCTAGTGACTGAGACCCACGCTAATGCAAGTAACAATTTTAATATTGTTAATTACAATACCTACAAAAAAGACAGAACTATGTGCCGGGGAGGCGGCACTGCCATATTCACCAAAAGAAGTCTCAAAACCACGCTTTATAGTAACACTGCCAATAATGGCTACGAAGAGACGTCGATTTTATTCTACCAAAACAATAAAGACTTTATTAAGTTCACGGCAATCTATAACAGGCCAGGAAATATCCTCACCACTGATGATATTAAATCCCTGCTACCTAACAACATAAACTGTATCATAGGAGGAGATTTAAACGCAAAAAATACGATCTGGGGAGCCAGAGTAAATAACAAAAATGGAAAAAATCTGCATGATATAACTAAAAATCTCGATCTTACTGTTATCTCACCATTAGAGCCAACCTACTTCCCGCATAATATCCACGACCAACCAGACCTACTTGATATCTACATTGTTAATAATCATATCAACCTCAGCTGCTATACTATAGTATATATTACGGGACTATCAATTAATATATTGCGGAACTAATATTACGGTAATATATTACGGAACTATCAAGAGACCACGTACCAGTGATAGCCACCATTGGCTCGCATATAACTGAAACCAAAAATAATACTAAGAAAATAGACTGGGATTTGTTCCACAATATCTTAGTTGACCAAAATGAATATCCACAACCAATCAGTAATACTGATATTGAGAACAATATTACTAAGATCACGAAAGACTTACAAGATGCACTGAACGAAGCTACCACCATCACTAGTAACTCTAATAATCATCAAAAGCTCCCACGTGATATTAAAGAGAAAATACACTACAAAAACTACGTGCGCAAGCAATGGCAAAAATATAGAAATCCCTCAGACAAGAGAGAATTAAATAAACTTAATAAGGAAATTAAAAACTTGTGCATTAACCACCGAGATGAGACCTGGTCCGATAAAGTAGCTAGTCTTAATATCAACGACCAGTCCATATGGAGAATGTCGAAAGCACTAAAAACGACTAAAGCCATAAACAAGCCTATTATCCACAACAACAAAAATATATGCAGTGATAGTAATAAAGTGAACATCTTCGCAGACACTATTGAAAAACAATTTTCTTTAAATACATTCCCCAGTAATGATAACACTGAAGAACAAGTGAACTCTAACTATAACAACTTCATCACCAACAAAAATAGTAATAACCCAATTTCTAATGTTAACCAGGATGAGGTTATTAGCATCATTAAAAAGATTAACAATAGAAAGTCGCCAGGAGAGGACAACATCAATAACAGAATGATCAAACAACTACCCAGCAACAAAATTAGAGACATTATTAACATATATAATGCCTGCCTGAATCTGAACTACTTCCTTAATAGCTGAAAGAATGCAGTAACAATATTATTTCCAAAACCAGGAAAAGACTCCAGGCATCCGAAAAATCATAGGCCCATTAGCCTCCTCCCCACCCTGGGGAAGATGTTAGAAAGAATTAAACTAACCAGGCTAGAACCACTTCTAACCTTCCTTCCTAAAGAACAGTTTGGTTTTAGGAAACAACTTTCTACTACTAAACAACTGATACGCCTTATTGACTTCATTAGTGAAGGAATTTTTAAGAACGGGGCCACCGCTCTGCTCATGCTAGACGTGGCCAAAGCATTTGACCGCGTCTGGCATAGAGCTCTTATACTCAAACTTATTAATCAAGGACTACCAAATAATATTACAAATATAATTGACTCCTACCTCAGTAACAGGACATTCCAGATCAGACTAAATGGACATTTTTCAACCAAAAGGAACATTAAAGCGGGTGTGCCGCAAGGCAGCATCCTAGGTCCTATCCTCTACTTAATTTTCACTCATGACTTCCCTTCATGCAGCAACAATATAAACCAAATGATTGCATATTATGCAGACGATACGGCCATCGCAATCAGATCATTAAACCCAAACCAGGCAATAAAAAATATGAACAGCATTATGCCTAATATTGAAGCTTGGTGTGCTGATAACAAAATTCTGATTAACGTCGAAAAATCAAAACTTATGATTATAAGGAGAAAGAAACAGAAGAAAATCATAAAGAATAATGTCATACTATTCAACAAATACATACCAATTGTTAATCAAGCTGATTACCTCGGACTTACTATTAACAGTAGACTAACTTGGAATCTCCAAATCAAAAAAGTGATAAACAAGGCTCATGCCGCCTACAGCTGCCTCAGGCCATTATTAAACTCCTGCTCACCACTCCCCTTAAACCTAAAAAAGACACTATACACCATGTGTGTAAGACCAATCTTAACTTATGCATGCCCCGCATGGGGATGCATTAAACAAACTCAGCAAAAGAAACTTGAGGTTACTCAAAGCAAAATTTTAAGACGAATAACTGGTGCCCCGTATTACATTCCAAATAGAGCCATCAGAAATGACCTCAACATCAGCACCATCACCGAATTTATCAATAAACTAAACATATCTTTACATAAACATACTGCGTACCTTCAGCAAAGCTAAGAACCCCGACCCAGTAGGCTTCAATGAACTATTGAATAAAGAACTAATACTAGACATGAGACTTTACAATCCAATTACTTCATTTCTAACATCAGATTGTGTCCTTTCAAGGCATTACAAATAATTTTACCCCTCCCCTCATCTTACCATGGATACTCCCAGAGAGGTGAAGTGACCTTCATGTGATCGCCGACTCGGGAGTATCCACCCCTAGCTTTTTACCTAACTTACCCCATTAATATAAGCACGACAATAAGTTTAAACTTACGTCGCCCAGTGCTTCTGCTACTTCACTTGTATCTGCTATAAACACAGTACCACAGTCGCCTACGGGCATCAACTCAGATGAAGCAGTGGAGTGTCCGCTTCGCGGACAGGTACCAAAACACAGCCTAAGCCTAAGCCTAATTAAGTTTTCATTTAGTTCCACCAGAATCAATGGTAGAGTCAGGCGCCATTATCTAAGCAGCAAATAAGAAGCAAAATTTTCCTAAGGAAAAGGCAGAAGACTTGAAAAAACTCTCCAAAACATTGGTAAATCTTTCAGAATCAGAACACACCAAACATTTGAAGAAAAATTCCTCAATAATTTTTAACTTCGATTATCAACAAACATGCAACTGATAACTTCCGATTTCGAGATCGCATACTGTTACAGATGTGTGTATTACGGTAAAAAAAAATTTTTCTGTCTTCAATTCATTACAAATTAAAGTGAAGTCAAC
Source organism: Parasteatoda lunata (assembly GCA_949128135.1). Taxonomy (NCBI): domain Eukaryota; kingdom Metazoa; phylum Arthropoda; class Arachnida; order Araneae; family Theridiidae; genus Parasteatoda; species Parasteatoda lunata. Next base: position 37,423,950 of record OX421972.1, on the reverse strand, counting down.
GTTGCTTTCTTCATTCCAATGAATAAATGTGAATTCAGAACGTACGGAACTGTAATAGTTATAGAATATTCTTCTTCTTTATAGAATAATATATATTTCTGTATCTATATTATTCGGAAAACAACAATAAAGAATCATTTGAATTAAAAACTATGGAATGTAAAGCTTAAATAGGCATTTCGTGTTATATCATTAAATTTAGTAAAACTATTTCTAAGGCAATAGGTTTTAAATCTAATAAGATGATACATATTTTTTTTTTCTGTTTATTTACAAATATTTTTCCGATGTGTTTTGGATGTTCCTTCTCTAAAAAAAGAGATACCATTTTGTTTTCGTTTGCATAAGAAAGAATATCAAAATTTTTCTTTTTTAAATTTAATAAGCCACAATAAAGAAGGAATGTTACAATGATACACGCTACATTAAACATGTCTCCAGAGTAACTGAATAACTGTTCATATGGAAATCGCAGGTATTCGTCTCATACAACAATGCGTAAAGTAGAACTCTCTACCTAAAGACACACGTTGCATGCTTTCCGCGGGTGGAGAGTCTTGGAAGAAGGAAGTACGTCAGTTTCTGTTTTGCTTTATTTTATTTTATTACCCATTGGCAAAATGGGTCTTGATTTGGATTTCATGGTGTCCTCACTTTTCAACTTCAATAATCAAGAGTAAATAATAAACAGTGTGCATGCTTTTCTATGGCGACCGCTGCTGTTTGATAAATTTTAGAGTTTTTTTTTTCACTTTTAATTTTGTTATGCATTAGGTGAGTTTATTTTTTGAGACATGGAACGAGAGAGATCCCATAAATACTTCTCGAGTTGAGAATAAAGGAGAATTTCATCATTTGAACGATATTTTTGTTTTTATTGTAATCAGAAATTCTAACCTGCAGTTCAAACTGGACCGTTTTCAATACTAATTCAGGTGAATATCACAAATAAAGAGGGTCCAAACTGATTGACAGGGTTCCAAAAGTTAGAGTTGAAGCAAGAAAAAAACGATGCCAAGGCCTAAACTTACCGAGGCTGAAAAAGCCAAAGAGCATAGACGGGAATACCTTAACCGTTAACGTTACGCACAAACGGAAAAACGAAAGGATTCCGTTCGCAAACGCAAGCATGAAGCCCAAACCCTCACAAAAGTATCAAAGTGGTTGAGACAATTGAGCCCTAGCGAAGAGCGAATGGTGACTCTCCGAACCCATTTCATGCAAATAAGAGAATTGGGTGTTGATCGCCAGGTTAGGGATAAACGGATCCATTGTTAACATACCCAATAACTTGCACAAGACCGTAGACTGTCTTCCACGCAATATGCAAAATTGTCTATTCATATGTCTATTCATGTAAAATTGAATAAAAGCCTTGCTTTCAAATCATATTTCAAGTATGAACTTATGAATCCGAAGCGGGTGTATGATGCAGCTTACAATCTCCCTCAAACACCATTGTACCAATACGAAAATTTTAATATTGATCTCGATTGGCTGTTCAATGTCTATTCAGTCATCAAAAGAATTAACACAGAATGTGTCTGAGCTGCATTTAAATATGTCTGCAAAATTGTGTTCCGAGTAGTTCAGGATTAACAGTTAAAGATGTACAATATGAAAACACAATAAAGTTTCTTCTCCAAAAAAAAAAAAATTTGACAACAACTATTTTGCTAATGGGTAACCTGTCATAGACCTTGCGGCGATCACAACTTTTTTCATTTTGTAGTGAATCGTATTTTTAAATTATTTTTTTTATAATTTTATTTTATTTCATTCTAATTTAAAGAATTCAGTTTTAGCTAATCATTTTGTAAATTAAAGTTTTTTTTTATTATTATCTATATATATAAAAGTGAATGTGTGTCTGTCTGTCACCTATAGACTCCTAAACCATCCGACAGAAAGCTATGAAACTTGGCATACAGATAGTTCAAAGCACGAGGAAGGTTTATGTCGACATTAGAACATTCTGCGACAAACCGTTCCAGCGATATCAGCGAAAATCGAAATGGAATTTTCTGATTGGTTAAAAGTTAGCCATTGTTTTAAATTTTGCTATAAGCGATTCAGTTTTCAAATATCTTGAAGATAACAACAGTGATATTTTCTATCTTATAGCTCTATTCACTTAGAAGAGTAAATTACATATTCTTTAATATTTAATTATAATTCTCGCAAGTTCCTTTATGGCAGGTGAGCACAAGCACGTAAAATCAACAAGAATAGATTTCGTAATTATTGATGGTATCACGGATTTAGTACTGTGAAAACTGCTTAATAAAAATAAAAGTGAAAGCAAATTTCATTCAAATTGCACGTTTTCAATAATTATTTATATCTATTATGCAATTTTAGGTTAGCACAATTAAATATAGTTTTTGAAGGTTTCATTACTGACAGTTGTCATTTGAAAACTATTAGAATGTTTATTATTACGAATTTCGTTTTACGTTTGTATTTCGAATTCCCAATCATTTCATTTCTTTCATTTAAAAAATAGATTTTTATTTTAAATTTTATCATTATTATATTTTTTATTTAAATTATTTCATTTTTATTGCTTTTTTTATTACTTAAAATAAGTATGTGAATTTTAGATTTTGCAAATTTGCGACCACTGTCCACTTTTACATTTCTTTTTGTTTGAGAGAGAATATTTGCAAAAATATGCCTCCTAAACGAATCGCTCTTAGTCAATCAACATCTCAAGCAAGCAAAAAGAGAACTACCCGTGTTTCAGAAACATTGGAGCAACGGGAAAAAAGACTTGAAACTAATCGAGAACACAATGCTTTAGCCCGTTCCTTGAAAACGTCTGAGCAACAGGAAAGAAAACTGTTAACAAATCAACTACGCGCTACTCAAGCCCGTTCGTCGGAAACATCAGAGCAACGGGAAAGAAGACTGTTAACAAATCAACTACGCACTACTCATGCCCGTTCATTGGAAACATCAGAGCAACGGGAAAGAAGACTGTTAACAAATCAACTACGCGCTACCCAAGCCCGTTCGTCGGAAACATCAGAGCAACGGGATGCAGGAAGGAAAATCAATCAAGAACGCACTTCGCTGCCAATACTCTGATTTGAATCTCAGTACATTTCACTATGAACCGACAACCAACTATAGTCTTCACCTAAGCGTCATCATCGGAAAAATGGATCAATTATGTATGTTTTGTAGTGCTCTAAAATTTAAGAATGAAACAGCTGGAATTTGCTCTTCTGGAGGCAAAGTGAAACTACCCGATTTAACGTCGCCCGCCGAGCTATTATCAACGTTGTTATCGGGTCAAGCCAACACCTCCTAAAAGAAGGAAGGCCTCAGCACGGATAAATTTCGTAGTCCGATATGACGAAGTTAACTGCGCATTTGTTGAAAAATAAGAAAGATGTCTCTACGTTCGGGGTACTAAGCTGCGCAGTGGTTGAAAATACGAAATATGTCATTACGTTTGCACTACTAAAGGATATTTTTGGTAACCCGTGCTGAGGCCTACTCTTTCTAGGAGGTGTTGGTCAAGCAAGATAATAGAAACTTTTCTTGGCGAAAAAATGTCGGTACATTCGTGTTTCCAAATGACTTCATTCGGTGCTATAAGTATCGGTGCGCATATGGGCAGCCAGAGTTATGTATTACATTCACATGCAATCCTGCTTGAGCTAAGATTAAAGATCTTTTGTAACCTAGGCAAACATCATCAGATCTTCATGATGCACGTGAGTTAAAACAAGTATTAAGCTCTATACTTGGTTTTATTGCAAAGCGTCATGTTTTTGGAGAGACACGGTGTTTGATGTATTTTATGTAATGGCAAAAAAAAAGGGAAGAAAAAAAGAAAAAAAGAAAGAAAGAGAATTACCACATGATTTGGCTTATTGAAAAAATCACACCATGACAAATTGGCCAGCTCATATCAGCAGAAATACCTGATGTCGCCATTGATCCAAACTTTTTCAGATCATCAGCCAAAATATGTTTCATGGTCCGCGTGCATCACCATACATGTCTGTTTGAAAATGTACTAACGATATCATAGAGAATAAACTGTTGAGACTATCACTGGTTTTTTCAGCATTAAATAAAATTCTCATTTCAAATCATAATCGCAAATCTCATTTACACACTTAAATATAAAATTTAAACTCAAACTGAAAGCGTTGCAACGCACGCAGGGTACAGCTAGTTATTAATAAATGTTTGTGACAGTTTTGTTTTCTAGCAATTGGTTTCAGTATTTTTCCGAACTTAATGTAACATTTGAATAAGAACTATAATGTGGCGATACAATTGACATTGGGGCATTTAAACAATGATGCAAAAAGGATTAATTTTTAAATATTTTTATTTCTTTAGGTCATTTTTAATTGAAAAATAAAATTTTATTTCATATATTTTGTTAAAAATGCGGATTTATACGTATAAGAAAAAAAGAGTAAGTGAAACTTATTTTACTAAATACAAATAATTATTTTTATATAAGAACAAAATCATATTCAAATTTTTAAAAAATGCACTTTTACTTAGTTTGCACTAATAATAACTTCGGAAAAAGTCTCTCTCCCTCTCTCTCCATAATGTAAAATAGTTAGAACTAAAATTTGTTATCTCTAAATAAAATAAAAAAATAACTGGAATTAAATATCTCATCTATCGTTTTCCTTTTTTTACAAAAAAAGGGGGAAAAACTCATCTGGATACTGAAAATTTAAATTTTCGCTTTGTAAGCATTACTAAGCCTATCTATTGTAGAGGTACTCCCTTACAGACTAGTGTTTTCTTGACTATTTCAACACTTAAAATGAGTGAAATTAAAATAATTTTATAAAAAGATAGAGATACCTTGATGTTGAAACTAATAAATATCCAAAATGTGACTCAAAAGATAGCAACATATTCATTTTATTTATCATCTTTTTCAAGTAATATTCAAGTTCAATTTAAGCCTGGTTCAGTTAAAGGTTGGAAAAATCTTAATGGTGAAGCAACTCATATGAAGGGAAAAGCCGGAAGTTTTCTGGTAAATTATCAAGTTTTCTAAGCTCCGTTCTGGCTTTAGGTTAAAAACTCTATGTATACAATTTTTAAATCTTGGGAAAAAAAAAGAAAAAAAACAGTACTTATCATGTAAATTTAATCAAACAAGGAAAAAAATAGATTTTCTTTCTTACTTTATTTTATCACATAATTTTAAAATTTTTTATTGCTTGTAAATTATTAAACTACTTGCGGTCTACAACCTCTTCATAGCTATCTTTCACAAACCCCCAGAACAGCTTACGCAGTGCAAACAGCTTGTGCAAACATATGCGTCTTTAGTCATCGAAAAATGTAATGCATACAATTGTTAAAATCTTAAAGTACATATCAAAATTTCACATTTGTATAAAAATAAACTGACATAATTCAGCAAAAATAATTATAAAACAAAAATTTTTTTTAATAAAAGAATTTGGATCAAGAAAGTTTATTTTAATTTTAAATAGTATCATTCTGATAATTGCCACCTACATTAGTTACGGTAGGTATCAGAAATCAAAGGACTTGGTAAACAAACATCTTCATGCTTGTTTGCCAATCAATATTTAAAACTTAATTTATAATTGACTCTTTATGTTCACGTACTTTTTTCTGAAACGCTACAAACTAAATTTTCAAAAAAATAAACATTATGAATGATGCTTAAATTATGAATTATGTTTATTTATTTATTTATTTTGGTATCAGAAATTAATGGTGGATGACAGAAAATAAAAGCCTTGGTAGAAGCATATAACTTCATGTTTGATTGTTAATCAATATTTTAAAGTTAATTGATTATTGACTGCTTATATTCAAGTACTTTGTTTGGTGAACGTTACACCCAGAATTTGCAAATAAATAAATAAATAAAAAAAATTTATCATTATGAATGATGCTTACAGTATGAATTACGATTATTTGTTTATTTTAATCATGAAATTATGAATTATATTTATTTATTTATTATTAATCCAAATTGTTTGGTTTTTCAAAATAAATATTTTAAATAATAAAAAACTTGTGTTAATTTATTTCCTTTAGTACGCATATTTCAACTATCTGTTTGGTATCGATAGTTGTTAGAATGTCATATACAGGGCGATTTTGTCGGCCTCTCTTTTAGGGGCACCATATTAGGTGGGCCAACGTCGATCCCACAGTGAGGACAGATAGTACAGAGAAGGAAAGAACATCCTTGCCTTGCCCGGGAACCCAGGACCTTTCTGATGCAAGGACAGTTTCCTGTCCCCTACACAGGCCGGTCGGCGTTGTTAGCATGGAAAATGAGGAATACGAAATTCTACAATAATTTAAGTTTTAATTTATTCGTTGCAAACTTTAAAAAAAACAAAAAAAAAACTTGATTAATTTGTTACCTTGTGACCTGATATTTGAACTTCTTTTGTTAGATTATTGCTGTAACATATTATTAACATTTTATGAGGTATTCAAATTTTCGTTTTTTTAATGTAATTGAAGCATAGTTGTTGTCAACAGGACTAAGTAAATTCAGTCCTTTTTCCAGGGTTACATTTGGTTATTATATAGATAGACATTAGATTTCGTTAGTCAAATTTTATTTTAGTAGATTTTCCTATAAAATTTTGAATTAAATTATCAAATGAAATTTTGCTAAATAATTGTTACGGGCAAATTAAAAAGATCGTTCAATTGTAATAAAATCATGCATCTTCCTTAAAAGAAGAAATTTGCACGATTCTTTTATTTTAATTAACGAAGAATTTAAAAGCAGTAGTTTGAAACGTCATTTAAAAGAAAATTTTTTAGAAGTAATAATTTTTTCCATTCGCTACAAAAAGTAACGTCATAACTAATTATTACAATTTCTGTTTATAATGCTTTTTAAATTGCAATAAATATTTATTTGAACAATGTGTTACTTGGAAAGATATTTTTTCCCCTTCTGTACAAAAGCAAGTTTTTATTTTTAATAAAGCATTTAAAAATTTACTTCAACTGATAAAAAAATGTTTAAATTAACATTTGTTACCTAATATTAAATAAGTAAAGAGATTAAAAAAATTATCAAACAAAACAATTAAAACTAATTCAACCAATTTTATGTTCTGTAATGTCCCGGTTTAATTTTAAAAACGAATTTTCAAAAGACTTCAAAACCACCCTTAGCATATATTTTTAGAATACTTGTCAAAAATTACGTCAAAAATCCTAAATACTAAATGTAAAAAATTAACATTTGAGCTAAAAAATAAAATACCACCAAAATCTATCTAATGAGTCACTATTGAATAAATTGAGTATGTATTATTGAGTATGAGAACTGCAGACATCAAAACCTGTTTGATTACCGAAGGAAGTAGCTGTAAACTGTAACAGAAAATGAAAAACAGATTTAGATAAAAACAGATGTAAAAATCGGCTAAATGTCAAGACGAAAAAAATAATAAACTTTTGAAGAAAATATTGACAAGTTTGGAAAATAATCATTAAAATGTAATGTGGCGTTTGAAAATGATAAAAAAAATTCAAAAATGTGCAAAACTTTTCGTACTATTACATAACGTCCAACTTACTCGATAAGAAATATTTCTTTATCATGAAATATTATTTTCTAATTTTTCATAAAATTTTTAATTTAGTACTTCAACCACATTATAAAATTTTAATAAAAGTTAAACGTTTAACACTTTAATGAATAACTTGTTAAAAATGTTAATGAATTAATAAAAAATATGAAGACTTAAGTGCAAAATTGATCGGGACAGAGAGCTAAGAATTGAGGAATCAAATCGAAGATTCACAAAATGGCGATCTCGAACGAAATATCAACCAAATAGTTCAATCGGTAATAATCAGTTTCAAATGATCGTGTGTTGTCAACTAATAATGATTAACGGAGAGTCATATTGCAAGGACAGCAAGTTCCGATGGGTTATTGTTTCCGTTTCAAACTATTTGGAAACAGTATTAGTTGGACTTAAAGGTACCGACCGTACAGAAAGAGTTAAAGGAACATGAAAGACGGTACTGGGAGGAAAGGAATGGAAACCTATTAAGATTATTAGTGTCAATACAAGAAAATTAATTTGGCAAAGGAGGAAGCTCAAACAAACTCTAAATAGTCCAGTACTAAATTGACTAACCAGGGTGTCCCGTTATGACTTCCCCCATATATATATAATTTTAAACTCTTTGTTAAAAATGAAGTAAAAAACTTCTACTTATTGGGTCATCTTAAATTAATGTGTAAACAAGGAAAAACAAAAACTCTACCGAAATCAAAACTAGTATTTTTTAGTTTTATAGCCGTCGTTGAACAGCCGACCCAATTTCATGGGTTTACGACTACTAATGTTCAACTCCGTAGCCTTGTAATTTTGAACCAATCCAGAAGACAAGGAAACTCCTGGATTTGTGAAAACTGGAATAAAAATGTCGAAACTTTTTTTCGATTGCCAGGAAGAAAAAAAAACTTTGTAACTCGATTATTAGTAGCGCCTCTAAGTTTTTTCCAGCAACAAAAACAGTTTTGACGTTTTTCTGCTAAACTTTCTCAGTATTGATTCAACACAAAACAATGTAAGTGCCCTGAAGGATAGACATTATTTGGTAAGAATATTAGCAAAACATTCACAAACGTTATTTAAAAAAACAATGAGAAAATATTCAGATAGAACATTTTGTTAAATTTTAAAACTAACTGATGATAATATGCTTTCTACAATACATAAAGTCATTTAGTTCCTTGCAGCTAGGTACATACCTTAGCCGAGAGGGATAATTTGTTAATATAATAACAGGTTGAACTGGGGTTCGAATCCCAACGTTGACACCATAATATTTCTTTCATTCTTTCAAAACATGAGGAATTTCCCCTGTCCTGTACTTCTCAAATTTAAAAAAAAGCAACAAATATATTAAATATGCATAAAATGCATTTATGATATAAAAACTGTAATTACATTTTTATGTTTCGGTTCGGTTTAGAATTGAGAGCCCATTGGAATTGTTGGAATCTGAGATTTCTAAAAATCTCAGAGGATCGACTTCATAGTTCCTGTTTATATATGTTAAGTATGTAGATCTTAACGTACTACATTCAATATAGCAAATCCAATGAGGAAAATAGAATATTTGATGAAAATTTATTCAGAATGTTTGAACCCCATTTTACTCAATGAAAATATGATTGAATTGTATACTGAGATAAACAGACTAAATAACGTTTTAATGTAATAAGTATGAGATATAAAATTCCAAAAACTTATATTTCATGTCTGTGAAACATCGAAATTAGATTGAACTTCAGAGATAGAATATAAAAAAGATGGAGCATAAAAAAAAACTTGTGGTAACTCATGAATTCCAGACAAATAACAAAGCTGTAGTAGATAAATCGAAACTATTACTAAAAATAATAATTGTCTTAAAGTTTGGCAAACAGTTAAAAAATGTTAAAAAAAAATTGCAAATTCCAGATTCCATTTCATTATTAAAAACTATAGGACTATTTATTATAAGTCGAAGTAATAGTTAAAATACTGGAGGGGAAAAAAATGATTTCCTGGTTGAAAAAATTTTGATTTTATATTATTACTTAATTCATCAATGGGCTATCTACAATATATAGGGTAGATATTACTTTAGTAGTTCCAGAAAAGTTGATGGAGATCGATTCGGGCGTGAAACTTCTTTACCTTTTAGTCAATCTCTGGAGAAAAGTTGAGCAGATTTATTTCCTTAGGGCTTACTTCTAATGTCAAAGGTAGCATGGCTATAATTATAACATATTATGGAATTTCTATCAATGATGGTTATTTATGGGGTGTAGGGCTATTGATTGCGTTTTTGGAGGAAAAGAATAGTATAGCCATTAACCTTGCCTCAAGAGCAAATTCATTCTTTAAAAAAGAGGAAAATATGTTCGTTTAATTAGAACACTGACTTTTGATTGATTTTTTTAATCTTCCTATACATTTTTTATAATATTATTTTCACATTATTGAATCATGATAATTAATTTTAATACAAATTGTATCAGATATTTTGAAACTTATAAACAATAGATTTTGTTTTATTTTGAGTTATAGGGAGGAATTTTTTATATTTTACCAATTTTATCAATGAGCAAAAAAGAAGAAGTAGTATGATCTTCAATTATTTGCAGTTTAATATTGTTCTGATGAATATTAAAAGGTGTTTAAAAAAAAACTTTTTTTTTTTTTTTTTAAATGTATTTCTTCAGAGGAATAAGTTTGATTTAATTTTAGTGTAGAAACAGTATTCCACAACAAAACAGTATTCCAGAAAATAACACCAAGAACTTGTTCTTGATGTTATTTTCTGAGTTTAATACTGCTGTAAAAGCCTTTAGTGGAATAGGTTTAAATTAATTCTGGCCAAGCTACAACGTTCCCTTTGTTTTTGATTTCCTATCCCACTTTTAATGCGGACAAAAAAAAAAAAATCTTCAGTGACATAGGTTTAAATTAATTCTGCACAGAATAGAGTGTTTCCTGTATTTATGATTCCATATCGCAAATTTGGTACTGCTGTAAAATTACCAGTGGAATAGATTCAAGTTAATTTAGCCTAACTAAATTGTTCCCCTTTTTCTTCATATCATTCTCAGTTTTAATATTGTGCCGTACTGTGAAGTTTAAGATTTTTGTATCTGTAAGGTTGGATCCTGTGCAAATGAAATTTTGATCACTTTTCGACTAATTAGAAGACTCTAGTCTCTAAGAAACTGTTCACACTGTTCACAATTGTTTGCATTTGAATGAGAACCTAATGGTGAAAAACTTCATACGTGAAAAACTGACCAATCAAATTCTCATTCGTATGTAATTTTTTTTGCATACTGTGAGAATTGCTCTTAATGGAACTCCATGTTTGATGACAATGCAAATTAATAATACGAGTATGTTACAAAATTATAAGATCACCTCGAATATCACTTATTTTTCTGGTACTCTGCATAAAATGAATAATTTTAAAATAGTGAAGCAACCGAAATTTATATTTTTTCAAATATATCAAAAAAAGGGGAAAATCGAGTTAGTTTCACACGGCAAATGATTTTTAAAAAAAAAATAAAAAATCTGGATGTTACATAAGTATAAGAACATCTATTCTTTTTCAAATTCTTTTAAGTGCTCAATATCTTTTTATTTTTTCTTTGAAAATCGTATGTAAATTGCAACTTTACATCGTAGATAACGCAAACGAAAATATTATAAAGAAAATGAGAATTTAATTTATTTGCTTTCGCAAGAAAATCTCGAAAATAATTATCTGAGCTAGAAGTCAAAAATTTGGTTTTGAAATGCCTTCGAGAATTAGTGCGTAAATTATGTAAATTAATTAATTATTCTAAAATTGCTGTTCATGATATTTTAAACAAAAGAGATTTTTATGGAAAATATAAAAGATACAGAAAGAAGTTTAAGTTATCAGCTCTGGAAATAGTTAGATTTTCACACTTGCAACTAAATACAACTTGTTTACTCGCAAAACAACCCAGCAAACAAAAAGAATGATCTCCTATACAATAGTCTGGCATACTTTGAAATCAAACTCGATTGATGTTCTTCGAAAATTAAAAAAGTAAGGCAGGACTGTTGAAGCATCATAAAGAAAAAGAGGCAGAAGTGATCAAAGGATGTCATGACCTGGGATATTACTTGGAAAAATATTATTTTTTCCGACGAAAAAAAGTTAAATTTGGATGGCTCCTAAAGTAATAATTACTACAGATATGATTTATGTACAGAACTTCATGATTTCATCGGTAGGCAGATGGAGGGAGGCTTGGTGGTGGTGTGGGGATCTTTTGAGTAAGGCAAATGCAACCTGCAACAAATGTCTGAAATAATTTGGTGCAGCTGTTATCAACAACTACTTTACCAACTTATTTTTACTTACTTATTTTTTGGTTCATATCTAGAAGGGTTAGACTGGAAATTTTAGCAAGGCAAATGCGCTATGCTTTGTGTCCCAATCAACTTAATATTGGTTTCAGAAAGAGAAAATCGAGATCTAAGCTGATTAAACCACAGTCCTTAACTCAGTTCTACAGAAAACTTGTGAGCTATTTGGCAAAACAAGTGTATGCAAATAAGCTCCTATATGATTTTGTATACGAATCAGAACTAGCTATCATGGATGAATGGGACAAGATTCCTAAAAAATTGCTTGAAAACTTATTTGAGTTAATGAAAAATCGAGTCTTAGAAGTTATTGAGAAAAAGTGTGTATCGACAACCTCTTAGTTTCGTAAAAAAAGTTTATTGTAACTGTTGTTCATTGTTGGGCTCATAATTTTGCTACAGGTATTTGAGGGGGAAAATTTTGACACTGTCGGCAAAACATTTATATTTAAATATATCTTTTAATAATTTTATGCATAAAATGTTTTCATTCATTTCCATTAATTAATTTTATTTCGGAAAATTTACATTACAATAAAAATTACAAAAATCACAGGTGGTTGAAATTAGGTTTAAGTTTTGCCACAAAATAGAATTTACCCTCAGACGAAATTTCGACCACTTTTTGATTATCAAGAGTGCCTAATGACAATACAAGCTTTTATCGTTTTCTGACTGTTTCAAGCAGAATTTATTGATAACACGATATTATCATCTTAAAAAAAAAAAAATTGACCACTTTCTGACTGGCTATTGTGTTCAAATTTCATCGAGAGCTCTATGATGAAGGGCAATACAAGCTGCAAACAATTTTTGACTACTACAAGAAGAATTTATTTTAAATTATCAGAAATAGAAGTTCATTGTGAAATAAGAATTTCTCGAAATTCTGATTATAGCTAGGGAGTTTAAATTTTAATGGCATCTTTCTGCTGAATAGCAGTTAAAGTTTAGATCATTTCCTGATCATTAGAAGCTAAATTAAATACGCCGCCAGATTTTATCAAACAAAATTTATGGCCAAATAAAATTCGTATTTAATCGAAATTTCTAATACTTTTGAATAAGTGTGCTCAAATTTTAACCGGGGCTGGTTTCAACATCTTTAATCTCGTCATACTTAATAACGTTTCGTTAGATTATGATTGAGGTTTTATTTTATTCTTTTGCTTAAATATTAATTTGTGATTTCTAAAGTGCATATACATATATGCTATTTTTATTTCTTTATTGAAAGAGATGTTTAAAGAAATCTTAAAGAATTCCGTCATGAACACCTTCATCTACTTCTGCAATACTATTCCATAAAACGTATTCTATAAAAGGAAATTACAAGTATGTTAAAAGCTTCAAATAGAAGAAAGAAAACAAAAACTGGAACTAAAAATTAGTTATAGGATTGACAATTTGACGTTAATATGATTTCACTGTGTTATTTTTTTAAATTTAAATCTTGTTTGAAATTAAAATTATATACAAGTTTAAATAATTACAAATCATAAATAATACAAGTTTAATATATGAAATGCAATATTTTAAAAACTATAAGTCTTTTTCGAAGTTTTAAATGAAGTATTAGAGTTCTTTTTGAACAGAAAGATCAAATCTACTTAATAATGTTGATGAATGTTCTTATGAAATGTTCTTATTAACTTCTTAATAGTGATCTGCTCTGTAATAATGAAAATTATTTAATTTAAAAGTGGTTTAAAAAAGAGTCATTAGCAAACAGTAAATATACTTTTATAATTTTTTTACATAACACGTTCTTGAGAACATCAAGCATATTATTTTGTAAATAAAATAGAAACATAAAATAAAAAGTGTTTGTAATGAATATTATACTTTTTTTTACCTCATATACGAGTAATTGATTTGAAATTCGTAGACATTAAGTTTGCGAAGGTTAATGTATATTTAGCTGTTTTAATGTAATCCTTTCTTTTTCAAAGAAATTGTGTAAAATGCAACAGTCCATAAATGAATAAAGCATTAAAAGTAATCAACAGATAGAAAACCGATAACGATTATTTTTCATTGTCTTCTGAGTGCTTAAGGATGAGCAAATCATTGGAAAGAATCGTTTGCTAGTCACTATGGAAACAGCTGACCATAAACCACGTGACACTCAGAAACTCTGGAAATTTTCTGGCCGAGTTCATAAGATTCCGAAATCAAATAGAACTAAGAACGCGATGCAAGAGAGCGAATAAGTGAAGTATGGTCCTGAGAGAGAATAAAGAGCTTAGTTTAAAAGGATGAAAATCGGAATTAATTATTGAACTTATTGTCGTACGTGAAAGTTGAAAGAGCGCACAATTAGCATTTACGATTAGTGGACGGATTAAAAGTAAGTTTTCATAATGATGATTTTAAAGTATCAGAATTTTAATCATTTCAAAAAATGTTTTGTGTAAGATAAAATATTAATGTCTGAATCCTTATTCTTGTAAAAATTCGTTGTTACTAAAACTAAAAAGAAAAAAGAAAAAAACTTTTGCTCAATCGAATTATATTAAACTTAGATGTGGTAAATCATAGAATATTAGAAAATTTTAAAGCAGATATAGGCAGAATAAAATAAATAAATATGTATGAAAACTGTATGTTTTTTCAGAACTTGATAAAATAAATTTTTTTTTATAAATTTTTATTTTATAAAACAATTTTTTTTTAAACTTAAAAACAGCAAACGGTTTCAAATATTTTGAGATTGCAATTATTATTGTAATAATTTTGTTAAGAAGTTGAATACTTATTTATTAATTAAACGAAAATATTCATTTATAATTTGTATTTTTTTCTTTTTTTTTAATTTTAAAGATCCAGTTCATATCAATATAAATGTGTAGTAAATAGTTTTAATTCTTTACATAATAAATAAAAATCTGAAACATACATATATGTTCTTTTTTGTGGTTCTTTAATTTATTTATTGGAACATTTTTAAAACGCAATTTTTAATTAAGATGATTAAATTTACTATAATTTCAAATTTTTTATTATTAATAAAAGCATTTTGAAAACGATATTCTTAGACTGCCTTTGTTAGGGAATAATATCTCTTTAGTAAAATATTCGACCTAATATTTACTAAAACTTTTAGATGTTAAACTTACTGATAATTTTAACCCTTTGACGCAGAAGTTGTATTACACATATTTTTCATACTTTTTTTTCCATTATTTTGTCTTAATTATGCCCAAAAAAGTGAAAAATTTACATATTAATCACCTTTTATCAATTTATAGTTACGAAATAGGGGAGAGTCGGATAGCCCCGCCCACTTAAGGAGTATTGCTTATATTTCTGTATAATATTGAGTAATAATCAATATTTTTGTATGTTTCTATTGTTTTATCATCTAATTAAATAATGCAAAAAGAATAAACCAAAAAAAGAATAGTTTAACTTAAAAAAATAGAAATTTAAATAATTTGACTACTGTATTCAACATATTTTCAAAACTATTGTTTACCATGTTACCAGCTGCATAAATCTTGAAACTTTGAAAATAATCTTTTTTTAATAATATAACAATTAATGTCCGATGGCCCTTTGACTTGAAAAAATAATCTATACATATGAAATTGACAGCGGGTGGGGGTACCCGACACTCCCCTACTGGATGAAGCACAGTGACTTTTCTGCATTAAACGAAAAATATTCCTAACACGGCTTTCTTTCAAACAACAATTTTTAAATTTTCAATTATTTCCAGTTGTTATATTAAATTTTATAATAAATTTATTTTTTATTAATTTTATATTATTCATAATATATTAAAATTTCAATTATATGAAATTTAAGAGAAATAGTTATTCATCATTAAAATTTCTTTAAATTACAAAATAAGTTATTGATAAATTAATGAAATATTGAATATTAATGATGAAATATTAATTGAATATTAATAATTAATGAAATTTTTTTCCAAACTACTTTTTTGGACTTCATATTTTAGGGCAAATATAATTTCGATAATCTAACGGATTTATTTAGACAGTTTTTTAAATCATGTTTTTATTAGTTTTATCGTTATTAGTTTTATTAGTTTAGTTTTTTTATTAGTATCATGTTTTTATTAGTTAGTATTTATCTGTTTTTATAATTCAAAAAATTTCCCAAAATGTGCTTTTGCTTTGAATTAGAACGTCGGAAAAAAATATGTAAACTGGACATCCGTGTCCCATCTGCGTCAAAGAGTAAGGACAAATGTTACTGATGGATTATTTAATATATTTGCAGATAAGTTGTATTATACAATGAATTGTTAATGATCGGTCTGAAGTGTTTAATAAATCTTTAATTATATGATGACCTTTTTCAGTTTAATGTTAATAAGTTGTTAATATCGTTGTTAGGGCTTTTAATTATGTAAAATATAATTTTAAAATTTTGCCCATTTGTCTATAAGCATCTATTCCTTAGATGCTTATAGACAAATGAATTAATTTAAGAGCTTTAGAATTTAGCCTATATTGTTGAAATAACTATTAGTTTCCTTCTTTTTCCGAATTTCATTCCCCAAAGCGAACAACTTAACATATTTTTTTTCTATTCTAGCCTTTCAAATTTTACGTAACATTAATTTTACTCGATTTTTTTTAATTTTTGTGTTTGTATTTATAAATGATTTTGGTAATAAATGTACTATAATCAAAAATAAGTAATTGATTTTTTAAAAGTTTAAACACGATATTTCTTTAGTTTAATTATTTCTAAGGAAGTGAAACGAAAGCCTGTATATTTATTCTATCATTTTATTCATCTATTTGGTTTTAATATTAATTTGATAAATTTTTGAATAATTTCTGCCTTTCAATTGATTTTCTTCAGATTTAAGCAATTTCATAGTCGAAAAAAAAATGCTCATATGAGTAAAAATGATCATGTTAAGCTAGATTTTGAAAATTTTGCTATATCTTTATCAAATGCAAATTTAAGTCCCCCGTTGCTTTGAATCGTTTTCTGGAGTTGCTTGTCGCATGAAGCAGTTCTTTAAATTTTTACAATTCATTATACAAGTTCATCAAATTGCAGTCTTATACAACCGATCCAGTTGGCATTCTATCTAGAAATTTCATCTTTTTATTTTTGCATTTCATCCCATAAGCTAGTTAGAGGAAATTTTCTACTGCATTTTAAAAAATTTTTCTCTTTTTTCTACTGCATATTACGGCAAGCCTTTTTTGCAAGATGATATTGCATTAACCACTTTCGTGTCTTTTTTAGCTAAAACGAAACCAAGTCGATTGTTCAATTGCAATCCTGCCTAATCCATGTTAAAAACGTTTCAGGGTCTGACAACTCATTTTCTTACCAACGTGTCATGGAGTATTTTGAATAGGCATGAGCTCATTTTCGATTCATAACTTCACTTCGGGCAAGCGATATACCTTCAGATATTTTTCCTTTTATTTTTAATACTTATTCATAATAAATACTTAGGAACAGCTTAAACCCCATTTTCAACATAAAAATAATGTTTTACATCTATTTTTAAGCGGTTCCAAAAGCGAGAATGAGATACCTGCAAGCGACGTAGTGTGGGTATCTCGATCCTGATTGGTTCTTGAAACTTGGCATTTGTTTACGTTGGCAACTATTTTATCCATTCTATTTCGAGTAAGCCAATCCCATCAAGTAACAATTCTCTTAAGTGGCACTTTCTATATTCTTTCCCAAAGATTAGATTGATTCTATATTTCACTATATATTTCTTACTTAACACAAAGACAGGCCCGATGCTATGTAGAACATAAAAAAAACTAATCTTGCATCGAAGTTGCCAGGTACACGAAACAAAAATATACAAAAATATATCACGGTTACTGTAAAATACATAAACAAATAATATATATAAGTTAAATAAAAGACGTGGATGAGAAAAAATAATATCTCAACAAATTCTATGTGCGATACTCCGCTGCATTTAATTAACTTCCCACTAATTAATATTCCAACTTCTGTAATGAAACTTAGCTCTACCTTAACACGCCATTTTGCTTATAAACGATCATACGAACTGACGTCATAAGTCACATGTGTGGGTTATTCGTGATCTTCTTCTTCTTGAAGTGCAAGTGCAACAAATTCTCACATGATCGCAAGAAAAAGGCATTCCTTGCTACTGCCTTGTGTTTGCTTAATGCGCTTCATCAATTTTTTTTTTTTTTTTTCGTTTTCTTTTCCAAATGCTGAACCACAACCCAAGAATCCTTTTTCAAATTACTGGCCTTTACTTCATGCGTGGAATGTGAAATGTTTGAGGCATTCTTCCTACTAAATATGACCCAATTTGTAAAGCATTCATCGCATTAGACAAATATTTTCCCCACCTGAGCCCTCCACTGGAATGAAATATTTTTATGTATTTATTTATTCGGCTTTTGAAAAGTAAAAGAAACACATATTTTAAGTCATATTATACCACGTTATAATTATTATTGAATTCATATTACATACATTATTGTAGAGATGCATGCTTTGAAAGCGACAGACAGTGAAAAGAAATAAAGTTCTTTATTTTATTCTGAATTCAATACATCAAAAATTATACTTTTTATTTGTTCATACAGTCTTCTGATATATGTATAATTTTGTTAATCTGAAAAATCTATAGCAATATGTTTCTACGCATGAATTGAATGGACCATCACTCCTCGATTTTATGTGGCTATCTCTTCTAAAGTTGAAGGTGAGATGGCCACCTAATTCGTAGTATCAGTAATATCATACGCCTTTACTTTTTACTCTGAAAGGATTATTGGATTTTATATATGCCTTAACCCTTTGACAGAGCATTTTTATTAAACATACTGTTCATTCTTTTTTCATTATTTTTTATTAATTTTGGTCAGAATAAGTAAAAATATTGTATTAAGCATTTTAATAATTTATGGTTAGGAAATACAGTATGAAACACTTATTGTGTCTTTCTGTCCGTTAACTTCAAAACAATAATTTTAAAAATGTGTATTTATTTGCAGTTATTTAGATATAAGAAAAACATCGTTAAAATTTATATATAATATTTGAATGTTATTAGTATATAGTTATAAATATTTGAATGTTATTGGTTAGAAAATATTATAAAAGCGCAACAAAACACTTAACTCGTGAAAAATATTTGAGCAAATAAAATTAATAAGAATTTTTTTCTTTTTATTCTCACAAAAAACAACACTTGGTCATAAATTTTAAATAAGTTGACCTGCTTAATTTGCCGCTGCATCTGTTGCAATATATTAATAAATATGGCAGACATTTAAGTTGACCATCTTATCTAAAGATTGAAATATTTAATAGCTACGGACTTATACATATATGAATGTCTTTATTTAGAAAATATTATAGAACATATATATATATATATATATATATATATATATATATATATATATATATATATATATATATATATATATATATATATATATATATATATATATATATATATATATATATATATATATATATATATATATATATATATACACATACATATATACATATATATATACATCTATATATACATCTATATATACATATATACATATATATACATATATATACATATATATATGTATATGTATATATATATATAAATTTTTTTTTATCGTTCTTTAATTGTTATTTTAACACCAGATCTTCAAATTGCTCCTTCTAATTTATTGTTAAGACGATGATACACCACAGTAAACTGATTATATGGAATTTCTGTTTTCAGTTTGCCCTAAATGAAGCTTAACTTTTCAACCTTCCTTCCCTTTTCTCCAGTTCAGAAAGCTGCTATCAGTTTAAGAAATAATGTTTCATTAGCCTATAAAATAACGGTATAAGCAAATTGTTTTTGCGCATTAAATGGAAGGAGAGAGACACAAATGCAAATTTTTATTTTATTTTCAAACTTCGATTTATGCAAATTTTTAAATAAGGTGACACTTTAGGGTCTGCGAATTTGATTTGGCTTTCAACTTAATGTAAGACAAAGTGGAAAAGAATGAGCGTCATTCGGTAAGCGCGTTGTTTTGATGAGTACGATATCTCAACGACGACATTTAACCTAATCAGAAGCAGGGAGAGTTGTTGGCCAGTTAGTAGGAGGCTAAACACTAGCCAAAGTAGCAGAAGCCTTTGGAGTTTCATAAAGTGTGATTTATAGGATCTGGAACCGTTTTTGGAGACTGGAAATGCAGGCCGAAGATCAGGGCTAGAACGTAGATGTGCAACAACAACCCAATGAAGACCGCTTTTTAACGTAAACGGCCCAGAGCAACACTCAACAACACTTTCACTTGGCTACTGGCACCACAGTTGTGACACAAGCTGCCCGAAACCACCTTTACGCTGTAGGTTTTATGCTCGCAAACCAATGGTGTGTGTCACGTTAACAGCAAGGCACCGTCGCGCCCGCAGGGAGTGAGTAACAGAGCATGCGAATTAGGGGAGAAATGAATGGCACAATATTCTTTTTTCTCACCAGTCTCGTTTTTCTGTTTATCCTGATAATAGGCTTATTTTCCTGATAATAGGCTGATCCTGATAATAGGTTTATCCTGATAATAGGCTGCGTTTGCGCGCGAAAGTGTAAGATTTGGTTAACTGCCAGCTTAGACCATCACCAGCTTAGACCTATTGTAGTCCCTTACACTTCAGCAATTGGAGATGATTTCATGTTAATGGACGACAATTGCAGGCCACATCGTGCTTGGTGAATGATTTCCTGTTGGAAGAAGGAATCATACGAATGGATTTGCCAACGTATTTTTCGGACATTAACCCAATCGAGCATGTTTGGGACATCGAGCATGTTTGGAAGAGCTCCCTTGGAGAAGTGGGGCAGAATTCCCTGGCCCCTCATTAATAACCTCATTGACTCGATGCCTCAAAGGTGTTCAACGTTGTTGGCCGTCCGGGGAAACCATAACCTCTACTAAAAACGATTTTCTCTAGAGGAAACCTTTTTTTTTAAATTTGTTTTTCGCATATGCACAAATTGAGTTTTTTTACTTTTGTACCCTAATGATCAATAAAATGCATTTTTTCTGCCATTAAATATCATTATAGCCTACTTTTGGTAATGTATCAATCATTCAAGCAATTTTCCAAGTGCAAGTTCAACCCACAACCTCATATCTTTTAATAGTTTTGAGCAGTGTACCTTTCGAGCGATTTTTGAAAGCTAATGTGCTGGAAATTTTCATATTTTTTATTATTATTTTACATTAATTCATATTATTTAAATCATTAACTAATTGCAAATTATATATTTCTTTTGTTTTCCTCTGTCATGAATTATAATTATGTATATTTCAGATTGATAAAAAAGCAATAAAATTTAGGTTTGAAATGGTTCAATATTAATTGAGTATTACTAAAAAAATAAGCTATAAAAATCAACTACAAAAATTATTCGTCTAATTAAGTACTTTTCAGAAATAAATAAATAAAATAAAAATAATTCAAATAAAGGCAATAAACTATTGGCATTTATCTCCATAGGAACTAAAAAATCACTCGTAAACCTTGTGTATTGATCTTAAGAAACAAAGTTAAAAATTTATAAGAATTTAAAAATTTAATTATATTGTTTTTAAAATCAAATCAGAAAGTTAATATTTATTGTATTTCATAATAATGTAGCATCAGTAAATTCGTTAAACAT
This sequence comes from Parasteatoda lunata, assembly GCA_949128135.1. Classification (NCBI taxonomy): domain Eukaryota; kingdom Metazoa; phylum Arthropoda; class Arachnida; order Araneae; family Theridiidae; genus Parasteatoda; species Parasteatoda lunata. The sequence continues at coordinate 37,402,338 of OX421972.1, read as the reverse complement.
TGAAAAGTGAGAGCATAAACACACGCGGTTCTTATAAATATACAAAAGCAGCTGGTTTGACTTTTTCTTTATTGATCGAAAAAAGTTATTTGAATGACCTTTTATTACATTCCACAGATTGCATGCTAAAACTATCCTATTCAAGTATGTTACGTGATTTTCTGGAAAATTTTTTCCATTACTATTATTACTGAAATAAATGATTTTTTTACTTATCGAAATACAGTTTAAGAATTTTTTTTATTACATTAGTTTTTAAAAAAAGCATAAACAGAAAAGCAATATTGGCAAAAAGCAGGGAATGTAGTAATTTAAGAAATCTATACATCCTAGACCCGAAAATCTATTCGAATTCTTATAAAAAATAAAGGGTATTACGCAATGACCATCTTAATTATTTATTTTTAAAATTCATTTAAACAATAAAGAAAAATTTATGATTTGGGATCGCTATTTAATATAAAAAAAAGAGGAAAGCAACAACAACAACAACGCTATAAAAATATCTCGTATCACTAAAAAAAAATGTTGGGAGAATTACTCTTGGTCCTTCAACTCTTTTCTGTTTCATCCGGCAACCAAACAAAGTTTTATATTTTCAGTCTCGCTTTCATCAGTAGTAATTTCATAAGTTTCAATGGCCTTATTTCCCTCTGTTTAATATTAATTTGTGATTCCCAACGTGTAAACTTTTTTTACAATCAATCAACAGATCAATAAGATAAATACTTTTTCGATATTTAATTCTATCAGTAGCATAAAACTGTGAAATAAAATTTTTTAGTACATACACCCAAAAAATTTATTTATATTGCTGATAGAACTATTTTATTTATAAACCGAGGATAGAAGGAACAATAGCATCAAAACAGTAAATTACTTCTTTTTCGTATTTTCATGTTTAATTAAAAATTAGAAAGTATAAAGATGATAATCGTACTATTATCAAAATGAAAACATTTGCTCCTTCAAAACAATAAATATGATGCTTTCAATTTTTTTAAAAAAATATTTCTATATAGAAATGAAGTCGATCACATGTTTAAGGTGGCGGTTAGAGATTTATGTTAATAACTGATAATGTGTTTTACAGGAATCAAAATACCAATTAATTAGCTGTTTAAAGTACTTTATTTGCTGACTGATATTATTTTTATAGAAAAAAAATCAAACGTTTTTCATAGAAACTTAGCTTTGTGAATCAAGCAGAAAAAAAAGACAAAATGACAAAAGTTTTTTGTGTCATTACTTTATAATTTGTTGGATAGAAACCATTTTGTTCACCTTTTTTTTTTTATTTTTTTTTATTTTTTATTTTTTTGCAAATTGTTTCTTTTTGATGTCCCTTAACGTATGTTTTTAAAATATCTGTTGAAAATGAAAACAAAAAAGGCTATACATTAGAAGTTACAACTAATCATTAAAAAAAATAAAAATAAAAAACGGTATGATAGTCAGACATACCACTGTTGATAAAAAAAGAGGCTGCACAAAATATCAAAACCTGTTTGATTGGCATTAGAAACTTGAAAGCGCTTCTTCTGTTCATTTTTTCAAGTCCTCCCTGTTTCCTCCGAAAAATCATCCATCAAAATTTTCGAAAATAATCAAGAATGTTCAAAATTATTTTTGCAAAATTATAAATTCTTTAAAAAAAAATTTCTTCTACATATCTATTTCATTTTAGTTTTCAATTTTTATACGGAAATAAGAAAAAAAAGAAGCTGATATTGTTAATTTCATTTAAAAATGCGAGAATTCATCGTTCAATAAATTGCTTTTTACAAGTATTTACATGTGAATAAAATAAAATTTTCTTTTTGTAAATACTAATTTCAGTTGAGACGATTGTTTTTGGAATGATTTTTCTATGAAAACCATTTTAAAGGGACGTTTTTACCTTTCTGGAGAATTTTTTTTATCTAGGTTCACTATTTCTTGTTAATGGTAAACTATGACATGTTTCTTCTAATTAAATGTAACATTTTCAAAATTTATAAAAGCGAATACAAAGCATAAAACTCTAACATTTTTCTCAAATCGAAAATTCTTAATTAAGATAAAATGGCTTGCTACTTTTAAAAAAATTTAACAGCTGCATCATGGAAATTTGGTAATGAATTTTTTACACAAAATATCAATCATGTTAATAAATAAGTTTTTTTTTTTAAAAAATTTTAAACGAAGATATATTTTTAGACTGAAATTTTTGAAATCATTCCCTTAGATCTAAAAAAAAAAAGAGAAAAAAAAGAGGGAGGAAAAAAAAGATATTATACAAAGCGCATCTTGTCAAAATCGAAAGTCTAACCTGCTGATTTGTTGAAATTTTAAAATTTAACTTTTACTTTAAAAAAAACCATAGTATTTAGCAATTTTATACTATTTTTGGTGAAAAAGTTTGAAACTTTGAGAAAAATCTCTCTCTTTTTTTCAATGAAAATATCCCGTATAGTAAAAATCTAACTTAAATAAAAACTAGCTTTAATAATTAATTAACTTTATAATAACTAATAACTTTAGATATGGATTCTTCAAAAATTGATTAAAATTGGAATTTGTAAAACATGGATTTGTTTAATCAATTTCACATGTCAGTAACAGGAAAAGTGCTTTTTATTATAAAAGTCATTTGTACACATTTAATATTAGTTAATATTTTCTTCTGTTAGCTCCAATTTCAGATTTTAGAAAAACGTTTCCACCAATTGATATCCACATTAAATTTATTACTAAAAAATGACGATGAGCTTGGATATAAGTATTTTGCTTATCGTAATAATGAAATCGTGTTACCTTCATCTTATGATATTCTGTTACTATAAAAAAAAAACTTCTTTTCAAAAAGGACTTGTTATCAAATGATGAAGCTGGGAACAAACAAGTAAAAAAGCACATTCTTAGAAAGAAACAGTTGAACTTTTAATCATAAAAATGGTTCTTTAAATCAGAGTGCGCTACAAATTTCCTGAAACTTTAATAAGCTTAAAGTAAACATTGTTTCTGTTCATGTTGAACTATTCTATCATGTAATGAAGTTTAAGGAGTGCGATAATATGGTGCTAATTATTACCACATTACGATTACAGCGAATTCAAAAGATTAAGCAACAGTGTTAAATAAATAAACCCAAGAAACTGAGGCGGTAAAATATTCATTGGCTTCAAAAATATGCAGATGGAAATAAAAGTCGATATGTTTCGAGCACTCAAAAATAGGTGCCAATTCTCAAGACTTGCCAAACCTGAATAAGAAGAAACAAAAGTGATTTGAAAAATAAAACGTAAACATTTTTTGTTTTGTTCCCCCCTCTGCTACTGCGATTTTTTTAGTCTTGTTTCTCACCCCTTTATTTTTCATTTCTTTAGACAAATTTATGTTTTGTATTTGAAATACATTTTTTTTTTTCCATTCAAATCTGGCAAGTCTTGAGAATGGGCGCCTATTTACTGAGCACTTGAAAAGGGACAAATTTTATTTCCATCTGCATATTTTTTAAAACCAATATATATATATATATATATATATATATATATATATATATATATATATATATATATATATATATATATATATATATATATATATATATATATATATATATTGTAAATTATGAGTAACAATATAATGATAAAGTATGAGCTACAATGAACAACAAAGTAATAATGCAATTAAAGTAATGAACAAACTCGACAAAAAATATGAGAAACTGGGCAAACCAGAATATGAGAAATAAAACCTGTTCTACTCCATTTTATTTTTAGCTTTATATATATCTTTTTAATTTTTTCGTAATTTGTAACATAATTTGTTTTTAATTTTTAGCATGATTTTTTTTTATAATTTGTAACTTTATTATTTTATTTCCTAAAATTTGTAACATTATAAGTAATATTGTTATACGCATATGTTTAATATTTTAAGGTCAGAGTTTGTTTATTTTAGATGATATTCTAAATGAATCAACATAAGTTTATCTCAACATTTGAGAGTTTATCTCATATTTATAGATTTGTTGCTTTTCATTTCATTCAGCATAACACTATAAAGTTGCGACAATATTTTTTCATCAGCATAATTTCCAACATAATTCCAAATTGACTAACAGTGTACTTAGTTATGATTTACGTCGCTAAACAATGGCCATTCTCAACGAAAAAGTAAATAAAATCAGAATATTATTTTATCTTTTTGCATTATCTTTTAAGCACTGTTTCATATTTTCAGTTTGTTTTGATAATCTTAACATTATTTTAGCACATCTTCAATATTTTATGATCAAAGTTTATTTATTTATCACGCTATTCTAAATGCACCATCGAAACTTCTGAACGACATTTAACAACTCATTTCATATTTATACCTTCATTGATTTTCATTTAAATTTCATTGATTTTTATTTCGTTCAACTTAAAGTTACACGAGAGTTACAACAAATGTGAAAAATTTTATGGTAAACTTATTCCAAAAATTTTATAGTTTGTAACATTGTTTAGCGTATATTTCATATTTTAAGATTAAAGTTCAATTGTAATTTACGTCTCCAAGCAATGGATATGAAAATGAAAAAGTAATTTAAATCAGAATATTATTTTACCATATTGCATTATATTTTTAGCACTGCTTTATTTTCTTCATTTTTTTTTTATAATTTGTAACATTGTTTAGAGTATATTTCATATTTTAAGATTAAAGTTCAATTTTAATTTACGTCTCCAAGCAATGGATATAAAAATGAAAAAGTAATTTAAACCAGAATATTATTTTACCATATTGCATTATATTTTTAGCACTGCTTTATTTCCTTCATTTGTTTTAATAATTTGTAACATTGTTTAGAGTATATTTCATATTTTAAGATTAAAGTTCAATTTTAATTTACGTCTCCAAGCAATGGATATGAAAATGAAGAAGTAATTTAGCACTGCTTTATTTCCTTCATTTTTTTTATAATTTGTAACATTGTTTAGAGTATATTTCATATTTTAAGATTCAAGTTCAATTTTAATTTACGTCTCCAAACAATGGATATGAAAATGAAAAAGTAATTTAAACCTGAATATTATTTTACCATATTGCATTATATTTTTCGCACTGCTTTATTTCCCTCATTTTTTTTATAATTTGTAACATTGTTTAGAGTATATTTCATATTTTAAGATTAAAGTTCAATTTTAATTTACGTCTCCAAGCAATGGATATGAAAATGAAAAAGTAATTTAAACCTGAATATTATTTTACCATATTGCATTATATTTTTAGCACTGTTTTATTTCCTTCATTTTTTTTTTATAATTTGTAACATTGTTTAGAGTATATTTCATATTTTAAGATTAAAGTTCAATTTTAATTTACGTCTCCAAGCAATGGATATGAAAATGAAAAAGTAATTTAAACCAGAATATTATTTTACCATATTGCATTATATTTTTAGCACTGCTTTATTTCCTTCATTTTTTTTATAATTTGTTACATTGTTTAGAGTATATTTCATATTTTAAGATTAAAGTTCAATTTTAATTTACGTCTCCAAGCAATGGATATGAAAATGAAAAAGTAATTTAAATCAGAATATTATTTTATCATATTGCATTATATTTTTAGCACTGTTTTATTTCCTTCATTTTTTTTAATAATTTGTAACATTGTTTAGAGTATATTTCATATTTTAAGATTAAAGTTCAATTTTAATTTACGTCTCCAAGCAATGGTTATGAAAATGAAAAATTAATTTAAACCGGAATATTATTCTATCATATTGCATTATCCTTTTATCAATATTTTTTCTTCTTAATTTCTTTTTCCATAATATCTTTGATATTTTAAGATCAAAGTTCATTTTATTTAAAATGCTGTTCAAAATGTACCTTCGAAAGTGCATCACGACATTTAACAACTCATTTCATATTCATAGCTTCATTGATTTTCATTCGTTTTAACTTATCAATCACTTATATCATAAACAAAACTTTAAATCATTTCAAATACATAACATTTCAGAGCAGTTTCCCGTAATTGGCTGATATTTCTAAATGCATATCATCATGCAAATAAGCATAACATTTCCAGTTTCCCCTATTGTTTGACTAACTCTTGGCTTCATATTAATGTCGTTTTTACCTATATTTTATGTTTTTAAGGTGAAAACATCGATATCGATTCTTTTCAAGGTCTTTAGGTGAATCCCTAATGAAATGTTTGAAACGAAAGATAAAAAGTGAAAATCTCTTTGTTAGTTGTTGTTGTTCCCATGCAAAGGCTACAATACAACACGTCGACGACAATAGTATATATGAATTAATTATCTCATAAATCGTAATTGAAATTTTGCTTTTCGTGAGAGCTGCATACAGCATTAGATAATCACTATTTTAACTTGCTTTCGTATCTGTTTGTGTGAAATTTCCCAATCGTGATTTCAAAAAAAAATTTTTTTGACAAGTATAACACTCAAATCTCTTCTTAATTTTCATGCTTGACGGTAATGTTAATTTCAATTCTTTCTTGTCCACGACATGCAGAATTTTTTTCTCCATTTAATTGCCAATCAAAATTTCTACCACTAATGAAGTTAAACAAATCAGCACATACAAAACGAAAAAATAAAAGTTAAAAAATAAAAAATGTTTTACGAGTAGATTAAAAATCAGAAAATAATATCACCTACATTTAACATGATTTTTTTTCTAATGATCGGTATTGTTTTTATTTTATCGATTTTCAGTCATTATAAAAAGTGTCTTGTTATCACTGTGTAATGTATAGAATTTAGAATGATAGAAACTGGAATTTTAATACACTGGAACTGGTAATTTTAAATACACCTAAAAATATTAAGAAGCATTTTTCGAATATGCCTATCTGCAAGTTTTCAGAATTTTTATTTTGCTCTAATTTTTGGGAATTTTTCATGAGTTTGAGAGAGTAGTCATGGAATCTCGTTTTGATAAATGCTTTCTCTAAACAATTAAATGGCAAGGTTGTGCATAAAAATAAAATAAAAGTTAATTACTATATTTGATCAGTCTTAAAAAGATGCACTATAAAAAAAAAATTGGAAAAATAGCTCGGAAACAAATAATAGTCGAATTCAGAAACCCCACGTATTAAAAAGTGAAACAGCTTGTACTCATTTTTAAGAGAAATGCATATTCGTGTATGCAGAGATTCGAAATGCATGCAGAGATGTTCATTAACTGCCAGCAGTCAACTAATATCTCTCTCACACATTTCTCCCTCCACATCACTTTTTTGACAATGTACTTTGCTCAAAACTGAGTACACGCACTTTCAATTTTTAATACATTGGGTTTACAAATAATATTTTTTTTACAAATAATAATTGGGTTTACGAGTAATATTTGTTTCGGACCAGTTTATCACAATTGTTTTTCGCAATGAGGTTATTAAATAGAAAAACTAAATTTTTAATAGTACAAGTGTTGCCTTAATAAAAATAGGATACTAGTCAAAAATAAAGTGAAGGAGAGCAGCGTTACTTTTCAGGGTTATTTACAAACCCTGAAAAATGCACCCGATTTGCCGTTAGCTGATTACCCAATTCCAATGAAAGCATTTAAAGAGAACGTAAAGTTGTGTTAAGAAGGATGAGCCCAGAACAAAAGAAAGCGCCGTAGTAAAGTGTTTTGCGGCAGAAGGTGACAACTCCATTCTATGCAAAGACCGGCGTTTTCTTGCCTCTGGTTTTGTGGATGTTCCGATATTGATGTCTGATAAGCTCAATAAAGTTTTAAAACATATGTAAACATTCATTTGTGCTAGACATTCTCGCCTTAAACATTAGCCATTAAGTAAACCTTAAACATTAGGCAAAAAAATGCACATATAGAACCATCTTCTGCCACCAAAAACCGTATATCTGCACGTTGGTCTATATTGGAAGCCCACATCTTTAATACAACTTTACATTCATTTTAAATGCTCTCACATGAATCGGTTTATTAGTCCTATGCGATTTGTGATGACCTACCTCTTGCCACTTTCTATAATCTTGAAAATACGCTACTGCTATTGTATTTCTGATGCTATCCATATTTTCATTAAGAGTATCCACGTTCCATGGTTTCTTATCCGCAGTTCATTTATGTAACTTTTGTATATTAAAAAGTAAAAAATTTTTAAAAAAGAAGTAAATTTTATTTTCGCAGTCAGGCAAGTTATAGCAAAACTAAAAACAAATTTATAATACTTTCCAAAAAAATTTTGTTGTTCTTTCAATTATTAATTTTGATAGTGTTTTGTTTTACATTTAAGTGTTTATAGATCTTTTTTTTAAATTTGATTTTCAGAAATGGAATAATAATATGCGCCATGGGAATCGGTGGATCAACTTCAAGCCGTCCAACTACCCCTATATCAATGAACCTCGAACGACCAAAGACATCATCATCTGTACGAAGTCGAAAAACAAGCCCAAGTTCTGTGCAAGAAGAAAATCTCCAGAAACCAACGGATTCTTGCTGTTCTCATTTTAAAGAAAACCATGTTGGTGTTACAAGGACTGTAACACCAGTGTCACAAAACAGCAAAGCGAACAGTTCTATTGACGATGAAATTGAAGAAATTGTTGCCAACACATTGGATATAGTGTCAAATCAAAAGAATTTAAGGGAACAAACTGCAAATCTCAGGGATACTGATAGAGGTGGTGGTATCACTCCTTTTCGCGATGCTGATATTAGCTCTGCCAGAAGCAGAATAGTAGGACAGAAAAGACTGCTGCGATCTGGCAGTTTGAAAACTTTGCAAAAAAGGCCTAGTGATGATAGCGAATTTCAATTTGATGCCAAAGTAAGCGAATAACAAAATTCCATAATCATACTTAAAAAATGAATATATATATATATTTAAATTGAAAATTAGAGATGTATTTAAATCATTATCATGTAAAGTGACACAAAGAGCTTCTGAGTCACATTATGAAAAAAAAAATCCTATGTTGTTTTATTGTATTAACACAGATTTGGCTATCCACAAATTTCGTTCCTGTTTTTATTGGAATAAAATTTAAAAGTAATCATTCTCGGTTATCAAACTTCATTTAAAATTTAACCCAAATTATATTACTTCTTAAAAATACAATATTGGTATTATATTAGTATTATTGGTAGTTATATTATGCTGATATGTATACTACTACCGTATTATTTCTAATTCTACAGGAGAAGTAGTAAGAAGAAAAAGTATTTTACTATAAGTTAGTATTTATATTGCTACACGTTCGAAAATGTATTTCATTATGAAGTAAGGTAGAAGTTTGTAAAGTATTACTCAGTTGAAAGTATTCTGCCATTTTCAGAAATTTTTAGTTAAAACTTCCAATTTTCTTGAACAGGGTTTTTATTCTTTTTCACTAAAAATTATCTAAGCAAAAAGAAAAAAAAAACTTGTCTCTCTCTTGCTAATATTACAAACACCCTCAAAAATAAAATACTCGTGTTAGAGGGATCGAAATGTCTGATCTGTATTTCGTTAATTTTTACAATAGTTTTTTTTTTTTTTTAACACCCTGTGATTTCTGAGAGAAGTCAAAATTTTTTTGGCGAAATGAATTTCACAATGATGTGTCACTTCAGTGCATTTCAAATTTTCTTTTACATTTATTTTTAAATTAATTTAAAATCGCTTATGGTGGAAGGGCACAAAGAAAGAGTGCTTTGTAGTCGTCTAGCCATTTTCTTGGGCTTAAATCATGGTGATATTCGGAACTTATTCGATCATACGCATTTCATTTTAAATTTGTTTAATCGTTGTGCTTCAATGATATAACAAAGTTTTTAAGTTAAAAGCTTACAATACATGTTAGTTAAAGCATAATAACTTCAAGGTTTTTTTTTTCCTTTTTGCAAACTAATAAGTGCACTTAGATTAAGTTATCTAAGTTATATTGCTTGACGCAATATTATAGCAAATGAAATGTAAAAATTCCATAAAGTAACTCATTTCTTGCAAATAAATTTCTCAAAAGAAAAGATGTAATGGATGTATTCGCAGAGATGCGCAAAGATATTGTTCTAAAGAATTTTTGCCGGCTGCAATGCTGGCTACACACCTGAGACGTAGAGAGTAACATACTATGAATAAAAAATCTGAGTACTCTGAATAACTTTTGATCTAATGATCGCATCTTCACATTCTAGGACTCAATCTTATCGGTTTGAGGGGAAGACCTTAAATATGCTAATTATTAAATGAATCGATGTTGTTTTAGCTACGCAATCCGACGCATAAAACTTTCTTTTTCTGAATACCTTTTTTTTGACGGATTCGGATTTCCACCTCCTCCAAATATAGAAGATAACCGCAATTTGGGAATCATAATCTCAATTGTTTGGTCAAGAGAGTGGTCCAAAGTTCGAACCATTTAAAGTTAGTTTTATTTTTTTGAGTATTTCGTCACATCTCAAGAACATTTTCAGCGAATTATAAAAATTTAGCACACAATTAAAAGATTCGTTTATCCATATTCCATTATCCACTCGTTTATCCATATTCCATCATTCCATGCAAAATTGAACTTTTAGTAAACATTTATTATATCTATATATATTTCTCTTACACGGCGACAAAAAAAAGCCTCATTACAACTCCCCGAATGGCAACGCTAGAAAATCGACCAATGATTGCCGCTAAAATTGTCACATGCCAAATCTAGCTGAGGTGGCTCAACATATAGCGCTTTTAAAAACGGAAACTGAAATAACCAGAGAGAGCATTCTCACCAAATGTGATCTCTCTTCTTCAAATTTATTTTAATGACTTAGTACTTACAAAAACGATGTAATTTTTTTTTAAAAAAAAGTTGTTATATGGATTTGAATGATTGTTTTGAATTCTTAGAATTTTGTGCATTTGCAATGTACCTAAGTTAGCAGCGTGCGAAGCAAACCATATAAGATTGCGTAGCAATTTTCGGGGGTTGGCGAGCGTTACCGAGAAGGGGGCACAGCCCACTAGTTTTATTTAATAATAGTCGAAAAACTTTGGAATTGTAAGATAACAATTTTTTAAATCATTTTAAGGAATGTAATTTACATGGCAGAGTTCAAAATTTGAGTGAAATCGGTAGAATAGTTACTGAAAAATCGAATCTAAAAAATACGAATTCTTCCCATGAATAAAAAATTTTCTCAAGCATTGTTTCTTTTTTTTGTTAATTTTTTAAACTTGTCAGTAGAAAACTACCTTTTAACTTCGCACTGTTTGTGTTTCAATTATACATTCAATGACGAATATTACTCGTGTAGATTTATATTTAAGCGATATATTTATATTTAAGCGATATTTAAGAATACAGAACTTAATAGAAATGAATGATTTTTTTTCCACAAATTTCTTTATTATAGTTTCTTTCGTGCCATTAAGTCCTTTAATAAATTAAATAGTTAATGCTAAATATTATTAGTATACAGATTTTCATAAGAAAATGCTTTTATTGCATATGTTTGCAATGTTGAAGAATTTTAATTGTAAATACGAAAACAAGATGAACATCATGAGGAAAAGGTTAATTTATTGTGTAGAATCATTTAGGTAAGTGTATCCCAAACCTATTACTTTTGTGTACCCTTTCTAAATTTTTCGCAACGCTGTGTACCACTAATAAAAATATGAATGTGTTTTTTACTATAAAAAAATTGCACAAAAGTTAAAAATCACAACTGGCCGTTGACACCACTAATTATTAACTGTTAATTCTGCAAAAAATAACCAATAGAAAAATATGCAATCGTAAATTTTTATGGTTAGCTTTGTTTCTAAACAAAATTTTTGAAGTTTTCGTTTGTTGAAAGATATTTCGTATAAAAATGTGTACCCCCGCTAAGCTGTTCCCGTAACCCTAGGGGTACGCGTACCACACTTTGGGAAACACTGATCTAGGTTATTTGATATTTCCTCTTTTTTTGTTGCCTACTTTTATAGCTGATTGAATAAATGAGTCCAAGCTTTCACTTCATTAAAAAATGCACATGACTTAATATTCCAAATTGGTCCTTGTATGCTTTTAGGTGTGTCCTCAAGGCACGCCTACAACATAGAAGTGTTTTTATCATAGCTAGAAGGAATTAGAAATTTTGGCAAAAATATTCCTTTTATAATTTATATGATGAACTTTTTTTTAAAACTGAGATAAGGGTGTTTTTATTATAGCCTGGAGAAATTAGAAATATTTGCAAAAATATTCCTTTTATTATTTATATGATAAAACTCTTTCTACACTGAGAAAAAATATGATTACGTACTACAAGAATATGGACAAATTTACTGCGTTTGTGGATCTATTGGAATACCAAAAAGCACTATAATTTTTTAACGAAATGCTTTAGAAAAGACCTTTTGGTAAAAATGACAAAAATATGAAATTTATTACTATGCTGTTTGGTAGCAAATGTTACAAAATTTAATCATTTTAATCGAAAATCCGTAATTTTAACAGTCTTAGTGTACTTTGAGAAGATGCAAAAATGTTCAGTTCGATAACCTCTACTTTATTTAGTAAAAACACTTGTTAATTCTGTTTCTCGTCGTTTTTTTTAATTATTTTATTATTATTATTATTTTTTTATGAACTATAAGTTACCATAAACAAACCTTTAAAACTATAAAAAAAATACGCATTTGTGAATGTACAAATGCCTGGACAGGACTAAACTAAATTAGTAGTTTAATTGTAGCGCATAAGTACTGTGCCAACTTTCCAAAATGGAAGCTTAGAAGTAGCGGTTTCGAATTTCACCGCAACCCTGGATAGATCTAGTTATTTATATTTATTTATTTATTGTTACGCACACATACGTACGCTTCTGTGTTCATTACAACACTCGACTTATTTACTCGGCTTTTATTATAAAAAAATATTACTACCCTCGAGGGTAGATGATCATATATGATGGATAAAAACAGTCACCATAGTTTGATACATCTGAGTTTAGTACATGTAAAACACTTTAATTAAACGTTTGAAGCCAACATTCATGTCCATTTACCTCTTGATGAGAAATTATATTAAAATAAAATTTGATTATCGTATATTTTGATCGTGATATTTGAATGACCGTATATTTTGATTTAATAACCAGAATTATGGTTTCTTTTGCCACACAAGTATGTAATTTTGGAGGAAATGTACATTGGAGTTAATTTGTTGTGTAGTTATATTTTGCCAAGTTAACCGTGGAATAGAGTTTAATTAGTTTATCTAGTGGTGCCATCTATCGTGAAAGATAGAAAATACAATTTTTTTTAAAATTAAGGAGCTATGTAATGCTGCTATTAATGCGTGAATAAGACTTTACATTTCCAATAATTCAAAGTTATCCATTTAGGCGTGAAGGATACTAGAAACTCTTCACGTGTTTAAGAAATTGGGAAAATATTGTGGTGTCAAAGCTGAGATTCGAGATCTGACGGTTAAAGCATGCACCCAGCTGTAAGGAACTACGTAGCTTCATAAGATATTCACCACGCACATATTACAATAATATTATTACTCATCCGCTTTTGCATTATGCATTAGATGAGGGAAAATAAAAATATGAATTTGTAATCCATATAACATGGCTTCGCTTCAAGCTTTCTAAGAAAGTGCACTTGATTCTCATTAGCTCTGGGCATATTTGGCACGCATAAAAATGTTACCTGATTGTTTTACCGTATTAGGTGAAAATAGTCAATAAACTATTTTCTCGCAATTAATAGTATGAATACCATCTTTTTTATGGTTATTTGACTGTTTTGTTCGAATATGGTAAAATAAAAATTAAAAAACTATTTCTTAACTATTCTTTTGAAAAATTTCCAAGAGTGTAAGAAATTTGATTCGGGGGATTTCATTATTTTTATTTTTAATAATTATAGCTTATTTGAAACTGAGTTGAGTAGATCTTTATATCAGATCAGTTTTAATTCAAGCAAAGTCTTTTCTAGTCTTCATTCCCTAAATATTTCAATTCTAAGAAAGAAATTGTTATCTATGTGCTCTGTAACAGGTTCCATTAACATTTTTTTTTCAGTTTCCACATTTTACTTTTTAGACACAGTTAAGTTAGGTATTGCCTCATTTTCAAGTAATACCAAAATGATGTGAAAAATAATTAGAAAATGAATTTCTATTACAACAACAATGAATTTTAAAACATTATGCATCGATTCACTCTTTATATAAAAACAATTTTTTTTTTTATATAATTTGTTTTTTATAGTATATATCAGGGGTAGCCAAACTCCTTGATAGTCGAGCTATTTTTCAAAATTTGAAATTTTTCGAGAGCCGCAATTTAATACGTATTTAAAAGGTAGGCAAAAAAGGTATGAATTTTTTATTTTTTACAAAAATTATATTTATTGAAAACATATAAATAAATGTACAAAATATGTGCATTGAATTTAAATATTAAAAATTAAACACATTTATTTTACTACTTTTGATAACTCTTTAAAATTTGGTGAATAATTAGTGACAGTAATTCTTTAAGATGTGGTTAGTTAATACTGATCGGTGTTTGGATTTCACGAATTTTAAAGTGAAATAAAATGATTCACATAAGTACGTTGTTCCGAATATTGAAATAATTCGACAAGCAGCCTTTTTTAATTCAGGATACTTCGATTCTGATACAAATTTACAAAATTCAGTAATCGACGTCGACTTATATTTTAATTGTAGAGCTTGATTTTCTTGCATCTCTATTAATTCTAATTCTTCAGATGCTTTTTGGGATATAATTATATTGGAAATGGAAAACTCACCTTGAATTATGTTAATTTCAAATGGATTAAGAAAAAAAGCAAGAGACGATTTAAAATATTTCAAGTCTTGAAATCAATTTTGGAATTCCGTCAACATTCCTTCTAGCTTTTTTATATCCTCGTTGAGTTTTTCTTGTTTAATATTGGAAAAAAAAATTTTCATTCGAGGAAATTGACAAATTGTTTTATTTTTAAAGTCCTTTTGAGAAAGTTGTAATTTAGTTAGAAAACTAAATATACGCTGTGAGATATTATTTCATCTTTCCCCTGCAATTGTAAATTCAGTGTCTGCAAATGTTCCATGACATCAGTTAAAAACATTGTCTTGTAACCACTCGTCATCGTCTAATTCTGAATAGGTTATTTCCTTTTCTTTTAGAAATGTAGTTATCGGATCTAACAAATCTACTAAAACAATTTAATACGTTGTAGCTAGATAACCATCTAACAATGAAAAAGAAATTAATGTCATTTGGAAGTTCTTCGTCCTTTAATTTTTTAAGGAAAATTTTGAATTGTCGATGACTTTTTGCATTGGGACGAATGTGATTTACAATGTGTAACACTGTTTTCATAACATCAGGATATTTTAAATATTTTGTAATGAGATATTCTCGGGGAATTATGCAGTGAATCGGTATATGAATCGTGGAATTGGAGAATCATGTCTTAAAACCTCAATAAGACCGATTTTTTTTTACCCTGCATTGTCTTTGCTCCATCAGTTGCAATGCTTACAAGTTTATTAAGAGGCACATCAAAAGTTTTCATAATGGAATCTAATACATTTTTAATATCGACACCGCGGGTTGACTTTTGAAGTGCTACTAAATCTAATAAATTCTTCTTTAACAGCGAATTCAGGTGAAACAAAATGTATGAAAACTGCCAATTGCGGAAGATCTGTGATATCTGTCGATTGGTCAAGGAACGATAATAATTTTTTAAAAATATAATAGCACAAAATTGAAAAGGGAACTCGGGCACTTTTATCAAGAGCCACAAATAATCCTTCAAAGAGCCGCAGGTTGGCCACCCCTGGTATATATAAATAAATGTATTGTTATGGAAAAACACGATTTTATCACTACAACTATTTTTTATTTGAGAGTTCGCTAATTATTTTCATTTTTATTTTACGAGTATTCATATTTGTTTTACAAATACTGTAGTATTTTGCAGTATTCTGTACAATTTAAAGATTTTTAATAACCGAATGAACTATTTGTTCAGTGATAATGATTTTGGAACACTCATAATTGTTTTTAATAAAAAATTATTTTTTGCATTTCAATTTTATTTGTAAGTTTAATTTGATCACTCTGAAATTTTAAATATGTCTACTTATTTTTATTACTAAAAAAATATCAAAACTGCACAAAAGTTTCTCGCATATGAAAAAAATTTCAACATTTCTTTTGAAATTTAAAAAAAAATGAAAATATGTATTTTGTAATGTTTAAAATATAAGGAAAAATTAAATTAAGATAAAAAAATTGTGCAACATTTGGCATTTTATTTAAAAATTTAATATCTGAAGAAAATTGCAGAAAACATTAGTGTTTCAGAGCATCGATGTCAGTAGTCATGTATATATTTAATTTTACGAATTTTTCAAAAAGCATAAAATGATAGAAATATTATTTTCAAAAAACCTTTAAAGTGTTACATTTTCTTATTTTTTAAGTGCTACTTATTATCATAATTCATTGATAATAATTCTTTTTTTTTTCAGGAATCTTTGCCCGAAGTTGATTTTGCCAAATTCAAAAAAGTCAACCATCAGGCAAGTTCTCATTTTCGAATTTCTTAAAAATTCATTTATGCTTTCTTAGTTGAAACTTGCTTTTACTAAATTTATTTTCATTTAATTAATTTACTACATGCAACCATATCATAAAATAAATTCTATCAAAAAATAAATTCAAGAAATAATTATGGTAATATCAATTACATATATTTTTAAAATAATTTTTAGAAACTAAGTTTAAGTATTTTTAAAAAAATTGCTGACTGTAATTGCAATTTGGTGTACTACTGAGATTGATGAATATGTTGTCTAGCGTATACTAATAAAATGCAAACTTTGGTTAACTTACCATTTACAAAAAATATGACGCGTGTGATTTTTTTAACTGTCTACTTTCTCAACTAGATTTTAAATCAGTCGGTATTCCTTGTATAGATTAATATCGTAATCGAGTAATTGGTACATGTTGATTAAGTAATTTTCTTCGCATTACTTCGATATTTTCTTTTAAACTCTCTTAGAACTTTTATTTTCTTAAAAAGCAATCAGACTTCTGAAAAGAATTAATTATTTTAAGCTCAATGTCATTTTGTAGAAAATAACTTATTTTCATTAGTCACGCAAACACTTGGAATATCTTCTCATGTGAGAGTCTGAGGGCTTTACAAGCAAGTAATTGTGTTTTAATTTTCGTGTTCCACTTATTGTGTATTATTTCTATTATTTATAGCAAAAGGAATCCATATTATTTACTAGTGTATCTTAAAGTACAATGTAACACAAACATTATACTAATTAAAAATATAGCTTTTGTAATAAAAACATTCGATGAAAAATAAAACAAGGAACAATTAACAAAATGAAACGTAAGTCATGAATAAAATATAAACCAAAATGTTTCATAAATACCAAACTCACGTAATGCTCAAATAAAAATTTAAAGTTGTTACAAAATAAAATTTTTAATTTTCATTGAAACTATGGTTGTATAGTACACAAGAAAAAAAAAAAAGAAGAAAAAAAATTTCCTGAGTAATTTTTAATCTGATGATCTTTAGGGACTTAGGACTCAATTTTCAATGGTTCAAAAGGGTGACTTCAAAATTGCTAATTAATTAATGCAGACAATAATTTATGTAATCTGACAAAAATACGTAATTTACTAACAAGCAAATAGGTTTTGGATGCTTTTATTACCACACTCCCCAGTATAGATTAGTTACATTTCGGTAGCATTGTTGTCTTTTTTTCTTCGTTGAAATATTAACATACTATTTCTAAATTGCATACTTCATTTTGAACATAATTTTAAAAAAAAACGCGCATTAAGAACAGAAATTACGGAACATTCTGTATAATAACATACAATAATTAAAAGAAATTGAAAAAAAAAATCAAATAAATTAATTTTAGATGATTTACCACCCTTTTCTATATGATTCCGTGATTACTTCTCTTCTCAATCTCTCCCCTGTTGTTTTTTTTCTAAACGCTGATATTTTTCTCGAAAACAAAAAAGCATTTTGTTAATGAAATATATAATTAATTATTATAGTTTTGTGTAAGAACGATTTGTTGATATTCTGTTCATAACGAAACAAACATCTAACTTGAAAAATAATCATCTGTTTTTGTAAAAAAAATTTGAACTTAGAAATATAACGTGTGATACAATAAAGGAAATTTTTTTTTTTATAAGAACTAATTTTACTCATAAACGAGACTTACATCATTATAGCAGTTCAAATACGAAATGGTTTTTATCTTTCTTGAATTAAGTTTCTTTTTTATACTTTTAAAAATTTCTATATAAATATTAAGACTTGTATGTGACAACTTCTATTCTGTTTCATTATCGTATCTCTGGTTATTTTCGAGATTAAATTAGCATAAGCTTGTAAAATAAAGATCTCTAAAGAGCTAAATGAAATAAACTATGACACGGATAGTTTGAAAAGTCAGCTGTTAAGTGACTCTCAACTTTTTAAAAGCTGAAGTAATTTGGAGCGTGCTCCAGAAGCTCCGTGTCACGGAACTCACCCTTAGTTTTTGATTCGCTACATTTTTCATTCCCCTCTTACCCAGTATTGCTGAATTTCAACCACCATTCCACCACTCACTCTACATGCGATAGTAGTCGTCAGAACTTTTATCATGAAATTATTCATCCGTATCTTTCAACGTATGATGTAGTTAATCTTTAATCCTAATTATTATGACATTAACCAGTTGATATAAATTGATAACGATGGCATAACGAGCCTTACCATCGTAACACTAGTATATTTTGCTTTATTATTTCTGATACCGGAAGCGTTGCACAAAATTCCAAATGACAGGGTTAAACATTAAATTAATGTTTCATATGCCGCTAAATTATTCAAAGCACACTTCATCCCTGGTTAAAAAAAAATACGTGTAAAATATGCAATCGCTCTTATCCAATGCACTTTGGCATTAATAAGAGAGAATGGATTTTTAGTTGGATCTTAGCCAGAAAAAAATGCCCACATGTGCTTAAAAGTTACTCAGTGCATCGGGATAACGATCTTTAATTTGTTTTCAAAATGCGAGACGTTTGTTAATATTTGTACTGCATAATCGTATTTCTTTAAACAAGTGAGCATGCGTGCTTAAGGATTGTATTAAAGCGCGAAATGTCACTGTAATTTGGTGAATTCGAATGTCGAGTACTTTTCACTTGTTGCTAGACATAAATTAGATTTTTTTATGTAAGAAAAAAACTCATTTAATTTTTTTAAGACGTATGAATGAAATATAATTCGAAATTATAATACCTAACAATATGTTTTGTTTAAAAAAAACTTCATATTTAAAATTATTCTTATTCTGAAACACAAATTATCCAATTGTTTTTCGTATTACAAGCAAAACACCATCTGGTGATTGGGTAATCGGTTAACTATGCAATGCCGTAGCTAGCGGAAGTCAAAACGGGCATATCGCCCATGACACTGCCTTAGAAGGGGTGCCAAATTCATGAAAAATGATTAAAAATGAATTCAGAGTATACTTATTTCTTTTAAATATTTCTTTCCTTAATTGCCCCATAACTTCAAATTTTTATACGAACTGCCTAAAAATTGAATAGGATGTTTATTAATATAGTAGTTTATTGTTTAGCCCGTATGTTTTTCATTAATTATTTTTTATTATTTTTTAACAAATTGGGGATATGCTGAGTGAAAATTTCTTTAGAAAAAACGCTTATCATTCTATAAAAACTATAAACGCAAAAACATCAAAGTGTAATAGAAATTACACTCATAACATACATTGTTAAATTTTAAACCAAATCGAATAAAAATATATGAAGTTATCAAGTGACTTTGTCATAAAAATCATTAAATGATGTTGCAGAATATTATTCAATATAAAATTTTTTAAAAAAAAGCCAAATGCAGTGTACGTACGTTTTTACAATGTCTAAAATTTAAATTTGTCCCAATAAGGAGCACTTTTTTAAGTCCTACAACATATCGCAAGGATATGCCGATCAAAATCAAGTAAACGCCGATCAACCCTATACCCTGAACTTCATTGGTTAAGAATTTTTACCTATGAATCCTATTTTCCTGATTAGACTAATGCCTGTGGTGGGGTGTTTTGATATCTTTTCACTTTCTAAATCTCTGTAGGTACTGAATGAACAGTCTACGATGGTGAAATTACTACGATCTGTGTCACCGGGGAACAACTGGTACGCTTTCTTGACAAATTCACAAACGTAGTTATTCTTTCCGACTCTTTAGCAACTCTTTATTCAATAAAATTTGTGGACAGTCTCTCTTCTATAGATATATTAAAATGCCGAATTTCTATTACTAAATTACAACAACTAGGAAAATCTGTCGCCCTGCAATGAATCCCTTCTCACTGCGGAGTTAAAGGCAATGAAATGGCTGATGATTTGACCAAAAAGGGCACCTCCATACTACAGGTCAATGATAACCCGGCCTCTTTTTCAACCTTTAAACGAGTTCTCAAACGAAAAGTCTTCACTAATTTCAGCAAGCAACTAATGGAAAGAAATTCTAACAAAATGTGGAAGGATCTCGAGTCAAATAGCAATTCCGACTAGCCGCGCCACGAGACCGTGGCTCAGTTGCGGCTCTTTATAGAACATAGTTGTCTTGACGCTTTCTTAAACAGATTCAAGCTGGCTTCGGATCCATAGTGCTCTATTTGTTGAGGCCAATTTGTAATGGATTGCCGCCGTGTTCTCTTTGTTCTCCGTGGAGCAATTATCGCTAACCGATACTGGGAAGCAAGGTGTCGAGAGAGGAAATTACTAGTTTTAATTTTTGTATCCTTGTTCTCTTGAGTTGTGTTGTTTTTATCGTGTGTATCCCTTCTGTCATTACAAATAAAAATCGCAATCGCGTATAGCAAGTGGACTCAAGTTTGTTCTTGGACGCTGTAAGCCCTACGTCTCTGTAACGAAGGTGTAAAGTAATAATCACTTGCAATTTATACTTTTACAGTCTCTGTCTAAATAAAACACAAAAGCATACTTAGTTTTTTAATATTAATGTCAATAAAGAGAAGAAAAAGCAAGAACTATATAGATATTTGACAAATATCACTTGAGGAAGGAATATACACTGAAGAGCCATTACATTATGACCACCCTCCATTATCGCCCAAGTTTTCATGGTTTCTCGCCCAGAAACAATGTTTTCATGGGGCACATTAGGAACCATAATCCTCATAGAACAATCCCTGACGTCCGTAAGCTACTTGAAAATAGTTGCAGACCAAGTTCACCCAGTTTTTTCTGCGGGGGGTGGTGTTTACCAGCAGGATAATGCACCATGTCATAAGTGTCGAATCGTCATGGATTGGTTCGAGGAGCATTCCAGTGACTTTCAAGTCATGTCTTGGACCCCAAATTCACCTGACCTTTATCCAATAGAGTTGTGGTCATACTTGGGAAACCAAATTCGTGCTGCCTCGCTACCCCCTCGCAATGTGAGGGAATTGCAGGACCAGTTGGTGAACGCTTGGTACCAGATACCTCAGACTACCTATCAGCACCTAGTGGAATCAATGCCACGGCGGGTGCTAGAAGTTTTGAGGGCTAAAGGTGGTCCTACGTGTTATTAGCAGGATGGTCATAATGTAATGGCTCTTCGGTGTATATAGGAAACAAAATTCATCATGCTTTAGACAATTTGTTAATATCTAGCTATGTAAACATCAATCTTAAAACTCATATGTATAAGGGGATAATTCGATCAATTGTCTTACATGGATTTGAGACATGGACTGTTAATTCGCGTAAAAGTAATTAAGTTTCTAGCTCAGTATATTTAGAAAAAGAACACCATCTACTTTTATTTACAAAACGACTACACAAAAAGTGTTGCCATGCAGAGACAACTAAGTTCTTTTATTTAATCTCGTATCGCCGTGCAACATCCTCCCCGCCCTGGTCGACCTCCAGGGGAATGACCAGCTGCACGGGACGGAAAATTGTCCCTCCATTTACTCGCAGTATGCATGTACGGGCTTTGTTGTCACGGCCTAAAATCACTGACTCGATGCGCGCCTTCCTCCAAGTGTGCCGAGGTCTGACGTCTTCCTGCAACAAGACCACATCTCCGACCCGGATTTCAGTTTTTTTTGGTGGATTCTTCACATGGTGAAATGTTCTCAAATCCATCAAATACTCCCTCTGCCATCTTTTCCAAAAGGAGTCCATTAAATGTTGACGACTTCTCCATATGCGTGTTAAATCAGAGTCTGAACTCGATGGGCCAGATGGGATAGTTAAGTTGTCGTCTCCGGGAGGGTCTGCAAGTGTTAGTTTTCGGCTTCGAGCAAATCGAACAACGTCCGCAGGGGCAGCAGGGTGTGAAGTATATCTGTTGGAACTTTCGAAAGCTGTTATAGAAACAGAGTTTTTGTTCCACAAACTTGAAAGTGAAAGTTGCACACATCGTCGTATGTTTCGTGAAGTACTGGGAGATTCAAAAACATGTACGTTTAGTTGCTCAGTGCTTACAATTGGGAGTTTCAGTTTGTCAATGAGGTTTGCATCGACAAAGCTTGTTTGGCTACCTCCCTCCAAAATGCATCGGGTTAACTTCGTAAGACCTGTGGAGCCAGTAACATACACGCGTGCAGTTTGTAAATGGGTAAAGCAAGTTTTAGGTATGTTAATGTGATGAACCTCACTATTTTGGATCGCAGTGCTTAGTGCAGATGAACAAATGGATACGTGGTGTTTCTTCTTGCATTTTGTGCAGCGAGCAGTGTCTTTACGAGGGCAATTTGCCATTCTGTGTCCTCTATTAGTACACAAGAAACAACGGTTAGAGCCTTTTAACTTTTGTATGCGAGTGTCATAGTCAGTAATGGTTTCGCATTTCTGAGCCAAATGACCAGAAGATTCACAAAAGGGGCAAAATGGGGTATAATTCTTTTTCTTGTGTACAGAAGTGAACTTAGTATTTACGTTAAAGGCAGTAGTTGGTGTAAACGGTTCAATAACATCACCTTTTATTTTTAACGTAGTTAATGCTCCTTGCACTTCTTGTGATAAGAACTCCATCATTTTCGTAATGTTTCCTTCAGCCAATTTTTCTCTTTGGGCATGAATGATCCACTGTTTGCAAATGTCATCTGGAAACGCTCGTAGTATTTTTGGAGCTAGTACACGACCGTAACTGTCAATGTCCTCACCAAGTGCGCGTAAGGCCTGCAGTCTTCTATTACATTCAATGTAGGTTTCATTTAGGGCTGTTGCCGATGAGTTGCGTACTGGTGTTAGATTTTCCAGAAAGTCCAAATGTGCTTGGATAATTCTATTTTTGTCCCCATATCTATCCATTAGGAGCTTTTTAGTGGTTTCATATGTGGCAGTAACAATACTGATACCATCAACTAAACGTCTAGGTTCGTCTTGCAAATAACCTCTTAAGAACACATGTTTGTCAATAGTTGAAAGGTTTGGATTGGAGTCGACAGAAGACTGGAATTGTTCCCAAAAACTTTGCCAATTTTCAATTTCACCGCCAAATGGTTCTAACTTAATCGTCGGTAGTTTCACTGTGTACGTTGAGCTAACGGGTGTTATCTGACCAGCAAGTGATGGATTAGTAACCGAATTAGTCGCCAAATTGACATTTTCATTGCCCAAATTAAGATTATAGCTGGCGTTAATAGTTGGCGTTAATTTATTTTGGATGTTTTTTCGGGCTTTAAAAATTGCGCGCTCAGCATTTTCTGTATAAGTTTCACATTGGGTAACGTCATTTTCATATTCGTCATCCGTAAGAAGAACATGGATTTCATTATCAACCGTTTTCATTTCATTTAAGATAGTTGTTAAACGACTTACCGCATATTCCATATCTTCATTCGAAGTTACTTCTGTTATGTTGTTGATCTCAGTTGAGAAACGAGTTATGTTACCTCGAATAGTTCTTCGTTTCCGCTTCAATTGCGACACTTTTTCTTCTTTCGTCGCCATTTTTCTGGTAGAGATCAAAGTTCGCAATAGTAAAAGTTTCGTAAAAATAACTTGTAATAGAAAACTTTGTAATAGTAAAAATAACTTGCCAGTATTTTGTCGTAGTTCTAAGTCGCTGATTCGTATGAGTATTTCGGCACCAGATGTTAATTCGCGTAAAAGTAATTAAGTTTCTAGCTCAGTATATTTAGAAAAAGAACACCATCTACCTTTATTTACAAAACGACTACACAAAAAGTGTTGCCATGCAGAGACAACTAAGTTCTTTTATTTAATCTCGTATCGCCGTGCAACATGGACTAAAGCGATTCTAATCTTTGAAGAATATTGAAAATTTTAAGGAAGATTTTTTGCGCAATTTGCGCAGTCCGATTTTGAAGTATTAACACAAATAAAAGGGACCAGATACTGATAAAACTATAAAAATAAAATTAATCGAATGGCTTAGATATTTCCTCAGAATGGACTCTGAAAGAAATGTCAATAGAATATGAGACGGAAATGTCATGGTCTGGTGAAAGAAGTAGATGGAATAAATAAATTGAGGAGGACGAAAACAAAGCTATCAACAGAAAAAAAAATCCAAAATCTTTAAGCAAACTGAATGGCAAAGCTAGTCAGGACTCTGTAAGGGCTGTAGCGCTAGGATAATGATGATTATCGGAAGTATAAAAATGCCATCTTCGTACATTAACTCCAATCTTACATTATTTTAGAATTTTGACCTAAGATCAAATAAGACCTTTATCAGATACATTAAAATTCGGCTTGGTTCAAAAAATTCCTATCGATCTTGCATTAGGGCGGGCTTGGTTGAAAGGTCTTCAGGGTCGAACCCGCAAGAGCTTTTTTTTACGATGCACCCAATTATTCCGTGATAATTGGGTGATGGATTGAAAAAGATCACGTTGATAAAAATTGTGTCAAAAAATTTAATTATCAGAGTTCACGGCATTTGAAGTTTGTGTAGAGGAAAATATTTCATAAGGCATTTATTTCAATAAAATCATGTCGACAATCAGTAGATTAATAGTATAATCGATGCTCCAAGTTCTTTCATTGAATGTCCCTAAAAAAAATGGTATTGAAATATTTCAAAAATACTTTTTCATAAGTATACGCTCTATTTCCTTCATTCAAAGTGATTGATTGTGAAACTTTCACATTTATTATACAAAATTAGTTTTGAAATCAATAAACCGATATCACATGATGTTTTTATCTTCGCCTTCAATCCACGAAATCTTTTGTAAGGTGCGATCAATACGTAATTTTTGAAATTTAAACAAATATAACAAATTCATTCTTACTTGTTATACTTTTATTTATTTTTTTTAACAAATTAGATGTTTTTCGATCTTAAGAAAAAATATCGGCCCAAACCTTTCGGAAAAAATGCTGAATCAATATATTTTTTTGTTGTCTTTCATTATTTTGATGTATAAAAACTGTTTTTGCAAGATGATTGACGTATTTCGTCTTTTTTTTTCCAAAAAGACTATTTGTTAAACTTCTTTTTTATAGACTAAATAATTATGTCATTTATTGAACATATTGACATTGGTAAAACAAAAGATTGTAATGTAACAAAATAAAATTAGAACTTAAACTTATTATTATTGCTGTTTCCTAATATCATTCAAATCGTATTTGAATTTAATTCTTAACAAAAAAGTAATTAATTTTTTATTCACTTTTGTTTAAGTAGGAGTGTCATGCGACATTTATATAAGACGAAATACAAGTTCATCGCGCATTTAATACGATTACTAAATTGGACAAAATAAGGCCTGAACTTCATTGCTATAATTGCAAACAATTGGTCAATAGATCTCATCAATATCTACTTTAGAAAATCTTCACTAAAAAAATAATAAATAATAATCCACTGTGGGTAAAAAGGGAGGAAGAGGGCAGGATTTGACATCCAGCCCTCTTGCAAATTTTGAGCAAAAAATGGTATATTGCATGCTCTTCATAGTTATTACTAGATTATTAACTTCATCTAGATTATTAACTGAGATTAAAAACTTCATCTGCTTCAAAAATATATAAATAGGAAATAACAATCAAAACAAGCTCAAAAACAAGCGGTCATTTTCTTAACTTGCTAGACATGAATGAGAAAAAAAAAAGTGATTTGAAATATAAAGCGAAAAGTTATGCAGTCACATAAGTTCTTCTTGATGCCGTGAAATTTTGTTTTATTCATATGAATGCTTATTATTTATTTGTTAACGAATATAGTTCTTCACCACATCCCCGTAGCGCGTGGAAATGCATTTTACTCTGATTTGTCTCTCTCTGCCACTGTGGTTTTTCTTGGTCTGTTTTTAATAATTTTTTCCCTCTCAGCAATTTTCTGGTTCTGCTTCTCCTCTTTATATTCCCATTTTTCGTTGTAATTTTGTGTTTTATATTTCAAATCACTTTTGTTTTTTTTCATTCACGTCCTGCAAGTTTTGAAAATGGGCACTTGTTTTTGGACGCTTGAAACATGTCGATCGTTATTCCCTATTTATGAGTGAATGAAGTTTTTACCACTTCAGCTAATATCTTACCACTTTAGTTGCTTGGGATTATTTGCTTAAGCTTTTAATAGGCTGCTTACTTGCCCTAACAACCTAGTGACTGCAACCAAGATGAACATGCAAGAAAATTTAAGATAACAATTTTTAGTATGCGATACAGGCATACACGCACGTTACATGATAAAACTAAAGAATGAAAATATCTCTAATTTCAATAACGATATGCTAAATATTGAAACTTTTACAACGCTAAATATGATTCCCAGAGATATTGTTTCGAAATTGAATACATGTAGCTAGATAGTAAATGTAAAACAAACAAAAGGAATCATAAATATTAGTAAAAATTCACACTTTACCTAAAAATTGGTAATTACGATAAAATTTGATAAACAAATTTTTTGTGAGTTTTCTTATGCAATTTTAGGGCACATGTCATCAGTTAATCATAGTTAGACACGGTAAAAATTTCAGATCAAATTACGGTAAAAAGTCTTGGCACCCTACCTGTCTCCTCCATAAAATTTATTGTACCGTAAAATTCTTTTTTATCGTGAAAATTTATACCGTAACTTTTTAAATAATATTGTAATAATATTACAGTAATTCCCTGATTTTGCAGTAAATAATATTAATGTAAAAATAACGCTATATCACATTTTTTGTTCCGTAAAATTTTGCGATAAAAGTGGATTTTACGGTAAAAAGTACCGACACCCATATTGCCGGTACTTTTTACGGTAGTTTTGATATCCGGAATGTTTAGCAGTGTACTAAAACTGTTAGGCAGAATCATAAAGATTGATAATTTTCTGATATCAGCGGTGACTTATTCAGCAATTGTTCCCACTTGCAACGTTAATTTAAACCGCTAAATGGTTTTTGGAGGTTAAATTCTTACAGCTTAAATTCATTATTCCTGTACTTCATGCTAGTCTCTGAAAGATTTATACGAGTTTGCAGCTTGTTCAACAAGACACTTGCCCAGATCATCGAATCTCCGCTGTCATAATGATTGATTTCTCAGAAGACAGGTAGAAGGTCTTTGGTTTCAATTATTTAACACTAGATTGCCCAAGGAAATCATTTTGACTAATATTTTAATTCCAATTAGAAAAGTAAAAATGTATATAATGACAAAATTTCTTAGAATTTTGTGACTTCTCGTACAACAAAATTTTTTTTTTTAATGTTAATATTTACTAATAACTTGTTATGTAACTGTAAATAATATAAAATATATTAAAAATTAATTTTAAACAAATTTCTGTACACATTAGTTGTTTTTTCACAATCCTTTTCGTATCCATAGTCTATGCTTCAGTCTTTCTAGTGTTCAGCTTTCATATGGTGAGAAGTTGGGATACGCTACCTACCCTCCTCTATCCGAGAAATAGATTCTGTTTTATACAAATTGTGATTGTATTTACTTTTTATAATCTTTATCTGCACGTGAATCACAATAATCCGAGATTATAATTAAACCTTGTTATCTGCTTATAGCTTTCATATCCACGTAGCAATCTGTATGTCAGGAAAATTGATTTTTTTTTGGCAAAACAATTTTTTGGCACTTTTGTTTTGGCGAAAGTAGCTTTATTAATATTTCGCTTGCATACTTCAGTAAATAAGAGTGCAATATTTACTTTAATAATAGTTCTCTTTTTACTTTTTCCGTCAAAAATATTTTAAAAAATAGTATTATACGAAGAAAAAAAATCAATATTAGAGAAGGTTTATTATTTTTTTTATCAACAAATTGATTTTTTTTTCCATCTCCGAAATTGAATAATCAATAATTCTCAGAAACCGGGCAATCAATATCTTGATCAAAGCGGTTTGAAATCTGAGAAAAAACAACGTATCTTTAGCGAATAAAATATTCAATAACACCTTCGTGCATTGTTTAGTTTTAGTCTCTAAATCCATTAACTCTAATTTGCTATTTTAACTTATGCAATAAAATATCTGTTTATCTACGCTGATCCATATTGCTGTGAAAATTCTTTTAAGATTTTAACCTTTATCAAAAGTGTTACATTTCATTGATCCAGAGGAGGGGAAAAGGGCGGAGTCCCTTAAAAATGCTAAAAAAAATGACATTGTGACAAAAAGTGACCTTCGATTTCTGAATTTCTTTTGGACACCGCCCTAGCACGGCATTTATTCTTTAGAACCCCATGGCTTATATTTTCTTTACTTGGCATAAACGTGATCTCTCTTCATGCCAATTTTACACCACCATTTTGCAGAAAAACATGGAATAAAAATAATATAATTAGCCCATTTTACTACATTTTAAGTAGTTCAAATGTGCTTGGCATTTCATGATCCAGTCGAAATAATAGTACAAAGACCTGAAAGACTGTTATATGTTTGTTTCGTTTTAATGGCAATATATTAAATTCCGTAGTTTTCTGAGAATATTAAAAAAAATCGTTACTTGTCCTACAGCTTTGGCAGTTCTCTGACATGATGTGTACGGGTGTACTTAAAATTTTTGAACGCAATACAATCACATATCATGTTTTTATTATTTTTTTTTATTTTAAATTATTACAATCACAAAAAGGAAATATTTTTAACGAAGTTTTTAATGTAGATTAAAAAGAAAAAAAAAACAAATTTCACTTTTGTTAAACCTAAAACGAAAAGTTTTGGAATCATTAAACTTGTTACGAATGTCCGTTTGCCAGTAAACGCAAATTTACCATTTAATTACTCCAAAACTAATTGAAAATTTTTAATAAGTATTACATATGGTTAATATTTAAAGATTAGCGTGCGGGGTGGTAGCTGTAAAAGTTACTGCTAATTGTTTTCGGAAAACTAAGTTACACAGTGCAAAATAAATAAATAAATAAGAGAATTATTTAAAACTTATTTGAATAGATTAATGAAATACAAATTTGGCATAAAAAAACTTAAAATACTGTTAATTTATTTTGATTATATATATATATATATATATATATATATATATATATATATATATATATATATATATATATATATATATATATATATATATATATATATATATATATATATATATATATATATATATATATATATATATATATATATAACCACCAGGCATGATACGACTTACATCATCAGGTTCCTAACAAATGAATGTTAACTTTTACAAAATCGAAAGATTTAATAGCACCTTGCATATAACACCTTGAAATAAAGAAAAAGAGTACAAAATATCACCGAAATCGAACAAAAACAATAGAGGAGAATTTTAAAAATCTATCGATATAATTTTAGGGAAATATCGTTAGGTAATAATTTTAGTCATTGAGTACCTTAATTAAAATAATTCCAGAAAATAAACTTTTTATTATTTTTTTGTTTATGTATTGTTTGATGATTTTATTTATGTACACATTGAATATTTGGTAATGTTTTATTGTAAAAGGTTGGAAAGATACGAATTTAATCTTTAGTCATAAGAGTGCGCGTTGTTTTCTATGAGATTTCCAATACATTAATCATACATTTCAATAAATCCCAGAAATCATTAATCTAATCAAAACTGATTCGAAATTTAAACGTAACGCGTCTTACTGATTACCAATTTTCAGATCATCAATGCTCAAGGTCGTAATTCTCTAATTGTTTTGGATAAATACAATAACGCAGCTATAAAAAAAAACTTTACTTTTGATATAAAATATATACATTATCAGTAATATTTTCATTTTCGACATTCGGTTCCTTAAACAAGTTCTAAAATTGAGAGAGAGACGCAGTCGATATATTCTGAAACGGTGATGATCGACGGCAGACGTTATTTATTTTTCCCGGAAAAGTTAATTCTTAATATTGTTTAAGAATTTTTAATAGATATTCTTCGTTATTTTAATTGCTGACTGAACACAGTTTTTCATAAATTTTATTATGAGAATAAATAAAACTTACTAAAACGTAAGTGTAATTTATTTATCGTTTAAAATTGTACGCAGATCTAATATCTCTCTTAATTGCTGCATAATAAGGTAATATCACGCGATAATGTTCTTAATTTTTAGCTCTAAATGACAATCAAAATTAAAATTGCAATAATAAAAAAGAGAAAGTAGGGTATCTAGCAGTACTAAAATATAATTCCAATTATGGTGGGGTACAATTTCCTCTATGAAGGTTGACATTGTCGATTACTGCTATATCCCCATAGAGAATAATATTAGAAAGAGATCATTAATATATAATTTGTAGATAAATATCATTATAATTTTTATACTTGAACCTTCTAGGTTTATTAATGAATTTTCAGTCAAATAAGAATGCATGAAACTAAGACGACAGTTATCGTCTGGTGAGTTTCAGAGGTATAGAAGATATGATAAATGATACTTTTTAACTTGTAGCTTTAAATCTAGCGTTGAAAAAATGTAACAGGGTTTAAGTTACCGTCAAATCATTTTAGTTCTGATTTGCATCAAAAAATTTCTTTAATTATACAAATGGGTAAGGAGTTCATTACCGGCTTGAAATATATTGGTTTCAGATTTTTGTTCTATTTTACATCGTAGACTATTATTGTTCGATATACTTCTCGCGAAATCGTCTGCAGAATGTCGGGAAATTACATTTCCTTTCGTGTGCTCACGTATCAGCAGAATCGATTTTCAAGAATGTGCTGTCTACAGTATACGGAATAGAATAGTATGTTTCATTTCTGAGAAAATTTTTCTGTGATTTGTAATTGAAATAGCTTTTCTTCCTTACAATATTATCAACTAAATTACATGACTGCTTTCTAGAAATGAATTTATGATGTTAAATGTTGTTTCCTATCACTATTGAATCTTGTTAATTGAAAATATTATAAAAGTTTGTTGACCGATTTCAAAAGTTAAATAGGAATTTACAGGAACAATCTGACAAAGTTAAGAATTTAAACTTTTATTGTTAATAAAGAGATCTGAAAGAAAGTGAATAGGTTAAATCAGAGGTTCCCAAATGGTGTTCCGTGGATGCTCAGGGTTCCGCGGAAGAGTAAAAGGGGTTACCGAGACTATTTTTACTTTGTTTTTTTTTAAAACCTTTTTGAAGTCTGTATTTATTGTTAGATCCAACAAATTATCCATCCTCTACTAATTTTTTCGATCACCTGTACATTATTATTTAAAATAAAATGCCGATGAGAGAAAAATGGCAATTTTTTTTTAAAAAGAAATATATATAATTTTGAAGGGACATGAATTTATTAAAAAATGAAATTTCAGATTGAAATTTACAAATCAAAATAAAATAAATTCGTCAAAATAAAAGAAATATGTTTCCCTAATAACCATTGATCAATAGTTATAGCAGTTATTTTTATTTTTCATTTTACTGGAATACAAAAAAAGAAACAAAATTTTTATCTAGATTTAGCTCCAAGACTTCGAATTCAACTGTAGAATATAAAAACAAATGTAAGATAATAATACTGATAAAACGATGAAAATTTGTCATTCTACTTGCCACTAACAAGTACAAATGGAAGTACTTAATTACATACTTCCATTGCCACATTTGTGAAAGCTGGAGTTCGGAAGCTCTATAAAAATCACGTAGCAATTTTTTACATTTTATTCGTAGCACCTTTTTATTATTACAAAAAATAATTTTGTTATGATAATAAAAAATGTGTCATTCCTCTTTTTAAATAAAGTCTGTAAGTCAAAGTAAAGAAATTTTTTAAGCAAATTTTATCATTCCTAAAGATTTAAAAATTAACTAAAATATCAAAATCTAGTGGAAAATCTTAGTGGAATAACGTGACAAGTGAATGTTTTTGGTTTAAAAACATGTTTTGAGTGGGTAGTCATTTAAATTTGAATCTTATTTTTTCTGAAAATTCATTAAGGTGATTTTTAGTGGAAAAAGAACGTTTAAGTACTTCCATTGCCACATTTTTGGAAGTTGGTGTTCGGAAGCTCTATAAATATCACGTAGCACCTTTTTCCATAGCAATCGTAGCTCCTTTTTATTATTACAAAAAATAATCGGAAAAGAAAATAAGTGAAAATACATAAACATTAGAAGAGGTAATAAACTTTATATAAAATTAAAATTCAAAATTTTCGCCAAAGGAAATATTCCATATCAAAGAATTTCTCACAATGAAGCAATAATTCTCGATTGATTTTGGATCAATTTTTCTCAAGAACAACTCCTAATATTATTCGAAATAACAGCTCTATATTATCAAAACTCGTAATAGCACATGATACACGAAATAACTGACCATTTACACTGGATGTTCTGTAATCACCCCCTTGATGCATGTTTTTGAATGCTTGTAAAAAATAAAAAAGCGATATCAAAATGCAACGAATCACTACTGTAGAGAGCGGATTTAAAAATATGAAAAACTCTTGTATTCCCAAAGAAACAGAGAGATATTAAAAAGGTTATTGTAAGAAAGTCTCAAAATTAACTCAGGCAAACAAACTGGTTTGATGTTTCTTATCCCGTCTACCTCACTTGTGATATTTTACAAATTTTAGTTGCGTTTTTGTTTCTTATTCAATGATATATCAATTTGTATGAGTTGTACGTATTTTTGTGGCTTTTTTTAAACAAAATCTTAAAAAAAATGTATGCATTAAAATGTAACGAGTAAGACCTATAACGAGAATTCTACCATTCTGACAAGTTTCCATTTTACAGTAAAAATATTAATATTACAGATAAAAAATATGTTAAAACGAGTTTAAAATAACAAGTCCTCCGAAATTATAAGAAAAAGTGCAAAAGAGCTCTTTTTATATTTTTGCTTTACTACAGAAAAATAAAAAACGAACAATATTTTCCTTTATTTATTTCTTAAGATATTTAAACTAAATCCTTTATTTTTATAAAGCTTTGTGTAGGCGAACTTACATAACTTTACCCACCTTACATAAGAAAGGTTGCTTTATCTTTTAAATAAATACTCCTGACCACTTCAAGAAGATGCTCCTTCTGTTAACCACATTTCTTACTACATATTTTTTCTTATTATTAAAATCCATAAAAAATATTAAAAATAACATCAAAAGCTATTGCATATTATAACTTTCGAGTCTTTTTATTTCTATTTTTAACATAAATTAAATGTATTTGTTAGTAACGATAAGCTCGCTATCCCGACAATTCCATCTCATTTTATGAATTGTCCATATAACGGACTTTGTCTTTATTGAAATGTAGCAGAAAGCTTAAACGAATTTACATCAAGCTTGAGCGATCCTCAGTTACCAAGTAAATAAATAATAAAACTGTTCTAAGGATATATTGGAAATGTTAATAGAACCAATAATTCCCTTCAAACAAAGCACCGCTCAATATTTTTATGCGCCATCTTAATAATAACTTTGCCTGAAAGGGCAACTACGTGATGAAATATTTATCGTCCACCTTTCATCGGTACTTGAATGTCGCATTATTTATTCATGTGAGAACTATACAGCTGTCATTCTAACCTTTTAAATTATGTTATTCGCCTCAGTACACATTTAGCTTGACCATCGATAACGTCCCATCGTTTTTTTCCTTTGAAATACTAACGAAGCAGAACTATATATATAGCGTGAATAATTCTTAATTATTCCATTTTTTTTTAGTATTAATAAATATCGATGGTGTTTTAATTAAAAATTGTTTTTCTTTTTGGAAACTGACCATTGATTATTCACCTGATTATATGAAAAAGCAGTAAAATATTAACGTAGACTAATTTTTACGCTTTTAGTATTAATAACACATTGTTGTGAAACACACCATCGATAATTATAATTATCGATGGTGTATTTCACAACAATGTGTTAAAAGTTTTAGATTTTTTTTCTTATTGCTTCTTATACTCTTACAAGAATACAACTCAGCACATTTTCTAAGCATATATTTATCTTATATGCTAAGAAATGTTATATTTAATTGAAAACTGACCATTGATTATTCACCTGGGTATAAACAGAAGTAGTAATATATTAACGTAGTAGAACTTAGCGTAGAATAATTTTTACGTATCCCATTTGCTTTAAGTATTAATAAGTATCGTTGGTGTATTTCACAAGAATGTGTTAAAAGTCTTTTTTTTTTAAATATATGTAATCTTACAAGAATACAACTCCACACACTCTCTATGTATTGTTCTAAAAATTATATTTTTGTTTCGAAACCTGACTATTCAGAAGTTTAAAAGAGTTAGCCAATTTATTCAAAATTTATTTCAGTTAATTGTTAAATTTAATAATTTTCATCTTTGTTTTGAGAATCACTTATTCTTTCATTTTATAATGAAAGAACATAATACTCAAAACTGTTTTTTGTTCATTCATATTGTTTAGTTCATTCATATATTTATTTAGAAGTCATTACATCCTCTACTTGTACCTTACATATGTTTCAATATTTTTGTATTATAACTTAATTACATTTGTTTGATGGTTTTTGCTTACTTGCCAAAAATCTTTTTTAAACTTAAGTTTTATTACAAACGAGGAAAATATTTTTTTCTCTAATCCATAAATGTTAAAATCATTTAATAAATAGAAGTAAAGGCGAAGAAAAATGTGAGAATTAAATGCTGATAAATAATGCAATGGAATTATTTATCATGATATAATATATTGGATATAATATAATGCATATAATATAATATATATAATATAATGGTTCCAATAAAACTATGGAACCATTATATTATATCAGGCTTTACAACATTAGTAAGGAAAAATTATCTTCTGACTTTGTTACTCACATTTTGATTTATTTTTAAATAAACATTAAATTTTGATCCACACATATGCATTTAATATTTATTTACATAAATTGAGAAACTATTTGCATTCTATTTATAAGGTGAGCCACAAACACAGCTTTTAATGTATATTTTTATAATTTTTGGAAAATGAAATAAATTTTAATCAATTACTTTTCTAATTCAAACTGCGATCCTAAAGAAGACAATAATTTTGATATTATATAAAAGCAAAATTTTGAGGTTATTTTTTATTTTAACTTGCAATCGTTATTAAACTTTTTAATTTATTCTCTTTTGGCATGCAAATGCAAAAAATTCTTTTTAAAAAATATTTTTCTGTTTACATTTGTATCGATTGCATAATTTGTCCTGCATACATTTATTTTAAATAAAAAAAAAAAATCAATACTTAATCAATGTGTGCAAATGTTTAGCAAACTGCCCAGTTTCATGAGTTTCATAAGTATTTCTGCGCTACTAACAACTGATAAACGATCGAAGGGTAGCATGCTTACTTCTAAATTGATTTTTCTATTTTTATACCAGTGTCAGCTAAATTTGGACCAAAGATATAATGAAATTCGGACCGAAGAATAACCTAAATAACAAAAGCTATTCGTTTCGTTTTCATTAGAAGTGGCCATCTCCAATTATTTCTATTTATCAAAAAAAAAAAAAAAAAAAAAGATTGAAGAGAAACACATTTTGTTTCGCTATTATAAGGTATATGTAAATAAATGTTAATGCAAACAAATAGAATGCGTGACACCAAAAATTGTGAGTATTTTTCTAATTAAGTTGGTAGTACTTGAGCGATTTGTAAGACTGTTTGTTGACCTTTCAAAAATATGCTAATACTATACATACTACAAAAGCTGAATTTTAACAAGAAACTTATTGTCCTAAAAATAAGTCTTTCAAAATTTTTTTCCCAGAAGTACATTTATTGTTAATGCCTTTTTCTTTCTTTTTTAATTAACATTTGTATTTCTTTGGTTCCTTATTCAGATTTAGTATTTATAAATTGTAAAAAAAAAAAAAAAATTGTGTATTACTGCAAGTATTTTTGGTGTTGAGGTAAGCTAAATTGTTTCACAGTTAATTTTTTATTTACATTTCCACTGTTATAGTTTTATTAATTTATTAATTCATTTTTTGTTTGTTTATTGACAACACAGGTTTTCATGCGCGTCAGAATAAATTTAATGGCTTCATTTCAAAAACATTTCGTTTAAAACATATCCGTTCGTTTAGTTACATATTCACACTAATTCTTTCAAACAATTGTTATTATTTTGCAAATGTTATGTAATTATTTTGCTCGTTTACCAGAATTCTGCTTTTCAAAATGTATTTAGTTTACATTAGAGTTTCTGATAGCAGAAACTCTAGTTTGCACCAATACCGAATCATATTTTCTTTTCTTAAATCAAAGTTTTAAATTTTTTATGAATTCAGATTCAGTCAACTGTTCCTTGGAAACAAAATTAAATATCTGGCAACGTTCTCAGTGTTGGCAATTAAAATTAAGTGCACTTGAAGTTTTTTTTAATTTATAATTGAAATGCCATATCATGTAGAGCCAAGACATGGGTGACCAAACTTGCTGACGAGTTTTCAGTCATTGAACCTCACCTTTTCTCGAATCTTTTAATTCATGCATTTTTTCAATATTGCATGAAATATTGAAAAGATTTTAAGAGCTAAGATCTTCAGATCTTAAGATTTGATCTAAAGATCTTAGCAAGATCTTAAGAGCTGAACAGTAAGTATCTTTGATTTTAACAAACACGTATGCAGTCTATTCCACCGATCACTGCGTTCAATTAAATTCATTTAGTCATTTAGCCGGAGTAAATTTTGACGAATCACAGAGCAGGGTCTGTTCACACGACCTTTACCTAGTTATTTTTCAGTTTTGTTAATCATGGCGGTTACGCTTGCTGTGGGACAGCATTTTTTTTCTTATGAGAAATAAGAAAGAGTTATCCCTAAATTGAGATATCCCACACTGATGTTTTTTTAAGGTTAAGTGCCATTGGCCGATATACATTTGCCCGGTATGCCCCGCATTGATGTATTTTAAGGTTAAGTTTCATCGCCCGACATACTCAATATTGAGGTTTCTTTTAAGGTAAAGGGCCCTAAACCGGGTACATTTGCCCAGTATACGCTAAATGGAAGTTTTTTAAGATTAAATGCCCTTATGCATTTCCATATAAGTTAAGATTCTATAAAGTTAAGTGCCACTATATACGGCGTTCATTTTCCTGGTATACCATACACTGTTGTTTTTTTTCTTTCTTTTTTTTAAAAGTTCTTTTTTCAAGTGTCACTATCTGGTCTGTCATACACTAATATTATACGTGGTTCAGGTTTACTGGAATATTATTACGTTACAGTATTTACCCCAGAAATCAGTTCATTACACTATTGAGTGGAATTTTTGTTCGGATTAGTTTCCGTAGAATAGTGGTGGATATACACAATGGTGGAGATGAGACAAAACAATGAAAACCCTTCTATACTAACACATTTTTTGATTTTTCTCAAAAAATACTTGGTGAATCATTTTATAAGTCTAGAAGTGTTTAGATTATGCGATATCTCATACATATAAATGAAGTTTAAAGGTTTGAGGGACCGATAGTAAAATACAAACGAAAATAATTGTTTATAATTTAAAATTTTCATGGAGAACATTAAAGTTAAATATTTATGGAAATACGGACATTTTTATAAAAAAAAAAAAAACGAATTTTTTTTGTCTTACGTTTTTTTGCTGTACCTTTAAAAATATTCAATAAATAAAATTTTTGGAACAATTTAGAATTGATTACAAAATTATTTCTTTATAATTTTTGAAACATTCGCTTAAAAGTGCTCAAATAGGAGTAATTAAAGCAGTTTTTTTATACTGCGCATTCGCGGTTTAAACTAATCCCCCCCCCTATTTTTATGTGAATCGTATTTGACAACTAACAAAAAAAGTCTGATTTGAGTAACTTAAAAATTTAAAAAGTTTCAAGCTATTTTCCAAGCAGTTTTCATTCTCTTTAAAAGAAAGCTCAAAGTGATAAGGGGTTTTCCACAAATCGCATTCTGTACTATTAAACAAGATTTTTTAATAAGGACACAGGCATTGTTGAGGATCCTCCTCCATAAAAAGTATATTTTATTCCACCTGTTTTTTCCCTTATCAAATCACATTATGGTGTCTGAACATTTATTGTAAGATATTATCATTTGTTATTAAATTCTGTCTCATAATACAAAATAATATTTGTAGAAAACCCCTAACCATTTCTTTTAAAAAGGGCAAAAAATTCTTAGCAAATTGCTTAAAACATTTTAAATGTTTAAGATTATAAATGTAGGACTATTTTCATTAGTTGCCAAATGCAATTTATTTCAAAATTATGCAACAAAAAATGCTAGAGTTTTTCCGGATAAAAGAACTACTTTATTTACTTATATTTATTGCACAATTTTAAACGATTTTTTTAAAAATTTAAAAGCAAATTTTTTTTTTTATTAATTTTAAACTGCTCTAAAAATTTTGTTTAATTTTATTGAATATTTTTCAAGTTATAACAAAACACCCAAGACAAAGACAAATTAATTTGTCGTAAAAATATATCTCCATAAATATTTCGGCTAGGCTTTTGAAAATTTGTATAATTGTTGCATAAAATAACCAAAATTACTGACACATATTGCAATTCCATTGCAAAATTTTTTGGCTTAATGTGGTCAAAACCATTATTTTCAGTTTGTAATTTATTGTTGATTACTCAAACCTCTGAAAGCTTTAAACTTCATTGATTTGTATAAGAAATCGTATGATCAAAGCACTTCTGAAGTTACAAAATGACTAACTTAGTATTTCTTGTGAAATATGAAATAAATGTATTAATATAGATGTGTTTCCAATATTTTGTCAAGCCCATGTATTTTGCCGAAATTCTGTGCAATACGCCATTGCCATATAAAAATAATAATGAGTAATTTTAAATTCTAACAGTACTACATTCATTCAGATATGTTATGCTATTTTATTTATCGTTTTCAATTTTCGGAAAATTCTAACTGAAATTTTAGTACATTTTTAAATGCATATTTTTATTTAAATCTTTTATTCTATTTCATCATAGAAAGTGTTTATGTTAAAAATAAGTAACAATTATTTTTTTCTTGTTACAGGGAGCAACTATTCAAAAAAACGGTAAGTACAATTTTTATATGACGAAAACAGCATGTGTTTTCAAACCACTCATACCAATTTAATGAGAACGAGCATTTTTATTTTTAAATATTACCCAACCTAGAAAACATATTTAAAATTACAACTTTTTTTCAGTATAATGTTTATTTAGTCACAATGCTTGAAAACTTAGTGCAATTGAAACTTCCTTAAGACTTCACCATCGAACTAGAAGAAATTACCATTTGATTTTCCTAGTAAATGATTCAGACGTAAATATGTGCAGTCTTTTAAACTAATTTATTGCAGTTCTTAACATTTTGAATAGTAGTACTATGCTTGAAAGTCGCATTCAATTGAATGCCATATTTAAAGAAATTTTCTATGTAGCTCAGATTTGATAGACACATCTTGAACAGAAAAGAAAACAAAGCAGAAAACAAATACATGAAAAAATTTTTTTATAAAAAAAAACATAACTACACAGTGAGTTGTGATATATTTAAATTTTCGTTTTATCCTTATTTTGCGATACTCCATTAGAGGAATTTACTCCTTCTGTGTCTATTATCCATTAGAGGAATTTATTAATTTTTTTGCCACGACAAATATAACAAAATGATTGTTCTTAAAAGGCATTATTAAAAAAAATTAATTAATTTATTTATTTTCGTGTATTATAGCTATGCAAATGCGTTATATAATATTACAAGGTATTCATTCCACTGTTTAGCTAAATGTAATTATAATAGTTATATAACTTCGTTCCATAAGTCATTAAATTATTGTCAAAGGCAACAGATTTAGAAAGATTTGCTTAGATTGTGTCAAATAGAGAAAAAGAAAAAAAAAATGTGCGAAAATATACTTAAAGCAAAATAGTATACATATATGTATACTATTTTGCTATAGTTAAAAATTCGTGAAGGCATCCAAATATCATAAATGTGTTATTAGAACTACAATCTAAGTGAGTTCCTTTAAAATTTTAAATTATTATGGATTATAATTATAAAAAGAAAAAAGAAACAAGTTTCTTGTAAACGTAATTAGGTGAGAAGAAAGGAAAGCATTCCCGGAACAGCCCATTGTGGGCCAAGGGGCCATAGAAGTTAAGGTTCCATAATTTCGGGACCAACGGCATAATTGTGGCAATGTGGTCAACATTGCGCACACACCGCTTTTACTTCCCAGACAGACTGGTATCCATCGATCTGAAGCTGGGTGGGCTTTAAGCCGCCACTGGGGATCGAACCCCAGTTCTTAACAATGACAGTTCTTAACCACTGAGCCATCACGGCTCATAAAATAAATAAAATAAATGGTTGCATTTTAATTTAATCGGTATTAGAACTTACCCAAGTTACAAATGATTGCAATCGATGATTACAGACAATTATGAAATAGGACTGAAAGTAAATGATCATGATTAGTTTTGATTGTGATAATTAGGAATCATAAATTTTCATTTCCTGTAATGGGTTCTTTTTTGGATTTTATGCATTCATAAATACTTGTAACCAAAGAGATGTCTTAATCAGAACTTAAATTTTAATCAAAATTTTTAGTAATTGCAGTCAGTAGATTACAAGTTATCCTTTCTTGTAGTCCTGACTACAAGTTATTTTACTTGCAATTTATACACTCTTGTCAAACTCTGCTCTGAACTATGCTAAATAAACAAAACGATGGTATATGATTTGTTTAGTCCTTTGGTTATTGCATTTATTTTACAGTACTTCCTATTGCTGTTTTAAACAAGTTATTCCAAACCGCTATGAAGTTATTTAATGAATTTTATATTTCAGGAAGAATTATTCACCATCAAGAAAGTGACCTTCTTTGGAGGTTAGGCCTCGTTAGTCCCGAAGCTTACAAGATTAATACCGGATCACGGTATGATTAATAATTATTTTAAGTTATTAATTTCATTTGATGTACTGGGCGCAGAATAAAAAACGGGTACCACCCTGAGTAACTTTTGATTTAATGATCAGATCTTCGTGTTCTAGGACTCATTCTTAATGATATAAAGGGATAAAACCAAAAAAAGCTAATTAATTTGTGCAGACGATATTTTAAGTTGCGAAATCAGGTACAAAAACGTACTTCTTGTATTATTTGCACTGTCATTAACCCAATGCCGGTCATTTTTCAACAATCAATTATTTGCTGAATTGCAAAAATGACAAATTACCGTCATGGATACGTATTAAATTTTCTAATACTAAAAAAGTAAAAAAAAAAACAAAAAAAAATTCGTTCTTTAACAATCATTCTTCCTTTGGAGAATGAGGAAGTTGTAATTGGTTATCAAATCTACGATAGAAAACATCCACGAATCTGAAAATATCCACATATTGTTGTTACATGTAAAGATACAATACACATAAAAAATTTTCGTGAAATTCAGATTCATTTCAGTGGCAAGCATAATTTAATCAATTCTTACTAAACGCTGATACCCTTAAATATCTTATGACATGCCAATAGTGTTTCTTAAGATACTATTTTTGAAACTGTTTATAATTGAATACAGAGTGAAATTAGGCGTAATAAATAAATACACACGGAATCTTCAATTTGCAATGTATGTATTTAAAATTAATTCTTTTGGTGACGTCCTTGATCTATATGGATTGCGTGGATGTCCGCAAGTGAACTCCCATGGCAACGACCCTGGACGATCTTCATTTGAAATTGAGAGACGATGACCGTATAAAAATTAATGTCACCGTGCTTGTCACGATTTCTAAAATATGCATTTAAACGAAATTACAAGTCTCCAACATACTTTGCATAGAATTTTAGATAAGATTTCAATGTACAAGCATAGTATGAGTTAAATTAAGAAAATATTCGATTCATGAACTGAGTGACAATCTATTCGATTTCACTTAGTAAAAATAGATTTGCTTCTTCATTTGGTTATATTAGGTTATTGATCTCTATCTAAACATGAATATCAATTTGATTTATTATACTTGTTTCATTCAATGTTATTTAATTTAGGTTTCTGTTCATTATTATTTGGTAATTATTATCAATATATCCGGAAAATAATTAAATAATTGTGTAAAAGCTTGATTTGAAACTTCTAAAAATAAAATGCATCGAATTTTTTTAAAATTATAAAGTAATATTTTAAATGCAGCATGCCTACTAAAGTACGCCACCACTCTCAATTTCGAACGGTCGCATTTATAGCTATAGGAGAGTTGTCTTGCTGCTCGTGCGCAACTAAGTTATAACTATAACAGTGTCATCTGGTGAAAAATTTTGGCTTTAACGCCTACCTCAAAACAGTACGAGATACGGAGAAAAGGGGAATTACAAAAATTTAGAAGATAATTTAATAGAACAAAAATCTGATATAAATACTAAAGAATATGGTTAACACACACATTTGTTTATTCAAAATTTCAAATTGGGACGTTGAGAAGCGATCTTATGAAGTAAAATAATCAACTTGCATTTACAAGATATCTTCATACTTAAGAAGACCTACAGGAGAAAATTTCCATCGTAAATTCTCTTACACCTCCATAAGTAATTTAAAATTTATAGTATAGAAAAAGTGAGTTCAGATTAACCTAGAGTAAACCATGAAGCTTCAAATGCTAAAATTTTCAAAATATCAAAATGAAAATAAATTATGAGGAGATAACTTAGGATTACGCATTTCTTTTCTAAGAATTTGTTTGAATTATGATATTTTCAACTTTCTTCAGTAATTGAAACTTCATGGCTTTCTTGAACTACTTTTTTTTTTTTTATACATACATTGCATTT
Source organism: Parasteatoda lunata (assembly GCA_949128135.1). NCBI lineage: Eukaryota > Metazoa > Arthropoda > Arachnida > Araneae > Theridiidae > Parasteatoda > Parasteatoda lunata. The sequence continues at coordinate 37,359,045 of OX421972.1, read as the reverse complement.
TAAATTAATAATGGCGGTGAAATAGAATTTGCGAGGAAAAGTTTCTCCCGTAGTATGATGTACTCTTAAAATAAAAAGTTTAAAACTTAGAAACAGAGGAATTTTGTGATAACTGTTTTTTTTTTTCCTTCAGAAAAATAATATTTTACGAAGACACAATGTAGGAAATTCCGCGCAAACAAATGAGCGTATAGGGCATTCTTTTCTTTGGATTAATGAATACATTCGTGCAAGATTAATTATGCTCCACACTGTTGTAAGTTTTTTCCCCGTCCAAACCTCGTACCGTTTTTGAAATTGAACGAAGTTTTTCGATAAAAATGGTATTATCAATAAATATTTTAAAAATACGCCAAAGCAGATAAGTGATAGTTACTATTCACCGGACAATATACAGATTGACCAGATTTCGGACTTTCATAGCAACAGTTTTACACTACAAAGCCGTAGTTTCGGGCAATATTCAAGCTGTAGTTCGTATTGGAAAGTAATAAAATATTTTAACTATCTGTTTTTAGATCTGCTCCCAGTAATCAAGGGGCTTATTTGAAAACACCAAGCTATGATTTGACTGAGGAACAATTGATGGCAAATATTGAAAAAGAATTTGAATGCATATCTTAAAGAAAAATGAAGCATCATTGCAACAAACAAATGGCGAATCAGCTTCATTAACATTTCACTAGGAATGTGTGACCCATCAACTACTCAATTAGATTGGAGATGAGTTTATATTTTGTAATTAGTATGTTCGATTTATGTTCAAAGTAATGGACAATGTGGTACTTTCTTTACATATCAGTTTTATATGCTTTGTATATAATTATATGTTGTATCGTTAACATTATCAACTTTACAATAATTCATCCACAATATTTTTTCTGTAGTTTGAATTGTGGTTTTTGTATTCCATTCTTATTTTTATTGCATCTGTATTTTAAGACTAGAGTGCGTTTATTGACTGAAACAAGTTTCAGGATTAATTTGACTAATTAAGTTGCAGCAAATAATATGACTTAATGTTACCACTACCTAACTGAAAGCAATCTCATTATGAGCTTGTCTCGTGATCATCATTATCATTGAACAAGAATAATATGGTTTAAGAAACCACAACAGAAATTCAATCACAGAAGAAATTTGAACATCTTATTTTTATATAATTGAAAGAGGAGAGACGTCTCTTTTCTGCGTATGTTATTTCATGCGTTAAATATCTGTGACAACCATTTGTATTCAGATAATTGCTAAGCGTATAATGGAAGACTCTAGCTCGGAGGTTACCAACTGGAGTCCCGCGGGCTACATCCGGCCCGCGAAACCATTTTGTGTGGCCCGCGAACTTAAATATATTAGCTGTCCTTTTTTGCGGACAATTTTCTTAAAAAATCTATTTGGGTTTAAAATACTTTTCTTTCGTTTTTCGTTTCTGTGAAATTTAAGATACCAATGGTGCAAAAAAAAATATTTTACAGGTAAAACTCCACTTTTTATTTTAATTTGTAATTCAATACTTTTGTTTTGTACTACTTGAAAAAAAATCTGACAGTAATATTTAATGTTACTTCAAACGTAAAAGAGCCCTTTATAAAATTTTATAAATTTGCGGCCCGCCATTTGACTGGTGTTTTTAATTGTTGCCCCCGGCCTCATGTAAGTTGGAAACACCTGCTAGCTAAAGGAACTCTAATGATGATGGCTGTAGGAATCGTCCTTTTTCTAATTTTAGCGTTAATAGATGTTGTAAGCATATAATTTATTAATATAAGTTTAAATAAAAAAAAAATTAAATATCTATGATTTAGGAATAAAAAAAAGTATTTATATTCGGAATTGAGAATTAGTATTTAAACTGGGGAATGCAAAAGCGCTACCGAACTCTAGCGTATCACTAATGAAGAAAGAGGGTCTAAAAACATCCAAATCTGTTGTTGAACAAAGAGGAGTTAAAAGACTATCTCACGAAACATTGTTTCATGAGGCAAACTTGTTTTGATATTTTTCATTCGATATTCATCCCTAGTGATTATGGGGATTTTGAAGCGTTTTTGTTTTTTCCTTGTTAAATATTAATTTGTAACCCCTAATGTGCGTTAATTTCTTATATCATTTTTGTCAAAGATTCTAACAATATATTTTAAGGGAGGTGACGACAAAATGGCGTACATATATACATATATTATATTTTGCAACCAGCCTATTTGCAGTTTTCAAAAACCAATTTGCTTTCTCCTATAATATTAGCGAACATTTTTTTAAAAAAATATTTCTCAATTCAAGATTCATAAAATGGTAAGGTTTGTAACAATTCAACCGCAAATACAACTCACGTGATTTGAAGAGAGTTATTTTTTAACATTACTTTTAGCCTAATCTAAACGCAAAACGCACTCTAGTTTTCGTATTTGCTCTATAATTTTAAGTATTGAATTATTAATCACATTGACATGGAACGAAGAACCGATGCAGTAGAAACACAGCTTCTATATTCATTTAGTTTATAATTTTATATTTAGTGTCACTACCTGAAATAACGGCTAAACTAATAGTGAGATTAATCCAGAGTCTGTTCAGAAGTATGACTTGTATTAATGGAACTGGTTCATTTCATTAATGATGCTATATTATGTTCATAAAAAAAGACATCTTGGTGAAGAAAAAGTTAACTTTGTACTGTGTGTGAATAAAGCTAAACAAAGTGAAACTAAGCACAAATATACCACATAAACATGCTCTAGTATCGGTTATGCAATAAAAGGTCTTTATGAAAAATAAGCATATTCTAGTATAGGTTCTGTAATATCCTGTTCTTAATGTCACAAAATCGCTTAAAAAACTATCCTCCTTAACAATGAGCTTTATTGAATTCTCTCTTAATCTAAAGCTAGTGCAAAAGTTTTATCTTTAAGTTTTATACTATTATAAACTAATTTGTTTGTCCCCGCACGTTTCACAATAAGAGGAATTTAATATAAAATTAAATAAATTAATTGAACTTTTCGTTTCTCCTATGTGTTCATATCATGTTTAGTTTTAATGATGTCCCTCAAACAGCAGTGTATCTCAAACATCATTGATTCTACATTGAGAAAATTAATCACACAACCCAATAACCTCTCTAATTCAAACTATTAAAGTTTGATTTATTTTAGAAATCGGTCCCCAGAATAATAAAATTTTGAATAAATTTGAATTATTTTTTATCTCTCACCACAACTGAATTTGTGATCATAAATTTTGAGTTTTCAACTGTTAATATCATATTCAACATTGCTCTCTATCCATTTACTTAGATTTGCTGGAATCATTTCATACTTTTGAAAGTTCTAACAACTTAGTTAATGACCTTTCTAGTATCCTATTCCTTCCTAATGTTTGGATACCTACTTTTTTTAAAATTTTTATATATTTAAACACCTGGGGTTCTCACCCTTCTCTATCACATTTGTTTTTTTACCATTCTTCTTTTGTTTACTTACCCTATTCAAGTTTGTTCACACACCTCAATAATTCTACTAGCCCATTTCAATTCTGCAATTTGATTTTGTGATTTTCTTCAGCAACTATTTCAATTCGTGTTTGAACTCAAGAGATTTTCATTGCCGAACCGAAACGTTTATATGATATTATATGTGCTTTTTTTTCACTTTCTTTAGCTTTATTTATAAAAAAAAGCGTCTCATATAGTTATATTTTACAAAATTATTTCTTTCCTGATACATCAGTCAACACTTGTACATTTTTCTCTAATTGTCTGTAAGAAATTCTATAATAGTTTCATAGATATAGAGGAACTAGAAACATTTGTAAATATTGTATGTAAATACGTTAAGCTTTATAAATGGAGAGTAAATTGTCTTCCTTTGACTGAGGTTTGGTGACGAGATTCTATTTATAGTCTTGTGCCAATTAGTGATGATATTTCGAGGGCACTATTTGAATATATTATTCTAAAGGTGAATGTTGTATGTAAATTATAAATATTTATGTGTGTAAAGTTGTGTACAATATTTGTTGAATTTGAATTATTGTATAGTGTAGTTATATGTTATTGTGTTGGGTTAAATTGTCTTCAAAATATTCTAAATAAATTTCCTTTTTCTTTAGTGTTTCTAATCATTAAGTATATAACATTTAAGTATTTCAGTGTTTTGTTGCCAGAATTAAAAGTAAACTAGCAAAACATGTTACAGTTTAAAAAAGAATAAATTTAAAATGTCCATGTTTTAATGAAATGATCTAATTCCTATTTGAACTCAGTTTCTTTTTAATTATTTTAAATATTTCGTACATTATAGTAAAATTTGGCGACAGTGCAAAATTAATTTTCAATTTTTATTATTCAGAATTTGAAAAAGAATTTTTAAAGATATATTTGTTGATTTTTGAACAAACCAGAACTCCTCTGTTTTGTTATTAAATGTGACAAAAATCCCATTAACTAATTATTGATTATTTTATTAGACTTAATTTTAAAGTATATAAAAAACTGATATTATTTTAATTATATCCGACTATATTTACCTTTACTCATTTACAATGCATATTTATCTTACTTTTTAAATTATTTTAGAATTATTAATTAATTAATTGCATACTAAGAAAATGCTAAAAAGTAACTGTCTCGTTATAATTTAAATTGCTTATTTATTTTGTTTAATTTTGTGGGAAGCTGCTTTTTTAAAGAAATGTCTCAATTTCTGTATTGAAAAATAATTTGTTTTACTTTGTTTTATTTTATAAAAGAATTGAATTCAAGAAGAATTATAGAGAAAATAATAAAAATCAAAATTATATATATATATATAATTATATTTTATACTATAATACTAAGAGAACTTTTTTTAAAAAAATTAATAAATAGCATTGCTGTTTAACTTTGCACTAGCATTGACTGTTTTGTATAGTTAAAAAAAATTTAATTTAACTTCAAAATGTCATTTTCCTGGCATGTACCAAACAATGTTTCCAATAATAACTAGCTTCAAAACTTCCTATAAATTTTTCAATATCTAAATTTTTTTTATCTCAACCGGTGTAAGTATTTCTAGAATATACGCAGAGGGTATTATTTACAAAAACTTCGTTTAAATTAATTTTTTCTGTCAATAATTTGCTTGTCCCAAGAAAGTCTGCAATTTTCCTGGCTACTTTTATTTAGTGGTTTATAGCCAAAATAGATAGAGTCAGCAGTCAATATCTTATGTTAATAGATTGATTAGATACCCTTCTATATGAACATGTCTTGTTGCATGAATAAAGAACCAATTTTCTGGTTCAAAATCTATTTCAAAAATTTTTTCAAGGTGAGTAGGTTTTTGTGTTGTCATTTTCCTGGTTTCTTGAAACCATTAATAACATAAACTACATAGATTTATCTGAGTTTTTTTAAGAAATCCTGTTGTTTTCTAAAGAATATAAACGTCTTAGGCCAAAATATTTAATTGAAGTAAAGTTATATGCTATAAAATGGTGAATTTGTCATTATCCTGGTTGTCTTTTTCCTGGCTTATGCATGCCAGGGCATTTTTTAAATACTAATACTATAAAGAGGGAAAGCAAATATTAACCCAATACCAAGTTTATGTATGATTGTAATATGCTTGGATGTAATCAAAGTTATTTATTTATTTAATGATTGATTATTATCCACAATTTTATTTTGCACATATCAGCAAAAAGTTTTTTTTTTGATTCTTTCTACAGTGGATAAAAAGAATTTAAGCAATTTATGGTCCATCTAACAAAAAGGCTTAAGTTGAGTTACTTGCTATTAACTTAAAATGACTGTTTTTTAAACTTCTAAGCTAATATGTCATTTTCCTGGAATTCAACATTTGGTGAATTTCTATTTTATTTTTTTCCCCGAGCAAATGTCAATAAACTACACTGCTGTCTGTAAGATATTAATAAGTGTAACTAAAGAAAAATACAAAAAAAAAAAAAAAAAAAAAAAAATATCAGATTATTTTGACGACTTTAAATTTGAAGAAATTTTTTGGTCTGAATTGTCATATTTCGTGAGAATCACTCATATATATATGCTCCCGGCTCGCACCGACCACTGTACTGTTGTAAAATATTTTCAGTGATACACAGAAATCACGGGTGAGAATCCCGCCCTTTGCAGTAGGCTTACCATGTAAGGTTTTCATGGCTCCACGAAGGTGAATTTCTAACAGTACTCAAACTAAGAGTTCTCGTGTCTTATGCTTTAGGATCAAAATTATAAGACTATGAAATTAAGCATTGATGGTCGTAAACTCAGAATTGGGTCGATAGTCCTCCACTGGATGTAAAATAAAAAAAAAAAATATTCTAAAATTGTTCAATAAGGGTGGCCCTTTCGGAATCAATTTTAAACTTTTTTGTTCATACGTATTTAAATTTCTACTTTCTGGCAGAAAATGTCACTCTATTCTGCTCTATTCAAGGGAAACATGGCTGACATGAACTTTACATATTTTTTTACAAAAGAAAAATATAGTACATACCATTTATAATTATTTTTATTGCACAAGATACGAATGGAATTACTTTTAACGTTATTATATTCGTTGTTTCTGTTTAAAACTGGCAAATTATAGTAACTATGAAGCTTTGATGGATTAGCATAATGGATGGTAATAAATCTTTGCAGTGTTAATTGCAGCAATCTGATGACGCGAATGATATTAAACACATTTAATGCATACTTTGCTCATAACTGTGAAAATACTGAAAATGGGACTGTTTAGTGAGAAATAAAATAAAAAAAAAATACTCTAATAAAATTCTTTAGTAATATTACTTTTTTTAAAATCAACTATCCCCTGTGTCAGGGAGGGTGGGGTGGGACCCTATACAGTACAGGCGGAACCTCACAATCAAATTCCCGATGACTTTCCCACTAGCTAGAGGTCTCAAATCTTTATTAAATCTCCATGTCTGGTGATATTTTTCACTAATAATTATAAGTTTACCAACATTTTATTTTACTTAATAACCAGAGTTGAACAGCCAACTCAGTGTTTCGTAAGTTCAAAGTGACAGAAAACATGGAAAAATTATAGAACAATGAATAAAGGGGAAAAGAAAATTAATAAAAATCCGAAAAAGTGAAAAAGTAAATAAAAATCCAGAAAATAAGAGATATAATCTTTCATTTTCCGGATTTTAATCAATTTTTTCCCATTTTTCGGATTCTTTTCCCGATTTTTACTATTTTTATTATTATTTTTCCCCTTTTTCATTGTTCCGTAATTTTTTCCATGTTTGCTCTACATTTTGAATTTATTTTATGAGAATCTATTTCCCAATATATTTAAAAAGGAAACTTTATAGAAACTGTATAACTCTTGCAAGATGTAATTGTTTTTTGATAAAGTAAAAGATTATTAATAATTTACAATTTGCCTACATTAATTTGAACAAAACAGAATCCATTAAGTAAAAGGTAACTTTATTTTTTTTAAAAATCATATAGATTTTTGTATACCATATTTAGCTATTCAACATAACTCATTTTTATATTTTTGACAGAGTCAACAACAAAACTATAGATTTCAATAACAAATAATGAGAAATCCTCCTATAATGGTAAACAAGAAATTCAAATAGACATGAAAACTAACTTACACACATTTGACTGATAAATAGAAATCATATTTATTACACATACTTTGAAATAAATTTTCGTTTTAAATAACTCACGCACAATACGTAACTGACATATACTTTCATAATGTTTTAATTAAAATAGTTCTAAACCGATAAGTTAAATAGATTATGTTACTAAAATATTATTAATGAAGCCGATAAAAAAATCATTTACATTATGTTATTTTTATATCACTTCCTTTTCTTTGGTGTTTACTTGAAAACAGTCTATATAAATTTTATATATTAGAAGCATTGATTTAAATAATTTTTGTTTGTAATTTTATGATGGTTACACTTTATTTTATTTTATGCACTCTTACATAATTCAAAGAATTCCATAATCAACGCTTTCAACTTTTAAAATCCTCTTGAAATCTTTATGAGTTAAAAAATGAACAGAAAATGTCACAAATTAATATTTTAAGCCATAAAAAAAAGAATATTTGCATATCCTGATGAATAATTATAAAAGAAGGTTTGGTTGAAAATATCAGTAACTGCTTGATGGCGAGAAAAATTCAGAGGAGACAAAACTCCTTAATTCCACTGTTCTCAATAGTAAGTCATCATATTTCGACAACGTTTTTGCTTTTTCCTCGCTTACATTAGTTTATGAATATACTTAATTCTTAGTTTTCGACAAACAGTAAAATTATGCATACTAAGGGAGCCACAATGTAGTGTTTACTTCAGTCCTATAGAATATGACACTTAATCGTTATCCTAAATCACAGCCAAACAATAATTTATGTTACGCTGTCTAAATCTATACGTACTGGGTGTTCTGTAAAGGTCGCTCTTAAAGTATTTTTAAAATTTTTACAAAATCTGAAAACAGAAAAAAATATACACATGGAGTAGCAAATTTATATTTAAGCGAGGAAAAAACAAAGACGCTTTTGAACTGTGATACATTACAGTAGCGGCAGGCGAACGTAATATAGATCAAAACAGGTTAAAGGTTCGAACTCTAAGATGTTTTTAACAATTGTCTTTCATCTCTTCTCTGTTTCTTTGTTATTTTGTTGTTATTACATTTGTTTCCCTCTGATGTGATTTGTCAGATTTTGATAGCCAAGCAGTCATATTTTACAATTTATGTTAGCCCTATCTAACACGCAGACGTGTTCCATAAAGGTCACCCTTAATGTATTTTAAGAATCTTTACCAAAAATGCAAGCAAAAAAAAAACTATACTCAAGGGGATGGTAAATTTATGTTTTGGTGCTTTGGAACGATGAAAAATTACAGTATATGCAGGCGTATTTAATAAGTGTCATAACAGATTAAATTATAGACTTTTTTCTAAAATTAAAGGCTTAAATTAAGCTTTAAAATGTTTTTAATATTCGTCTTTCAGCTCTCCTCTTATGTTTGTTGTTTATTACATTTTCTTCCATGTACCATCACTTGTCAGATTTCGAAAGCCTATTTTCTCTGATTAGGTACCCTCATTTGCATGCTTTGTTATTTTTGACACGGACTCTAAAAATACATATTAAGGGCTGTCTTTACGTGCTAACTCTGTATATTTTCTAAATAACAAACGATTTCCTATATGTAAAGCTTCCCACATTTGGTTTCCTTTTCATAGCACATTAACATATTTACATTCGTTTCAAAAGTTTAAAATGAGCTTTTTATAAGAACTATTTGCAGAGTATGACAATTAAAAGTGTAGAGGTATTAAAATACTAAAAACTGGGAGGCTGATGCTAATTTTTTAGAGCAATATGCTCAACATAATTATTCCTTCTGCGCAAATCATTCACAGATTTTGCACACTCATTCACACATATCAGTTAATTACCGATGCCTTCTCGATTTCTTTTTTAACAGGGGTCATCTTATTTGAACATCAGTAATGTTCAATGGGGTCCCAACAGTGCTGTTCAAAAATGACAGATGGGTTGTGTTTGCTGCCAGAAGTTCCAAATTACCACCAGCCCATTCAGGAAATGTCTTTAAGTTAAATATGGCAACTCCTAATGTTTGGATCATAATTAATTCTACCGCACAGCATAGAAATTTCGAAATCAGGCCCGGTTTCATCTGCAATGATAAAAAATAAAAAAGTTTTGAGTTTCACTTAAATGAATTAAATTGAAAACATTTATGAGAAAAAAATATAAAATTAGTTTTAATTTTTTCACATTCTGAGAATGATTATGTTAAAAATTTGGTCGTTCTTTTTAAAATGTTTTTTCGTTTTTTTTTTTTTTTTTTTTTTTTTTGTTTATGATAATGTTATTAAAAATTAATAATGAAACGAATACAAAAAGATATTTAAATAAGAAGTTTGGCATTTAATTTGGAAGAAGCAAAAAATAATAAGAAGGTTTAAGACTTATTCTGAATTTTTTCACGTGCGAGTTCGCTTATGTTTAACTCTTTGCGGTCGTATATGGTTGATTGAAAATGGAAATGAACTGGTAGTTAGGAACAGCCATACAACGGTAAAGGTAAGTGTAGAACTTACTACTTTTAACCCACTTTTGTACTCACGCAACATCCCTATAAAGTTTATAGTTTTTAAGTTTCAACCTAGGCGACGGGGTTGCAAGGTGTTAAGGGAGCTGTTCTCAAGTCAGAAAGGCTTCGGGTTCGGATCCCGGATAAGGTAAGGATGTTCTTTTCTTCCCAGTACTATCTATCCTACTGTGGGAGCAACGTTAGTTCATTTACTATGGTGTTCCTGAGAGTGTGGCCAACAAACTTTCCCTTCTGATACCCGAATGACGAAAGTCAATATCCTGGTGTGCATCGGGAAAAAAAATTTAACCATTAGAAATCACAATTTTTAACGTATTAATGTTTTTGAAAATGATCATTATTGAGGTTTTTATAACATAATTTGAATCATTATGCAACTATATTGCTATTTCTAAGTTTGTGTAATGGGTTGGTAAAAAGAGAGTGTCCAAGATAAGGAAGCAGGATTTTCGAAAACAAAATGCAATGTTTCTTATTTTACTGTCGGATAATGGTGAAACGCTTTGTGCTGCACATGTGATATTGGGATCTTTTAATGGCTACGAAGTTTCCAGAAGGAAAAAAAACTCAACCAGCAAAGATCAAGTGATATGTTTGAGGATTAATAATGCTTTGTTGAACGTAAACTTAACAGTATTGTTCTTAAAAAAAGATAAATTGACTTCACAAACGACTTAACGACTCGTCCGAAAACTCAGAAGAAAAAAAAACGTTTCAAACGTGAATACTGTTTAGATATTTCAAAGTAATTTTCAGGCTATTACAAAAATTTGGGAATAGTATCATAAATTATTGTATTTTTAATGCTACGATATAATGAAAATTAAAAATGTCTCGGTAGGAAAGGTTTTTTTTTTTTTTGTCAAATATTTTCAGTTCTTACATAAAAATGTGACTTTAGGTTTACGTGTTGGTGTTCAAAATATTAAAAAGCTATTCTAAGAACACTTACTATAGTTGTTTTGATGCTGAGATTACAGTGAAAAATTCATAAAAATAGTCTTATCTGCCAATTTCTGCATATTTTTAAAACTCACAGCATTAAATTTACATTAAAAAAAAAAATAGAATACTGGAGTAAAAAAAAATAGGTCAACAGAAAATAAAAATATAAACTTTCAACTTTCAAAACCCATAAACTCAAAATTTGATTTTAAAATATTAGAGCTTAACTTTCTCGTTGTCCTATATTTGTGATAAAATACAAAATGAAAATTATAATATCCTTAAGGACACACACAGTCTTAAAGATACATAAATTGTAGAAAGTTAACATTCCAGAAAAGTATACTTACGTCTAGTAAACACATTTTTTATAAAAATTGCTTTGTTCAAAATATGTTGACTTTTAAGTACCATAATTTAAAAAAAATTGGAATTTAAAATTTATATATATATAAAAAAAATTCCCAGTTTTTTATATGTTGAAATTTCTTACCATATCTAACGTTTTCATGCTGCTGGCATCAAATACAATGGCATTTGATGGATTTCCCACAGGTAAGATCATTGCAAAAGAACAGCCGATTGTCACTGGAAGCATTAAATAAAGAGGATGGACGTGCAGTGCTTCGGCCTGAAAGAAAATTTTAATATTCATTGCTTTTAAGAACATCAATAACAAACAATAACACTTAATCCTAACAATAATACTTAATAATAATAATAATCCCATTTTTAGAATTCAAAAATCACGTCAAACAAGTATGCATTTTTGTTGTTACTAACCTCTTCTCTGTCGGCATCTCATGCCATGCGATGAAGAGAAGAATTGCATCATTGAAATGGAATTCGTCGCTATTTTTGCGTCTCTTTAAATCTTGCGATTTTTTTGTATTTCTGAATATGTTAAGAGATGGTGCAACTACTCCTACTTTCTTTACAATTTTCGCAGGGAAATTTCCCTCCTTGAATTGAAATCAAAATCATTTTGCACTATCTGTAATTTCGCTTTCATTAGTGTTAAAATTATTCATTAGTATTAAAATTAACTATTAGTACTTAATTATTAGTATTAATTAATTATAATGAATTATTTCATTAGTATCAAAATTATTTTCCAAAATAATTTCTTTCTAATTTTAGCAATTTTTTTTGCGCTTAAACACATGAAAGCAATTGAAATAAGAAATATTTTATCACAGTGTATTTTTTTAAGAAAAAAATTGAGTGCATTGCATGGAAAACTGGTTATCAGTGGACATGACATCACATAATTCCTCACCAATAAGTCAAGTAAAAAACTGCTTACTGACAAAAATGTTTTGTTCTTTCGAATTTAGGAATTTAGGAAATTTATTTTAATTTTCAGCACTAAAAAAAAATTTTTTTTTTTTTATTGGGGGGGGGGGGGGTGTCGGAATTTCTAAAAACAGTGCAACAGAGAAGGGGTTCGTCAATATTTCAGAGAGAAAAAAAAAGAACACCATTGGAATTTGTCGGAATTATTAAATTAGCTTAATGAAACTTAAAAGGTGATTATTAAAATACCTCATATTTCGCTTTGTTTCTTTTGGCGATCAAAGAACTTTTGATGGTTTATGTTTTGTCTTCCCTTGTCGTGAGTCGTCTGCTATTGATAATGTTTTTGTTTCTTTCCGCTAAATATGTATTTGAAACCCTTGATAGGTATTCTATGTTTAAATTTTTGGAAAGAATTTTAAAAATGTATATATTAAATGCAGACATTACAAAACAACTTTAGTTATCAAATTTTTGTAATGAGATCTTTAATATTCCGAATAACATGTTTTTATTAAAACTCCATCAGATAAAGAGGGGAATTTCACGAACATAATTCACAGATTAATATGATTAAATAAAATTAATAATAGTTCTAGGAAATATTTTTTTAATGACGTCATCTTAACTCTATACTTGTATCGAGATATACGAGTATATTTTCACTGGACTTCCATCAGATAAAGAAGGAAATTATCTGAACATGATTCGCAACTTAATATGATTAAATTAAAGTAATTACAATACCAGGAAATATTTTTTAAATGAGGATTTTTAAACCTTTTTTATGTCGTACATTAAAAAGTGAAAAAAAAGTCGATAATCGCAAAAACGTAGTCTTAAACAAAGAGTGCTGAAGATTTTTTCAGAAAATTAGGGTTATCTTTAATTATAAGTAGTGCTTAATGAAACATCAAATCAAATCGATTAAACTGCACTAAACGAAAAATAAATTATATTTAAAAGTACGGTATTATAAACCAAATCTGGACCGGGATAGCCTGGTTGGTAGGACGTTGGACTCGTGTTCGTGAGGACGGGAGTTCGAATCCCATTGGGCAGGAAAATCGCCGTGTATTAAACGGCGACGTTAAATTTTTCAGGGTCCTCTAAATTCCCATAACAAATCAATACCTCTGGGGGTACTGAACTGGAGATTTATCGTTCTGATCGATCTGAATCTGGACAAAATTACGATTTGTAGATGAATGAATAGAGTATGATTGGATCCTTCTTGTAAAACGGGCTGCATCGTGACTGAAGTTGACCACTTATGGCTGAAGTTGAGGCAATGACTGAAAAAAAGGAGCATGTAATTTAAAAAATAGGCTCACCATTTCGCTCACCACTGGAAGCATGATAGTTGCCATTGACATATTGCTTATAACTTCAGTCAAAATAGAAGCCATGAATGTTAAAATGATTACGATAGCTGAGGGAGATAAGACGTTTAAATATGATAACTGCGAACTCAGCCAGGATGATAGATGAGATTTCTGGAAAAAAAATTATAAAAACTGTCCTTATTATTTTAGCAATGAGTAAGTACAGTAAACATTTTAAACGAAATAGAAATGATGTAATAACAATAGTCTATTTGATATTTTCAAATGACTTCATAGTTCCTAAACTACTTTGACAATGGTTAATTTGAGAAACATGTAGAGATAATGGCACCAGAGCAATAAACGTTCTATATTATAAGCTAATCAACCCTTACCTGACGGGAAAAAAAGTAGAAAATAACGAGGAAACATCACTGGGACTGTTGAACTCATGCATACAGAGTTTCTTCAATTACTCCTTACTCGGGTAAATTTTACGATATATATATATATATATATATATATATATTATATATATTATATATATATATATATATATATATATATATATATATATATATATATAATATATACATATATATATTATATATATATATATATAATATATATATATATATATAATTATAATATATATATATATATATATATATATATATATATATATATATATATATATATATATATATATATATATATAATATATATATATATATATATATATATATATATATATAATATATATATATATATATATATATATATATATATATATATATATATATATATAATATATATATATATATATATAGCTTTATTTTTGAATTTTTGACTGTTTTTCTCCGTTACACTTCAAATTTTTTTCAACCAAACATGGTTTTACTATACTAATTCTCGCAATCGAATCCTCCGCAATTCTTAATTAGTAAAATGAAATTTAAATTAGTAAAATGAAGAATGCTTAAAAAAAAAGAAAAATTAACTTAATTATCAGAACACTTTTAACTAAGCCATTAATTTTACTTCATGGCGTATCAGATAGTAGAGTTTTAATAAATCTCATACTCCATTCGTAGCTTAATTTATTACAAAATAGCTCAAAAAATTACATATTATAAAATTATTGAAAATTTTAAAATTAAAAATATTTGCTTTGTACATAGCAAAAATAGATTTTCTGATAATCACCAAACTTAATTCGCATTTTTAAAATCATAATCAAAATATAAAAAAGCGTATAAAAATAAGACCATTACGTGCTGCAAATTAATATTATTAACATAAAAAACAAAATCGAAATAAATCACTAGTAAGGAAGGTAGAAGTAAAGAAACCAAAATCATTTGAACTTAAACGTATTTTTGCTAAAGGTCTTTCATTTTCTTCTCACTCTTCTGGTACCTTAAGCACCCAAACATGTTTTGATGTTCTCAATGCCGTCCTTCTCGTTTGTGATACATTAGGGTTCGGCAGATTTCTGTTTCTTCCTCGATTAAATATTAATTTACTACTGTTAACGTTTTTTTTCTCGATTTAATTCTTGATACGATTCCTGAAAAATTATATTAAGGGCAGTGATTATAAAACACCCTATATGTGTCAAGTTTTACCTTAGCTGCATCTGCAATAACAAATCCACTACCCAGCAGCAAAAGAATACCCCAAGGTAATTTCTTCTGAGCAGTTTTCCATACAAGCAACGGGGGACTTCTTTCTGTCAGTGACGGCTTTGATGGAATAATAAATAACAAGACACAGATCCCCAACACTGGTGTAGCATCACGAATGTTTCTAAGAGAAAACAACACTTAAGAAAAATCTAAAAGTGAATTGAAATTATAATAAAAATGAAGAACAGGGCAGACATAGACTTTACTTACTTGCCATATGGAATATAATATGCCCAACCATTCAAGAACTGAGGGTCACGTAAAAACCACAAGAAAACAACGAGCATGAATAAAACTGCAACAGCAGCTTCATGAAATCTGGGGAATTAATAATTTCCATAAATTAAAATAAATTCAATATTTCACTTCATAGGATATAATATAACTACACTATACAGTTTCATATAGGAATTGAAAACACTGTTTAATATTATGCATTATATTATATTATTATTTCAAATGCACAACATAAATAATTTGGCACAATGCCAAATACAGTCGAACTCACTTGTCTATACTATACAGTCGAACTCACTTAGAGCGAGTAAACAACGTTTGTTTGCTCCAACCGAGTGCTCGTAAAAATAGAATTCGCGAAAAAAATCGTAATAGTTCATATACACTAATTAAATTATAAATATATTATTACTTTATTTATTTTTTATTCATTGACTATACAAATTTGGTTAATTTGCTTTGAACTGTAGCATTGTCTCTTTGCTATTCTTCGCATCAGTCTCATGACTTGAAAAACAACGCCTACATTATAAAAAAAAAAGAGTTAATCTATTCGGAACACATCAAAAAGTTTTTTTTTTTTTTTTTTTTTTTTTTTTTTTTTTTTTAAAAACGAAAAAGTTTAGCTGGAGAGGTAGAATATGGTAGAAATTAATTAAATCACCAAAATATTGCCTGTTCGAAGCGAGCTATGCCCCAACAAACGTAACAATTCTACCAACTAAGCATTTTCGATCCTTTTGTTAAATCCGGAATCTCCATAATTCAAGGGCTCGTTATAAGTGAATTCTGCTGTTAGAATTATGAGAGATATTTTACAATTACAACTTCTAGTAAGTAAACTTTTAACTCAAAATGATTCTTTAATAAGTTTCTTTGTATTATCTGAACTCCATGTAACATATATTATGCATATTATAATTCCAAAGGACACAACACGAACAGGCAGGTCGTACAGAGAACATCTATGTGTTAAGTTAATTATATTTTTATAACATTAAAATCCTTTAACTAAACTTCTAACTTACAAAGCGTTGTTTTAACTCCCTTTTTTGGTATACTTAATCCAGCTAAAGGCCAACTCACTATAGTCAATCAAGCGATTTTCTTCTATTCGTATCCAGTTCATTCGAAGAGGCCGTATCTCTTTACAGTATCTATTTTAAGACTGTACAGTGTTTATGCAATTTTAATATGTTATTACACTAATATAATATTTTGCACCTATATTAGTATCTTTGGTATCTATAAATACTGGAGCAATAGTGCCTTTTGCCAAACCTTATTATTAGTATCAGAAATACTATGCGGGTCTTGTAAGTTTGAACGCATTATTGGTGTCAGAAATACTATGGTGACTTTTTAAGTTTCTCCTAATTGAAATCGTACCAACTCTCCTTTAATTTTGACTTTATTGTTCATAGCTCATTTTTTTTTTCTTTTACTATTTGCTAAAACTAATTAACCATAAGTGGCGTCGAAAAATAGAGTGATATCGGTCACTGAATTACATTATGCAATTTTTACCCTTTCCCTCTTTATAAGGCCGCCACTTCGAAATTCATAGTTTGCTAGGCACTGGTGCATCTGTTTGTCAGCTTCTTTGATCGACACGTGTAATTTTTGTTATTGTTTCGGTGTTATTTATAACTCACTTCTCTTATCTCTCCAAAACAGGAAATTTGCTGATAAAAATTTATTATGTCAAAAATATGTTTGTTTAGAAAGTTAAATTTCTTTAAGAAACAAACTCACGTGTAAATACCGAGATATCCCCCCCCCGAAGACACATTCACACCAATTTAGTTTTGGATCTCGCAGAGTGAGATTGTATCATAACCACGTTCTGAGCTGCAATGTCTTCATATCAGTGATTCGACCTGGCAGGAAAGCGGTGGACTGAAAGGCCTATACAGCAAAGAATCCCTTTTCACGAAATAACGACCGACGAGGCCCGCTTATAGTGTATCAGGAATTTTACTAAAATGATTGATTCTAAAGAATCTATTGACAACCAGATTGGGTTCTATGAAAAACGTATTCGAGAGAATAATTCAATATTGCAAAATTTAACTATTATTCGACAAAAATAAATATTAATATTTATTGTCTTAAAAATAATAAGAGTAATGATGATGATCTTACGTGATTTTTCCAAGCTCCTTATAACTTTTCAAAACAATGTTTTCTGCTGAAACCTTAGCTCTCTTGGTCTCTTTTGAACTAAAAAGTTAAGAAAATAACTTACATACATAGCCATTAAAATTACATAGCCATTAAAAGATACAAAGCCATTAAAATTTCGATTTTCAAAAATATTCAAAGACTCTTTTTCACACTACTCGCCATTAAAATTACTACACCTGGAAGGAATGTAAATAACAGAATGATATTTATTGGGCGCATACATTACAGTTGGAAGAACAAGAGATTAAATTTTCAGGATATTTGGATGTATAGATCCTGCGGAATCAGTACTAAGAGCAGACTCCCCTGGCAGCAATAACAGCAGTTATTCTCCTGGGCATCGAGTCGAACAGATATTGTATAGCATGGACGGGTACAGCACACCATGCAGCTTCTACATTATGGCACAATTCATCGATCGTAGTAACTGATGAGAGGTGGCATGTCATTCGTTTGGCAGCCATTGACCAGACGTTTTGAATTGGTGAGAGATCAGGAGAACGTGCTGGCCAGGGCAATAGGCGAACATGTTCTGTATCAAGGAAGGTTAGGACAGTGTGGGCAACATTCGGTCGTTCATTGTCCTGCTGAAATTGGGTGTTATGGAGGCCTCGAAGATAAGTCAGAGCAACTGGCTCTAACACATCAGAAGTGCAACGGCTGCTGTTTAAAGTGTCGGAAATGCGAACAAGAAGTGATCGCGACGTGTATCCAATGGCATCCCATACCATTACTCCTGGTGATGGGCCAGTATGACTGTGTCGAATGAAAACTGTCATGGCCGTTCTCCACGATATACTATACCCGTCCTGCGAATTTCATGTTTGTGGTGTGTTGCCTTCCTGGTGTAGCAATTTTAATGGCCAGTAGTGTAGTTACATTCATAAATATGCATTAGTGTTATATTTTATAACTCTCACAATTTTAAACGTAGGCTTTAATATTTCTAAATTTTTTTTTATCATTTATATTGGGTTGTCCAGAAAGAAATTTCGCTTTTTTTCCCTTCATGAATATGAAAGGAGGTTTTCTTAGAGTGAATAAATATTTAATTGAATCATATATTGTCCAATACCTTTTGCTACCTTTGTGGCATTAGCATGATTACACGTGCATAAAATGTTTATCTTTGCTGGGAGAAAAACTGATATAGATGACCTCAGTGTTTTATTTTATAACCGTCGTTTTACAGTCGATCCAAATTTTGGGCTTACGACTACTAATGTTCAACTCCGTAGCCTTGTAAGTTTGAACCCAATCTAGAAAACAAGGGAATCCCTTGGATAACGGATTTGATTGAAATTTACCTTCGCGGAAGATTTGACGAAACTAACCCGCATTTGCGTTACATGGAGAGTACCTCCCACCGTTAGCCTGACAGCAAGGGGACTCTAACCCACAATCCGTCTACCACTTAGGAAATTTCACGTCATCACTGTGGATGGTGCAAGCTGAATGCGAAAGACATCCCTAATTTGAAGTTAAGGTTTCATCATCTAAAGTTTTATGAAGAGACCGGAATATTGTTGCAGACAATCCATTTCTCGTCCACAGTGAGATTAATTTTGCACATCGGAAAACTAGTATACCTTTGTTTAAATAAATATTAATTTACGAATTCCAAATGAATATTGATAACTCAAAAAGCAAATTCATACTTTGTGTTAATTATAATTTACGAAGGGACTTTAAATTTTATTACACGAAGGAATAAAATAGTAAAAAAATAATATTATACTTTTACATTCATCTTAGTAAACACTTAAAAATAAATAGAATAAGTTTTAAACAAATAAGTTTTGTTTTTTAACTTTAAAAATTTTTACTCCTTATTTTAAATAATGCACTTGAACTGTTAAACTATAAAATACTATTTTAACGAGGTTGCTTTAAGGTTGCTAATCATTATAAATTTTATGCATTTTTACTAATAGATCATGGTTTGGATTTTATATAAAAATTTGTAAATGTTTTACTAAATATGGTAATTATAAAATACATATTTTTTTGAAAAATTAAATAGTCTTCTTAAAATTACATATAGAAATTAAAGCTTGTTATAAAGTTCACATCTTCACATTCATTTGTTTCTTATTTGGTTAGTATCTGGAAATAGTACATGTATTCTGTCTTTCAAATTAAAAGTCAATATAAGAGATTAAAAAATCCAAATTGAGATATTTATATAATTGGCATCGTCGTATGATAACCTGCATATTGCATAAAAAAAGTTTTTTTTTAAAAATTTTTTCCCTTTCTTTAGTTTTTTGAAATTCTTTTTCAGCGTTTATAGCATTAGCAATAGAAAGAAAATTACTCTTTTTTATAATATTATTCTTTCTTATAATTTTTCTCGGAATCAATTTTTAAACCACTTATGTTAATTTTCAATTGCGCGGTAGTATACTATATAATACGTAAAATAATCAAGCAAAAATTTAACTATAATATGCGAGTAGATTTAATAAAAAGTAAATCTACTTATTTTTAATTTATCAAAAACTTTCTTATTTTACCTTCATTCAGCAAATAATTCCATATTAACCTTTAACAATGCAAAAACTACGTAAACTGTTAAGCTTCACAAAATTGTATGATACTTTTTTTTTTCTTTTTTGGATATTATTCTGTCTCTCTGTTCCAGTCAATGTCTTTTTAATGAAATAATCTATCATAAAATCTAATTAAATAATCTTAAATATGTATTTTATGAAGGATATTAATTATTTTATGAAGGACCATTAATTATTACTAGTGTAAAAATAAAAAAATCTTTTCTCTTTTAACAGGTTTGTCATTGCATGATAAAAAATGTAAATTATTTAGGAGAATCAAATATTTAGTAAAAGTAAGAAATTGTATCAAATATACCAAAAATCGATGAAGAAGGTATATCGAATAGAAATAAAGAGACATACCTACCAACAAGGTACAAATGAAAACTGGAGAATAATCCAACAGATTATAACACAAATGACCATAACAGGACCATTATAGAGTAGCCATGTTGCAAACGTCAACTCTGAAGAATCAGGATATAACCTTTAAAAAATTCACATAACTGTAGTATCGATAAAAAATACGAAACTAGGTACTCTTGCTTCAGTACAGTGTTTAAACATTCTTTTACAATAAAAACAGTTTAAATTATATTTTGTATTCATAAGTTATTGCATGATGTTATTAAATTTAACTAAGAAAAAAATTGATCTGAATCAGAGATGACCAAACTACATGCTCCAAATGTACTTTGAAGTAAATAGTTTGTTTTTCTTGAAAAATAATGAAAAGTACTTTACATGTTTTTAATCGTGAATTTAAAAATAATTGTATGCTAAAAAAGGAGCATGACAAGACCGTTATCGAACTGTAACATTCCGAACGGTATCTTTGAATGTACAGAATATTTCCTTTTGATTCAGAAATTTATTATTGATCAAGAAATAAAATTTTGGAATAGTTTTTAAGGTCATGTATACTTTTCATAACAGTGTTTAATCTATTTTGCAAAGAAATATAGTTTACATTCATCCGCTACTTGTTACTTATGAGAGAACATATATCTATTTAAATTATCACGGTAATATATATATATGTGGGCTTGCGTCCGAGATATGAATACCGAGCTATAACTATTTCTGAACTTTGAAATCCCGAGTAGGGGATGTGGAAAAAATTTCTGAACTGAACTTTGAAATCCCGAGTCGGGGATAAACTTATGATCTAAATAACTTTTGAAATCCCGCGAAGGGGATAATCATCGAATTGTGCAGCTACGGAAAAAAAAAGTGAAATTCTACGCTCGAGCAGGAGCTGTAGATTTTGTTCCTGTTTTAAATCCCGAGAAGGGGAGTCACCGAAATTCTACGCTCGTGAAAGAGCGGAAACTTAAATTAACATTCGCTCAGATTTTGTTCCTGTGTTAAATTCCGTCTTGAATCTGCCGTGCAGGGCACTTGGAATCCATAAATTTTCCTAGAAGTGCAGCGAAAAATCAGCGAATGGAGAAGTACATCAGCAAAAACAGAGTCTGTCGAGAAGGGCAGTCAACTTTTCCGTGAAGTGCGAGAAAACTTTCTTGAAACTTTCGAACCATCTTGAAAGATCCTGAAACTTTCTGAAATCTGAATCACCTGGATACATCACCGAAATAATTGGATTATTTTGTGGAAATCAGAAGGGCAGTAGTGATCAGGAGGAGAGAAGTGCAGTAATCAGTGAAATCCTTGAATATACCGTAAAGGGAAGCGAGATTAATCATCTGGTCTGAATCAACGAAACATTGGATTACCATTGGACACGGAGTTTCTTAAATCAAGGTAGGAAATTTTCAATTTTAAAAATGTATAAAAATTCAAAGAAAGAAGACCTAGTAAAAGTATTAGAGGAAATAGGAGGTATCACAGACAGCAGCGATAATATCGTTAAATTAAAAGAAAAAATTGAATGTACCGAAATATTTAAAAATGATTCAGAATTTGTCAAAAATTTAATAACTAACGCCGTGGAAGAAAGAGTACAAACAGCTGACAGGGAACTTAAACAAAGCGAGATTCAAGTAGAGTTAGAAAAATTAAAATTAGAAAGACTCGAGAAAGAAATGCTTTTATTAGAGGCAAAAAACAAAGCATTTGAAATTAACCCTCCCAAAACAATAAATGATACGCCCGAAACAAACATTGAGAATCTAATTCATAGCATTAAAACACTATCTCTGCCAGTTACATTAAAACCTGAAAATTTTAATCAATTTTTTTCATCGTTGGAAAGAGCTTTAGCTACGAAAAACGTAAATGAGGGGCTTAAAGCTGAAATCTTAATCAATATACTAGGTGAAAAAGCAAACAGTGTCTTGTTATACATTGAAGATAATGATTTAAAAAACTATGAAAAATTAAAAGCTTTAACATTGCGCGATTTTCAACAAACTCCCCAAGAATGTTTGAATAACTTTAAAAATGCCTTAAAATTTAAAGAAGAAACATATATTCAATTTGCCACTCGCTTAAATTCACATTTCGAGTATTATTGCAAATTACGTAAAGTTGAAACATTTAATCATTATGCAACTTAATTATATCCGATAAAATAATTGAGACATTAAATAAAGAGATGGCGAGCCATATTTTAATCCGTCAGGGAGAAAATTGGTTTAGTCCCGTCGAGTTAGCACGAGAGTTAGACATTTACATAACGTCAAAAAATATGCCACACAGAGTAGCCCAAACATACGGGGAGAACATTTTTTTTCGAAGCCAGAACACTTTTTTTCGAAACTTTTTTTTTTTTGAAAACAGAGATTTCAGAAAAAACACCCGGATCGTTTTTCTCAAACGATAAATAAACAAAATAGAGCGGAGAGACAATGCTATATATGCGGAGAAATTAATCATTTTGCGCGTCACTGTCCAAAAAGATCGAAGAAAACATATGATTCCAGAAGCGATAATTCAGAAAGAAAAAATACCCCTCCCAGTGAGAACTTAAAGAATAAAAACTTTAGTGTTAATTCCTGCAAACCATCTGGAGAAAATAATTTTAAACACGAGTTGAAGTATGCTCAGATTTATGTGAATAGAAATCCCATTCAGGCCGTTATAGATTCTGGAGCTCAAATATCGGTAATTAATTCAAATAAAATAAAAATAAGAAATCTGTTATTTTCTAATATAATGCTGACGTCATGTTTTGGGGATAAACAAAAAGCAAAACTTGTAGAGATCCAAATGTCTATAAATCCTAATGAGTCAGGGTTGAAGGTCAGCGTCGCTGTTTCGGATAATCTTGAAGTAGAAGCAATCCTAAACCCAACGATTTACGAGCAATTAATAAAACTAGGTCAGCTTTCTTCAAGTGTAAATACTCAAATCTTAACTTTTGAGAGAGAAGATATATCTTGTTTCAATATTAATGACTTTTCCTCCTGTGAATGTTTTTTTATTTAATATCAACAATGTGTATAGTAATGGTGAACTTGATTTACCACATGTTAATGACTCTTGTATTAGAAATGAACTGTCAGTGCTGATTAATAATTACAAACCAAACAAAATTAAAGACACTAAGTTAACAATGAAAATTATTTTAAAAGATGAAATCCCAGTTAGTCAAAGGGCTAGACGTTTATCTTTTTCTGAGAAACAAAAAGGAAATGATCAAATATCAGAATGGTTAAAGACAGATATAATTAGAGAGAGTTGCTCTGATTATTGTTCCCCAATAGTTCTTTGCAAAAAGAAAGATAATAGTCTAAGATTATGCATAGATTACCGAAAGTTAAATTCAAAAACAATTAAAGATAGATACCCCTTACCTCTTATTGAAGATGTGTTAGACCAATTACAGGGTTCTAAAATCTGTAGCAAAATAGATCTCCGAAATGGGTTTTTCCATATAGACGTAGACGAGGATAGTAAAAAGTATACCTCATTTGTGACACCTGATGGGCAACATGATTTTAATAAAGTGCCATTTGGGTTGTGTAATAGCCCTAGTACATTCCAGAGGTACATAAACTATGTGTTTCGTGATCTTCTTAGAGAATGTGTTGTTGTCATCTTCATGGATGATATTTTTATACCCGCAGAAAGTGAAATAGACGCACTGAACAGGTTAACGAAAGTGTTACAAACTGCATCCGAATATGGACTAGAACTTAATTTAAAGAAATGCCAATTTTTGATGTCTAAAAGTAACTTTTTGGGTTACATTATTGAGAACGGTACCATTAAACCTTCTTCCGAAAAAACATTAGCTGTTCAAAATTTTCCTGTACCTAAATCTACTAAACAGGTGCAGAGCTTTCTTGGATTAACCGGATATTTTAGGAAGTTTATTCTTAACTATGCTTTAATTGCTAAACCATTAAGTGATTTACTCCGAGATAACAGTGTATTTTATTTTGGCCCAGAACAACAAACAGCATTTCAAACTTTAAAACAAAAACTTTCTGAAAATCCAGTACTACACATTTTTAAACAAGGAGCACAGCTTGAGTTGCATACCGATGCAAGTAAATTTGGATATGATGCTATTCTTTTTCAGCAATCTGATGATAACAAATTACACCCAATACACTATATGAGTAAAAAAACAACTCCTCAAGAGGAGAATTATTCAAGTTATGAACTTGAAGTGTTAGCTATAATTGAGGCTTTGAAAAAATTTCGAAATTATTTGGTAGGAAATAAATTTAAACTTGTAACAGATTGTTCAGCCTTCCAAAAGACTATGAGTAAAAAACAATTAACCCCTAAAATTGCTAGGTGGGCTTTATTTTTGGAAGACTTTGACTATGAAATTGTACATCGCCCAGGTAAACAAATGAAACATGTTGATTGTTTAAGTATATATCCTATTATGCATATTACTTGTGACGAACTAACCTCTAAAATTGTTACTAACCAGGTAAATGATGAATACATTAACTCTATTAAACAACTTTTGGAAAATAAATCAATGACGATTTTGTGTTATAATGTTTTATATAAACTTGAGAATGATAATTATTTACTTGTGGTTCCACAACAAATGCAAACTGACATTATCAAATCTACACATGCTAATGGTCATTTTGGTATAGCTAAAACTCTTGATGTACTTAAACAAAACTATTATTTTCCAGACATGAAGAAATGTGTTGAAAATGTTGTAAATAATTGTGTAAAATGTATATTAGTTAATAGAAAGGCAGAAAAAAGAGAAGGGTTTTTGAACCCGATTCCTAAAAATAATATTCCCTTAGATACTTACCATATCGATTTCATTGGTCCCATGCCTTCAGCTAATAAAAACTATAAACATATTTTCCCCGTGGTAGATGCGTTTACCAAGTTTGTTTCGTTCTACCCAACCAAATCAACGTCGAGTCAGGATGCAATTGATAAGTTAAAATCTCAACAAATAACTTTTGGGAATCCTTCACGAATAATTACTGACAGAGGTACAGCGTTTACTTCAACAGATTTTGAGACTTATTGCCAAGATGAAGGTATCGAACATGTGAAAATAACAACAGGCATTCCTCGTGGTAACGGGCAAGTGGAAATAATGCATAAGATCCTTATACCTATACTAGCAAAACTTGCGATAGAAGATCCTACTAAATGGTACAAATTTGTTCCAGCAGTACAGCGTACCATTAATTCTACAGTTTCTCGAAGCACTCAGAAGACACCCTTTCAACTTTTAACCGGAGTGAAAATGAAAACAAAAGAGGACTTACAAATTCTGCAAATTTTGGAGGAAGAGCACATAGAATCATTTATCCAAGATAGAGAGAACATTCGAGAAGAAGCCAGAAAGAATATTTTGAAGATACAAGAAGAGAACCGCAGGCAACACAATAAAAGAAGGAAGAAAGCCAACGAATATCGAGCAGGAGACTTAGTCGCAATACAGAGAACTCAGTTTGGATCTGGTCTCAAATTAAGACCAAAGTTCTTCGGTCCATACAAAATCACAAAAGTGAAGAAGAATGACCGATACGATGTGCTAAAAGTGGGGAATCATGATGGACCAATAAACACTTCATCTTCAGCTGACCACATGAAACCGTGGTCAGTAAATTAAAAAATGTTTTTATATTTTTATACTTTGCTTTCTCGTTTTTTTTTTCTTCTTTTTTTTCAGGTAACTGTGTCTGAAGCTGTTGTAACAGAAAATGCGGACATTTTACTGCAGGATGGCCGAATTCTGTAGAGTTTTAATACCATAGTGTAATAGCTGCGAACATTGCATCATCCTCTTTGTCGTTGAGAGGCGCCAGCGAGTCCTGACGGGGAAGTCCCGATGGGAAACTCCCGAATTTATAATTAACTCTGAACTTTATCCATAGAACATTTTAATATCTTATTCACATGCAATTCGGAGACCACTGCGTGAAGGCAGCCCTCCCGTATCATGTCACTCACCGTTAAACGCTTATTTCCTTTTATTTCTTTTAAATGTTAAGTTTCAATGTTATATATTGGTCTTTATTTTACCCTTATGCTGCACAAACCCCTACATATATATATATATATATATATATATATATATATATATATATATATATATATATATATATATATATATATATATACATATATATATATATATATATACATATATATATATATATATATATATATATATATATATATATATATATATATATATATATATATATATATATATATATATATATATATATATATATATATATATATATATATATATACATATATATATATATATATATATATATATATTTATAAAATTTTTTTTTAATTATTTTTTTTATTTATTAAATGACTTAAAACTCCTCATGCATCACAAAGTATAGCATGAGGCTTACAGTTGTAAGTAGAAAACAAAAGCATAAAAATTTACAAATTTAAATTAAAAACGAAATTCCGCAAGGCAGCAAGACTTTCAATACTTTTTACCAGTTCTGATAAGACAGGAGGCCAACAAATAGAAAGACGCCTCAAATCAGTCTTTAATTTCACTCGGGCACTCGCATACAGATTGCAATGAAGAAGTATATGTTCAGCATCTTCATCAGCAACGCCGCAAGCACAAATTCCACTGGTCTCCAGATGGAAACGAAATAAATATCTCTTAAAATTTCCAATGGTTTGTTAAAATTTGGGTTAATTTAAAATCAGTTGCAAAGAATTTACATTGCAAACGGTGAAAAATGGATGGAAAGAACCTTTTCGTCCAAAGCGACCGAGACGAAGCAAGAAATTCAGCATTCCAGTCCGCAATGATTTTATCTCTAGCGATGCGCTTCCAATATATATATATTTGTCTACAATTTTTTGTGGATTAGCGTAAGCCATAGAAGCCAAATTGGATGATCATATTCTTTGATATATGGGATTGAGATCTGGATAATATGATGGCCATTCTTCATATGATATCAGGAACGTGAAATGCACATTGCATCACTCTTGCATTTTTTTTAAGCTTTGGAGATGGTATGGAGTCTTAATGAAACGTCCAGCTTACATTGCAGCTTTGTTTTTTGGTTCACGATATAAGAAGTAAAACAGCTTCTATAGTGTACAGCTGGTACACTTTTTGATTTATTTTAATGACCTCAGCTACAAAAACCAAAGATGTTTTTCACGCTTGTGCAAATTCGGTTCCAGTTTTGACCGACTTTGGATTTTGGCTATGTTCAATAATTTCCAAGGTGCTTGGAGCGACTACAGACCTGATCCTATTGTTCTGGGGGTTATGAGCTTGTTGGACGGTAAAGAGCTTCGCATCAGTGAAAAGGAATCTCTCCGACTCTGCCGGCAATCGTATCTGGCAATATGTACATTTAAATAAGCGTTTGTGTCTCGCCATTGCTGTAAAACCAACATAATTTATGAATAAAAGTCTACTCTTATTATTTTTTGTCACATTTTGTTTATTTATTTTATAAAGCAATATTAAAACCTATTTGTCTTTTTTGCATCCCGTATTTCAATTAAAATTCTTTAAAGGTATTTTATATTTATATATTTAGTTATGGCATATTTTAAACAAAAATATTTGAAACCTATCCCAATTTTAAAAAAAAAGGGAAATTTAATTTAGTGAGTTTTTACTTACTCTTCCATTAAACCTTTTAGAACAAGGTTTGGTCCAGATCCTATGACTGTTCCTGTCCCACCACAATTAGCTGCATATGCAATACTTAGAAGAAGAGAATCTCGCAAACGCCTAAATTCCTTCTCTGGACTCGAATTGGAATTGCTAAACAAGAGAGATATTTTGCTTTTAAAATAACATTCTTACAAAATTGCCTTCATTTTTATTGAAGCTTGGAAAGTCCATATCAAAAGTTTTCGAATTTCCTCAAGTTATCAATATACGATACAGTATAATGCAAGTCTTTGAGCCAGAGGGAATTCTATCGGAGAGAAAAAAATTTACAGTTTCAAAAAGTGGGAAGACTAAGTCAGAATCTGTTTGATTACGCCTGTTTTTGGTTGCATTTTTAGAAAATTACTTTTGAAATTGCTTTCTCTGTACTCTCTGATGATGAGTAAAATTTGGTACGAAATCCATTTAATTCAACTGTAGAAACAGTCAATGCTTTGCAAGATAAATTTCTTGAACAAAAAGAAAATATTAAAGAAAATAATAAAATAAAATAAATAAATAAATAAAAAAATAGAAAGAAAAAAAACAAGTTTAAAATAGATTTTAAAGAAATCGGTCGCAGAATTTCATTGTTTAATTTCTGAGTCTTACGCAAGATAGGCAAAAATAGTAACAATGCATCTAAAAATAAGCGAAGAAAAGTAAATTACTGTTCGTTTTTTTTAGTTAAATTGAATAATAACACGGAATTTTTCATTATAAAAACTTTTTTTTTTAGTAATTGACGTAATTTTTTTTCTTTTTCTTTTTTGCTTAAATATTTATATTGTGAACAAAAAAGAAAAAGAAGAATTGATACAGATAAAAAATTGTGCTCTTGTTGTTTTATTTCAGTATGTTTTGAAATGTTATTAAAAAATTTACAATATTTAAAGTCATATTGATTTTATAAATGATTATTGACTTTAATTGTGGTGGCCTGATACCATGTACACAATTGAGATTACAGAAAAAGAAATTTCTTCTCCTAATAAAAAGAATTTTGAAGTGATTAATTAGTTAACAGCAACTTAAAGAGATGGCAGCACCATAGAATCTACTTGTGTATATTAAAAACAAAACAACTCCAATAAATTTAAAACAAAAACATTCCTTATAATTTAATGAATTTTATGTTCCTAGAATGTAAATCCAGGACATTTTTGTTTTAATTTTTTCCATAGAAAAAAACTTTTTAGCAAACTATAGAAAAAATTCAATGCAATTAGAACTGGGAATAAACTTAAAAGTAATCATAACTTGGAACAAATAAATGAGGATTAAATAATTTCAAAGGATAAAAGAGTTTATTTAATTAAATAAAAAAAATATATATACTTTTCACTCAGATTATATTTAATATATTATATTAGGGTTTAATTTTCGCCTTAAATCATTTTTTTCAATCTCAAAACTTATAGATTAATAACCGCTTTGATTTTGGTCGTAATTATTATTATATCTGTAGGCAATTTAGGTCAAAGAAATTTTTTAAAAAATATTCAGGTACTTTCTCCAAAGAATAAACTTACAATTTTCGCAAGAATACTTTTTCCAAAGAATAGTATTATTTTGGATTTAAAGAAATTTTCATTCATAAATAATATTATGTTCATTGCTTGAGGCACTTAAAATTTTTGAAATTTTATCGATGCGAATTATTTAATCAGTTGAAATTAAATTGTTGTTGTTTATTTTTTAAAAGTTCAAGTTTTTCTATTCGATTTTGACATTGATAACTTATAAGTGTACATAAAAAATAAGAAAAAAATTGATTCATTGAATTACTATTTTTTCTAAATCATTCATTAAATTGTTTAGCAACAAATAAATTCTTTAATACCACCATTAATATTATTTATATTTTAATCATTTAAGCAATCTCCAAAAGAACTTAAAATATCAGTGGGGAGGACTAATCCGTAGTCTTTCCTCTGGGTTTCAACTTCCATTATTCGGGCCCTCAGGAATAGTTCTGAATAAAATAAAACTAGTTTTTACAGAGGAGACAGTATTATAAAAGTTACATTGACTTTTCTTATTTACGTTTTAAATTTAAGAAGAAAAAAAAAAAGAGAGGTAAGACGAGAGCATAAAAAGCTCAACTAGGTCATTTAAATCAGGCAAAGAAGCTGTTATACTTTACGTATATTCAAATATAATCCTCATCTAGTGCTAAGAGTTAAACCTAAATTGAGAAATAAACTTCAACCTATATAAATTATAACAATACCAAAATATTGCTAATTATCATCAAAATCCTTTAAAAACAAATTATTTACTGTGTGCCGTTTATGAATAAAGGTAAAACATGAAAAAAAAAAAAAAAAGGAAAAATGATTTTACATGAACAAACGATCGTTTCAGTACTAAAATCCCCTTGTTTAATGTCGGAACACAGCCAACGAAAAATGTGCTTTATTATAGTAACCGATTCTGATTTCAGCACTGCTAAAGGTGCTTTATTATGATGCCAAAACGATCATGTACCTGTTTATTCGTTGTTATTAGAGCGTTGTTATTAGAGCTGTATTCATATTTAACTTTTATCCATTAAAATCTTTGTTTATATAC
This sequence comes from Parasteatoda lunata, assembly GCA_949128135.1. Taxonomy (NCBI): domain Eukaryota; kingdom Metazoa; phylum Arthropoda; class Arachnida; order Araneae; family Theridiidae; genus Parasteatoda; species Parasteatoda lunata. Next base: position 37,328,036 of record OX421972.1, on the reverse strand, counting down.
AAAATATAAACGTTAACAACTGTGTGATACTTACTTGGAAAGTTGCATATTAATTTGATAATGATTCTTATTTAATTCAATATTCCAAATAGTAGACGAGGATGCATTATTAGATGGAAGTGATATCACTAAAATTAAAAGAAGAATATATTATATACACAAAATATTAAATAAAAAATTGGTTACAATTATATAAAGTTACGATTACTCGTATCGAGGCTATTCCATTAGAAGTCTACTTTGGCAAAAGTCCTCCTTATTTTTTCAGTTTTCATATAGTACTCAAATGCATTCTTTCTATCGTCGCAAGTAAGCATAAATGACAATTGTATACATAAATTTTGTTATTTGTGAAATGGCGATTTAAGAAAAACATTTTTACAATTAAATATTTCTTTATTCAGGTATAACCCCTTTCTGTAATTTCATTTTTTTAATAATGTTTGACAAAGCCGTGATGGCTCAGGGGATAGAGCCTTCCTATAAGGTGAACTGGGTTCGAATCGAAGCGAAGGCTGGGCGATACAAATTTCGCACCGACCAAAAAGCTGACGTAAAATATTCTCAGTGGTAGACGGATCATGGGTAAGAGTTCCTTTGCCGTCAAGCTAACCGATTTTATTTCGAGATTTTCTTCTCCATGTCATAGAGTAATAAATTGGAACTTATTTATAACTCTATGCTCCATGTAAGGCAAATGAGAGTTGATTTTCCCTAAAGTCCTCCACGAAGGCAAATCTTTCCCAATACTTGATCCAGCAGTTCCCTTGTCTTCTGGGTTAGGTTCAAAATTACAAGGCTACGGAGTTGAACGTAAGTAGTCATAAGCCCAAAATTGGGTCGGCTGTTCAGTGACGGTTATATGTTATAATGTGTGGCTCTGGTGGCTCAGGGGATAAAGCGCCCACCTCCTTATGAGGTGAACCGGGTACAAATCCCAACGATGGCTGGACAACACAAATTCTGCACCCGGCTCGCACCGACGTAAAATATCCTCAATCGTAGACGGATCATGGGTTAGAGTTCCCTTGCTGTCAGGTTAACCGTGTATGGTTTTCGTGGTTTTCTTTTCCCTTCAGCGCAAAGGCAGAATAGTTCCGTCAAAAAGTCCTCCACGAAATTGAGTCCTCTTTTCAACAACGGTTGTAAAATAAAACATAATATTTGGCATATTTCATCGAAACTGTACTAAACAAGCCTGATTATATATTACAGAGACACGTATATGAATAAATTGAGAAACTAGTGCCTAATTCCACTGATCCTATATTTTGAATTTATATGCAACCATATAATATCAATTTTATAGAATTAACGTATTACTATTTTATGCAAAATCTATGACGAAGGCATATAATAACTAGATTTCCAAATAGAAACTATACGAATTTTATAATAAGAGCAAATTACTTTTCTTACAGCTTATGGCTGTATCACATTTCATGGCTTTTCTTTCTTCTTTTTCCAATTCATCCAGAACTGCATCCACTATAGGCACCATCATGGCTGTGGTTGCTGTATTACTGATCCACATAGAGAGAAACATAGTTGTCACCATGAAGCCTAACATTAACCTGAAATTAAAACATACAAAATTAGATATTTCATGCAAGTTTTATTAAAATAATGTTAAAGTATTATTATGTTGTCCAAAGATACTATAAAATCAACATTAATCACATATGTTGTATACACATCAGAGTTGATATTGAGTGTGTTTTTTGCTCAGGATATTTCATTTAATTCTATTACAGAAACACAAAACAATAACAATTGCATAGAGTTTAGCTAGTATAAAAACTCATTTCAAGTGTTGATATTTATTTATAATTAACAATTATCAATTTATTTCTTATGAAAAATATAATATCAAGATAAACTCTTTAGACTTGACATTTCTATAAAATTTCATTTTTTATAATATTTTTTAAATGTTTTATTTCGTTTTGTTCACTATTTAGAATGTTTATAACAGAAATCTAATATATTGTAGGAAAACAAACTTATAATAGCCAACTTACCACCGAGGTCCAGTACCTATGAGTAGCAATACTTTCAAAGCTATGCGTTTGTGCAAGTTGCAGTGCTCTACGGCAACAGCCAAAGTTAAGCTGCCTACATACATCATTATAGTATCCTGAAATTAAAGAAAATTTAAAGGATTATTTCTCTTGATATTTTCTTAAATTGTCAATCCTTTAAATAATGCCACACATTTCATTTGTTTGAAACTTTGTTTGAAAAATAAATAGAAAGTCAAGTTTTATCGAAGGAAATTGGGCTAAATTCTTACCGTGATAAGAGACATTTTAATGTCACAAGTAATCACCTCGAAAGTTTTAACTTTTTAAAATTTTCTATGACTGTCGAGCTTTAAAATGATGCACCACACTTACCATTTGAGTCGTAACTTTTCTCACGGATAGCAGTAATAGTTACAGTTGAGTCATGGTGGCTCAGGGGATAATAGAGCATTCGCCTCCCAATTAGGAGACCCAGGTTCGAATCCCAGCGGTGACATATTATATTAATATTATATTAATAATAATAATATATTATATTAATATTATATTATATTATTATTATGTTATATTAATATTATTATATTAATATTATATTTTATTAATAATATTATATATTAATATTATATTTTATTAATATTATGTTATATTAATATTATATTTTATTAATATTATGTTATATTAATATTACATTATGTTAATATTATATTAAATTATATATTATATTATATATAAGTTTTATAAAAGCAATGTAAAATGCCATGTCTGAAAAAATTTAGTTACAGATACACGAAACATTTTTTTTTTTTTTTTTTGAAATGATTAAACAAATACTTTATATCTCGTCAATGCGAAAAACTATATTCAAGTCAATTTTTAACTCAAATATTATTTATTGAATAATTGAAGCGGACTGTTTTTTAAACAACTTGTTAAAACTTAATGCTTACAAATAAGTTGCGTAAAATTCATGTAAAAAATAAATCCAGTGTGCTTATAAATATGTATTTTTATATGTATTTGTAAAAAACTTTTACACAATTAAGTGCGAGCGTAATTATTTGTATTTAATCACGATTGTTTTTACAAATAATTAAAGGCAAATTTCACTTTTCAAATCAATTATTTGGCTTATCGTAGTTTGTAAAATAAATATGATAATGAAACAGATTTCTGTGATTAAATATGAACGCATATTGAAAAGTGATTTATAGGAAAATTACCCAACATAAGACTTTCTAGAAAATCGAAATATCAGTTTCTCATTGATTGTTAAGAAGGAGCTATAATATCTATATAAGATGATGACAGAATTAATGTGAAACAGATTTTTTTTTTTACTCTATGAGATAATGCGAGTATGAAAACAGCAATTTTTTCTTCCGTTGATTACGAATCATAAGATAATACTTTGAAAAAATAGTTTTCTTTTCCTTGAATTTTTTCTTTTCCCTACAGAAAGATGATTTTATTATCATGTTTACTTTCAACCGTTATATTAGTCTAGATATTTTTCAGGAAGCGTGCCCAAAATTTATGAACTGCTTAAAATACATGAAAAAGCAATTTTATTATTTTAACTTTATTAAAAATTTGAAATCTTAAAATAATTTTTTCAATAATTGTAGTATATATGATAAAAATAATTCTTTTTCGATATAACAAGAAATATTCAAATCTCTAATCGGGTATTGGTCTAAACTTTGCGTCATTTTTTATTCGATTTTTAATAGTATTTAAGACTATAATCCAGCTCCTTAGCTTAAAAAATACCGGATTTAATAAATATTTTGTAAAAAGATTGAACAACTCCGAGTTAAGGTGCTAAACTCCTATATATGGTTCTTACTCTTATATATGGTTATAAACTTCTTCATAAAACTCTTCTAAAGTACTCCAACTAATTTTAAAGTTGTTTTATTTTGTTTCATTTTATAATCATCGTTAAAAAGTTGATCCAATTCTGAGTTTACGACTGTCAATTTTCAACTTCTTAGCCTTGTAATTTTGAGCCCAAACGAAAAAACAAGGACTCTTGTATCAAACACCGGAACAAACTTGGAGAACTTTTTTTATGGAATTAACTCGCATTTGCTTTACGTGGAGAGGAAAACTACGAAAACCTTCCATGGTTAGCCCGACAGCAAGATAATTTTAAGGAATTATGATAATGGTTTGATACTTCTGTACTATATTAACTTTTCGTTTGCTAGGGGAACATTTCTGCGTACCACCTTAGTCCTCGATGTAAACTAGGCACTGAAATGCGTAACCATTTTAAAACTTTACCGTTGATGAATAAACAATATACATCGAAAATAAAAAAAATGTTGGGACCAATTTTGCTGTGAATAAGATAGTAATAATATTTGGATTGTGTGCTATATTATAATGTTTTCATACGGTGGCTACAAAATCAATACAGCGAAAGAAAGTTTTTTCAGTCCCCAGCGGTTGCTTCAACTTAGAGCAGTTAGCAATCAAAGGGTTAAACTTAGCTTTCTTCAGACTGTGTTTTAAGGTCAATAACAAGCAAAATTTAAATTTCATTCAATTTGATTTTCAAGTCACTACTTGAAACAAGGTAATTCTTCAAGTTTTAATTTAATCGTTTCAATTTTCTTTTTTTTCTTTTTAATTTTTTTTAATTAGAAATGCTAAAGATGATTTAAACTAGAAGCATTATAGTTGCGAAAATTGTTCTGCGCTATGTTTGCGTATACGTTTCTTCATCAATATATGAAATTGACGTTTATAAAACAGAATAGTGTGAATTTTTAACTAATTAATTCCTTGTTATCACAAAACTAAATTATTAAAAACAATTACAATAAAAAATTAAATTAAGATTAAAATAATATTTAGGAATAGGATAACAAATAAGTCATAATGAAACAATTTTTTAATAAAACCTTGCAAATTTTTCCTTTTTTTACTAATTACTACCTAGAGATTAACTCACTAGTTTTTTTTTCAATTACAATATGTAAGAAAAACAATTATGTAAAAATTAATGGAAAAATGTTTGTTTCAAAGCTATCCCTGAAAAATACTTTGTAGCTCTTATTTTCATGGACCCGATTTAAAACTGGATATGTATAATTAACTTTTTCTTTCTGATTTGGAATTGTTCCAGGCAAGATAAAAAAATGTAAGATCTTATCAGTTTGTAATTTTGTTTAGAAAAATGTCAAAATAAAAAAGGAGAAAAGAAACCATTATTATTACCTAAATCATTCTACAAGGTACATAAAAACATAAATTTTCGAATCAATTTATACGAGTTTTGAAAGACTGTATAAAAAAACATTCTTTTTCTAAAATTCAAAACCATGATGACCTGCTTTACTCAATGCCTTTTAAGATAACCACATTAAAAAAAAAAAAAAAAAAAATCAGTATAATCATGCGAAAATAATTCAATATTTTAAAAGAGGAACTGACCTTCATGTAGGGAGCACAGGACTCTGTAGTTGACAATACTCCGAGTAATGGGAAGGCAAATACAGGAATAAGAGCTGTCACGGGTAATGGAACAGGTTCTAACATGAAATAAAATGCCATCCAAATAACTACATAACCACATCTTGACACCTGTAAAAAATACAAAAGACTTTTTAATTTGGATTGATTTAATGAGATCATAAGGCTGAATTCAATTCAGTAAGTTAACTTTTCTTTTACCACGTTGAATGCCACGCTAATTTTACATGGCTTGCCCGTCTGGCCAAAATTATTTTCTCAGTATGTATTGTATTAATTTCTTCAAACCATTTTAGTAACGATAATATAAAAAAAAATTAAAAGCATTAAAAATTTACTCGAATTATGTGTTTCTTATAATCTGGGCTTCACCGGTCACCTCGGCGTACGAACAAACTCAGTGCCGGTCACCGGTGACCCTCATGGGGCTACGAACAAACTCAGTGCCGGTCACCAGTGACCCCCACGGCGCTACAAACAAACTCAGTGCCGGTCACCGGCAGCCCCCATGTCATTCAACATGTTAATTAATATTTTTCGGTGAAAAGTTCAGCTTTATTTGCTGTTTTAGTTTTCTTTTACTTTAGCCAATCAAACAACTCGTTTTTGTAGGCACAGGCTATAAAGAAGAGTTGCGCAAATTGAAATTTTATTTTTAATAAATTATTTGCTATACATTTTTGATTTTAAAGACTTTTTCCAGAGATAGTGCTGTTAATTGTTAAAGTTAGAGATGTAGTTTTATCTTTAGTATTTGATTTTATATTTATAAAGTCATTTACTTCCATTTAAGAAACTTCATTCGATTCTAAAACATATAAAAAAAAGAGAGAATAACAATCGATATGTTTCAAGCGCTTCAAAAATAGGCGCTAATTTTCAAGACTTGCCAGATGCCACGATTCTTGAAAATTGACGGTTATTTTTAAAGCTCATGAAGCTTGTCAACTGTTATTTCTTTTTTTTAAATGCATTTTTGGAGCGAATGATGTTTTTTAATAAGATAATATCTTACCGCATCAGTTTCTTGGGATTATTTATTTAGCATAGAAGTAATTTCAACATGATGAAAATGAACTTTCCAACGAAGAAGAACTTATTTTTTAAAATATTCAAAGTTTAAAAGCTTTCTTCTAAATGTAAAGTAATCTAATCTAATAAAAGTAATGTATCTAATCTACTTTATTAAATTTTTCTGACTTACTAATTCTTCTTACCGTATAACCCTTACAATTATGTTTTTCTTAAAACTTGACCCTATACACCGAAGTCACTTTACCTCTATATTTATCAATGCCATATTCAAAATTTAGACTCAAGTATTTTTTTTATTAAACATAGCACTTCCCACCATTATTATATTTGATTTTGTAATACCATTTTTGAAAGGTTTTTATTTTTCATATACTTATCTTTCTGAATATGATGCTTGCCTTTTAATGAATTAAAAAAAAAAAGAGTTTGCTGAAACTTAATTTCAGAAAAAAGAACCCAATTAATAGCAAAATAGTAGCATGTAAATAAATAAGCATCAAGTTAAGAGTAAATATCATTGGACCATGAAAACAATAAAAAACTAACTGAAGCGTGCAATGACGCTATCAGTGACTATTGCACTTCTTGGTACAATCAGGGGATTAAAGCAGATTTTTTTAGCCAAGTTACACGAAATCAATTATTTCTGATAAGTCCCTAAACTTTCGTTTTCTTATAATCTTGGAAATATCTAGACAAAGATTTTAAAAAGGTAATTCTATATCACTTTTAAGAAAGATTAAGTCATACGTCACGAACTTGATAAGAGAGAGAGAGAGATTTCTTCTTCTAGTTGAAATTAAACTCATTGCCATTTTTCTTGAAAATCAAGAGGATTCCGAGTTGAAAACTCATTTGCAACTTTTTTAAGGCTATTGATATAAATGGCTTTTTTACGTCAGAGTATAGAGAGAGTAAAAATGAAACATAAAAATTATATTTTATGAAAAAATTGAAACATTTCTGTCATTGCAATTTATGCGTCGAATGTTTGAATTTTTCACAAAATTCATTTCAAATGTGTGCTAATCAAAGAAACTTTTTAATAATGAATTCATAGTTAGTGAATAAAAACTATTCTGAATAAAACAAATTTTAATTTATTACACATAATTTGTCTGTAAGACTTAATAATAATCTGTAAAATCGTCAATCTATCCGAAAGTAATGCAACACATGAAATGTAATAAACAAAACGTAATAATGCCAAACAAACTGTAAACGTAACAAACACAATGCAAATGTAATAAATACAATTTAAAAGTAACAGACAAAATACGAATATAACAAATAAACTATAACAAATAAAAGATGAATTAACATATAAAATGTTAATTTAGCAAAAAAAAAAAAAAAAAAAAAAAAAAGACAAACACTGTAAAAATGTAACAAATGTGATAAAAAACTTTGCCACTCTGAATAAATTTCGAACCTGATCTGGAATTTTTATAGACAAAGTTGCAAGCTTATTTCAAATATGTGAACAATGAAAACAGAATTGTTAAATCTCAGAAACTGTTACAACATTTGATCTTTAATAACATTTTAAATAAAGTCCTTAAAGGAATTCCTCTCTTGAATAAGAATAGGTTAATTTTTAAAAGTAGCAAAGTCAGACACAAAAAAAGCATATATTTTTTAGCCAACACTCTTCGTTGTTTGCGTATTCCTGAAGTTTCTGAATTCTCGAAGAAAATTTCTGACAACAGTTTATTCAGGAGACTGGTTAAAAAATGATTCCCGTAATGCTTAATTTACTATATGCACTTTTTTTATTCAATTACTGTGACTAAGCAAACTGTTATAAATCAATATAGTAGTGGGCAAATAGATACCCTTACTTATTTGAATAATGAGCAGTCTTCATAAAACTGATTTTTTAGATATCCAAGAAGTCCAAAACATAATAAAAAATAAGTTGCAAAACCCCTGCAAAATCAGAGCAAGAAACTATAGACAGAATATGTCAGAAAGCTACTAAGCAAGTGTTGTACTCCAGGAATACTTTCCAAATTAATTTAAATAATTTAAGAAAATATTCGCATCATATTTCTATTAATAGTCTTGGATACAATATTTAGTGCAATGCATATGTCCAGAAAGCTGAGTATAAAAATTCTTGGAAATGAAACGAATTACACGCCATAGCTGAGTGTTGAAAAAAATATTTCTGACTAAGATAGAAAAAGATAAGAGAAAAATAGATAAACTGCACGTGGTAACTACTTTATTTCATCGTTAATGATGTCTTCTAACTTTTCATTGTCACAAATCCTTGCATAGATCTCAATTAAGGGAAAAGTTACGTCGCACTTTAATGCAACTTTATCCACAAACATGGGCAGAAAATGAATTAAGATTACGCCATTTCGTATAGAGTAATATAAATTTGTGAGCGCACCATATCTTATATCAGACACGTTTTTAAGATCATTAATAATAATCCTTTTTTTTCACTCTTAATAATACTCTGTTTAAAATTCTTAACGTATAAAAAATACATAAAAATGTTGCATAGTCAATGTCATATTATAAATAAATAATAGTTTTAAAAATATTAGGCTAATATTAGGCATTATAAATTATATTAAGTAAATAAGTTAATGAAAAAAAATAGTGGTACAAACTAAGTCTTGCGGGAAAAAAAAAACAGAAAAAGAAAGAAATAATTAGAGGTTTTATTGTTTCTTGAGATCATGGTTCTATAAAGTAACACTAGCACGAAAAACACAGTCTTTGGGGTGGGCTTATTTATTTGAAAAACTCACTTTTACCAAAATTTACTTAGTACTAAATCCTTTACATTTACTTTAAAATTAAATTAATTGCAAATTATTCGCTTCCAAACGAACACTTTTATACAGCAGGAGCTATGTTAACCTGATCATCTTCTTTAGCTTTAATTGTTATATAAATTCGCTAAATTTTCTTGATGTATAAAATCAAAATCCATTCCATTTCGAGTAAGACAAGCCCTCAATTAACTAATTCTCTTAAGTGACACATTCTATATTCCGTTTCACAAATATTTTAATTCTTTCACAATAGTTTTCTTACTTAACACAAAGACAGGCACGAAGCCAAGTAAGACATGAAAAAACTAACTGTTCATCGAAGTTCTGAGGTACACAAAATAAAATTATATCACGGTTACAATAAAGTACACGAACAAATAATAAATCTAAGTTAAGTAAAAGACGAATACTAGAAAGAAATATATTTTAAAAATTTTGATGAGCTATACAGCACTGTACTTAATTAATTTCTCGTTTATTAACATTCTAAATTATATGGAGAACTACCACGCCATTTTGCTTTTATACGATCACCTGGCGCTGACGTCATAGGTCGCATGTCTCCGTATCCGTGAACTCTTTCTTAAAGTGCAAGTAACCTATTTTCAACCTATTGACAAAAACGGTTCAAAAGGTTTGCATTATAATTTATGCATCAAAAATTTCTTTTAATTTCAGATATGTAAAAAATTTCTCAAAAATATGATAAAGTCCGAAATAAACAAAATACATATTTTAATTTATGATAAAAAAGCATTAGGAATAATGCTAACGTTTAACTAATATCTTGTAATCAAATATTATTGAATCAAATGATAATTTATATGGAAATCGTAATTCTGTAAAAAGTATAAATAATCATTCAAAACCGAAATTAATAAACAGTGTTCAATATTTTTTTCCTGAATTTAATTGTCCTTAAACAAAAATGAATCATGCGCTATTGCATCAAATCGATTATTTTCTATCCAAACCACCTCCTTAACGCAATTAAATGTCCATTTAGTTATAGAAATTTGTGGAGAAGAAGCATACATCACTTTTCGTTTAATGGGAAAGGCCATATTAGTGATTCAGATCAAGACAACATTTAGAACGCTTAGAGGGAGAGGATGATGGTCGATGTCATGATCTACGTCATCAATAACCTTGTCTATACTAATATAGATTTGGTTAGACACGCGCAACTTTGCGCCTAAATCTTAATTATTTATAAGCAGTACGATCAACACATTAAAAAAACGTTCCATGCGAAATTATACGCAAATTATACGAAAATAAAAAATATTAAAAAAAAAAATTCACAGTGGCATTTTTTAAGGCTGATTTTAATGTTAAGAAACTTAATTATTTGAAAATATTTTAAATAATTGATTGAAAATATTTTCTAACCTAATTCCAAGTATTCGAAAATGTATTTCAAAAAATTCGACCAGATAACATATTTAAAGTCACAATTTTTTTTGTTTTTTCAAGATAAAATACAAAATTTTTCGGTATGACTTCTTTGTAATTTCGGATATTGCATCCGTTTAAACCTAGCGTTTATGTTGAGTTAAAGTATTTATTTTAATTTTATCTGTTTTTTTTTTTTTTTTTTTTTTTTTTTTTTTTTTGTTTACAAATTGAAAAAAAGTTTCCTTTTCTGCCTTTTTAGACTCGATTTTTCGTTAAATTAAACTAATCCAATAGCTTTGGGGGTAAAGTTAAAATATTATTGTTTACAATAAAACAACGAAGAAAAAAAACTGATAGAAATTTCTTTCGAATTTCAAATCATCAATTAAAGTATGGGAAAAACTGAGCTTGCTTGTTCTTCGTAGATCTTAAATAGAAAAAATATTTTAACGTGAGAGAAAGGAAAATAGTTTGCATGCCTTACATAATTTCGCCATTTCATCACATGACACATGACTGAATAGCAATAAACAACAGATAAAAATACCTCAGGAAAGTAAAACATAAGTCTTTCTTAACTTATAAAAGAAGTGTAAAAACTTTTAACACTGCTGTATAACAGTTTTCTGATCAGTTTTTTTTTTTTTTTCAAATCCTCAATTCGTCTTTATCGATTATCATTATTATGTATCTTAATTGTGTCTTTTTTTCAATTTTCTTTTAAATCAATTTATCTCTTAAACGTTTTTTTACTTAAATTTGCTTTATTATGATAGGATTTTAGTCTTTCATAATAATTATTGTTCTAAAATATCAAACAATGCACTGAATGCAATTAGTTTCGAATCTAAAAATGTACACATAAAGATACAAGCTACGAAGAACATTAATCTTGCTTTGTCGGTACTTGTTAAAAGGAAAAAAAATGAGAAAAAAAAATATTGTTTCCCTAATTAAATCATTCCGACTTATTACTTTTCTTAAAAATAGGATAACATTTCAAGATTTTCAGAAATATAATTTCAGCAAAAGTATTTTATAGAAGTTAGTTTTTGATGACTATCTCCGTCGTTGAGCAACTGACCTAATTTTGAGTTTAAGACAACCAACGTTCAACTCCGTAGCCTCGGAATTTTGAACCCAATTTAGAGAGCAAGGGAACTCCTGAATCAAGTATTGGGAGAAATTTGCTTACGGGGAGGACTTTTTCATGGAACTGGCACGTATTTGCGTTACATGGAGAGGAAAACTACGAAAACCTCACATGGTTAGCCTGCCGGCAAACAGACTTTAACCCATGATCAGTCTACCACCAAGGATATTAAACGTAAGCACTGAAGTCAGTGCTAGCCGGGTGCAGAATGCAAAATTTTTATCGGCCATCCATCGCAGGGGCGGATTAAGCGTACGCGGGGCCCTAGGCCATTCAAATTTTTGGGGTCCTTAGATTAAAATTTTTTCTCGTATATTTCTTATTTGTTCAAATACAAAAGTATTTATATATCTTTTCATTTAAGAAAGCATATTTAAAATAAAAATAAATAATATCCCGGACCTCTTAAACAGTGACAATTTCAATATATAAAATTTGATTGAAAGTGACCAGTTGTATGAGTTTTTTCTAGAGTATATAAAACAATAAACAAACACTTACCTTTGAGTAAAATATTTTGTAATTATTTATTGATAAAATAAAATTACGGACACTAAATAATTATAAAACACTAAAAAAATTATGAGACACTTCAGTTGAGGCACTGAATAATTTCTTTTTCATTTAAAACGTCTCAATAATGTCAACAACATTTTGCTTCTTGTTTAAACAAGTCTCAGCTCGCTATAGTACTGTTTTCAATTTTTTCACGCGCAAATCAAAAGGACGAATTTGAACTTAAAAAACATTGATAAATATTATGATACATAAACTATAATTATACTTATAAATAATAACTAAAATAAGTAATAATTATAAATATGTAAAAAAGTATGTAATAATTATGTAAAAAAAATTATCGTACTTTATTAATATATATTTGAAAGTGATTTTTTTTTAAAAAAATTCATTGTTTTTCTTAATTTTTTAAAATTTATTTTCAAGAAATTTTTTTTAAGGGAGCCCCTAATTATTGGGGGCCCCAGGCCATGGCCCAGTCTGGCCCGATGGGTAATCCGGTACTTATCCATCGCTGGTATTCGAACCTGGGTCACCTTATTGGGTGGCAAATACTGAGGCACCGTGGATCAACTCGAACTATTACTGCTATTTATGAGTGTGGTTTTGATAATTTGTTGTATATCTTTTCATCTTGTGTTTTCTAAAGGTCTGGTTTCTTAAGAAGGACGTTTTTACTTGTGTAAACGTTTCGAAAGCCCTGCATAACGACGTAGAAAAAAGTGGTATGTTAGAATCTAGCCATAGAAATTGCGCGTTAGCAGAAGTACTGAGATAAGGAATATGAAGAAAAAATATATAAAATATTTTATTGTTTATGAACAAATAAGCTCTTTTCATATAAACATGTGTATTTTTTAAAATAAACTATCGCCATTTAAGATAAATATCACATAAATGAGCTCATAAACAAGCCCTATGTAATTATTTTTTTAAACGAGAGGTTAAAAAAGAAATTTCTTTTTAAATTTCAAATAGTAATTTGACATATATGATAGGTTTTAATTGAGCCATGTTTAGTGCTCACACAATAGAAAAAAAAACAATGTTAGTATTTAATAGTAATGACGTCTCTAAAATATACAAGAGTTAATATCTAAGTTGCATCTCTCATATTTAATAAAAATAAAATACATTTAAGATAACGATGAAAATTATTTCATTGGATAAATTTTACAGTAAAATTTTTTATGCATTTTGAAATGTCTATCTATAAAATAAACAGAGATATGATTCGAAAGTGAAACGTATTAACCTTGTAAAATAGGTTTAATTAAAATGCCAAGAATTTTTTACGTATGGAAATTTGATAACAAACTAGTTGAAACCACATTCAGTCTCTTAACTATTTCAGAAGGAATAGACGCATATTTTTACAGAATAAAATTTCGTAAGAATGGAGTTACATTTATAAGCAGTTAAATCAACAAATAACAAAACCATGAATTATATTCTATGTACTGTAATCTTCGAAATCAAAATTTAAAACTGTTCTCTAATTGTTCCATTCTCGAATCATTTAGAATGCATCTAATACCGTAGAGCGTAAATAAATAAAATGCACTGAGCGAAATGCTAATATATATTCATATTCGAGAGGATAACCGATAATATGTTGATTAATTCAAACGGGCGATATTTGAAGTTAGGAAATGGGGGAAAAAGCGACATTTTTCTAAATACTTTTCTTAAGGAAGAATAGAATTCTTGACCATGAAAATAAGGACGAGGAAAGTCGCAATCTGAAAAATATTGTCCTAATAGTTAAGATAGTAGTTATAAGCTGTGTCCCTTTATACTAATTAAATTTTTTGACATTTCACCATAAGCCAGATAGCCTGGTACTTTTCCTCCTTTAAATGTAACACTCATCTTAGCACTCCATTTTTAAACTCGTTTATCCAAAGAAAGTTCTATAGTTAAAAAAAATAATTTTTTTCTAATATTTTAATATGTTTAATTATTTTTTTTTAACTTTTTATTCAAAGTATATACATTGCAAAAATTGTAGTGTAATAAATATCTCTCCGGATTCGATGTTGAGTAATTCAAAAGAATTATGTAAAGAAACATTTTTCTTAAGATTTAAAACCCAAATCGAGCTTTCATATGCGCTTTAAAGGGTATACGAAAGCTCTAAATATCTAAAATTAATAAAACTTACACCAAGATCACGCGCCTTCACACCATGTGTTAAATATTTTCGCTTCCAAAAACTTCAATGTTGGCGCGTTTTGAATATCGTCCGTATTTTTTGACAATGGATAACGAGTTCGTGAGTGTTTGTGGTTATCTTCAATGCTTATTTTCATTTACGGAAACTAAAGTTCAACGTTAAAATATGTTTAAATTTTTTTAGCTACATAATGAAGATATTTATATTTTAATTTTTAACTCTCTTAATTTTATGAATTTCTCTTAAATCTATCTGCTTCTGTTCTGTGAAGCCCAGTTCGAATTAGTTTGGATATTTTCTTTTTGCTAAGCGTATGTTTGATTAACAAGCTAATTTTATTTTAAAAATTAGTGTATGTATGTAAACTAAATTTATAATTTCTTTTTAATATTGTCTCGTAAAAATATCTTTACTGATTACTATGTGTATCATATCTTACTGTGATTATAAATGTTTGTGCTGAAGGTCGCTATGGTTACAGCTATTTTACACAATGTAGTGAAAAGGAACTTTCTAGATATTTCACAGAAGCAGGAATTAGATGATACAGTTGAAAGGCACTTTGATGTACTGTATAGTTGCCACCATTCTTGTTGTACAGATGTACGAAATTTTATCATAGTACATGAAACTATTTCTGCAAATCAAAACATTTTGCTTAAAACCAAATAGCTAAAAGTCTGAGTACAAAAATTTTGCTTTGAAACGATTTATTATATTAGAAATAAATCGTTAGAAATTATCCTTGGAATTATTATTCCAAGGATAATTTCTTTCAAAATATATTTATTTTAAGAATATAATTTTATTAATTTTAATAATGTGAGAAAATATTTTAAATGATCCGGTATACATTTTCTTTATTTTTTCAACCATGTAATTTTTGTACTATGACAAAAATTCAAAATTTGAGCACAATAGATCAAATAGCTCCAGAAAAAAGAAAATTTAAAAATGTGATTTTTTTTTGTAATTTTACTGCACATATCCAGTTTAGTCTATTCTGCTCAATCATTTTTACATATAATTACATTGCATGAAAGAATGCAGTACCTTGAAATTCAAAATCTTTTGTTTATCATTGAAATAAATAATAAAAAATAATAAAAAATTAATAATAATAATCTCTGAAATTTGTATAAATATTGCGAGAATTAATTTTAGAATAACTACGAGTTTTATATTTGTATTTAAAAAATGATTCAATATAATAATTTAAATATTGTGTCAAAATGCGCAAAAAGTAAAATTTACATTAAGGCGCCCAAGCGTACTATTGATTTCTTTACTTAACTCCAGGGATAATACTTTCCTGATTGCTTCTACCCAACACATTTTAAAAAGAATGTCTGTTCATTATAAGAAATATATTTTTGCGTCCGAATTTTGATGCATAAAATATCGTTAGTATTAACTAATAAGCATATTCAATTTGGAACTATTATTATTGCAAGTTAATAGGTGTTAATCTGTTTATTATATCATAATTTATTAAGTTTCTCACGATTTTACTTAAATACAACTCGTATACAATAAGATACAATATATTATTAGTAAAATAAATTATGCAAAATAATAGCAAAATTGTTAAATAAATTCTAGAAAAAAGAACAAAATATTATTTTAAATATCAAAACATTTAATGGACACGTTAAAGAAGTATATAATTTTTTTTTCTTCATAAGTATAATTCAATAACTCAAGATATAGTCAGTAAAAAATATTTCATGTGCAAAAATAAATTAATTAATCAATAAATAAATTTCTAATACTTGACTTTGTACTATGAGAGTTATTATAACAAATTATTCTTATCAAATTTGTAGATTTCACTTTTGGCATTTACGTGCTAGGTGATGAACGCAGAGAAACTTCAACTTCGTATTTTATTTCGCAGAAAAAATTAACTTCATATTGAATGGGTGATAATTCAGACATTATCACAAAACAAGCATCTTATATGATTTCATTAACATACTGTGTGGTGAATATTTTCTTGCCCGGCACAAAAAAAAAAAAACTAATGAATATTTATAGCATTAATATTTCTAAATCTCTGACTTAAAGTTTATTGACTGTACTATAAATCTCTTATAATTTATGATCTAGCAAGGAAATCTGCGAATTGCATTTTTATGAGATAATGGTTTTCAAAAGCATGTGAAAAATTGCTGAAATCCGTTGAGTTATCAGAATTCATTATATTCTTTCATTCTGTCAAGACAAGTGAAAAGTTAGTAAGGAAAATATAGTATTAACTAAACTTGCAAATAAATAAAAATTAAAAGTTTCAACGATTTGTAGCTGTTCAGCAAATTTAAAACTCATATTTCAGTTTTTTGATATTGGTATTCATATTTTATAACTTTGAAAATGAAATACACCTTACGGTTTGCACTAGAAAATAAGGGAGATTGTATTGACTCTTTATTTTCAGTACAGAGAGCAATAATTTTAAAACAAATCTGAAAATTTATTGGAAATACATTATATGTTTGTAAATTAATTTTTTTTTACGAATAAATGCTGTATGAATGGTCACATACACAGCACATATTACCATTGCTACTGTATCATCTAAACGCTGAAATTCTCCACTACAGAGCACAAATATTTGTAGCAGCAATTGGCGACGTTAAGTTCAGTTGGTTACAGAACATCAATAGTTTTGATAGATGCGATACACAAAAATATCTTATTATGTAAAATTTACAGAATATTTTAATTATAAAATTATCTGAAATTGTTTTGTATTGTCTGCAAAGTAGTAGGGTAATTAACCACGGCGAAGTATTGTTAAACAAAAGTTAAACATGCTTGACATGTGACGCGTATTGTAATGGTGCATATGACATGTATACTGGTCTTCTAAAATAAGAAAGAAAATTGCCAATCACTAGCGAAAATCGAAATTTTAATAAACTATTATCAGAATGCTATTTGGTGGTATGTTTCATTGATATTACCAGCAGAATTGCTAAGTATTAATATGTTGCGGGGTGCTTTGCAGGCGTTGCGGCATGTAAAGCAAATACATGTATTAGCTGCGACTTGGACGGCGAGCGTTGATTTGCGGAGAAATTGCGTAACAATTTGCAGGGTCTGTGGTAGCTCAGGGTATAGAACGTTCGCCTTCTAATGAGATAAACCAGGTTAGAATCCTAGTGATGGCTGGTCGATTCGAATTCCGACCCTCACCGTAAAAGTGCTGACGTAAAATATCCTCAGTAGTAGACGGATCATGGGTTAGAGTCCTCTTGCCGACAGGCTAACGGTGAGAGGTTTTCTTCTCCATGTAACGCGCATGCGAGTTAGTTTCTTCAAAAAACCTCCATGAATTCAATTTTCTCTTAATGCTTGATCCAGGAGTTACCTTGTCTTCTGGATTGGGTTCCAAATTGCAAGGCTACGGAGTTGAATATTAGTAATTGTAAACCTTAAAAATTGGATCGGTTGTTCAGTGACGTTTATAAATTAAAATAAAACAATTAGCAGGACTAATAGCGACTATGTTTTACGAGAGAGAGTTCAGGACATTATTGAACTGAATACAAGAATCCGAGGCATACGATCCAAAAGTCCAATTACAAAAACAACTCAAACTTTTTGTACGAAATAGAAAGATCCTTTGTTTAGTAGGGGTTTTGGTAGGTACTTCTCATATCCCCAAAAGACTTTTCTTATTAATAGGGATGATCTTCTAGCTCAATTAATAGACAATAGACAAATACATTAAGTTCGACACGGATATATAATTACGCATAAAATCCCTTAAAACACAAGACTTTGACCCTTAAAATGCGTTGGATAGGAGGATCTTTAAAATGTAGTCCTAATATCTTAAGCGAAAAAGCAGCCGAAAGGCTTTCGAACCACTGATTGAGTGCCAGTTCGTGAGAAGCTGATGGTCATTATATCAAAAGTTTTTCAGATATTTTTTCCAAACAGTACAACGCTCTTAAATTATGTTGTGACAAAATAAAAAATCATCAATAATATAGCAAAAAAACACATACCAATATCTACTAAAATATTACTAACGTCACAATGTCAAAACTTTGTTTGCATATTGAAAAATTAGAAGCCAAAATATAAAAATCTTTTTATACAAGAATTTTGTTTGAATGCGAATTAGCTCATGGTCAAGATTACAATTTTCGAGCTTTTCCAAAGTACAATAAATATTAAACATTCTATAAAAAGCGGATGTTGTCAATAATTACAAAATATTAGAGGTGGCTCAAAGAAAGAACCGTCCCAACGGGTAATCTTCATTTATATAAACACTTTCTATCATAGCAAAGAAACAAACTGCTCCGGATACCAAAAAATATTTAAAAAACGGTAGAGAATTCGAACTAAAATTTGCAGATTTAAATTAATTTTGCCATCTTTTTAAACTGCTCAACACGGTTTCACCGTACTAAAGTATGGTATCACATAAGCATTTGAAATACTTAAAAGTAGTTGTGAGTAAAAACCATGTAAATAGAATTTACTAAATCAAGAGTCATACATTAAAAGACTACCAGTCGAAAATATTTATCCGCTGTCCAGAGCAAGTTGGTATCTCTATCAAAGCATACATATAGATACAGATTGTCCCAGAATTATTAGAGCAAACTTTAAGGGGACATCACAAGGATTCATAATTGCATCGCAACCTATAGTCGGAAGCGTTGTGGAAAAGTAGTAAGACAAGTACAACGAGCAAAGAGACCCAAGGCTGAGGTCATGCGATGCTTGCATACACCGTCGGGGCATGGATTGGCTGACTCGCTCAAATACACCTGGATTTTGTTCGATAACTGCAGCAGAACAGACTTTTCTTGCAACTAGATTCATTTCGGAATCCACTAGTGTTGCGTACACAGCACTTTTCAGTGTACCCCCCCCCCCTCAAAAAAAAAAAAAAAAAAAAAAAAAATCCATGCTGTCTAAATTAGGAGAGCGTGGTGTCCCGGGAAACGGTACAATCCATCGGTGACTAAACACCTTATTCAAGTGTCCACGAACACATCTGTCATAATGGGGAGATGCCCGATCATGTTAAAACTACATATGAAGCTCTGCATGTTGTGTCACAAGCTCAAGTAAGCTTGGTACCAACTCCTGCAAAAAGATGAGATAATTTGCAGATGTTAGAGGCGATAGCGATGAGTGAGATCCGAACAAGAGGTCACCGACGACACCGGCCCAAACATTTACTGAAAAGTGATGTTGGAAATCTCACCAGCCCAAAAATGCGTTATGTGGTAACTGAAGAATACACCATTCCTCGTGAAATACGCATCATCCTTAAATAAAACGCAGGATGGGACATGCGCGTCTTGGCGACATATTGGTTGAGATACCACTGTGCAAAATACACACGCGTAAGATGATTTGTGGGGATGATGCAAATTTAATAAACATCCGGCGGTCTGGTGTATCGCTGTGTGGGTACCTTTCGCGATAAAAGCTTTCTGCCGCTCTTACGTTTCCCTCTATCAATCAGTACAGCATGAACATACCTGTATAGCATGAGTACAGCAGTACGGCATGAGCATACCTCTATCAATCATACAGCATGAGCGTTACACTCTTGTGCGGGCGATGGCTGCTCATATGACTGTGGCAAAATGTATGTCTTTTTCCCTCAAAGCTCATATGAACAAGAAGTTTCTGACCCTGGGCTGATATGCAAATATGAGTCCTTCTGATGTCCCCTACCTCCCCTTAAAATTTTCCCCAATAATCCAGGGGCTGTTCAATAATCCTTTGCTGTATACGAATTCACTACTGATGGCTTCAATTTACTAAGCAAATACTGTAGCAAGTTTCGATAAGTCATCTATTATCCTACATTGTTCGAATTTTGGACAAAAATGTAACAACGGTAGTGCCATAATCCTTTCACTTTCAAACAAATCTGCTTATCTTGATACTTTGAGTCTTTTTTCATTCAAATGAATGAATGATTATCTTGTAAATAAATAATCGCAGTTCTGTCTTTGCTAATCTTGATTAGTCTGTAGAAGAGCTATCTTGATTTGGAACAAGACGATGTGATCAATATAAACATTTAAATGAAGCTCTAAGGCGAAAAGTTATGTTTAAAACTTATCTTCTATAACGTCAGCTTTGCATGCATATAAAGACGGGGTTTTAACAGGAGGCTAAGCTCTACATAAGGGAAACAATGCTCACTGCTATGTTTCTTAGCAATTATTAGCTTGTTGCAGCTTGCTAATAACTATTCGCTGTATATCTACATAGTTCTAAGTCAAATTTCCACGAAATTTAAAATTTTACACTTTTTTCTAGCTTATGCTCATTTTATTATATTATTATTCGTTTAACTTTTTTTAAGATTCTTATTTTATTATATTAATATTCATATCTCTTTCTTTTAGCAAAAAAATCATTACAAAATTTTTGAGTTTTTAAATTATTTATAGCATATTTGGTACAAATACATACATAAATCGGAATAAAAACTCTAATAAATTTTAACATTAAGTATCAATTGGTAGTCAGCCACTTTAATCGGGGATGAAAAGCACTATTTTAAAATGTGAGATAAACAACTTTCTCAGACATTTTTTAAAAATATTTTTCGTGCGAAAAAGAGAGAAAAATTACATGATTTAAATGCTAAAATGCGCGAACTTTCCTTATTATTATATTAACTATGCAAGAGCTTTCTTTACATAGTGGCAAAAAAATGACAACTGAATATAGACTACATCAACACTATTGTTACATGAAGGGTATTTTTTTAGATAATTGTTTGAAACTCACATATTTCTAACTGTATAAAAAGAGCTTTATCAGTATAAAAATAACAAATGAGAATATTTACATCAAAGCGAAAGAAATTTCTTACAGTATACACTTCGCACGAATTTCATGACATTTGTACGCCTTCTGTTAAAATACTTTTCCTCGTTCATTGAAATATCAGATGTCATTCTTTTGTTTAAAAAATAAAATGTGTGGCACCTTAGTTTTGCAAAAATGTATTTTATCGAAGGCATGCTCTAGTCCATTCCTTTGTCACGAAATGGGATATTATTCTAGAAGTTTCAAATTATAATTATATTAACTATGTAGAGATACTTTTATTGTTTTGTGGTTCAAGGAAGATGAATAACAAATTAAAACTTTTAAAGCAAATTTTAAATGATCAGTTTTATGATGTATTATAAACAGTTTCTAATGGAGAACTAAAAAAAATTTTTTTTACCACTAGGGGTTTATTTTTCGCAATACCCCATGATTGGTCCTCAACCTTTTTCGTTCCTCAACAAAGGATCAATCATCCTTTGAGTTATCCAATATGAGTTAAAATTAAAAATTATTAAAATACAAAATTTCAGAATTTTTTATCGAATTAACACATATTTGATTCCAGAGTATTATTTTTAGATTCTGATGGGATAAATTTAAACCTAACGTTCTAAATGATAAAGAATAAAGTTTTTCATTTTCTAACTGAAGTTTCTAATCATCAAAGTACAAGAAACAGAGATGAGTTTGGGCTTGCTGTTGGAGGACCGAACCCGCCCGAAGAAATCTGAGCCCGAGATAAATAAAGCTAGAGTCCACCTGAGATATACATCGGATTAATTCCAAATTTTGCGGTCTCGCTATTAGGCCATTGATGCTTAAACAAGGAAATTAGTGATTACAATATTTTTATCTCAACAATTAATAAACTTTACAGTTTTTTGTATTTAATAACTGGACCAAAAATATCTTCAAGAGTAGTAAAAGATTTCATGAAAATTTTATCATGTGTCCGAGCCCTCCCGAGCCTGAAAACTTTTTTCAGTAAAAAAGCCAAAGCAGTCTCATTTCTAACAAAACACCATGGAAAATTCAATCAAATCAACGTTTTATATGCGCCTGAAACACGCCTTGCAGCAATATCGGTTATATCCAAACTCCCAAATGGTGCTTCTGATCACGAGTTTAGTTATTGTTGTTTAGCGTTATTGTGCCTGCATGTCTTCACCTGTGATTATACACACAAAATTTCTGATTGAGTTTTGAAAATGAGATGACGGTATACTATAATAAATCAAAAACGAATGCGATTCTTTGTCATAAAAAAGCCAAAGTCCTTATTTTTTAATTTGTTTACCATGTTCACTTCTTGTTTTCTAGGATTTCAATTTTTCTTAAAATCAAAGTTTTCAGCAGTTACTGTCGGAACATTATTTAAACATTTCATAATAATATTTTCTGATAAGTAATTGTTATTTTATTAACATTACATAAAATAACCAACATCAAATTCAATCACTACGAGAGTTTTATTTTTTTAAATTTATTATTTTTAGTTATAAAAATTTTCTGAGTGAAATTTTTCAAAATTATGAGTTTCACAACTTTCAAGTCAGTTTCAAAATGTACCAAAATTTCCCGAATTATTTTTCTTTGATCATTTTTTGAAATCCTAGTCATATAAATCAAAAATTAGTTTCAATCACGTAAAAGTAATTTCAAATATAATTCAATTAAATTTTGATTTTAATTTTTTTTTAATACACTTTAATCGAACTAAATATTTTTTGCCGATTTGCAGTCTAAAAAATAATTAAGGTTTGGGTGGTAGCAAAACCAGAGTAAGTTGAAAAAAGTTGAAAACTCCAAAGTTGAAAGAAAAAAAAAAGAAAAAAGAAAACAGGCAAATATAAAAAAAAAAAATTAAAAAAAAAAAAAAAATCCCTTCGCGTGTCCTTGCTTTCCTTATATTGTGCTTTCTACTACTTCTTTCTATTTTTCTTCTACTATTATATTTTTCTACTATATCTTTCTACTATTTTCTTTCCTTTTTCTACTACTGCTTTCCTTATAAAACAGACTGTCTTAATGCTTCTTAAATTCAAGAGTTTTGGCTCAATTTGGCTAAGTGTTGCAGAAAATTAGCTTTTTCTGAAAGTTTGTTTTGGAGATAGCAAGATCTTTGGAGGATAGTTGCAACTGACTGACACATGAATAGAGTTAAAACTGATTAGTCGTTGAGTTAGCCGTTGAGTTTCAAGTATTGCAAATCTCTGACCATCTATCTACAATGAGATTTTTTTTTTATTCAAATTTATTTCTTCCGTTCTATAAAAACCATGTGTATCAGAAGTTAGCAACAAAGAAATTAATAGCTGGATAAGAAAACATGGTCCAAACATCTCGTTTGTAAATAAAAGGAAAAGAATCCGATGGTTTGAATAATTTATTTAATTCCTTGATATAATCTGTATTAAATTTAAGATACTTCAATTCTTTTAGTTATTTACTTCGAACAGTTAAAAGTTTATTTTAATTTTTTGGCTTTTTAACTTATCAAACTGAAGTACTAAAAATATTAACAGAATTTAATTGGGACACCCAAAATAATCACTTACGATAAATATACAAACCGTACAATTTCGGTTCGGTATATTCTGAAAATTTCTGTGTTTAACCTTTCAATTAAAATATGTTATTTTGTAGTGAAAATATTAGAGCTATCTATAAACGTATTTAATCAATTCTGAAAGTTCTACTGATGTAGTTTGAAGTGCTCAAATAGTCCTAAATTTAAAAAACTGAAATGCTCGAAATAATGCGGAGTTATAGTAAGAAAATATTAGAAACTTTTAAATATTTATAAAATAGTGAAATAGAAAAAAAGTTTTTTATACTAGGGCATACCTTCCCTTATGTGATAGCTTACAGTTTTAGTCGCATTTTCTTTATACCTTTTTTTTGTTTGCAGTTTAAGTAATGCTTGACCAACCTAGAAATCACAATCACAACATTAACTGGATTAACAAATTAAGCAATAAATATTTCTAATATTATTAAAAAATGAAATTTCCAATTCACAAACAGTCAAAAGACATCTTTACTGCTCAGGTTTAGATTAATTGGATAACTCTTCTGAAACTATTTGACAATGATAACTACGTTATTTTTATGACCTTGAAACTTTCGTAATTAATTAAAATTCTTTTGAGATAATGTTTTTTGTAGTTTAAAAATGTAAAAATATTTACAAAGATTCATATATTGTGCTTGCAACGTCTTTTTATTTTCTTATTATTTTTTGCGCATCTCATTTTTTCTATCTTCATGAAAGTAAATAAATGGAACAAGAAATAAAGAAACTGAACATGCATTTAGACTAACGTAAATCGGTGTGTATTCTAATTATTGAACAATATCATACAGTAACTAATTTTACAGAGAATATTTTTTGTGTGAATCGATTTTTAAATAGGGGACCCATTGATATTTTACTTATCTTCTAAAATGTTGTCTGAAACTACAAGGACAGCAAATTATAATATATTTGAAATTTAATTCGTGCTACATTTATTATAGAATATAGAATTATTTAAAAAAAGGTTGTAATTTATATAACCTTACTGGAATCCTAGACTTCGCGACATATTTCGATGAATAAGGAAAACATTCGTTTTTTAAAAAAGAATCAACTATACGACGTTGCAAGAGCATTGGATTTGATTGGACCAGTGGCACGTCGTCTTATGCTGACATGCTCTCAGCAAATTAAATGAAAGAATTTTTACTTTTGTTTCGCTGACGAAAAAAATTTTCTGCAAGTAACAATGTTTATTATTCTTTCATAAGTTTCTTTAAATATGAACAAAAGAAAAAGTATATTTGTTGCGATTTTTAGATATCATTTTTATTAATTCTTATTACTTGTTAATTGATTATTCATGTAAGAAACTGTTATTATTAATAAAAAAGCAAAGCAACAGGGAGTCTGTGTCACGTCGTTTCAAGAGTTAGAGATATTGATATAGGTTCGGGCTGGGAGCTATGCATCCATTTGGCGTGCACTTAGATGTAAACAAACTCTCTTCATAAAAATAATAGTTTTTTCTCAACTTGCTAAAAATTAAACTTTAGATGATACTGTTTTTTTAAAAAAATATTTCAAAGATAACATCAGTTTTGTTCGTTAGCTCTTGTTAAAAAAAGAAGTTTAATGCTAATACATAATAATTATTTAATAATTTTTATTAATTACATCAGATCAACAATGTTATGTTGCAGCATAAACAGACTACTTTATCAAATACTAATTTGATAAAGTAGTCTGTTTATGCTGCAACATAACATTGTTGATCTGATATAATTAATAATAATTATTTAATAATTTTTATTAATTATATCAGATCAACAATGTTATGTTGCAGCATAAACAGACTACTTTATCAAATTAGTATTTCTAAATATAGGTAAAAACACGTATTTACAATTTTATAGTTGCGCTTTAGAAAGGTGTTTCTATAAAAACAAACAATTTAAAATCAACGGTATTTGAAATTTAAAAAAAAAAGTATTCAAAAGCAAAATGGAATAAATTAATGTAAAAAATATCACTAGTTCGCCAAGGAGAAACGTGAACAATTCTATACTATTATTGACGGAAATGATGCTTGATTAACTTCAGTAATAGGAGCGAATCTTAAAAAAAAAACTGAATTGCAAATGCGACCAAGTTATTTAGGTGAAGCGTAAAAATTCATCAAACTATTTTCGACTCCAATGATACTCAATTAATATTTGTAATAAGCACTACTGGTATTGTGGTAATACAGGAACAGTTTTAATACGTACCAGATATACTAACAATATAATACTAAATGTATAATATATATATATATATATATATATATATATATAAGGTAAAAAATTGAGAAAAGATGGAGGAAAAAATAAAAAATCCGGAAAACAAAATATCACTCTTCATCAGCTCACACGATTATATCCACAAAAAGGAGTGCTTTCTAATATTTTATCAATATAGCCAAAGCAAAATATATCAATACAATAGTGAGAGGAGCACTCAAAAAATTGAAACGAAATTGGAACACGTATATATATATATATATATATATATATATATATATATATATATATATATATATATATATATATATATATATATATATATATATATATATATATATATATATATAATAGATAGATAGACAAAATAGTTTTCCAACAAGAACTTTTTGTTACCTTTTAAACAATTTGATTGATATTCTAATTAGTTTAATTATAGTAAAATGCTTTAATTTGCTAAACCGTTATAGGCAGCGTAATTTATTAAATAATTCATAGTGTTTGATTACCGATAGCTTTTTTTAAAGAAATTACATTATATGTTTCAAGAACTGAAAAGTAGTATAATTTCCTATGAACATTATAAAGTGAAAAACAGTTCTATTGTTAATAGATCAGAAAATATTCTAATACAGGCTAATTTTTAGTTCAATTTTGATTAAGTTCTGCAGCAGCTGAGGGAATTTGAGATGGAGAAAAGATTTTTTTTTTTTACACTTAAATGCACATTAATTTAGTCTACATAGCTAAACAAAGTTTGAAACTTTATTGTACTTTTTTAGAAAACCATATATGCAAAAGTTTTCTTTACTTTCACACGACGATTATGTAACTTTGCTCTGCCACCGTCGTGAACATTACGGATATTGACATTTTATTCAGAAAAATGAATTTCTTTAAATTTTTATTTCTTACAAAAAGTTATTTAAATTTAAAAATTAAAAATAAAATTGTCTTCAGATTTAAAAATTTATAATATTCTATGTATATAGCATGTATAAGCTAAATCGGCATGCATTAGCTAACTTATATTCTCTCATATTAAATGCGTTCGAATTGAAGAAAATTCCGAAGAGCGCTCCGGAGAGTAAGCTCTGATCTGTCCTTGGTCGAATAAGCGAACAGATAATAAATGAACACATAACAGATTAATAACTCCTCCCTCTCATTAGATTGAAATATAAATGCAAATTTATTTATTACATGCTAAGAGCCCTTGGCGTGTAAAAATAAACAAAGTGTTACAAATCATACAATGTAATTTCGCAAAGCTGACAGACGAATTGCCGTCATTTTCGAACTGATAAGAGACGAAAATAATTCATTAACTAGGTGAAGAATTTAATGAAATGACATTGGAAATCAGAGAGATACACAAGATGCAGGAAGAACCTAAATACAACAGGAAATACAACTTATGTTCTGTTATACTTTAAAAAAATGCTTATAATACATGAAAAAAAGTGAAACTCGTCCGGATGCTATGTGATTAATGTGATTGAATCTATAAAACATACAATATTGTCTAGTTCCACTTCAAATGTAATTTATATTTAGTTTTTTTTTAATATATATTTAATGATAAGAACCAGTGGCTTTATAAAACTTAAACAATTTACTTTCTAAGAGGTCTGTAATTTATTTTCTTCCAAATTTTCTGGTTTAGAATGGAGCAAAATTAAACAGGAAAGTGTCAACAAAAATTTAACTAGTAAAATTTTACCCGACTTCTGACCCTATGCTCATTGCTCTAGTTTCCAGTGTATCAATTTCTGTTTTCATTCTTCGTCTAGTCAAAAGTGATGTTGATTTGTTTTAAGTAAAATCATCATCATCATCATATATATATATAGGAGTTTGTGCAGGATAAGGGTAATATAAGGACCAATATATATATATATATATATATAATATTATTTCAATTACCTCAAAAATATTAACCAGTTGATATCTAGATTAACAAATTCCACTTAGAGTGTAATTCCGATAGTGGTACTGATTCTTTAAGTTTTAATGATTACAAATGAAAAATATCTGGATTCACATCATTGGTGACCAACTGGGACATTGATATGTTTTCAGAGCAGTTTATCATACATAAGCATTTTTTTTTAATGGCGGGCACTTGGAACTATTGCTCATTGGCCACAGAAAGTGCCGGAACTGTTAAGTCTC
Source organism: Parasteatoda lunata (assembly GCA_949128135.1). Lineage (NCBI taxonomy): Eukaryota > Metazoa > Arthropoda > Arachnida > Araneae > Theridiidae > Parasteatoda > Parasteatoda lunata. The sequence goes on along the minus strand of OX421972.1, from coordinate 37,299,650 downwards.
TTTTCGTTTCCCAGTGGCCACCTGTAGCAAAGCCACGACGGTGGAGCAGCGTCGCCCACGTCACACTACCACAACCCGTTTATAGGGCGAGTCACATTCACACACAAAGGAGAAAGAACACAGATAGAGAGAAAGAAACATCTATGCCTTGCCCGGGATTCGAACCCAGAACCTTTCTGATGCAAGGACAGTTCCCTGCCCCCTACACAAGCCGGTCGGCTACATAAGCATTTATAAGTCTATTATTTTCTCATAATAATTATTTCATTTTCCACTATACTACAAATTATACTTTAATAAGACTTAAAATTGATAAAAACTCAGGAATTTTTTTCTTATATCTGTTTTCTTTATTAAATACCTCATGTTGAACGTTTCAAATTTATTTCCAACAAACTATTTAACTTTTAAAATAATTCAAAACCATTTCCTGATATCAGAAATATTGAAAAAGTTACAGTACAAAGCATTTCATTGCATTTCCAAGTAGCATAAGCCACGTCAATACATGTGTGTTCTTTGCAAACTCTGTAGGGTTTTCCGGTCGATGTGCTGCGCTTAACATACTTAAGTGAACGTTTAATGTGCTACGTGAAGTGCTACATATCTCTTTAAAGACTAATAAAACGTTATAATAAATACAGCACACAAAGAATTTAGAAATTTTGATAGCATTTTCAATGAAGCAATAGTTTTTGGCTTCATCCCATTAATGCCTTCATAACTACTTATCTGATTTTAATTTTTTTTACGAGAATATTGATAAACAAATTTTCTACAATGTAGCATAGGTATTCTTTATATTTCTAATTCTGAATTTCGCATAAGCTTTAAAAGTTTACTTTTCGGGAAAAAGTAGAAAAAAATAGATTTTTTTAAAAAGCTATAATAAAAAATTCAAAAACAGAAAACTCTAAATCACAAAAAAAAAAAAAAAAAAAAAAAAACAACGCTGCATTATAAAGAAATTGTAACTGCATAAAAACAAGGTAGAAAAAGAGGAATATAGTTTCTGAGTTATCAATGAATCTGTTCCACCACACAGGGATTTTTGAGCTCTCTCCAAATTTGACTAATCGTTTGACGGTTTGTAGTTGATTCTTAAACAGTTGATTTTTGATTGGTTAAGTTTATACCTTTCACGTGGATAAATACTTCAAATATTATTTTTTTGAAAATTAAACTATAGTGAAAAAGTTAAAATATTAAAGGAGAATAAAATGCAATTCAAGATTTTTACACATTTGGGGAACATTCCTACTGAATGTGGTTTAACCATTCTACTTTAAATACACCAATCAAATTCTAAGAATTTAAATGCATAGGTCATAACTTTTTTATGAAAAAGGTAGAAAAAATACTGTAGCTGCAGCGTTGAAAAATATTTTGTATTAAAATGAAAAAATTATTTTCAAAACATTCGAATTCTATAAAATATCGTTTATTAAAACAAAAAGAGAAGAAATTCTCTTCTTTTAAAGTAAAAACCGATTCAACTTTTTAACACGTTTCCGAGCGACATCGTCAGAACAGTTTCGAAGCAGGCTTGAAAAGCTCCGTGTCGGTGACTGTCCCGATGAAAAACAAGTTAAAAGAATGTTTTCCCCGAAAAGGAAACGGGAAATCAAAGATTTGAGTGAGGTGCATAATACAAAATTCTGCATTGGCTGTTGTGACTCTTTCAAAACTTCTAACAGGAAAATAAATTACATAATTATTTCATGCAATGCAGTATTTTAAGAAATGCGAAAAAGGAAAAGCCGAGTTTTGGAAAAGCTTCAGGTGTGCTCCCATAAGAAAACTTGCACGCGATAAAAAATGATTCTGTGATAAATAATAATTTGATAAAAAGTTTTCGGTCACTTAAAGTCACTTTTTCCCTATGTTTTCCTAGTTAAAAATTAAAAATAAAAAAAATAAGTAAAGATTATTATTCTCTACTTCTGCGGAGAATCCGAACTAAAATAAGAATAGACAATAAAAAAAATTCGGCCATTATTAGTTTTACAAATAAATCTTTTCATTTTAAAAAAAATTTAAACAATCAAAAAAAATAAAATTAAAGTAGCCCTTCTCTCCAGAAATTAAAAGTTGGTTTTTATACAAATTATATGCAAAAAGTAAATTAACATATAATTTTGTTTAATTAAACACTCTTTAATACTATAATAAGTCTTAAAAAGGATTTTTAATATTCAAACACAAGTATCAATCTATTTTCATATGGATGCTGGATATATATATTTAAAAGTTTGAAACATTTTACAACTTTTAAATCACAGTTGATATTTCAAAATTTTGTTCACATTCAAAAGCAAGATTTATTTCTAAAAAAATGTTTTATAACAATAATTTTAAATTATTTTCTAGAATAAGTTAGAAATATGTAGTTTTAACTCAGAAAAGAGGAAATGTCCTTGATTATACGCTAAGCATCATTTCCATAATATTTAAAAAACAATTTAAATTGTCAAAACTGTATAAAATGATAAATGTATTCATTAAAAAGTGGAGTTTAACTATCGAGTATTTAATTTAAAATTAACAAATTAATTTAATTTCTAAAGCTAAATAAAACCTTAAATTTTCATAAACAGAAAACCCTAAAAAAAAAAACTAATGATATTGAAATTTAGTCTAATAATTTAGTCTAGCATAAGGTTTTGCAATTCTTAGCAAATTACTGCAACTTGCAACACTGGGATAAATATTATTTTGAATTGAACTGTAATAAATGCATTAAAAAATATGGTTAAAGTTTAGGACTTTTTTTTAAAAGCATTTAAAATTGTAGAAATTTACCATTTAGTTAATGCTTAGTGGTCAACAAAAATTTCTGAATGTGTCTTGAATTTTATATTATTATAAAGCTCAGATGTAACATGTTTTGATTAAGATAAGAAGAGGGAAAGAGGTTCAAAATTCCAGAGTTTGACCTAAAATGTGAGGAATATAAACAAAGTTTCAAAATTACCAGATAAAAATTCTCAAGCTTATGTGATACTCGTGTGTTTATAAAATTAGGAATTTCGTACTACTCATTTAAAGTTTACAAAATAGAACGTTTTCCTAACTAAAAATCATATTGAAATAATAGGCTTAATGCTAGAGCGTATTCTTAGTTGGAAGTTTATGGATTAACTTTCAAAGAGTTGAGTATTTAATTCAATTCGAAGTTGAGCGGGCAATATTTATTTCGAAGAAAAATCATTTAAAATTCAGAACTTTTGTAAGTACTCTAAATATACTTTCTTGCGATATTTTATTAAATTATAATGTTGCTATAAATTGCGAAATGTTAAAGTAATCTTAGTTTTTCACTGTACCATATCAAGATGAATTAATTTTTATATGAAAAAACTTAACTCTACAACCTACCTAAATCGATTTTCATGAAACAATCATTTAAAATATATTTTCTTTATTTATGAGTAAGGTAGAGTAAATTTAAAAGTCACATTTTTATTAGAACATTTTGGTTGCAACGGGTAACTTTAAATATCCTATTAAAATTTAAAAGTTATTGATATCTAATGTAAAATTAATATATTGTTTAATTGTTATTATTTTTATTTAAAGCAAAAGTATATATAACACATTGAAATTTCGGGTTAAATGTTGAAGTTTTATTTAAACTTTATTATAAATCTTTTGATTTTTTAAATTGAAATCAATAATTGAAAAAACAATTTTTGTTGACAAGTAATGAATGTTTATCAGATAAATTTAGTTAAACACTATTTGGTAAGAAACTATAAATTGTTTAACGTGTTAGATTTATAGCAAAAATTTTTTTAAAAAATTTAAAATATTTACAAAAAAAATGACGTGACGTCTCTTACAAACTCTATAAGCTATTTTCACGAAAACATGAAATAGCCATATTAAAAGTTTTCCATAAAAATTCATACTAGAAATTAAAGTAACCAATAAAGAAATAAATTATAGCATGACTGTGTTTATTACAAGGAGGAATTTCTAACAAATTACTAAATTGCTTTTAATTCCTTGCATGTACTTATCTCAAATAAATATGTGTGAAAAAATATTATAAATTTTGATTTGATATAAAAAATTAATTTTCTCAGAGAATAAAAAATACTTTCAAATGCGTTGTTAAACATTTTATAAAGAATTGACACTTGCAACAAAATAAAAAGCTTTTTAAAATTTAATACTTAAGAAAATTTTTATTTCAATAATCTTAAAATAATTTTATAAAATTTGACATTCAAAATCTCGTTCGCATTATCATCACAAGAATGATATTTAATTATTAAACTTTTTTCCGAAATTACTAAGAAGTAAACATAAATTTTTCTAAATATATACTCATTGTCATTTAATTGTATATTCAAATAAAAGAAATTTTTCAATTTCTACAGACATTAAAGTACATATGACATCTAAAAATATCTTACATAAAATGCATTGTAAACAGAAATCTATATGAAAAATTATCTTACCTGAGAGTCGTATAAGATAATTATTGGCAGAAGAGCTAGAGGAATGAAAATTGAAATCACAGGTTTCCACCATATACTAAAGACTTTTTTCCAATTTTTCACAAACGACATTTTTATCACATTACATAACAAAAAAATTAATTAATTTCAACTTTAAGAAATGTGTATATAGATGAATTCAGTTAATAAATTCCAAAAAGAAATTCACTCATCAGCTTAAAATTTCCTTAAAATATTATAAAAGCAATTAAAAGTTTTCGAGTTAGTTAATCGTTTGCATTTTTCTTTAAGTGGAAAAAGTCATTGTAGCAAACGCGATAAAAATAAGATTGGTTCGTAAAACAAACAGAAGAAAATTTTAAAACTATTTCCTTAGTTATTGTTTTCCCTTCGTGACGATATCAACAGGTACGAATTAGACACATTGCGGAGAACAAGATCGACTCTTTTTCAGTTTGTTTGGATTTTTTTTACTTCACTGACAAACGCTTCGAAGCTTTGGTGGATTCGAGGATTGGATCGGGAACTCTGACGACACTGCAGCACGTGTTTTCTATGAGTTCCTTCGCGAATTTTGTATTTCCGTTCCGCGTCGGTGAACTTAAAAAACTATTGGGTAATCAAGTTAAGATTATTATACAATAAAAACAAATTTAAACTGATAGTAATGAAATTGAAAGTGTGTTAATGTTTTAAGTACGAACTTATATGTTTTTAAATTCCATTTGAATTTAGAAACATACATATTTTTATTATTTCAATTTTATTTTTCATTAATTCATGTAAATGCAAATGTAATAAGTCTCGAGTTTTTAAACTTTTAGATATTGAACTGTATTTAGAAAAATAATATCAGCTATAGTTTTTACTAAACATTTTGATAGATTTTCTATATACTATTCCATGCAGAAAAGTTTTTTTTTTATTATCATGATTTTCAAAATAATTTTTGATTTTATATTTAAAAAAAAATTCTATTTTATTAGTGTGTTAAACTTATATTAAGAAAAATCTCCCTTAATGGTTTAATACGAGATATTGAACAACATATTTAGTGTATAGGTAAAAGAAATACTTATAACAAAATATTATATTATACGCTACCCTTTGTTTTCAAATAAAAGTACATATTAAAATCACTTGATATATTTTTTAATTTGCTTTTAAACATTTTAGCATTTTTATTTCTATTGATTAAAATATGTTCTATGAAATTAAATGATTTCAAAACACAATACATGAACACAATAGTTAAGAAATTATTTTTACACCAAAATACAATAAAAAATGTTGCTTGGCATAGTTCTTTTGCAAATTTGATTTATCTAAAATCTTCAAATGATTGATATTTTTGTTTTATCGGACCATTTATTTACTTACGTAAATTAAGAGCAGTTGGAAAGAATGGTTTATGCCCATTTTTTCCAAAAATTTCGCCTTCTGTCACATGTTAAGGGTTACTAAGCTTTGACAAATCAATAACATGAAAAATTAGTTCTCCCCGAGAGTTATTGCACACTGGAGATAGACCATACTGTATTAAAACCCTTCCCTTTTCTGCTCAAAATAATTTTTTATATAAATCAGCTTTTATGAATATAAATCGTTTTTCCTTCGAGGTCTTTAAATAAGAAATTTCAAAGAGTCACCAGAGTTATACTCCCTTGCGAATTAAGAAAAGACCATAGCTATATAGGATTCAAGTAATCATCCACGACTGCATGTAGTTCCTTTATATTTCGTTATCAAATTATATAAACGCGCTTTTAAAGCAATATAAAAGCTTTTAAAAGTTAAACACGTCAGGCAAAAATTTAATTCGGGCTATCTTTTATGATATATATCATAGAATAACTGAAAAAAGGTTATAGTTTCGTAGCCTTATTAAAATCTTAGACTTGGTGACCTATTTCGATAAATAAGGAGGATATTCGCTTTTAAAAAAGAAACATCTATATGACGTTGCCTGAGCATTGGATTTCATTGAATTACTGAAAATGGCGAATCTTTTGCTGACATGCCCTTAGCGAATCAAATGCGAGATAAAGAATTTCTTCTTTTGTTTCGCTGTAAAAGAAAATCGTCTGCAGCAAACAATATTCATTATTCTTTAATCAGTTTCTTTAAATGCGGACTGAAGGCATATATTTGTTACGCTTTTTAGAGATATCATTTTTATTGATTCTTATAACTTGTTAATAATTATTGTTTTTAATAACTGTTACTATTATTAATAAGAAAGCAAGCAAAGAGGATGCAGTGCAAACCGTTTCGAGAGTTGGTGATATTGATATACGCTCGCGTTGGATAATTGGCATTCATCCGTACACTTAGATGCAAACTGGCTATCCTCTCTCCATAGGGATAATGGTTTATTCTTAACTTGCACTAGGGTATAGTATTGACTTGCACTATTGCATTCTTTCGAGCATTATATTCAAAATAATCTAAGCATTTAATTTTAATAAACGACAACGAATATATTGGGCAAGCTGCGTTATAAGGATAACGTAGCCTGTAGCGTTATTGATAATCGCAAACACAAAAGAAATCTTTAATGCCAGACCAACTGGCAGATGAAGAATAGGAAGACCAAATCTAAACTGGATTGAGGGTCTAGAAATAGATTTTTATGTCTTAAATATCAGATCTTTAGGTTTTATCTATCTAAATGAAAATAATTAGCTGGATTTAGTAACGGTTTCTTGAGAAGGTCAAAGCCCACCTTGCACGATCATTATAATTTGTAGATTATTTTCCAGACAATTTGCGGATAAATTGGCAGATAATTTTGGTAATCATTTATGTGCTTCGCTTCAATTTGAATAAAATAAAATTTAAAAATAATCGTTTTTATCGGATAATTGTCATTTTTGCGAGTTAGAAAATGTATATTTGACACCGCGTACTTAGCACTAATTTAAGTTCTTTCATCCTTCTAAAAACTTATAATTTTGAAATGTTCAACATCTACAGCAATTCAAGTCTAAATAAATTTTGCATTGAAATATATAATTTGAAATAATTTGGGCTAAATCTTGACACGATGAAATATTTAACTAATATTCTTCGAAAATTAATGTTTCATGGTACTTTTTATTTACGTCGCACTAGAGCTGCACAATGGGCTATTAGGGACGGTATGGGAAACACCCCTAAGGATGATCCGGAGACAACATACACATCCATCTGTTTTACAGGGAGGATACATTCACACACCATCCATCGATCCGCAGATCGTAATTTTGATCTGAACCAAAGAACAATCTATCTTCGATCCAGTACCATCAGAGGTATTGGTTTGTTATGGGAAGTTGGAGGATTTTGTGACCCCGACATGCGAGCACCAGTATCCACTTTGTACTCGGGGAGTCGGTGGGGATCGAACTCACAATATCACGGACATGGGCCTCTAGCAGGAAAACTATTCAGGCCCTAAATTGATGTTTCTAATGATGAATGATGTTTCTAAATGATGTCGAAAGTGCAGTTTTTTATGACTATAACTTTTATTTTTTAAACAAAATCGCTGTTAGCAGGCTTTGTATCCTTAGCTTTTAATATATGCTAAATGAGAAATAAACAAATAAAAAATTAATGTTGGAATTCAAGACGTCTCTGAAGTTTGAACGGAGTTACAATTCTAAGGAATCAGGGAAAAAAAGGAAGAATGATATCAAAAGAATCATTATTTTTATCTATATTAAACAACAAAATGGATTCTAATAAGTCATTTTTTAAATAAACATTATAGATAAGAGAATCTTAAACATTTGCGCCGCATTACTATCATACTTGTCAAAGGTCAAACATTTTTACTAACGTGACCATAACATGTCCAGATCATGAAATCTCGAAAACTTAAATGGATTGCAAGTCTTTTGACTCCGTTTGTACTCTCACCTTTAGCATTTTCTTCTTATAAAGTAAGCTATTGCTTTGTTATTAATATTGTTATTTAATAAAACATTTATTCCAAAATCATTAGAACTGTTAGTTTATGTGCTTCGTGGTGCAATATACTAATATTAATTCTAACTCAAAACGATCTGTAAAATAACCAAATGAACCGAAATTCGAATTGTTTTCCTATTTTGTCGTGAGAGAATAATGCTATACATTTTTACTACGATTTATTTGATGCTTTGCGTTTTGATATTGTGGTAATACGAATTTAAAAGCTTACGATCTATAAATTTATTTTTGTTTATCCGATGTTTTATCTTACTTTATCTGCATTTAAATTAGTCAAATTTTCAACAAGTTGAAAAAATAATGTCAAAACTATTCAGAATTATCACCATCCATATTTTTTTTCTTTTAGTTTTGTTAGTTTTAGGAAAAAAATAATTGGATTATTTAATATATTTCTTAAAACAATTAAAAAGAATAAGAATATATCAGAAATTTGAATTCTTTCTACATCGGTGTACTACAACTTATTAAAATTTCTAATGAAGGAAAAAATCATAAACAGATTTATTATATCATGAAGAACCTTGTTTTAATTTTATAAAATTTTAATTGATTTTAACTAACGTTAATTTTAATTTTACTTACTAAACGTTTCATAAGCCGTGGAAAAGACAAATTAAAAGACAATTTCTCGAATGTGAATAAAAAAGTTCCGTTTTTCATGCATATATATTTCATCAACAATCTCTAATAATTTACTTTAGAAATATACTGTGCACACGCAAAAAAATATTAAACAAATAAATTAAACTTTATGAATGACTTTCGATTTAATGATCGAATTTTCACATGCTGGTACTCAATTTTAGTAATTTGAAGGGGTGACGTCAAATATACTAATTATTTCGTGCAGACGATATTTTAAGTCACGAAATCAGACACAAAAACTAACTCTGAATAAACATAACTTTTGTTCCACGTATTATGATTTTTGATCTCCAAATTATAGGGACTAACCGCAATCTGGGAAATGTGGTCTAAAGTTTGGATCCCATTTTGTTAATTTTACTTTTTAGGAATTTTGTTGAGTCTCGAGAACTTTTTAAGTTATATTTCGTATCTTAAAAGATCGTCTGTATTAACTTATTAGCATATTTGAGTTCACCCCCTCAAATCATTTAGATGAAAATCCTACTATTAGATCAAAAGTAATTCAAGGTGTGCCTCGTTTATTTTTTGCGCAGTGAAATTTTAAAAAACCGTGACTCTTTTTAAAATAATATTGTACTTTGTTAGAGTATTGTGTTTGTTATAATAGAGAGTTCGTCTATGTTATAAATATTTGATACAAATTATTGTAAAATCATTCTTGCAGTTATAAAGTTGTAAAACAATTGTTATAAGGAATAGCCTTCAAAGATTTCCGAATCGTAAATAATTTATTTTTTAAGAAAATGTTTTCCCGATTGATTTTATAACCGTCGTTGAACAGCCGACCCAATATCATAGATTTACGACTACTAATGTTCAACTCCGTAGCCTTGTAGCTTTTTGAACCAGTCCAGAAGACAAGGAAACTCCTGGATCAGTACCTCCAGATGTATTGATTTGTTATGGGAACATGGAGGACTTTGATACTCGACAGATTTAACGTGCATCAGTCACCATTTACTACACGGGGAGTCTTCGGCCGGCGAGGATCGAACCCACGACATGGGCCCAGCGCCCTACCGACCAGGCTATCCCGGCCGCTCCCCGATTTATTTGAGAAAACCAAATTGAATAATTTAATATCATTTTTTCCTTTAAAAATGCCTATTTATAATAATTTTTTACTGCATAAAAATCCCGCCAATATAAAAAAAAAAACATTCTAATTTAATAAATTTCTTTTCATTGAGCATTATCTTCTTTAAACATTCTTTTCATCAAATATTCCCTTCATCAAATATTCTTTTCATTAATTTCTCTCCATTAAACATTCTTTTCATCAAACAGTTACTTCATTAATCATTCTCTTCATTAGACATTCTCATCATTAAACATTATCATCATTAAACATACTCTTCTTTTAATATTTCGCTTCAAATAGTTTTTTTATACATGAATAATTTTCAGAAAAATTGCAAACACAGTAAATGAGAGCCTTAAAATTTAAAAATCATCAAAAGTTTAATTTTTTAAAATGCTTGATATAATATAAATTTGCGAGCAATATTTTTTGAGCTTCATTCATTCTCTTGATTAAACATTTCATTCTCTTCATTAAACATTCTCATAACTAAACATTATCATCATTAAACATACTCTTCTTTTAATATTTCGCTTCAAATAATTATTTTATGCATGAGTAATTTTCAGAAAAATTGCAAACACGGTAAATGAGAACACTAAAATTTAAAAATCATCAAAAATTTCATTTTTAAAAACGCTTGATATAATATAAATTTACGAGCAATATTTTTTGAGCTTAATTAGAGTTCATTTTGCGATTACATAACACGGGAGAAACACGTAGAGTAAATTTTTCATTGCTTTTATTTTTATCACCTGTACTATTTTTTTAATTTTCATGCAAAATTTTAAAACTTTTATTTTTTAATTAACTTTTTTTTTAGAGAAAATACGGCTTTCTGCAACACTTTTCGAAGAAAATTGTTAATTTTCTAAAAGATCGCACAAACCAAAAAAAGATATTCGCGAAGCATCTTTCACAATGATTATTAGCATATCATTGTGAAAGAATGATTAATGTTTGTATCTATGCTTACACAACAAATATATTTCGAATTTTACCTATTCAATAATATTTTGGGTTTCCCGTATTTAAATGAAGGCAATAAAGTAAAGGATTTAATTCAGTGAATAGAGAGTTGCTGAATCAATAATAAGTATAAAATTTATACCATCTTGCCTTATTTAAACATTGCATGACTCTTTTAACAAGCATTATCTAATTTAACTATGTAAAGATCTTTTATTTTAATTACATTGTTTAAATTGCAATTATATTTAAATCTTCAGGTATTCATTTAGATTGGAGTTATTCTTTAAATCACAAAAAAAAAAACTTAAACACTCATCAAAATTTTCTGAAATTTAAATTTTAGTTATTTCCTTATTTTTAGAATAGTCGTCATTCAGGTGACCATAATTTATTACGATTGCAGCATTTTTCTTTTTCATTTAAAATCATTTATATTTCAAAATTGATGATTATCTTTCATTTTCATGTATTTATGTAAACGTCAAAAGTACTTTTTTATACATAAATACGCTGAAGATTTTTGAATTATTTGTTCTGTTGAGTCGTATATTATAGTCTTTCAATTCAATGAAAAAATACTTAACAATGCATCTATACCTATATCAATTGCTTAAAAAGGTGCAAGTTAATTTCGTACTTAGAACCCTTATAACTTGTAAGCTATTAGCCTTATTGTCTCGGTATTAGTTTCTTTTACACTCATGTTCATAAATCATTGATAATATAAATTAACAAATAAAGGTTCAGAAACAAAACAAACATGACTTAGTTATAAAGCCTATTTATTAAGCAGAAGATAAGGAACAAATAATATAGTGTATGCATGATACCGATCATAAAAATTACGTTTTTTGCTTCTTGGAGATACCTAAAAATAGCTTCAATTAAAAAAACTTAAAATTACAAGGTCGGTATGATGGTTGATGCATTGTATGTCTTCCATGCGATGAAATACAGTACAATGCCTAGACATGCTGAGTATGAAATTATGTAGAGCTGATCTTAGGGAAGATAACTCCACTCAACAAGCAATGCTCTTCGAAGTTTCGGTACAGATGTAGAAGTTGGTTGACGGGCTGCAAATCGTCATCCAAGCATGTCTCACACCTGCTGTATCTGATTCAAGTCAGGTACTGGTCATTCCATTCGGAGATTTAAATCATTTGCTTACAACGTTTGCTCGGGGAAGACGGGTGTTCTCATCCATTGACGCACCTCTAAATTGGCATACGTATTGTTTCCGAATGATGTTCCGATAAATTTGGCCTGCCATGGTTCCAATTTGAACATACAGATATGCTCTGAAACCCTGTATAATTCCACCGTAATGGTGTCATTCAGGGATGTCTTGGTGGCAACGGGTACCTGACACTCACAATATGAAAGTTTGACATGATCAGATAGCAAGCTAAACTTGGACTCATTGTATGTTCTATATTCCAGACTAATCGCTGGCGACAGTGAGTTGCTGTGAACGGAATACATCTGACAGGCGTGCGAGCATATGGACCAATATTTTCCAAACGTCTGTACACGTTTTACTATGGCATCCATGGCTGCAGATAGCTGTCAAGACAGATCGTATGCTGTGTTCCGTCTTCTTCTTTCAGCAGTTACTGCTAAAGACCGGTCTTCAATCAACATTGTAACTCTGAGATAAACTCTTGTGCAACGACAACTGATATTTCCATCATCTTGGAATTGTTGCTAAGGCCTAGAGATAACATTTTGAGCAATTCGAAATTCCTCAGATACTTCCATCTGAGTACGCCTACTTTCCAGGTGACCGAAAATTCTACAAAGCAATAAATCATTCATATTCGTTTTCTGTTTTATATAGCTTTGATTATTGCCCTGAGAGGAATACCAAACTTCTTATTAATTTTACTTCTTTTCCACCCTTGAATATTTATCTCTCTTTTACACTCTCGTCATTGAGCCGTGCTTTCGGCGTCATCTGGTGGTTTCCTAAAGATGTGTGTGATAATTCCAATTCAATTTCCATGTGATTCTGAATTATCCTTCATTTATGGACAGGGGTGTTATTTAAATGTGAAACATCACAACGGAAGCGATGCTTCACTTGCTTGTTTAGAAGAAATTCAATTCGTTCTCCAAATCCCTACTTCCCCCATTTCCTTCACATAAAGGGAAAGCGCACAGAAAAAAAAGCGTTGTTGGAAACAACTACCGCTCTAAAGAACTCTTCAGAAAAGATGCATCTATTTGTTAACGAACACATGACCAAATACATGCCAATTATTAAAACCTGCAAATTTCTAATTTTCAGAAACTGGAAATTCTAAATTCAAACTTGTTGATAATTTCACTTATCTTGGTTCAAATATTAATGCCTTAAGCACAAATATAAAGAGATGCATTATAGCAGCTAATCAATGCCTTCATGACTTAAGAACATTTCTAAAGTCAAAACTAATTAAAAGACGAACAAAAATAATGCTATATAAAACAATTATTAGACCAGTCTTAACTTAAGGATCCGAAACATGATCTTTAACTAAATCACAAGCAGGCCTGCTAGCTGTTCTTTTCGAGGAAAGCCTTGAGAAAAAATTTTCGATGCTATAAATGTGGATGGTTTATGGAGACAACGACATAATTTTGAATTATATAGGTTATTCAAGGAAGCTGATATCAACAAATACATCAAGATAAGCCGCTTAACCCCTTAACGATCGGCTAATTTTCAAGAAAACGGTCATAAAAGTGCCTATTTTTTTATTAGTGCTATTTGATTAGTGCTGACATTTAGTTTAAAATAAACGAACTATCTACAATTACCTTAAAAATATCCTGGTACTGCCATCTGGTGTGTAAAATAAGGAATAAAATGTTTTCCTGGCAAAAGAAATGAATTAGTTTTATTCTTATTGGCACGTTACTACTGAACACTCCAGCCCGGAAATATCACGGGAGCGAGAAATAGAGGGCGAAACCTCACTCCGTCATTTTCACGGGAGCGAGAAGGAAGGGGTTAAAGCTTGCGGGTCACATCTGTCGAATGGACCCATCTTTCTTGGCATTTAAGATCTTCAATTTCAAATCAATGGGATCTAGAGTTAGAGGTAGGCCTAAGATCAGATGGTTTGATTATGTGGAAGAGGATTTTAAAATCCTAAGAATTGCAAACTGTAGAACAATCGTAAAGAAAGGAGTAGAATGGAAGAGGGTTCTAGAGAAGGCTTTGGTCTACAAAGGGGTGTCATTCCAAAGAAGAAGAAGGGGAAAGCGTTCGAAGAAGAAAGGGAGAGTATCCGAGTATCCTTTATAATAACATAATAAAGCTCCTTGCCAAAAAATACCTAATTTTTCTGAAAAAAAATGTCCTTTTTGATTGCTATAATTACTGGACTTAATTGTTATATGAAATTAAAAAAAGGTTTCCTACTAGCTTTTTGTTAGTGAATTAGTTTTAGAAACGCCTTATATTCTTTCTTATTCTACAAATAAAATGGTTTTAAATGATTTTCTCACCATAAGTAAGGGATTTAATTGAGTAAACTTTCATTGACCTAGATACAAATTCGGCTGATTTTGATAAAACTATATTTTTTCGCACTCGATATATTTAATATTTTTGACAAGAATTATGAATTTATTTATGATTACAGAACTTCTTATGTCTAAGTGAAATCATTTCAGTCAATAAATGTCTAAATATTTTGCACTTTTTTAAGCAAATGTTACAATTTAAAACTTAACATTTAACTTATTTTCCAACACAATAATTTTACGGTATTATTTAGTATTGGGTCAGTTCCCCAACAGGGAGCTTTTAGAGTCCACTCGTAACTCTTCTGGCGATGCCATTCGAAAACAAACTGAAAATTTTAATCGGTTTTTATATTAAGAGACGAGTGGAGATATTTTCCCTTCTTCTTTGTCGCAAATAAACGATTTCAAGTAAAAAAACAATTATTTGGCAACAAACTTTTCATTGTAATACAAAATAATTTCCAACACTATACTGACAATATTTTTTCTCTTTTTTTCCATCAAAATATAAAAATTGATATAAAATATAAATTTATAAATTGAGAATTTTGTTGGTGTCTTTAAAGTAGAACGATCAAACCACATTCACAATGGAAATATTCCTTAAGTTCGATAAAATCGTGAATTGTATTTTAGTATTCTTTATGATTTTTAACTTTTTAATTGTAGTTTAATTTTCAGAAAAAATAGTCGAAAATACTGATAAAGGAATTGTGTTTAAATAAAGGATAATGACGTCGCGTAAAAATTATAATTTGAATCAATCAAAAATCAGCCGTTAAACGATAAACTTCTCAAAAGTTGAAGACATTTAGAGCGGGCTTCAAAACCTCCGTGTGGTGCGATAGACACCTTAATTGGTTTAATTATTGATAGTATTGTTTTAAATTGGTTTCAGGAATCACAATGTGCATTTATTCTTTTATGGATGGCCGTTTATTGGATATTGGAGCCAGTACACATTACAGTAACAGCTCTCATGCCGGTATGTTTGATGCCCCTATTTGGGATTCTCGATGCATCCGAAGTTTGTTCCAACTACATGAAGGTTAGTAAAAATCAGAAACGTATCGATTTTCAGAAAATTCTTAGGTTTTGTCATCACGGACTGTTACCATTTCGTCCCTTATATCAAGATGTTAATAGTTGTAATTCCGAATGTGGCATTGATGTCATCGCCTTTTTCTTTATGGTAAAGATATTTTATGTTTCGATCTTAAGTGTTAGATAAAATCTTGATTGAAAGAAAAATAATGGATTAAATATCCCTAAAAATAAACCTTTGTGTTATGGTTTGTTTTCCCTGCCATTGAAAATAAAAAAAAAATATCCCTAAAAATTAGAAATGTGCTAACATTCATCCTATCATTTCGTATATTTTTTTTTATAAAATTTCCTTGGCAAAATATTTTATTTCATTTCGTTTTATTTTCATTTAAACAAAATTGAACAATTTTTCTTATTCCATTGTTTATTTAAGTGAGTTTAACCTTTACTCCTTGACGAAAGAGAATTATTTGACTTTACACTCATCATTTTGTCATTTTTATTATAAAATTGTTCTATATTTTACAAAAAAAGTTCTTTTTTATACCTTTTCCTCTCTCCCTGATGGTGCTATGGTGATCAAAGTTGTCGTCATGTATATGGCAATTAAAAGTTAATACACCGCCATTTTTTAAAAATTTCTTTCTAGCATATATATTTTCAAATTTTGAAGCTTAACCCTTTCGCGACGAGTTTTTTTAAATTTTAATAACAGGACAATTTTGGTAGCATAAATTATGTACGGTAGTGCTATCTATGTTCTGTGAATGAAAATACCTTCAAAAATATTGGCAGGACTGGTGGGAAAGTCTCCCATTAGACAGAGAAGCGTTTCCGTCCCAAATGATTTTTTTGAAATTTGCCTGGGACGTATGTGTCCCTTTAGGTGCGAAAGGGTTAATACCAAAATAACATTAAAAATAAAAATAATTCGGTAAAAGAGTATTTTTAGAATAGAAAATAAAAAGTGATGATTTTATACATTATATGTTACATTGTTTTACATTGCATTACTTTACAGTACATTATTTTTATTTTCAGGAAATATTGATGATGTTCGTAGGAGGCTTGGCTGTTGCAGTTGCGGTGGAACACTGTGGATTACACGAAAGAATTGCTTTAAAAGTTCTGAAGTATATAGGCTCAGATGCAAAGTGGTATTTTAGTTTATTATATAGCTCTATTTCTTGCATCCCTACATACTAAATACTTTCTTAAAAATGTGGATTCCCTCCTAATACAACCATTAAAATCTAATGAAGAGATTTCTTTTATCGATCTTTACTCACGAAAACCACCATTAGAGGGCGATCGGTCGTCATTTCTCCACAACTTAATTTTCAGATTCCAAATCCTTGAATTTTTTGCGAATTTTAGATGAAGGGGTGCCTCAAAAATTTCATCCACCGATCTGTGAAGGAGCTTCAAAATATTTGCCTTATATTTTCAGGTACATATTTCTTTCAACGGTTAAACATGCAATTACATGCTTCCAGATGGTAGCAGACAATGGCGGACTAACCAAGTTTGTAGATAAAAGATTATTTTTTTTATATGTCCTCTCTAAATCTATGATTCGTCCACTATTCGTGGTTTTTCAAACAATTTTTTTTTATCTCTTTTCATAGATATAAGTCCCACAACTTCATTATGCCATTTACCGAGTTCAATAGTATTTTGTTGCATAATTTTTGAGGCAGACTACTCACAAATGCCTACTTTAATTATGGACATTCTATATATAGTTGGCTTTTTCAACCCTTTTTGGTACTATAGTGAAATTAAGTTCTGTACAGTTCTTACACACCGATGCATTAAACGATGCATTGATGTTTAAGGTCTAATGAAATACTATAGCGCGTGAACAAATTATTATAAGAAAAATTTGAGTTTATATTTGAAATGCTTCCCTCACTTTTTCTTTATATTAAAAAAATCATAAGTACAGACACTTCTTTTTTGAATGATCAATTATACATTACATTTTGCTTTTCTGCACAAAAGCTATGCAACTTAGAAGCTTGAAATTCTAAAGGTGTGTGAAAAATGTACGATAGAACAAAAAAAAAATTAACATTCCATAATTAGTTCCAGAATTATTAACTGTTAAACTTCTAGTAAAAAATACCACGATGACCGCACTGTAGGCCATAGAATTGCAACTGCTGAGTTGCAATTTAGAGTGGGTAAAAATCCATTCTTGTTTACGAACGTATAATGAGTTTTTTGAAATTCTAATTTATTCAAAGTGCCAATTTTAAGCCTTTTAAAGTGATTTTGTGCAATTTTTTTCTTCTCTTCTTTACCTTTTTTTCTTTACGACACATTTTGTTTTGTTGCGTAAAAATTGTAAGGCCTAGAAAATACGAAGATGCAGAACAATGCACAAGGAGTATAAAAAGAATAAAAAAAAATGAAATTTGATGAGTAGTTTAATAATTATCAACTGCAAAACGTGTAGTAAAAAATACCATGCAGGGGGTGGGACCTCCAAGAGGAATAAAAAAATAATATTGCTACTAAATTTTATATAAGTACTTCAGGGGTAAATGATATTCTGGTGAGAACTTATTTTTGTGTAAAAAATAATTTTGGAGCTAATTAGATTTTTTTCGCAAATTTTTAAAGCTTTTTTTTGCCTTAATTAATCTAATGTGTTGTGTTTAAATCATACATTGTCTGTTTTTATCTTCATTTTTTATTCAAAACTAAGAATGTAAGAACGATTACTTCCTTTCACTAATTTACAATAAGATTTTTTAATGTTGTTCAAATATTAAGACATAATTTAGACAAGCAAACTTAAAAAAAATAAATATTAAAACAAATTAAATCTTTGATGAGCTCTTTACTTTCCGATGAATTCAAAAGTATTTACAAAAAACTTTTTCATACAGCAAAAGCCTTTTCGAACTATGAAGTTTATTAAGATTTTTTTTTTAATTATTAAAATTTGTCATACTCAATACTATTCCGTACTCCTCGCTCTAACTCCTAACATCAAATGTAATTAAAAATTTAAAATGGAGATACATAAATTGGTTTTGAAAAGAAGCAACCCTCTTTTTAAATCCCACACATTTTATAAAGCTATTTTTTAGTTCTTAAAGCTGTGTGAACTAAAATATTTTTCCTACTATTTTTCAATGGTTCAAGTGTAGAAAATCTTTTACTGACTTTAAATTAACTCAGATTCCTACAAAATATGAAAATTTGAGCAACTACTTGTTTAGGCTTAATTTAGTTAATTGTAGTTTTTGTTCTTGTGGTCAGGATGCTAAAACCGTAGAACACATTATATTTTATTGTAATTATATTCAGGTCAAAGAGAAAGCTTAAAAAAGGAACTGAGACACCTCAGGTATTTCTTGGCCACCTGTTTTGTCCTTGTTTGTTAAATGCACTAAAGTTTTGTTTACGACCTAAACTTTTAATTTTGTCCTGTTTCTTTTTAACTTATGAATTGTACTTTGGTCACTTACATCTGTAAGCTTTATTTTATACTTTGTGGAGCTTTATGATTTGAATAATGAATTTAAATAAAAAATAAATAACAATCTGATGTTACAAATTTTTATTAGGCTCATGTTGGGTTTTATGTTAACAACCATGTTCCTTTCAATGTGGATCAGCAACACAGCAACAACAGCAATGATGGTGCCCATTGTAGATGCTATAATGTCGGAACTCAGAACAAGTAACCAAAGAGCACACTTGACGACGTCTACTGATGATTTAGGTAGAGGAAAGTTTCCTAACATTAAACACTCTTATTAGAGCACAAAAATTATTATGATATTGAGTATTATTTTATCTAATGCCTATGACCTGTGTAAATTATCAACTGAATTTACGAAACTCAATCAAAAGGACCTTTGTTTCATCTCAAAAAACAGTAACATTGACAATCGGCAAAATCTAGAAAGTGTTAGCAAGAAGGGTAAGGACTGTTTTTTCCATGAAGCACAGTGTTGTAGAATTTAGGATTAAGGAACCTCTACCATCCAATATAATTATCTCTCTCTGTCTCTCTCTCTCTCTCTCTCTCTCTCTCTCTCTATATATATATATATATATATATATATATATATATATATATATATATATATATATATATATATATATATATATATATATATATATATTATGAAACACTTCCAGTACTTCAACAATACTATAAAGTATTTTTAAATGTTATTGCATAAGTTAATAATATTATTAATTCTTTTTTAGTGCTTATTGATAAAAACTACGATAAGCTGCACATGGCTTTGCTACTGAGTATAGCATATTCTGCAAATTGTGGTGGAACTGGTACTATTACTGGCACTTCTCCTAATATGATTCTGAAAGGATTCATTGAAGAGTGAGATTTTTCAATACACTTTTCCAATTAGAATGAATATAATTAAAGTCACCTTGTTTAGACAGTCATAGAATCTGTTCCAGTGTTAATAAAAATAAAATCCAATATATTGTCAGAGGTCAAACAGATTTCGTAAATACCCTATCTAATTTCATCAAATTTTCCAATTTACTTAAAAATTAAATGTTATTTATATTACTAAATACGATAATTGTGATATTATTAAGAGGTTTTTAATTTTTAAAGATATAAATTTTTCTCTTGTTATCCACTTGTGATATATTATCCTTTCTTTTTTTCATTTTGAGCAATAGCAGATGTTAATTATTTTATCAAATGTCCCCTTTCTCTATAATTAAAATATTTAGTTAGTTAATGAATCACATTGGTATATTGCATTTATCAACATTAATTGTTATCATGGTATATTGCATTATGCTTTTAGCAAATACAGCCAAATCTCGATATTGCGAACTCGAAAGAAGGCACCAAAATTAATTTGATATCGAATATGTGGAATCGATATCGAAATTTAACGTATTTTTAAAAATTCAATTAGTCGTATATGATGCATTTACTTAAAAAAAGGAAAGGAAAAAAAAATTCTTTCAAGCAATGTGAACACCAATGCCTTTTTCATTCGGCTATACGTTTTACTGAAGTTCTTCTGTTTAGTCATCTTCTTTTTCTAAGCTTCTTATCCCTTTTTTTCTGATCTTCTATCTTAAGATGCCTCAGCCACTTTAAAGATTTTTGACTTTTCCTAATCATCACATACTAAAACAATATTGTCCAGAATAAGTATTGTTGTTGTTGTTCTCACAGGCTCTTAAGGCAAGGGGTGTGATTGTTCTTCTTTTCCAGTGACGCCATATATGGCCGAAAATTCGACTTCTGTCCCAGCTATACGTCACATCCGTTATAGGGCGGATCCAGCCATACATCCATTCATTCATCCAGATCGTAATTTTGTCCTGAACCAGAGAACGATCAATCTCCAATTCAGCACCCCCAGAGATATAATTTGTTATGGGAACATGGAGGACTTTGTGATCCGACAGATTTAACGTGCACCAGTCACCATTTACTACTTGGTGAGACTCTGACGGCTGGATTTGAACTCCCATTCTCCCGAATGTGATTCCAGTGCCCTGCCAACCAGGCTATCCCGGCGTAGAAAAACTATTTCCTCATAAATATCAGTTTCTTTCGGACTCATTCAATTTGTAGTTTGGGCAGATTAGATTATAGGCACAGTTTGACAATCATACCTTCCTTGTCGATGGCTCAAGTAAACAAATGGAACAAATAATTAAAAAAAAAAAGCCGTGGAGAAGTTGAAAACTTGTCTCATGCTCTTCTACCAACAATGTATCTTACGACAGATATTGACCAAGTTTGCGACCTCATATATAATGAATGAAGAAGGAAAGGTCGAGAAATTTGAGCTATAACAGAGATGAGTTATGAAAGTATGCAAAACATAATTCATGACGGATTGGAATATTGAAAAATCTCTGCAAGATGAGCGCATAGAATTTTTAACACAAATCAAAAAGAGTTTTCCAGTGAAACAAAGCGTTCCAGTAGGAAATGATGTAGGAAAAATGAATCTGCTCCATTCAAATCAGAATCTCGGTTATTTGCTGATAAGGTACTCACAAATGCTTTCTAGGACTCATGTAGTGTTGTTTACATAGATTTTCTCCATGAACGATGAAAAAATAATGCTAATTATTATTCTGAATTTTGAGAGAAAGTTAAAGCAGCCTATATGTCCAAGAGGCATGGCATGCCGATCCGGAAAGTGCTCTTGCAACAGAACAATGCAACACCTTATATAGCAGCAGTAACACAACAAAAGTTACAGGCTGTTACACTGAGAAACAGTTGAACATCCTCTATATAGCCTTGAGTTGGCAACTTAGGTCTACCATTTGGGTGGACCCCTTAAAGTATCTTTGAGGAGAGAAAGATTTTCTTCCAATGAAGATTTTGCGCGCAATTGATTCAATACTTGGCCTAATTCTTTCTATGCCAGTGGGCTTAAGGAACTTCCTAAACGTTAGAAATAGTGGGTAGAAGTTCACGGTAATTATGTCGAAAATAACATTTTTGTGTTTTTGAAAGCAGTATTTTAATATTTTGTTATTAAAAAAGTCTCTTTTATATTTGATTCTCACTCGTATTTTATGAGGAGATATTCGATAAGAATTTACACACCTTACGCAGATCCTGCATGACTAGAAATAGGATATTTAAGCAATTTCTTTTCAAGCATTGCATTTGAGTTTTAAAAAATAATTCATAAAATTATTCAAGATAAGTTTTTTTTTTAAAAAAAAAAAAGAAAAATAGAATTCATTAAAGAATTTAAAATTCTTCATGAATCTTGAAAAAAAAATTGCTAATCAAAACTGTCTTCTGTAATCGAGAAATATATATGGATGGAAGAGGTTTATTTCTACTAGCAATATAGCAGTGCGAGGTGAATTCTGATTTTCTCGTGACACCGAAAAACTCATGTTATCGAAGCTCGTGACATAGAGTTTCAACTATTATACACAATTTTATGATAATTTTGTACTCTCAACTCGAGAAAAAGTGAAATCATTAAGGGAGAGTGGGGTCAATTGTAACAGGGTACAGAGCAAAAATTTCGAGTGTCGGGTTCTAGATTTGGCTCCTAGGTGGCGCACAAGGTGTATTTAATAAATCTTCATGTACACCCCTGCTGGCAACCATTTCCATGTACTTTTGAAAGAGTTACACCACAAAAGATATTTTCATGCTACGTAAGTACTTTTTTTGGTATTAGAATATTATATTGTAACAAAGTAATTTTGTTTGAACAAATTAAAATTATTAACCAAATATGTAAGTGGACTCCTTAATTAACATTTCAAAAAAAAAGATTAGCTTTGTTAATTAACTAGCATTGTTTTTAACAAATGAAGCTGAAATGGCGTCTTGGGGACGATTGTAACAATAAGTAAAGGGACGAATGTAACAGCTGAAAATAAGTAATCTTATGTTTACAAACCATTCTTTAAGAACCACCAAAAACTCTTTAAGAACCATCAATAGTTTCCTATATCATTTTTATTATATTGCATGTGCATTATTTTATTTGTCACCTTTCACAGAATAAATTAAAATTTTTAACCCCTTAAAGTTAAAAGTTTAACCCTTTAGGTCTCTGCTCAATATTATTTTTACTCCTAAAATATCACTACTACTTTGATCAATAAAAAAATATATCACAACTATGATAATATGTATAATTAACAATGTTTTAGTTGAATTTATGAACTGTTTCAATTGACCCCGTAAGTGGGGACAATTGTAACAAGTGCACGACTGTCAAAAATTGTTAATAACTAATGTAATAACATTTAAAATAAGGTATTTATTTTTTTTTCTAGTAGAGGATAGTCTACTTTACTCGTCTGTCAATTAATACTAATAATATATTGGATTTTTTGCTAGTTAAAAATAGTTAAGTAAAAAATGTTAAAATTGACCCCACTCTCCCCTATACCTAACCATGTAATTAAAATCAGATTTAATTGGATATATGTAAGCGATCTCATGCGTGTGTGTAGAACCTGATTGGCCTCTGAATTAACAAATGCTACTATTTATCAATGATGATATCACTTGAAGGTATCCAATTGAATTTATTAAACAATGTATATCGCTTTTAATATATTTCAGAATGTATCCGGAAACCACAGAAGTTACCTTTGCTTCGTGGATGTTGTATAATATTCCTGGAATGATAGCATGTGTCTTTGTCGGTTGGCTATTGCTGCAGTTACTTTATCTTCCATCCTGCAGGTATATAATATATTTTTGTTTCAGATTTTTGTGTCAATATTTGTCATATTTACGTAAAAAGAAAAGATTTTATCAGTTAATTTAAACTAATCATGATTGGTTCATAATCACGAATCGATACAAAATTTATATAATTTTTTGTATGCACTTTTCCCCTCATACTTGCCGTTGAACTTGATTGCATGATCCTATGTTTTATTTGAGATTAGACGTGCTTCTTTTTAAAAAGTCATAAAGATATTAGCAAATTACTCGATAATATGATACGTAGATTCGATTTTTCTAAGACTAGCATTTTAAATTCATTGCAGATCAAAGCAAGATGATGAAGAGAACAAGAATATAAAGAGGGTAATATCATCTCGATTAGACGCACTTGGATCAATGACGTAAGTTCTGTATACCTCTTACGGCAGTTACTATCTTGTTTAAAAAGAAGTAACTTTCCTACGTAATATATCAGGTAGATAAAAAAAATCTTTTTTTTTTTAAAAATTCATATTTTTAATTTGTATTTTTAAGTTTTAATTTTTTAATTTCTTTAACTCAATATGTTAAGCACGTATTTCCTATCAAGTATACTATTACCAAATATTGAATAAAAAGCATTCCATAAAACATATGTCGTACGATAAGAAAATTTCTGCTTTTAGCGAACCATCGCTGTCATTTCGCAATGCGCCATATGTAGAAAATTTTCCTGAGTTTCTTAATCATCCTAACACGTTTTAGACTGAGCTCAGATAACATCTCTGATGTTATCAGGTTCCAGATGACATTTGGAATGAAATAAGGAGCTGTAGACACCTTCCTCAAATCGTCCCAGACAAGCTATATTACACTGAGATCTGACTGTCCATTACATCTCGCGAATAGCTTCACATTTTGGAGACTCGGCAATCAGATGAGCTCCATGAGACCACGCGTTGTAGACCATTAAAATGAGATCGGAGCTAAGTGCCTTTCTACTCGCAACCCTGTTATATGTTCATATCGAATTTTATTAAAATGCGTCCATTAATTCCGAAGATAAACAAATCAAATCTAAAAATTCTCTTAATTTTGAACACCATAGAACATGTAAAATTGAGTATTGTTGTTGTTTTTGGCTTATTGTCGAGCTGGACTGACTAAGAATCATTTGACATTCAGAAAATCATAAACAAGAAGAGGAGATGCATGAATTTCATCCCATGTAAGTTCCAAACAGTTTAAAATGTGTTCAGGTGAAGCCTGATGTTGGTGGCCCTTGGGACATAGTGAGTGCACTTTTAAGAACCTCAGAAAAACATATGTTATTTGTTTATACCTCGGAAAAACATTAACTCTTTTTTATACCTTCAGAAAAACATATACTCTTTAAGTTAGTTTAAAATTGAGTGTTCTCACAATTTAAAAACAATATTTGATGACCGCTAATCATATAAATAGTTTTCATTTTTTTTATTTAAACAAGTGAAATGAAATATTCTTCTGTTCTGAAAATCATTTATTTCATGTGAATTTTTAAAAAAAACTTACATATTATAGCGAAAAACTAAAATGAAAGATCAAATTTATTTGATAAAAGAGGTACTTTTTAAGCTAATCTAAATTTTTTGCAAACACTTGCTTGAAATATTTTTGTATGAAATAAGAATTGTGTTGTAACATCCAATTGTAAATGCATTGTAACTTTTTTTTCTTTCAGTTTTCACGAGGCAGCTGTATTCTTTCTCTTTTTGTTGCTCGTATTTCTTTGGATATTCAGGGAGCCAAAATTCATGAAAGGCTGGGCAGAGATGATATCTCCTTTAGCCATCACTCAGCAACAGTAAGAACGCAACATTTGTTGCTTTTTATTTTTGAAAAGTATAAAAAGCGTGCTTATTATGCATTTAATTATATTTTTGTAATAAGCGAGATTCAGTAATGTACAGTCCGCAAAAAAAAAAAAAAAAAAAAAAAAAAAAAAAAAAGAAGATATCACCCTGAATAACTTTCGTTCTAATGATCGGATTTTCACGAACTAAGTGTCAATCTTAATGGTACCCGGGGGTGATCTCAAATATGCTAATTAATTAGTGCTGACTATTAATTAAGTTACGAAATCAGACACAAAAACGTACTTTCTCTGAATAAACATATTTTTTTTTTTTACATATTTGGATTCCTTATCTTCAAAATAAAGGGGGTAGCCGCAATAAAAAAATTGCACCCTCTCATAAAACTCATTTACTCAAAGATAATTTCATAAAAACAATTATTTTTAATAATTATTTATTATTTTTTATTATTTAATTAAAGTGAGGATGAAAAAATTTTGAATTATAAGGTATGGATTTTTTATACCATATTCATCTACATATTTTTCAATTAAAAAATCTAAAGTTTCAACTGTTTTTATTCATTAGAATATGAGAAAAATTAAAATTAATTATTTAAAAAAAATAATTTGTTGACAATGAAGAAATAATTAAATGGGGCGATTAATATTAAAATGTGATAAACTTATGAAGAACTTGACTTAGCGCGCGTAGCGTAAAATTTCATTCAAATTTTTTTCGCTAATAATCGTTTGCTAATCTTTTTATTTTCATTTTTTTAAAACTATAAAGTACGATGTTTCTTTTTCAGTCCTCTAAAAATCTATTTGAAATTTAGTAAAGAAATTTGAATAAAACATTTTATTGAATAAAAAACATTTTATTCAACGAATGTCGAGTTTTATAAAAGCATGCTTCTGATAGAATATAATTATACACCAGATTGTGCTTATTTATTGTGATTATTTTTTATTTTTAGTTTTTTTTCTCAATAACTGATACAATTACAATAATATACATACGTATAAATATATTTGGAATAAAATATTTATCAGTTTCTTGAATATATTTTTTATAAATATTAATAAAAATTTGTAATAAACATATTTAAGCATATCTCATATCATCGCAAATTTCTCAACATCGTCTTAATCCTAAAAAGTAATTTTTTGATCACCTGTCCGGAAGTGTTTCGCAGAACTATTTTACCAAATATTTAATTGCATTTTAACATTTTTAAAAATCTTATTGTTTACCCTACTACGTTTATTATTTCTTCATTAATATACTAATAAATTTTTTTAGTACTTTAATTTAGGTTTTCTTTAAAGTAAAGTTACTTTTTAAATTATAGTCAAGTTTTTTTTAAAAAAAACTATTGTCTACTAGCTAAGAATAAAACCTTGTTAAGAAATTAAAAAATTCCGCTGCTTAAAATTATTTAATGCCAAAAAGCTGATCATTTATTAAGCATACTATGTTTTTTGAAAAAAGAATATAAATCATTGATTGTCTTTTTTTTTTTTTTTTTTTTTGTTTTTTGTTTTTTTTTGTTTTTTGTGACTTCAACATAGATTATCTAAAATAGTGTTGATGTTTTATAAGTCACTACAAAGAGTATGAAGATACCGAACATAAAAAGCTGTCGAATACGTAGCCAAAATTTTTAAGCGTCTTAAAATATCTCAGTATCTTAAATGTCGTCCTAACATCTTAGTTGTGAAATAAAATTTTTAATTATCTGACCACGTGTGATTCACTCATTATTTTATTATATCTTTTACTCTTTCTTTATGATTCCATGTAGATTTTTTTCTGGATAGTGTACTAAACTATTTTGTTTAATTTTTTACTTTAGCACGATTCTCAAGATATTATTGTAGTATAATTTGTTATCAGGAAAAATGCATTATTTTGTTAAGCAGGAAATACTAAAAATTGAAATTTACAAGAAGATTCCGAAGCCGTGCAAATTTTAGAATAATCTAATAAAAAAAAAATGCAATAAAAAATACGCAATTTCCGAACTTATTTTGATTAGAAATAAAAAAAAAAAAAATTTAAAAAAATGTGGCAAGAAGGCTAACACACTTTTTACAGAAAGTGTGAAAACCAATTTTTCCTATATTTCGTCAAAAGAGGATAAGAATGATATTGCTCCAAGGGACCTACTAAATAATTTCGCTATTTCCAGAATGAAATCTGTTTGATCGAAACATATTTCCTTGATAATTAAAACGAGGAAAAAATTAACTTTTATTATTTATCTAAGCTTATTCCATTTATTTAATGATAGCGGTATCAAGGTTAAGGATATGCGATAGAAGCCCCGTTTGCTATTATACTATAAATGAATTAAATCATGTAGCTTGAATAATTTATTTTAAGCAAATAAGGGTGTAAAAATAAACTCGATCAAAATACTCCGAAAGTATACCCTAAAATATATGTTGAATAAACTTTGGAATCGATATATAAAAAATACCTTTTCAAACAACATCGAGTAGAACGGAAACGCTAACTTGTTTGAAATAGTTGTCCTTGTAACTATTTAATTTCGATTCCTGGTGCTAGGGGACTGTCCATTTTCCCATTCGACTTTTGAAATTTCAATTGTAAACGGAATTTTTTTTATGTCCTTAAATTAAAATGTTAAGGCTTGCAGCAAAAAAAAAAAAAAAAAACAATTGTACTGCATTGATTTTTTTACAAAGTAGCGAATTATTATTTTTTCAATCTAAGAACCTGTGCATATAACCTATATGAAATAATTTAATATGACGTGTAACTAAATAGATAATCCCAAGAAACTGAATCGAAAATATAAAAACTTCATTGATTTAAAAAATAATAGATGGTAATAAAAATAGACATGTTTTGAGCGTCCAATAATAAAAGTCACAAGTTATTCAAGCTTGACAAGTTTTGAGAATGGGCGATTATATTTGGAAACTCGAAACATGTCGACTTTTACTGCCCTCTTCATATTTTTTGAAGCCAGTTGAGTTTTTATCATCAATTATACTGTTTTACATTTGGGTCTTGATCATTATTTTGATAAGGATTTTACACTCGTTTTAAAGTAAACATATGCATTTTCATGTTTTAACAGGATTTATGTGGTCTATAAAAACGTAAGAGCATCAATATTGCAAAAGTTATATTTAACTTTAAAATTAAAATTTTGAGACCAGATATTTTGAGTTAATGAAATTAAATATTTTATATATTGAGTTTTCGTGCCCCCATTTCAGTATCTTAAGGACCTTACAAGCTCTGTTTAAAAAGAGAGTATCATATCAGATATATATAAGAAAACAAAAATAATCATAGTAGAAGTATTTGGTGGTTGCTGTTGTTGTTTCTAATGTCACTTGCCACACGGGGAAGCATGCTTGGTGAAACCGAGCAAATTTAAGGCAGAGTGTGCGTTTCTTGTCTTTCAGTGGCGCGCTATGGCCAAGAATTCGTCTTCAGCCGCACACACCGCACAGCCCGTTTTATAGGGCGGACCCATTTACACATCCATTCATTCATCCACAGATCGTAATTTTGACCTGAATCAGAGAACGATTGATCTCTAATCCAGTACCCCCAGAGGTCTTGATTTGTTATGGAAACTTGGAGGACTTTGCGACTCGACAAGTTTAACGTGCACCAGTCACCTTTTACTACACGGGGAGTCTTCGGCCGACGGGGTTCGAACCCACGAACTCTCAGACATGGGGCCAGCGTCCTACCGACCAGGCTATCCCGGGCCGTATTTGGTGGTAAATGTAGCTTATCGTAATTGAAGAATATGCTGTGCGATATTTTATGGTGAATTTGCGAACGTAAGTTTCTGAATGCATCGAAGCATGAGGATGCTATTTGCTAATCATCTTTATCCAAAGAAAACTTTGTAATCTAAATATTCGGCAGAATAAAGCGATTTTTTAAACAATGAATCAAACAATATGCAAAATATTATTTCTATATCTTATTCTTAAACATAACATATTTCAATGTTTTTAAAATACCACTAAACATTCAGCAATTCCTTGAATTATAGAAAAAAGAAATATCGTAAATTATAGAAAAACTTGTGAATACATTAGAATTACTATACAATATACATTTTATTTCTCAAGAACTTTTTTTTTCTTCAAACTTTCTTGCCTAGAAGACTCGATTAAAGCTTTAAAAATGATTATCCCTAAAATTTTGTATATAGCCATAATAATTCATGTTAATTTGATTTTAGTATGAAATCCTCGAATAAATATAGCAAAAACAACATAATCTAAATAATATCAGATAAAAAGTTCATGTATTTAAATTCTAAAAAACTTAGAAAATCATAAATAATTTATAAATCGATTCAAATTTTCTTTTCAAAGGAGATTAAAATAAAAAATAAAATTTGCTTTTTGGACAGAAATCAGCTTAAAAATTGTCTATTGCCTAGAAACTTCGAGATATTTCTATTAACTATTAATTAAACCTCTCTGAGCAATCACAGAACATTATTTCAATTTATTTTACAGTCAGAGCTTGGTTGCTTAGCAACCTAGTAAAATTAAGCATTCTTCTTTTGAATTAGTCAATGGGTTATCTTAAAACATTCATTTGCGCTGGCAACTCTTTTTGGCGGTTTTCTGGACTATCGCCAAATATATAAACCTTTATTACGACGTTATTTACCACCTAATTTTTTTAAAATTTTGTCTACCCGCCCTAATTCAAGTATCTGGATTCCAAATATGTAAAAAAAAAATATATGTTTATTCAGAGAAAGTACGTTTTTGTGTCTGATTTCGTAACTTAATTAATAGTTAGCACTAACTAATTAGCATATTTGAGGTCACCCCCAGGAACCATTAAGATTGACCCTTAGTTCGTGAAAATCCGATCATTAGAACGAAAGTTATTCAGGGTGATATCTTTTTTTTTTTCCGGACTGTACATTTAAACATTTAGTCAAATTTCTTCTTTTTCAACTTCTTAAACGTCGCAAAATAAGAGAAAACTGTACATATTAGCTCTATATCACAACTAAGAAATACATGGTAAAAATTAATTATGTATTGCGCAGAAACAATTAATATTCTTAACAAACAAGATTAGCCATTGAATAAGTTTTAACATGACAATGAATGAACCAAATATATGAGATAACCTTTTATCAACATTGCTTGTTGCAGGAATCAGTAGTGAACTAGTCTAGATGAGAACAATTACCTTAAGAATTAATTTAATAATCTATGGGTGTTGTAAGTTGAACTACATTTCGAATGTATATTTTGCTATACGTATTAGCTCTAATAAATTGCATATGAATAATTTTGCTCATGACTATTGGGTCCATATTTCAGAAATTGCGGCTACCCCTATATTTTGGGATCAAAAATCAGAAACCGTTGATAAAAAAGGTATGTTTATTCGGTGAAAGTACGTTTTTGTGTCTCGTTTCGTGACTTAAAATATCGTTTACACTTTTTAATTAGTATATTTGAGATCACCCCCTCGAGTCATTAAGACTGAGTCTTCGAACGTGAAAATTTGATCATTAGGGATCACAATTTATTCAATTCGAATCGGTCCTTTATTTTTTTTTTTGTCTTTTTTTCGCACAATTTTTTTAATATTGTATATTCATTCTTTCTCTCCCTCGTTCTTTCTTACTTTTTTCTAATTTTTGCTTTACAAGTTGCTTTATTTTAAACATTTTGACTTCCGCGCAAAAATTATTCTGCTTCATACAAAACAGTTATACGTCCATCTTTTATTTCAAAATCGATTATGAATAGAACTGATTACAAAAGAATTTCAAACTCTTTATAAGCTCGTACTATTAGGATTGATATGAATGTAGTTTTAAATCCAGTGATTTTGTTTTGTCTGCTGCAGTCGTATAGGTGATGCTGTACCCGTGATAGCAATCATGTTCCTTCTTTTCTTGATACCAGCTGAGCCATGGCGATTAGGCACTGTAGAAGGAAGCCCTCCTCTACTCCAGTGGTCAGCCATGCAAAGAAGACTTCCTTGGGGCCTCTTTATACTACTAGGTGGGGGATTTGCTCTTGCTCACGGTGCCAAAGTAAGCACCTTTACTAATGTATACTGCACGGGAAGAAAAACAGAACACCAAAATTTGATAACTCAGAAACTGTTCAATCGATTTCATTCTAAGTTTGTATTTTGTAACATAAAATAAAGTTTTTTAAAATTGTGTAAAAATTTGAATGCCTCACATTTAAATTTTTTTTTAACTATTAAATATTATAATAAGTAACAACAATAAATAATTATTAAAAATTATCTTTGCATAAAAATTATCTTAGGCTTAAATGAATTTTGTGTGCAAAAAAATGTTTTAGATTCGCTTACAAATTTTTTGCGATAGGGCGAAATAAGCAAAAATTAAAATTTTGGGGTATCCAGACTTTTGACCGCTCTCCTAACCATACTATTGGGTCAGTATTTTCCTAATTGCGGCTACCCTTCACCCTATTTTGAGGGTCAGGAATCCAAATTCATAAAAAAAGCATGTTTTTTTTCAGAGAATGACATTTTTGTGTCTAATTTCGTAACTTAAAATATCGTTTGCATTAACTAATTGGCATATTTAAGATTAGGCCATCGAACCATTAAGAAGGACTCTTAGTACGTGAAAATCCGATTAATAAATCAAAAGTTATCCAGGTTGCTCCATTTTTTTTCTACATTGTATCTCGTAACGGTCTAAGTTTAATAGACGAATAGCAGATAAAAATATAACCTTAGTAATCTATGATCCATAAATAACGAACCAAATTTTCACATATTACATTGAAATACCCGAGAAGCCAAGCAAAGCTTCTTAAACTAATCATCAATCAGTTGCTAATTAAATAAAGAAAGAAAAACATACCCTCTTCAACTAATTCTAAATAAGAAGCCACAAACAGGCTATAGTGCAGACTAGCTATCTTCAAAAAAGATGTTCCGCGGAACCGTAGGGTTCCGTGGGAAGGTAAGAGGGGTTCCAAGAGTAAGGCCATTTTATTTTTAACCGATAACAAATTTTGAGAAATGTAACTATATTTATATACAACCATGATTCAGTTAATATTTCTGTTATTTTAATGAAATTATTTATATAAAATGTCAATGAAAAAATGCAGCAAAATTTAAAAATATATAAGTATTTTTCTAATATTAATGTATTAAATAAATTATGAAAAGGCTATGAGTTAAAAAGTAATACATAAGTATTGCTCATCAAACTTTTCAATTTAAAATAACTAAATTCAGGATATGTTGCTCTGATAACCGATCTCATAGTTTATAAGAGTTTTTTTTTTCGAAAACCATATTTTAGCTTATTTTATTCTATTTGTACTTATGCATACGTCAAAATAAGATTCAGAATTGGAAGCTGTAACAAACGCGTGAATTCAACGGCCTGACATTTAACCTAATCTAAGACAGTCAATTATGTCCAAATTAGTCTGTAGTCCTTTTTGGTTAGTATATTCACAGAGGCTAATTAACATTTTTTTTATTAAGTCGTGGCTCCGTCGAAAGAAGTTCGATCATTTAGGGTTCCATAGCCGAAGAAAAATTGGCATTTAAAGGTGTAAGCCAAATTTGTTGGCACTCTCATTGTTTATTCAGCCTAAATGACTCCTCTATAATTTTAAACGAAGGATAAAGTCGTACAATTCTGTGAAATAATAACTCTTAATATTAAGAACTATCAAAACATTTTCAAATATTATTTATTCTGCATTTCACGATGTTTCATAATTTCAATGCAATTTGCAAATTATGCAGGTTTCGTATAGAAAGTAGTGCTAATATAAATTAAAAATATGCATTATATAAATTTAAACTGTATAAATTTAAAAAATTGCGTTACATTAGTTTAGCGTGAATATAAACTAACATAATTTAATCTACGTATATCTAACAACAAGCTATCACTTTATTAAAAATAAACTATTCAATTTGTTAAGTTTCTTGAGATTTGATTCATAATTTTCTGTTCCAGGCATCGGGATTATCAAATTGGCTGGGAGAACAAATGATTCAATTTTCATTTTTGCCTCCATTAGCGGTACAATCCATACTCTGCGTTTTAACAGCGGCGTTAACTGAAGTAATGAGCAATTCAACGGTGGCGACTATCTTCCTGCCAATTATCAATCAAATGGTGAGTTATTGATCAATACTAGGTATTGCGATGATGATTATTTATGTCAAGAAATAATGAACACCATCTTAATTGTTATAATGAGTTGATAATCCATATTCTTCGTCCCTTTTAATGTATTTGGATTATAAGTATATTTTAGGGCCAGATTCATATTATTTAATCAAACTTTAATAAGTTTTTTTTAATGTATAGTGGGTAATTCTTTTCGTTTCAATAAAAAAATTGTATATTTAAATTGAACTCGTATAACAAATTGATAAAATATTTGATTAAATGAAATATATATGATGAAATATATGTGTTGAAACAAATGAATGTTGGGTTAAAATTTGATAAAATATTACCCACTTAGTATGATACCTAAACTAAATGTAATTTTTCGGAAAATTGGTTAAGTCATTACACTTTTTACGTAAATTTTACGTGATATTTTCGGAATAATATTACCATTGAGATTGGTAAAAAGACTTTGGTTTATTTTACGTAAAATTAACGGAATGGATTTTACCTACTAGTCTTCGGTAAGATTGTTTTCGCATATTTTTACAAAATAATGACGAAAGAATATTTACTATTTAGTTAAAATGATTCTGTGTAATTTATGTATTATTGACGAAGAAAACTTACAATATAATTGTCGGCAAATTTCGGTGCAAATTAATTTACGCAAATTTTATGTTTTTCGGATAACCACTTTTTTTTTTTTTTTCTTTGTGTGTGTGTGTAATTTGGTATTTTAACTTACGTACGTTTTGACGTTATTGCTGACCTAAATATTATGTAAAAATAACGTACTCATTCTTACCTAGTAAAAAGGGGTTGGTAAAATTGTCATAAAAGTAACGAATTTCTTTACGTAAAATTTCACGTAAATTTTCCTTTTTTTGGATAAACAATTTTTGTTATAATTCGACGTCTCAATTTACTTAAATTTGACATATTTTAGACATAAATAATTTGTAAAAATAACTCGCTCATTCTTACCTAGTAAAGAGTGGTTATTAAAATATTCGCAAAAAAAAAAAAAAAAAAAAAAAAAAAAACGAATTTATCTACGCATAATTTTACGTTTTTCTGGATAACCATTTTTTGCTAGAATTCATCATTTCAGTTTTACGTAAATTTTACGAATGCTTAGTAAAATATAAAAGTGAAATATACGTATTTTTTTCTGTGAAATTGATGGTTCTCTGAGAGTTTTTCTTTTAATAAACGCTTATCAGCAAATTATTTTCAGAGTTTGGAATCTCTCTGCCGGATTTGCTATAAAAATCGTTTAAAATTTAAAATAAAGTTATATGTATATGTGAATGTTTACAACATCTTGATAAGATTTCGCGTAAATTGGTCTAAAAGTTCATTCAACAACAGTCAATATGAAAAATTTTATTTTGAAATGTTCGCATTTAAAATATATTGCTAAAATCTCATACAAGCACAAAATGATCATAGCCAAATACATAAGACCTTTATTACTTTAAATTTATGTTTTATTTTTTTAATATTTTCTGAGATTAACAAAGAAATAAGAATTAAGTTTGTGTAAGTGGAATAACGAGCGATTTCTTGATAGATTTTAAACATAGTTAGTATAAGTTTAATTAATATTTCGCAATATAAATCAATTATTTTTAACAATATCAGTGATAATATTAGACTCATTCAAACAGATAATATATTCATTATATTAAAACATATGGCGAACCTTTTTTGATTGTGTACCAGTAAAAATACTATTTATTATCTCCGGGAGTCAAGTGTGCAACTTAATTTTCTTCTTTAAAAAGAAATCGTTGAATCATTGTACATTAATTTTAAACTGTAGTATTGCATTGTGTAACTATATTTGCTGTTTAGTTATTAACTTGCATCAAATATATATCGAATAAACAGTATTTAAAAAATATTTCAGTTTCATTTTAAGCCAAGATAAAATATTTTGAAGCAATAAAATGAAATTGAGGTTATTAAGACTTGATATTTTTAGCTTTCTATAGATCTTTTGTACAACATATGGTTTTCCATTGTAGAGAAAGTATTATTATAATGGTACCCCCAAAATCGTACTTTTTTTTTCTTTCCCCGCTTATAATGTCCGCTATCGTTGGAAACAGTTTTTTTTTTTTTTCATTTGTTAGTGCGCAAAATAAATTTAAAAAAAACTGATCACACTGAATATCTTTTTGAGCAAATAGTTCCTAAAAAATCGAATTTTGAATAAGTTGTATTTTCTAAATTTGATTTCTCAGAAACTATTCGACCGATTTCGCTCAAATTTTGTATTTTGATATGTAAAATTGCATTCCTTAAAATAATGTAAAAGATTGAATGCATTACAACTCAAATTTTTTCGAGTACTATTATCAAATTTTTTCGACTAAAAATTTTATTTTGTATGGAATTATCTTTGGATATACAAATTTTGAAAAAGTGTACAAAAAAGTTTTCTATTTACTTTAAAAGACCGCGGAATATTAACATACTTTCAAGTAAAATTAACACTAAGGGGCCCAAACTTTGAAACGCTCTTCTGACCAAACTATGCGAACCATATTTCCCAAATTGAGGTTACCCCTACAATTTTGATGTTCAGAAATCCGAATCTGTCGAAAAAAAGGTATATTTATTCAGAGAAAGTATGCTTTTGTATCTGATTTGGTAACTTAAAATATCGCCTGCACTAATTAATTGGCATATTTGAGGTCACTTCCTCGAACCATTAAGATTGAACGTGAAGATCCGATCATTAGATCAAAAGTTATTTAGGGTGATCTTTTTATTTTAATCTCATTGAACTTCCCTTTCATGTGTCTCCAAAAAACCTGTCACGTGCAACCTATTGGCACGCGTGCCATAGTTCGCCATCATCTGGTTTAAATATCATTAGGCTAATCTTGAGAATATCATTATTCTTTCATATTTCGAAATTAATTTGTTAATTACACTTTTTCTGACAATGCATACAACTCCAATGAATATAAGTACAAAAATCCTCATTCCTTATAATGAGAAACTACATCATGTTTATTTTTTCATTTCAGGCTATTGCTTTTCATGTACATCCACTGTACTTAATGTTACCAGTCACTATAACTTGCTCTTATGCTTTCATGTTGCCAGTTGCTACTGGACCAAACGCGATTGTGTTTGATACAGGATGCATGAAAGTTGCAGACATGGCAAGTAATTTTTGACTTTTACAGTTCGAATTTGGTAAAATTTCCTAAAAACTTGTATAGTACGAGGACTGTTTTTTTAATTAAAGGCCGTTTTGTTATGAGCACTAATAGATGACGCTTTACATCGCAACAAATACTAGCGTCGTGTCTCGAGACAGTGCTGTTCCCAAGGAATGCCGATCGGTATTCCTTGGGAACAACTGTGCTCAGTTACAGCTGTGTATAGTTTGTCTAAAACAAGAACTCCCCCAGACATTCGGCTGGACTTGTGGCAGTGACTATGGTAACGAGGAACTGTTTTGGGGTGGTTTTGGTTCGGGTCGGGAGAAAGAGAATATCTTTCTTCGGTCTATCGTGTTAAGTCCTAGAGTGATGCTACCTTTCCTAAAATGCGCCATTCTTGTTTCCATAGCAACAAGACGGCCTCAGATTTTGTGACGGCAGGAATTCTTAACTTAGACAAACTATATGTAACCTGTGCAATCAGTTCTGTATCTTTAAAGTGTTCAAGGTTAGCAAATCGCCCGCAGTATGAGGTACGGTTAATGATGCGTTTTCAGTCGGCTAAAAACGTGTCTGGCTAAAAACGTGCATACATTCACCGGCAGATTTCTAAAGATTACGAAGCTTCCTACTGGCATGCTGACGGGAAATTTCGTTGCTAATGACTCACCACAGCTTAGTCCCGAGGTTTATTTTCTCTTTTGGCAGGAAAGTTTTAGACCACCCCTCAATACAGCTCAGACCTAGCGCTTGGTAATTTTAATCTTTTCCGATGTTCCAAACATCATTTTGGCGGCAACCAGTACAACGATATAACGAAGACGTGAAAACGGTCATAACCTCTTGGTTATCGGGGCAGTCGGCAAGTTACTATGTTGTTGTTGCTGTAGTTCATTTACGTCGCACTAGAGCTGCACAATGGGCTATTGGTGACGGTCCGGGAAACATCCCTGAGGATGATCCGAAGACATGCCATCACAATTTTGATCCTCTGCAGAGGGTATGGCACCTCCGCTTCGGTAGCCCGACGACCTGCACGTGAAGTCGAGCACTTTACAGTAGAACAGTTTAACGAGGACCAATACCGCTCATCCTCGGTCCCTTCGCGGACTGATCCAAGTGGTCACCCACTTGCGCAAGTTACTATGAAGAGGGTATTCTAAATCTAGTTGTAATGTATGATAAGTGTTTAAGCAAACTTGGCAACTATTTTGAAAAAAAAAAAAAAAAAAGAGAGAGAGAGAGAAACGCATGCAGAATTAAAAAATAAATTTACCCAGTATTTCCCTGCTTTTGCAAAAGTTTTTTAAAAAAAGGTTGCTGACAACTTTCGCTTGAACCTAAAATAGTATTTAAAGCATTATTAGTGAAGTTTACAATTTATTTTTATAATCTAAGCTTTACTTAAAGTTCAATTTTCTGTTAGGTAAAAGACATGCTAACACTAACTCTCATATGTATAATAATTTTCAAACTATTGTTATAAAATTGTTTTAAACTCAAAAGTGTTTTCAAAAATCCTTATTTTATGAAAAATTAATAATTGAAAATATTCATATCTAAAAGTCAAAAAAAATTTTTTAGTAAATTATTATGGACACCTTTTCGCAATCATTTCATAAATTTTTCATTCAAAAACAATGTTTCATCTTACAATTAAGTAGCTCCGCATTTAGAATATAAATTAAATCAATTAGGTAGATTAAGAAATCGCTCTTTTAAAGAATAGAAAATTAAATTTGCCATTTGTTGTGTTGAAATAAATGATTCGTCTGCGTTGAGAATGAGATCTTAAATATCGCATAAATGATACTGCAAATAGAATTTCTATCGCTCATTTGATGAAAATTCTAAAATTCTTACTATTCAACCCTTACTTTTAAAAATCTATATAACTATTTTATTTTATAACCGTCGTTGAACAGCCGACCCAATTTCATGGGTTAGCAGCTAATTTTTACAAGAAATAGGCACTCACTGAAAAATCTCGCCAAGTGACGTTACAGACTTCGTTAAAAAAAAAACACTTAGGAAATAATATAATAAATTAAATAGGTAAAGTTTATTTTGTCTGTTTTGAAACAATTAAGTTAAGTCGTAAACTATCAAAAACCACCATAAAAACGTCGCCCAGTTCTATTAATCATGATCTCGCAGACGAAGAGCATTATCGGCTATAAAAGGTCGCCTTAATTTAAGACTAGACTCTTTAATCACAGTCTTTTAAGATTTGAGTTTTAAAGACCAAAAACTAAAAAAGATTAAAAGTTTCTGCATTTTACAAGTGTCTTTTAAGATAACAATTTAATTACTAAAAAACTTTAAAGAGAAATCGTTTAAAACATATTAATTTTAAGTATTTTTAAAAAGATTCTATCAACTATATTCGCTACTGCGAATTCGACCAAATTTCAGCATTTCTTAGCAAAATATTTACTTTTAACCTTACAGCCCCTTTTACTTTTTTCATCCATCCTGCGGCACGCACGCACACACCCATATATATATATATATATATATATATATATATATATATATATATATATATATAAATCGAGAAAGATTCAAGTAAACGTTATTTGTTTTTAAATCATAATTTTCTTTCTTCTCAAAGTACTTTCAAAAGAACATAAAGTAACAGCAAAATTTAAAAATTACTTTTTGATTGCAATTATACTTATGAAAAAGAATCGTTTATACACACTGTTTAATAATTATTTAAATGGATTATTACTTATGAATTTTTAAAATAAATTTGACTTTATTTTCAGATAAAACCTGGCATTTTTATGAACATAATTTGCTGCTTCATTCAATTGATAATGGTCAATTCATTAGGTGTAGCACTATTTAATCTAAAAGATCCGACGAACTGGTCAAACAGCACTCAGTTATTGTATCAAAACGAAAGTACTCTATATTAAAATTACAATAAAACTTCTTTTTAACTCAAAATTGTGTGCTTCTATAACTTAACCTTAAGCAAAAACACTTCATTAAGTTTTTTAAAAAGTTATAAAACTTCAAAATAATTTTTAAAAAAATCTGGGTCACCAAATTTTATGTTTGTAAAAATTTATTTACACAGTTCTATAGAAATAATTACAGTAGTTTAGTAAAAAATAGTGCATGGATAGCTCGTAAATAAACAGCAATAATATTATTCATAATACACCATATATTATGAATCATATTACTACTTCACACATTATGATATATTATTACTTAATTTATTTTTAAAATTTACCCTTCTTGAAAATATATGTAGAAAAATAACTAATATACACCATCTGATTTAAATCTAAATACTGTTTACACCTGATAAAATGCTATTGAGTTAACAAAGTTATACATCCACATTCAAGCTTACTATGATATTCACTCCAATGATAATTTTTTTAGAAAAATAATATCTTTTACTTTATAAAACTTTAATAAAGTATTTTAGATTACAATTTTCTTAGGTTAAAATTATTAACTAAAGATTTTTATTTCAACATTTTTTTTTATTTTTAAATATTTGCATCAAAGTTAATTTTAAATTCAAATTAGATTTTCTTTTTGTCCACAAAACTTTTTCAAAACATTGCAACTTTTTCTCTTTTTTTTTCAACTTTTGCAATGAAAAATAATATATATTTCTCATAATAGCAAGCTATAAAGAAACGTAGATTATAATTAAATAAAAGATTCTTCGGCATAAAATAATAACAGAAGGTGATTGTCCGTTGACAACTATCCACAGAATTAATTTTTTTAAAGTTTCCATCAACCAACTTAGCAGATAAGCCATAGTTTATATTCCATGTTAAAA
The DNA here is from genome assembly GCA_949128135.1 of Parasteatoda lunata. NCBI lineage: Eukaryota > Metazoa > Arthropoda > Arachnida > Araneae > Theridiidae > Parasteatoda > Parasteatoda lunata. The sequence continues at coordinate 37,258,753 of OX421972.1, read as the reverse complement.
ATGCAAAGCAAATGAAAGATACGTGTTAAACTATAACAATTTAAATAAATTACGAAATTATTTAAATTTTTACTTTATTACTTGCAGCATTCACTATATACACAATATAACTTGAAAAAAATTAACATAACATGATAAATAAAACAGAAAAGTTTATCACAAATTTTTCACAGCTAAGTGAGAATGTATAAAAAAATTCAGTTAAAACATAAGCATGAACATAGTGCTTTAAACTTTTTGAGTCAGTACCAGTTCTTGTGGCAATGCAGCACGGAAAATTCTGTATAATTGCGCCAAGTCAGAACACTTGGTTAAAAGCATTCACATATAAAAATACATAGAAAATAATAAGTAAAAATAATAACACAATATCAATATTAAAACCTTGGATATATTGGTTAAATATCTATTATATTAAGTAAATATATATATATATTAAGTAGCATGCCTGGAAAAACAATTTAGGCAAAGGTCAAAAATATTTTAGACAGAAAATTTGAACTAGATACTGTGTTTAATATCTTAAGAACGAGAATTAAGTTTAGTGTACTAAACGTAAGTGACATTATCTACATTAAGTAAGAATAAGCCTATCCAACAGTGTTATAAACTAAGACTGCCAAAGGAAGAGATCACTGGAGGACCTATATTTGCCTAAAAAAGACAAATCCACTGAGGACGGATGAGTTTTGGACAAAAATTTAATATTTTATGGACGAAATTTTTTTTAACTATTCCATTTAAAAAAAATATTTTTTAACATATCACGTATGTAGTGTTGGTAAATTTTTAGCGTGAAGAGCATCTGCAGATTCATAAATCAACTACAATTGTAATTTGTCTTTTAAATGCTTCTAGGTTATCACAAATTAAGGGCACTTTTTTTCAATCATTATCAGTATAAGATAAAACCATTAATAGATAAAGTTAAATTTTATTTAAAAAAAAAATTGTAATCAGCCACTGCCCACATCATCTGACCATGATCAAAATTATGTGACAGTCCAACTGCGGCCATTAAAAGTTAAAGCCTTGAAAAATAAAGCTAGGTGCTTGGCTATCATTAAATTATGTGTTTATGCCTCACATGTATGATACTATAAATTGTCATGGTTCTAACTAAAAACTACCCATTAAAATACATTAATTGAGATTAACCTTTTTTAACCAAGCATAAAGTACAGAGCCATACAAAAAGTTTGGCAAGCAAAGGATTTTTCCTGGGCCTCTAATTTTTAACAATTTTGAAGGTGGTTAAATGGTGATATCTAGAAAAAGAATGTGTTTTCAACAATTACAGTCATTATTTATGAGCCCCGATGGCTCAGGGAATAGGACTTTTCCCTTCTAATGAGGTGAACTGGATTTGAATCCCAGCGATGGCTGGTCGATACGAATTCTGCATGAAGCTTGTACCGACAACAGAGCTGACGTGAAATATCCTTAGTGGTAGACGGATCATGGGTTTAAGTCCCCTTGCGGTCCCCTTCTGCATGAAGCTTGTACCGACAACAGAGCTGACGTGAAATATCCTTAGTGGTAGACGGATCATGGGTTTAAGTCCCCTTGCGGTCAGGCTAACCTTGGGAGGTTCTCGTAGTCTTCCTCTCCACGTAAAGAAAATGCGGGTTAGTTCAACACCTCCTAGAAAAGAGTAGGCCGCGGCACGGGTTACCATAAATATCCCTTAGTAGTCCAAACGTAATGACATATTTCGTATTTTCAACCACTGCACAGCTAAGTACCCCGAACGTAATGACATCTTTCGTATTTTTCATCAACTGTGCAGTTAACTTCGTCACATTGGACTACTAAATTGATCCGTGCTGAAGCCTTCCTTCTTCTAGGAGGTGTTGGTTAGTTCCATCTAAGTCTTCCAAAAAGGCAAATTTATCCCTATACTAAGGCAAATTTTTCCCTATTGATCCAGGAGTTCCCTTGTCTTCTTGATTAGGTTCAAAATTACAAGGCTACATAATTGAACATTAGTAGACGTAAACCCAAAATTGGGTCGACTGTTCAACACTGGCTATAAAATCAAATCATTATTCATAGATAATAACAATAATTCCTAAAGACAGTGGTCTCCACATTTTTATTCATAAGAATTAAAATTATAGAATTAGAAAAATAAGATACATTTAAATATTTTTAGATATATTTTGAAGTAATATTCCTAAAACAAAAATTCTTTATTTCTAACTCTCACCTATTCCCATATGATATATTATTGATGAAGATTAAGCACTGTTTTAAAATAAAATAAAAATAATAAAAAAAAATATCTAAAATGTTCAATCTCGGGAATGAAATTTAGAAAAGAAAGTCGCAAATTAGATCCTAATAAATAACAAAAAATCTAACAGGATTATAAGTGATTCATTTCCCTAAAAGTCCTACAGGAAAAAAATTAATAAATATATAAATCTTTAAAATGCTATATTTTGATCAGGACCTCACAAAATCTGGCAGGCACTTTGATTATTTAGCTCATTAGTCTTCTTCAATTCATGAATTAATTTTTACAAATTCTAATTGAAATTTTGTTTACTACATTAAATACATTTTAATAAAGCAACAAGCAGTAGTTATATCTGCTAACTTGATTGTTGACAGGTGATGATAAATAATTATGTATATTAAAACTTTGTGGCACGATAGCCCATAGAGGGTTGAAAGCCTACTGTGTCCATATCAGTTTTCTAGACCTTAGGCTTTAGGGTACAGGAGCAGATATTGCAGTTGGGTGGTCAACCGAACGCAGAGAGCCATGTGTTTGGTTCCCAAGCATGCTTGGTACTCATTTTATCGACCCACTGATGAGATGAAAGGCTGAAATAACGTATACATAAAGTTTAAATAATTTGTTTTCTATATAAAATATGTAATAAGAAGTATAAATCTCTCCAGATTTAGCCCTATTTCTACCACAGTTATTGCAAAAAAATTTAGAAAATAGCAATAACAAAAATACAAAACAATCATAAATATACAGTATATGTCATAACCAGAATTTCATATGTACATTGAAAGATTTAATTGACAAACATCAAAATGGTAGGCATACTTCAAATATAAAAGGGTCAGTTTTTGTATTTACTAAAATATTAATAATACTGTCTGAATACAGGGAAACTAGAGAAGAATAGCAGTTATGTATAGAAAAATATTTTTAATATATAGAAAAGTCTTAATATGAAATAATGTCAGGGTTCTGTTTAGAAGAAATTTGGGTCCGTTAAGGGACCCTCACAAAATAACTTTTCATAAAAACAAACACTTCACAAAATATTTTAACTTAAAAACGGACCCTTCACAAAATGAGTTTTCTTTTAATCTGACCCTTCACAAATTTGTTTATCTTCATTATTGTTTTTTATTCCATGGGCGAAAAGAAGAAAGACAGATGTAAACGATTTAAGTTTTGCCTTCGGCAGACGCTTCGTTTTTTACTTGTCCAAAATGAATATTCTGTGTTCAGCAGTATAGACTAAATACCAAATATTTGTATGTTGCATCTCTAAATTTGAAGTAGTAAATGCTGTTTATTTTTGAAAATTTAATTTTTTTAATTATAATTTTAAAGTGCTAAGCATAATTTTGTATCTATTTACAATTAAAAGATTCCTTGAAAAAGTTTTTTGCAATAATCAGACCCTATTTGCACAAATTTATAAAAGCAGGATCCTGGTTGAAAGAATGTGACTTATTTTATATTCACAAATTATAAGTATTTTTTTCACAATTTTACAAAAACCGGACCTTTCACAAAATGTCTGGACAGACCCCTAAATGTAAAATATTCACGACTGCAACCTGGCATTTATGTTACCTCACTAGGATTACGGTGACAGTTTTCATTAATTTAATTAGCCTCAATTTTATCCATCTATACATGAAACCTTATATGAGAGGTTATCCAACTGAAGAATTAGACAAGATGGCCCAATTCAGTGCCTTCTGCAAAACCTTGATGATACTGAATTTTTCTTCTGGGAATTTACTAAGTGAGTATAATGAAACAATTACTGATATCAGTCACACACAATTAAAAATATAATTTCAAGGAAGTTTTAAAAAATATAGGTAGAGATAAGACTTAAGTTCTAATGTCAGATCAAACAAATTTATATTCACAAGTGATTATTAGTTTACATGATACAACTATGCAATATTGGTATTCTTTTTTGATGACTTTGTACTAGTCAGTAAGGTAACTTGGTTGAAGAACTAACTCATAGAAAAGAAAACAATAAAATATTGAATTTTTTTTCTTAGCAAAAAAACAATGAACGAAAATATTCTTAACAAGCAAACTTATAACAGCAACTTAAAAGTGTTTTACAAAGCATTTTTTTTTTTTTTTTTGCTAATGAAAAAAAAAAAAAAAGGTAAAAAGAAAAACAAATCCCAGTTTGAATGTTTTAAAACTTGAGCTAAGTTTTAAATCTAAATTATTATATATACTCTTTAACCATAAATAATTATCAGTACTTTAAAATAAATAAAAGCTTAAATGTTTAAAAAAATTTAAAATTTTTTCTTTCTTAATCATCAGCTTAGCAGGATTTTTCCTAGATAAAAACAAGGAAAAATTTTCAGTTTTCACAAATATTTTAGAACCCTAACATTGCAAAACTGGAGAATAATAAAAAATTAGATGAAAAGTATTTACATATTTAGAAAACTGTAGCTTTTCTTCATGTTTACATTTTGCTCCATTTTCATAATTAGCACAAAGGATGTTTAATAATAGATAAAACTCAAACAGTCATGAACAGTTAAAAAAACTCACAGCAATAAAAATAGCACATTACTTGCTAAAAAGAGTTCTCACAGGATGGCAGAGCCTTTAAAAATCAATCTGAAATAAAACAATCAATGTAATACAGACAAATAGATTTGGTAAAAAAATTTTTTGCTTATTATGTGTTAAATTATTTACTCTAACATTGATGTTTTTTCATAATACTACCCAATAGGTGTTTTAAATAAATCATCAACAAATTACTTTTCAGCAACAGTTGTTTCATTGCTATCTTGTGACATTTTAGCATTTAATTGTGAGGAAACATCAGCAAATAGAGTATCCCAAGTCCATGGTATTTCATCCTCTTTTTTAACAACATGTTCGGGTAACAATCTTTTGGTTAGAAGGGTCAAATCTATACCATCTAAAGCCTGAAATGCAGCATGTTTTGACAAATCACTATCCAATTCCTGATAAGTAGCGATTCTGCTGACAGCTAAGTTTGGCGCTTTAGCAATATCTGCTGACAATTCTTCATCCTTCATTGTATCAAGATCAGGAATTACAGGTATTTCAGCTGTCATGGGACTTGTGTCAGTCATAATCTCTTTCTTTGGAGAGGTTTGGGTAAAATGCTTGGATCCCCTTCGAAGCCAGCTTTTTTTGCCAGGTGTGTCTTCACCCCATCCAGCAGTTTTTCTTGCTCGAGGAGGTGCTACAGGAATAGCAGAAGAATTAGAAAACTCAGGAGAAAAGTCTGACATAAATTCAAGCCCCATTTCTTGTTTTCTTTCACCCCTACCAGTAGGTTTTCTGATGGGAGAATCTGGAAAATCTAAATCATCACCGAACTCATCTATTTTCGAATTTTTCCTACTGTCTTGAGACTTATCATCTTTTTTACGACCTTTCAGAGAAAAAAGCATCCTATAAACTTTATATTTGTTAATGTACTCTTGGAAGTATCAATTTGACAGTAACGTTTTGTTTATTTACAGAATTGATACTGTAAAAAACTTCTTAACAGGAAATGCATTCAAAATTTGAATCCGTTGCCGTTCGAAAAATGTTATGGAAATACTAAAACGCAATAAACTCAAATGCTTGAGTTTCAGACACACATTTTATGACAAAAATTCGTTGCCAATATTCTTTTTAATTTACTAAAAAAAAAAAACTCTAGAAAATGCTTCAGTCCTGAACTGCTTGAACGGATCAACTTGAAATTTCTTTTATTGTAAAACTTGAATTCTAAACAATACGAACGAATTTCTACACTTGAACAAACTACATTTGAAACATCATATTTGGGCCACCGCGGATATTCTCATATTTTTTATGAAAATTTTTATTTGATTATAAGATATGGCAATAAATTTTACTCCGCATGATATTTATTTATTTATTAGTGAAAATCATGAAACTGAAAATGACTCACAAATTATCATGTCTGATGATTTAATATCATTTTCACACATGATAGTCAATCTATATTATTAGATATCGAGAAAAATGCTGACCTTTTATGATTAGACTTTACTGTTCTTCAGTACCAATTGTGTTAAATACTTATACACTTAAAATGTTCCGTCGTCTTCTTACAAATGAGGAAGATGAGAAAAATTCATCCCTTGATGATGAGTTTGACGATACAAGTGTTTCAGGAATTGTTCAAGGTAAGCTTTCTTTCAACGATGGGGAAGATTCCGGTTCATCTGTCGAAAAATACAGTAAGTATCAAAAAAATTCAAATTGTATGTAAAAAATGTCAATATACTCACTTGTCAATATAATCAATAAATGTCAATATACGTACACTAAATTACTTCTTATGCAAGCTGTTATACAGGTTAATCAGTGTAAGTCAAAGAGATACTTGGGTAAACCATATCATTAAAACCTATATATTTTTTATGTGAATAGGATCATGGTCTTCTCTATCCGGCTCACAGGTATCAGGACTTTCTCCGAGAAAATCTTCTCAACGTGTTATGTTTGAAATAGTTTCTGCAAAAACAAATTCTGATGCTAAGAAAAAATATGTGGTAATTATTATACATTTTTTGTTGCTATCCAATTTTGATGAAAAAATTGATATGGTTTAATAAATAATTAATTAAATGTTATTTATTAAATTGTTTGACCTATGTTCACCTTCTTGCAGCGTATATTTCATCGAAAATAGACTAAAATTGTTTCTGGTCCATAATGTTTTAGAAGTTATACCCTAATGTTATTTAAATTGTTTCAAAAAATTTCTTCTTTGGAAACTATGTTTTGCTGTGTCTCTTTTAATTTGCATGTTAATGTTAAGATGAAAAGAAACTAAGGATGTTCCTACAACGTGCTATTGTTTATTAATAGAAGTTTGCAACTAAGATCTAGCACATTAAAATACTTATAATATTAGTATTTATGGCAACAACTTTACTATCAAATTTTTGTTTCATTAATTTAATAGTGGCAATTTTTTCTCTCGTTATTCTGGACTGTAAATTATCTATGATCTGTTGTTCCAGAAATGGTAAAGTTTGACTTGAACCAATTTAAAATATTATCAGTGGTCTCCCGAAATAACAGTTTCACATTTGGCTTGTGCAAATCGCAATGAATTATCATATTTCATTTTAATTTTGACTATTGCGCTTTCTTTGCATGGTGGTATTTCAATCAAATTCACTTTTTATAAATTTGTTTGGTACCAATTAGTAATATTATTAGTTACTACTGATCTGTGGACCACTGATTAATTTTTCTAAATTTCTATCCTTGTTACTTATAGATTTTAAAAGAAAATGAAATATCATTCTGATTTATTCACCAAAGAATTGCAATTTTTTCAGCATTTTTTAATTTTTTTTATAGTGTTCACTCCTAAGTCCTAGGGTAAGTCATGTCGTTAATAAATACTATTAAATTTAATTTACTGGCGTTAATTTAGTTATGTTATGAAAGTATCATTTGAAACTGTATGTAACAAGACTCATAGGTCTGGAAAAATACTATTTTAAATATATTTTTATAAATAAGTTTTTTTTCCATTTTCATTGAATTGGGATTATATATATGTTATGTATTGTCAAAGCCTCATAGAATATGGAAGTAATGAAAATGTAAATATATCAATGTATGGAGTTAGTATTTCATTTTATTTTAAGCTTAATATCTAGAACAGCTTTGTTAATAATAAATGCAATTATTAAAAACAATCATGACTTTTTTTAAGGGTTTTTTTTTTTTTTTTTTTTTTTTTTTTTTAAGAAAAGAAAAACCCAACTGAGTTTTTTTTTGCATTAGATTAAATAAAAACTCTGATCCACCATAGCATTTTTATTTAATGTCCAACTATTAAATCCAAACATTCCAAATTGCAAATTATAGTAAACAATCACAATCAATAATTATTACAATCCAAATATTCAAATTTACAAACAACTTTAAAAAAATAAATAAATAAATAAATAAAATTGTTTGTAAAAGATCTTAATGAATTTTAATTTTTTAATCAATCTCAGATTTTCGTTCTTATATATTTTGTGAAATTTTATTTCAGCTAAAAGATTTTAGATCAATATAAATTAAAGAAGATTTTAATTTTTTGATTAAAAAATTTAATTATTGTAAAAAGAATTATTTTTTTCTTCTCATTTTGATTCATTTCAATCCAGTACATTCATTTAAATCATTACAGTATCATATTTTCCAGTCATACATATTTTAATTCTGGTTACTCCTGTATCTTGGGAGTCAAAAATACAAATCTGTTGAAAAAAAAGTTTGTTTATTCATTTATTCAAAGAAGTACATCTTTTTTGTTGTTGTCTAATTTCAAAACTTAAACTATTGTCTGCACAAATATTTTAGCTTATTTAGGTTAATCCTTTAAATTATTAAGTTATTACATCTTGGCATTTTTGAAATCCAAAGATTACATCAAAAGTTATCGATGTGTTTGCTTTTTTATTTTTTGATCTGTACATGTAGATATGTATGAAATCCTTTAAATTCAATATTTCCCAAACAACTTTTTGTTACTGCCATCTTTATCTACTTTATTTTTAATCATAATCCATGCAGGCATTCAATTATAATAAAATAATATATTATATTCAGAAATTAGCTAAATCACTGTCTTGTTACAGTTAAATTTCAATGTATGGAATGTTACAAATATTGGGTGTTTTTAATTACCTATAAATATTTTTCTTTCTAGAGTTACACTATTTTGATAAAACGAGGTCCTGGACTTGAAACTCAACCTGGAGTCCTTGAGCGGAGATACTCTGATTTTTTAAATTTGTATCAAACTTTTAAAAAAAGATATCCATCGTTATTGAGTGATTTTCCATTTCCCAAAAAAGCTTTATTAGGAAACTTTACTGCAGATATTATCACAGAAAGAAGTGTCGCCTTTCAACATTTTTTAGCCTTCTCCTATTCAGTCAGAGAATTACGCCAGTCTTTAGAACTAGCTGAATTCTTATACAATAGGGAAATACAAGAAGCCCACAATATGATGAAATTAGGACAGTTTGAGGATTCTTCTGTTTTGCTTGAAAATGTTTATTTTGTGCAAGAAAAAATACTAGAAGGAGGACATTTTTCAACGTACTATACATTATGCGTATTGATTGCTTGTCTCAATGCGGTTGACAATGTTGCAGAGGCACAAAAGTATGCTGAAATCGCGTTATCAATTGCACCTAGTTATGAACAGAATGAGCTTACAGTGCCTCTGTTGATTTTGGCTATTCGACTGTGGTGGGCAGTTGGTAAAGATAAGAAGTTATTAGAAAAACAACTTCAAGAATTAAAAAAATCTGGTATTAACACTGAAAAGCAGCCAACTCTACTTGAACTTGTATTACATCGAGAATGCCCTTTAAAACTCTAGTAAGATAACTCTAGTAATATGCAATCTATAAATATTGAACAAATAACTTTTACCATTTGTCACTTTGAAATGCCTTTCATTTTATTTATTTACTAAACATTTTAGCTATTCTTACATATTTACTTGTATTATTTGTAAATATTAAAAAAAAAAAAAATTATTTACAAAAGAGATCTGAATCTTTGTTTTATTGTTGACTGTACATTTGTTCGCTAATTTATTAGCCATGTCTTGTCTGAATAATTTTTATAATGCTGTATTGAGTCATATTTGTGTAGCTCAGAAATCAATGAAGTGTTTTGGGTGAGTTACTCTAACTTGCATTAAAATACCTTGTATAAAAGTGTATTATAATTTGTTTACACCACTACATAACCAGGGATCTGCCCAGGCCGAATTTACTACATTACAAATTCAGCGGTACATTTACAAATTCAACTTTAGGGAAAGTATACTTCAGTGGTATTTTTTCACCAAATATTAAAAATAAGATAATGCTCAAAATTTTTCCCAAGTTAAGATAAAAATACTTAAAAATACAAGTTATGCTAAAAACACTGAAATCAGAAAAAACAATCCAATTTTCTTAATAGTAATCTTCTGTAAATTCATGTCATTTGTTTAAAGTTTTTTATTCAAAGTTTAGTCTTTAATTTGGTTTTTCTTAATTCTACTTTTTTCACCTGGTGTGCAAGATGACTAAGACTTCTAGTAACCCTATCAAGTTAAAACTTAGTAATTGGTTTCAGTTGCTCAAAATCATACTAGCACTGGAATGATGTTAAATATTGTTTATATATTTGGGATCAAACTAAATTTTTCTTATACAATCTTAAAAAAATAATTTTTTTTTAGTTTAAAAAAATATTTTTATTTTTCTATTTCTTAAAACTAGTATGGTTTATCAAAATTATATATTTGGCTGCATAAAAGCTGCTTTATTTTCATGACTTTTATCGTGCGATACAGATGTCACAGTATCTCCTTTTTTCCTTTATATTTTTGCTCTTAAGAAAATTAAATTATTAAGTTCTTTACTTCATTTCTTAAAAATATTTGCATTTAAATAATGTTTGAACTTATGTTAAACTTCTGTAAAAAATCCAGAATTTTAAGTTATATATAAGTTATAGAAAGTAATGTTATTAATTGATGCTTTCTGAGTGATATCAAAACATCTATATCCCTAAACAGCATTGGTATCTGAGCCTGACATAAGTATCGCTTGCCATTTAGTGAGGTTTTCTGTACAATGTTGTGTATGAAGTTTTTGACAAACTTTTTTTGTGCCATGCATATTTAAAATGTATGTATAATATTTATGATACTATGAACAGCTAGTTCATTTATTTAGATTGTAGATTCGACCCTTATTAACTAGTCTTAGCCAAAGCATAGTAATATATTATTAAATACCCATTTTACTTGTTTGCTTAGATTTTAGGGATGCTGCCACTTGTTTTCTGTAGCTATAATCGAAACCCAGTTCTGTGATTCTTTAAAAAGTGCAAGAATTATTTGCACGAGTGAGACCTATATTTTTTAGATTTCGGCTATAACAAAGATCTTAAATCTTTTTAGTTGTGCTGTCTATTTCCTGAACTTTTATAGAATTTTGTGATTGTTGTATGATTTTACGGTCTTTTTATGTGTATAATTTTATTTCTCTCTTTTTTTTAAGTTAAGAGGTAACACTGTAACCAGAAGGTAGGTTGAAGAGGTAACACTGTAACCAAAAATAAACCATCTATTATGGAGAAAAATATTTTACAAGCTTTAATTCTTGCTAAATACAGTCATAAAATTAAAGAAAGAATGAAATAATTTTGATCTTTTGCTTTCTTTATAGCAGTGTTTCCCAAAGTGTGGTATGCGTACCCCCAGGGGTACGGGAAAAGTTTAGAGGGGGTGCACGTTCTTATGCAAAATATCTTGCAATAAACAAAAATTTTAAAAAATTTTATTAAAAAACAAGGCCATGAAAATATACGATTACTATTGGATATTTTTTGCAGAGTTAGCAGTTACTATTTAGTGGTGTCAACAGCCAGTTGTGATTTTTAACTTTTGTGCAATTTTTTATAGTAAAAAATACATTCATTTTTTTATCAGTGGTACACAGCGTTACGAAAAATTTAGAAGGGGTACACAACAGTCATAAGTTTGGGAAACACTGCTTTATAATGAGAAGATTCACATGCCATGCCAAACTTTGTTGCATTTACTAAAGATAATAATTTTGTTTGTCAAAGAATTTTATGATTAAATGAAAAATTCAATAAAATGTGTTGTTGATCAAAATTTATATGGGCAACATAGTCTTTCTTCATTTTATTTAAAAAAAAAAAATAATAAAAAAATATGACATCAAATAAGCTATTGCAAACTGCCTTTCCTGTATTAACTTATTTTGTTAACCACAAAAATTTTTATTGTTCTAACATTTATTTCATGTGTTTATTATCAGAATATATGTATTGTTATTCTAACATACGCTGAATAAGTTCTGTGTATGTTAGAATATTATTTAACTGTAAGATTAAAAATTATCACTACACAAAAAATTTCCAAACAATTTTTTGAAATATTTCAAGATTTTTAACATAAAGAGAATTCATTTTAGAAATTACTTTATTGTAAAATTACTATAGCTAAGTGTTTACTGAAATAAAGTTCTGAGTTGCTTCATTTTCTCTCAATATTATGCAGTATTTTCATATTTAGTTTATTATAACAATGAGTATATATTACATATATATTTAACATATAAAGAACGTTATTGTTTGTAAATGTAGTAATATGAAAATACTTTTATTGTAATTAAAAAATGAAAATGTATGTATTTTTTTTAAATATTGTGTGCAGTCAATTTTTTTTTTTTTTTGATTTTTGAATTGTTTAAAAAAAATTCATTTAATTGTAACTTGCAAACTTTAATGAAAATGTAATTTTTCATTACATGATTTATAATAGAAGATTTATCTGTATTTAAGTACAAATATCGTAAACTTGTTAGTATTTTACAAAATTATTAATTTTTTACATTTATTATTTTTATTATAACATTTAAAACTATCATTAGTAGGATATATGTATTGTAATTAGCTATTATTTTCTTTTTGGTACATCTGTTTAAATTTACATTTAGAATGTTTTTTGTAACACACTGGAATGGTTAAGTATTTTACTAAAAATCTGATTACACATTTCAAATTGTATAATAATAAATAGCAATAATTTTTAACAAACATGTATGTTTCGAGAACTTCAAATTTTATTTATTTCAATTGTTAAAAATATGAACATTTGGCACTTGTTTATTTTAAACTCTTGGTACTTCAACTATTTTTCAAATTATTTTCATTCCAATTATATTTTGCGAATTTCTTTATTATTAATTTTATTTTTATAACATCTCTATCACCTTATCAAAAATATTTATATTGCATAAATTTGAGCATTTTTATCACTTGTTTTATTGTTGTTGTTTAATATTCCACCTCAATGAACACACAAAAAGCATGGCTTAGTATTTTCCATAGAGAGCAGATGAGTGGTACCATTTGCTGATATCCCAATTGAATTTATATTAAAAAATAATTATCGGTTAAAAGTTGTTCTTCTTTCTTCATTAATAGATCATTTTATATTATATTTTTATAACAGACTTGCTAAAAATCTTTTAAATATTCAAAAAAAAAATTTTTTTTTAAATAAAGCTTATTGAATTTTTTTATTAAAACATTAAATAAAATGCTTCTCAATTTGGCACCTGATGGATTCCAGTGAAAACACATTGCAGCAAAAAATAAATAAATAATAATCACAAGTTTTTTAAAGACAAGAAGACAAATAACTGTAGATAAAACCATATAAAACTAAACACAAGTAACGTTAATTTGCGGAAAAAAAAAGGCTTGCAGGTTACTATATCTGTTTTATTTTCAATCTTAAAGTTTGCATTGTTCAAATTTATGAGAGCTGTGTTTATTTTATGTTGGGTTATTTCTTAATAAACTATTGTTTTTCAATTTCCTTAATCTTTAGAATGCTATTGAGTTATTAGGTGAAATATCTTAAAAAGAGATAGGGACATTGAGTGGAAACTATTGTTCTAATCTCAATAAAAGTTTTTGAAATGTTGAGCCGGTTCCCACTTTACTTTGTTAATTAACATTACTAGAATGTTACATTGAAAGTTTAAAAACATATTAGAAGAATCTTCTTTTTTGTAAAAAATTTAATTAGATCTGTTGTATGCGATTACATAATTTTGAACATTTATATTGGTTAAAATTAGGTGATTTAGGCTCTTAAAAATTGTCCTCAGGTAAAAAAAAAAAAAAGTAAAATTTCTCAGCCCTTGTAGCTAGGACAACGGTAACAAAATTATATTTCCAGCAGATTAAAATGTTCAAAACTCCCCACACTGACGTACAGCTTCAAGAGATTTTTTTGATTCTGACTTTTATCCGATTTTCTAAACCTGAGAATTTTTAATATTTCTACATTATATTGTTGTTTTGTTTTACTATATTTTATTTTCTTTGATTATGATATATAAATAAAGTTAAATTTTTAGGACTGCCAATATACACATATAGTAAAAAAAATTTTTTTATAAATAAACTTATAAGTATGTTAATCATTTCAATGTTTTCAAAAAATGTTACAATGTTTTCAAATGATTAACATACTTAATAAGTATGTTAATCATTTCAATGTTTTCTATTGGTGCAAAATAGTTCTACATGCTCTTTTATTTATTTTTTCAGGGTTTCATTTGATAAGTATTTTCTGACTAAGTTCTTAACCCACACTCATACCCGAGTTACTCTTACAGTTGACTGATACTTCGTAAATCACAAATAACCTGCGTTGTTTATTTTGAATTTCATTACAGTAAAATATTGTGCTAGGCACTATTATGAACTTAGAACTAGATTTGATAACATTAAATAACTGAGATGTTTTAAATAAATGCCTACAAAGAGAAAAACAAGCTTCAGGTTTAGATGTTTACAAATTTAATCCCTAGATAAATTTCATTAATTAAATAATTCTGACCTAGATTTAACTTACATTAAAATATACACTACATATAACACAGATAATAAATAAAAACTACAAAATTGTATATTTTTTAAGTTTTGTTGACTAATTTGTTTTCAAAAAAATTTTATCTTCCCTATTGCAATTAATATCTAAAGTTAAAGGTGTCTGACAATAAAAATTTACTTTTTATAAGTAGTATACTCTATTCAGAAAAAGTACTCTCCACATCATTGATAAAGCTTAGAAGGAGTCAAGGTAAAGTTTTAGAGTAACTTCACAGTATTTGATTATAAAAATTAAATAAAGAAACTACTTAAAATTAGTTAGTAATTTAGTTAATTAAAACTAGTTTTTAAACTGAATTTTATGACATGAGTTGTTGCAAAATTAGTGATGAATCAAGTTACATCTAGTTTTGGTCATTAAATATATGTAACTCAAAGTACTATTCTGTATTTGGTGAAATCAATAAAATTATTTATTGTAATGTATTGTATTTGGTTTTCTCATCTTTTAAAAAAATTTCAGTTTTCTATTATTTTTTCTCCTAACATAGTAGTTGCACTGATCAATATATTTTTTGATTTTGCACTCTTTAGAAGATATTTACTTCAGTTTAACAAATTATGTGAAAAACTAAAATTGCTCAAATTACACAGAACATTGGCTTGTTTGGAAGCACAAAAGCAGAGTTTGCTGATTTAAATTTCTATTAAAATTATGATTTAAACTGCTTGACTTTTTTTTAAAATCTCCCTATTTAAATAATAAAAAGATAGGTAGTTCTAATTAGTAATCATTTGTGTGAAATATTTAATAGAATTTAAACCCCTATTTGTAATTTATATTAAACAAAAATCTGTGTCAATAAGTTTACATATTTTTTGAGGAAAGGGATACAATTTTCAAGTTTCTGAAGTTCAGTAGTAGAATTTCTTCTTTCCAAGAATTCTATTCGAGTTATATCAGAAGTGTACTTTACATTTATTATTTTAATCTTTTTATTACTTTACAATATAAAAAAAAGAAGTATTTTTCTTATATATTTTTTTCCTATGCAACAACTCCTAATTTTGATTGATTCACATTTCTGAAGGAAGAATTATATAAATATGCAAATCAACAGAGCTAAGAAGATTCTAGTAATTTCATAACATTAAAAATGAAATTCAGAGCCAGGATGTACTATGTTCTGTGACTTTTTATTTCTGTTCTGTGTGAGAAAAAACGTTTCTCAAACATTTCCCTTGGAATAGTGTAAGACATATTTGAAATTATAGTTTTTCTGAAGCAACATTTAGAAAAAACCAGTTTCTTATTTCTGCCTCTGTGCGAGATTCATTTATAATTTTCTATACATGGATTAGTAAACTCATTTAGATATAAATAACGAAAAAAAAAAAAAAATCAGAAAATTATCTTTGAACATAAATGTCAATTTTTTAATTATTTTTAGAAAATATTAATTACATTATCATTATTCTATATAAAGTATTTAATTTTTTCTTTGAAATCTTCATTTTTTTATACTTTTCCTGCAGAGACACTTTTTGTTACCTTTATCCTTCCTAGTTATACTTGATGATATAAATTTCATTTGCATCAGAAAATAAGAAGATAATAAAAGTTAACATGTTTTGGACACTTAAAAATATGTGCTTAGTCTCAAGACTCACCAGATGTGAATAAGGAAAAAAAAAATGAATTGAAACGGATATTATTTCATACTTTATAATCCATTTTTCATACGATACGTAACGCTTTCTGTTTTGAATCGCTTGCTTTTCTCATTCACGCCCAGCGAGTCTTGTGAAAGGGTGCCTATTCTTGAACACTCGAAATATGTTGAATTTTATTACAATCATTTTTTTTAGAAATAAGTTTATATCAGAGTATATATTTCTGCTACAGTTTCCTGGATTTATTCATCGAGTCTTTCCTAGTTTAATTTTATTCATTTCATCTATATTCGTTTGTTTTTTTAGATACAGAAGTAAATACAGTTTTAACTTTGCAGTAAATAGTAAATAATGTTGTTCAATAAATTGAACAATAGTTCTTTTTACCAGATAGTTAATTTTATAATGTGATATTTAAATACTTTTATTACATGCACTTTTTGAAGAAATGTTATTTCTATCGATTGCATTCTACATTTTTAAAATTTATTGTCTATATTTATTACTTTACGTTTAAATTGAATGTTTTATAACTGGGAAAAATTAAATATTCTTAAACGGTTACTCTAATAAAAAAAAAAATCTGATTTAAGTAAAAAGCATCATATCAAAAGATAAATAAATAAAAAAAAATCAAAATAAAAGAACTCCAGTTATTTCAAGTCCTGGAAGAAAGTATTTATAAAATATTGCAAAATTTATGTAATTTTTTTAAAGCGTTAATTTTGATTAATATTTTATACATTATAATAAACAAAATTCCAAAACATGATCTTATTGGTGTTATATTTTCAGTTAAACATTATATAAAATTGGAATATATTATTTATTTAAAGTTATTTCAGGAACTAAAACAAGTATAAAATATTTTAACAAAGAGATAATTATTTATTAAAAAAAAAATTTTGGGACGTTATATATTGAGATGTGGTTTTTTATTTTTTTCTTAAAGTAAATTTTTTTAGCTTTGAATTTTATTTAGTCAATTTCTGAGAATAAAACTTTCAATGATTTGCCTTAACTCAGCCATAGTTTAGGGCTCACTCAATCCTATGACGGTCCTAAGCCCGTGCAAATGAGGAAGGTTGGGCAAGGGGCTAATCACCTTTCTTCATGAAAAATTCCGGATTACAGTAACCTAAAGCTTAGGTAGACCCATCCCGACATGGAAAAGAAAGATGGAAGAGGAATAGAGACAGCGGGGATGGACGTCCAAGGGGAGATTTTGTGCAAAAGAAATAGTGGACTAGCACAAGAAGATAAGGGGCACCGGCACAAAGTAGGATAAGTAATTCTGATGATTTCAGACATAAATTGTTTCTAAAATTACTACTAATTATAACTACTCCCTAATATTTAATTATATATTTCAGTGGTTTTGAAAATTACCTCCAATATCATAAAACAAAGTTCATAGTTGTTCTGATAAAAAATATTTTGTCCTTAATTTTAGCTTTTTCTCTACTTATTCCTGACTTTTCGTTCTATTCAGAACATCTTATTTTCTAGAATACAATTGCAATTTTCTAAAAAAAAATAAATAAATAAATAATTAGAATTAAATTATTTTTAATTTTAATCCTACATCTTATATTTTAGTTTGTAATGCTAGTAGGAATTTCAAAATTTGACAGTTCCAATCTAGGACATTATACATACGAAATTTATACATTGTTCATGCATATAGTCATACTCATAAGTTTCATTGCTTAAAATTGTTTGGTAATTTATAGAAAAAGAAAAAAAAAAATTATACTATAAAACTTTTATGGCGATGAATTCACAGATCCATACACTTATTTAATATTTTTAGTAAAAGAAGTAAAATTTTAGTTGGATAGAGTTTTTTAGTTTAACAATGATCGATTTACTTCTTTCATGTGATTTTAAAAATGGTTGATTTCAATCCACAAAGCAATAGTCACATCATAGAACTTTCAAATGATTAATTGAGGGATCATCCACTAAATTATTTTTATACATATATATTAAGTAGCATATTCACAATAATTTTATTTAAAGATTTTTGAAATTATTGCACTAAGAAAATCTTACACTCCTTTACAAATTTTAATTATATCTTGGTACATTATATTATGTACAGCATAATAGAACTCTCAGGATAATAGAAAGAGACTAAACTAAACTCAGCGGCGCGACAGCCCATATAAGGCCAAGGCCTACTGTGCCCATCTCAGTTTTCTTGACCTTGGGCTCTGGGGTGCAGGAGCAGATGTTCCGGTCAGGTGGTCAGCCGAACGCGGAACCCCCAGTGTTTAGTTCCCAAGCATGCTTGGTACTCATTTATCGACCCACTAAAGGGATGAAAGGCTGAGTTAACCTTGCCCGGCCCGAGGATCGAACCAGGGACCTGTGGCATGACAGCGCGAAGCGCTACCACTCAGCCACCGGGCGTCTAATAGAAAGAGAGGAAGACCTAAAAATGCTTGGCGCAAGAGGATTGCGTAAGTGAATTGAAAACAATAGAAAAGACATGGCAAGAGGAAAAACATCTGGCCACAAATAGAATATGATGAAGAGTTTTGGTAGAAGAGCCTTAGGCACCAATTTGGAGCGAAGTGGTATATGTATGTAATGTGGGAACATTAACTAATTGATACTAGTTATTTTTTAATGCAACAGTACTATAAAATTTTTCCATGCACTGATTTGAAGCTATTTTTATGAGCTGTTCAGTATTGATAAAATTATACTGGAGGCTGTTAATACTTTCTCTTTTAAGCTAAATAATTCTGAAAAGCATATTTTATTATTCTTTTGTAACAAAATTTGCTTTTATTAGTGCAAATTATACTCTTTTTAGTTTTCCATTTACAAAAGTAGTGTGAAATAAGAACAATGTTCTTTTTCTAAAAGATATCCTGAATTTTTTTGAAATATTCTGTTCGGATTTTTTCTTTGACCCATTTACAAAGCCTGCATAATTGAATGGGTGATCAGAATACGATATTTTCTAACCAACCATTCAGTTATTTTCTACAGATGCATAGGTAGATTTGGATGATATTTTTTTGCAGACTTAATCAATTAACTTAGTTTATTTTTCCTTCCAAAATTTTGAAAAGTATAAGACCCATGACTTTTGAGATTAAGTATTTGAAGAAACTTTTCCATTAGCTTATACAATGGGCTCTTTTTATTTCAAACATGGATAATTCAAAATATTGTTTAAAATAAACTAATATTAACTGTTCTAGAAGCTTTTATGGTGACAAAACTTAAAATTTATTTTAATTTGAATTTTTATTAATTCTTTTGAGAATAAGTTTTAAAAAAATAGAAAATTAAAAGCAAATTTTGAGGTTTTGAAAGAAAAAAAAATTCAAAATTAATTTTTAAAAATTAAGTTTTAAAAGCTGCAATACAGCAAAATAGTTAAATAGGTTTGCATCTGTTTAGCAATGGGTTATTTATCTCTTATGCATTGCAGACATAAATGCTAGGATTGATATAATAAACTGGTGCTTCAACATAATAAGTTTCAAAAATATTAGTTTGAAAAATAGTATAATGTACTAATATATTAATAAAATTGAAGTGAAAAAGGCAACTTGTTTAATATTTATTTTTTTAACAAAAAAAATGTAACATTAACAAAATACAAATGTTTCAGTGAACTATAAAAAGCAATAAAAGTTACTTTGAAAATAAACAGTTTACTGGTATCTTTTCTGGATATTTTAAACAGGTAATGAACCTGATTAAAAAAAATATATATTACAATATCTGTAATAAGCAATTCTAAAAACATTTCAAATAATCAAATTAAAAATTCGATTTACTATATACAAAAAGAGGCATTTGACAAGCAAAGGCTGACTTATTGGTAAACAAAACTTTATCACAGTCAAACTCCACCATGTTCCTTTATTAATGAAAAAGTGATTCAGCCTGAAAATAAAAGATATAAATAAGAGAACCATATAGGATAAAATTAAGAAGCATCATGTATACATATGTTGGCAATCTGACACAGCAAGGGAAAAAAAAAAAAAAAAAAAAAACCGTGTAGGTGAAAAAAAAACAACAGTTTTTATTTTGTAATATTAGTATGGAGAGCAAGAAGCCAAATCACATAAAATTAATAAGGTTTCATTATAAATGTTAGGGAAAATAATAAAAATTTATCCTGATGATCTTCTAAGTCACATGGTAAAATTTCTTATAATTGGATAAAAAAAAATAGGTTGAAGAATTTCTCTGGTTCTCAAGCTTGGATAAGGGAAAAACTTAAAATGTTAATCATAATTATGACAATGCGATTCATATGGAATAATAATTAAGAAAGAGAATTTAGATTTTTAAAAAAAATAAATAACATAAAATTTTTTAAAGCTTTTTATATTACATACATATTCTGTATATTAGAAGGCAAGTACAGTTTTTTAAGCATAAAACTCTAATGTTTATTTCAGAGATTTTTGAAAAGATTAAACTTTTTTAACTAGGAATTTTTATCTTACTTCATTGCAGGTCATTTATTTGAATCATGTTGCAACCTTAGATTCTAATTAAATATTTTAGTTTCTATGTGGCCTCCAAATAAGAGACACTTCTATTTATGGAAAAGGAAATCTCGATATTAGAAGTGTTGTCTATTGAATGGTGTAAGAAATAATCTTTAAACTGAAACTATAACTATAAAATTTCTATCGTAAGCGATTTTTTGTGTGGATATTGTTCAACAACAGACTACTTTCTTGTGAAAAAACACATTTATATTATGTTAGCTCATCAAAAGCTTGTTTAAAAGGTTTCTGACCATCTTGTCTTTATCTAAATATTGTTATTTCAAAGATTTGACAATTGATATTCATAGAAGAATGAGTTTTTTTTTTTTTTTTTTTTTGCAGATAAATAGGGATGGAAGAATAATATAAGTCTGCTTTGCCATTTTTTTTATGAGACACTAGAAACAACCCTTTGGATAAAAAAAAATAAATAGATAAGAAAAAATTATAATTGAAACTATATCAAACTCACTTTAATGCTGAGACCATTGAATTGATTTTATATCAATGCCACTTTGGACCATCTCCCATAAAGGACTCATTTCTCTCAGTCTTGTTGCATGATAAATACATTTTTCCACAGTGTAATCCACTTCTTCTTCTGTAGTAAATCTACCAATTCCAAATCTACAAAGAAAGTGTTACAAAACAGCAAATTAATACATTTAATAAACTTAGCAGAACTTTTGCCTACAAACATACTTTATTTCTTTAGAATGCAGAAAAAATGTTCATAATAATTTTTGCTTTAAAGGTAGCATTTGCAAAGAGTAAAAGGTAAGAATAAAAAATTACTACCTATTTCACAAAAGTAATGTTTAATTTTCACTATCTGTCAAGAAGCAATCACACACTAATTTATTAAAAAAAGAAATATTTAGTAATTAACTGTGTAATAATCTAAAATAAAAAAAAATTGATTGCTAAAAGTGTCTTATAATAAATTTTTGATGTTAAAAAACCCATATTGCAAACCCTAGTTTGGTATTTCCTACAACAGAGGATGTTGAAATAAGATACTTTTGTTTTAATAATTATTTTTCGTTACAAGTATGTTATACTTATGCCATGCAGTTTTAAAGTCCTTTAACTATTACAAAACATTAAGCATATAAAATACATTACAAATATAAAAACGGATTAAACATATTAGAAAACATAAGTTAGCTTTCACACGCACAAGGAAAAAGGAACCACTATAAGAAATGCATACATTTTTTCAAATACATAATCTTCTATTTTATAAATTTTCCATAATTGTAATACCATGTGCAGAAACAAGATAGATAGCTAAATTTTTTTCTTAATAAACATTAATAAATAACAAATTTTGTAGGAGATAAAAAAGGTTTTTTTTAAAATAAAGAAATTTAAAGACTTTTTTTGAGCACACAGTAGGCATTACAAGTAAAAGAGAAACATATTTTTTGTGAATAAATATTCATATGTAACGGAAATTAGAAAATTAATACTATATTATTTATATGATTTTTCATACTATATTTTCAATTAAAAGTATGTTGTGACTTAATTCTAAAATGTATACAACTTGAAAAATATATAAAATAATATGACACATCTATTGATTTTTTAGAAGTTAAAATCAACTTTTTATTGAATATTTTACAGATTTAATAAAAAAAAAAAAAAAAAAAAACTAATACTAATAATTAATAATATTTCAACACATTTAATAGTACTTTATTACAATACTTAGATTGTTTTAAAAATAGACAAAATAGAATTAACAAAAATAGAATAAATTGTTGATATTTTTTACAAAAATGGATTAAAGATAAAAATCCTGCCTTTACTGTAAAATGTAACATGATCTGTATACATATAGAAAAGTAAGATTCTCAGTGTCACTATAAAAAGAAATTCAAGAAAAGTAAACATTCTTACGAACCTAATTGACGAGTGAGCTAAATCTTCATCACTACCAATAGCTCTTAACACATAAGATGGTTCTAAAGAAGATGAAGTACAAGCACTAAAAATGCATAAACAAATATATTTTAAAACTGCAAGAAAGCATCAGCAATAAACACATAGTTTTAAAATAATTTTCAACATTAAACTGAATTTCACTTTATTTATGAAAAACAATCACACACTTTCTTCAGTTTATCTGATTCATAATCATGTGGTCATTTTAGGAGCAAACAAATGCGTAAATCACTAAATTAATATTTTAAAATTTGTAACACGCAATATTAGTAAATAATTTTGTATATCTTAGTCAATTGGAGGTATTATGCAGAATACAATATGTTTTTGGCTTTTTGAAGACAGTTAAATCACTTGCTTAAACAAGTGTCAAATCTGAAATAATGATTTGACTTCTAAACAGGGTGCATAGTCAAATCTTTCAACAAAAAATAAGCACCTTTTAAGCACTTAATAAATATTTTTAAGCACTATATGTTGTTGTTGACGTATGCCTGTTTTTTTAGGCAGAGGGGGTGCGATTGTACTTAAGCACTCTATACATTAACAAAATGCAAAATAATTTTAAAAAATAATTTTCATGATTATAATAAAATAACTAGTTTCTGACAAAGAACTCTTTTCTTGATTGTATTAGCCACTATAAAATGATCAATAGATTTTTTGGTTCGATATCAAAGGGCGGAAAATGAAGCGTGAAATTGAGAATAACTTGCAAATTGTAGCAGGATTGCACATGAGAGTGCAATAATCTCACAGAACCCAGTTAAGTCGACGCACACGCAGACAAGTATTTCATCAAACATGTCAAATGATTGGCGCTTTCATACTGGACTGACGGTACATCGAAATAGATTGCAGGTAAATTAATTGTGAAAACGTTGTGTGGAAAGCACCCTTGTGTAACACACAATCTGGAAAGCACACTTATGCATAATACGTGGCGAAAACCGAAAGGGTAAAGAAAAAAATATTTTCGAAAAGGGAAAATTAAGCACTTTTTATAAACACCCAATGAAAAAAGCACCTTTAAGGGCTTAAAAAAAAAAAAATCAAAAATATGCACCCTTAAGCACTTTTTAAAAAATCTACACACCATGTTAAAGCTCCATTAAAACTAGTAGTCTAAGAAAAATGTTAAGTATAATAAGTACTGTGGTCTGTTTAACTATTTTCAGCAGAGAATTTAAAATTTCTTTTGTATTTTTACACCAAATAATATTTTTAATAAAGAAAGAGTAAAACAATTGTGAATTCTGTATATAAAAAAGGGGTTTTGAGAATGTTGAATTTTTAGGAAAATGGAAGAATTAAGAAAAAATGCTAATAAATATTACGCTTAAAAGTTACACAAATATTATGCAGTTGTTTTTAAACCAACTTACGGGTAAGATCTCATTGTATTTTACCCCAAATTAGTGAGATGAAGTTCTCTAACTGTTACTATGGTGTTTCAACGATTTTGGCTTAAATTGATTTGGTGGTTGATGTTGAACTAGAGCGAGAGTAATGGGTAATTGATGATAATCTGGGATTCATTCTTAATAATAATCCCAAGACAAAATTGGTACATGTTTACACTACTACAATTCTATTTGGTTTAAAAATCACGGTAAAAGTTATTTAAAAACTTTTTTTTTGTTTTCCAAATCAAGAATATGGATGATTGTTCTTTCTAACAATATTATATGCGTGCAATATTTCATGAGAATTTTGAATAAAATGCCCTTTTACCTGCCAGAAGATAAAGCAATATCCTTTAAGGCCATCAATAGACTTTCCCCTTCAATGTACGCAAATGAAAGATTTACACAACCTAGAAAAAAAATTTTTTAAAAAATTAAGTTTTTTAATTAAGTATTCAATAAAATATGCAACATTTAGGTGGTGCCAAATGCAACATATAGCATTATAAAATTCACTTTAAAATAAATAAATATGTGCTTTTACAATTAAAAAAAAAATTGAAACTAAAGATATTATTGTACAGAAATGTAAGTAAAATAACATTTTGCTAATGCTTGCCATTAAAATTACAAATACTTTAAATATAAACCTTATAGCTATAAAAATAAATCTTTTTCAAAATAATAAAATAACGACGGGAAATAAAAAAATCAGATCAATTCAATTAGATTTTGGAGATTTCAGATGGTCTTGTACCATTCAGAAAAATCAAAGGTAGTGGGAAAATTATGATGCATAGCTGTCAACACTTAAAAATTTAAATCAAGGAAATCTTTACAATTACAAATGAGATAAAAAATAAATTATTAGGAATTTTTTCAAATGAAGTAAGAGTTTTACCAAAATATAGTTTAGAAAAAATATATTTATTTATTTTTGTTAATTAAAAAACCAATTCAATACAATATAATAAACAAAGGCAAGAAACACAGAAGAAATTAAGTGAATGAAACACTTGTGGATCTCTAATTCCATTTCAATGACTTTAGAATTAAGTTTATATTTTACAACAAATAAATAAAACCACACACATGAAGGGAAACACATAAAAAAAATAATAAATAAATAGAAATCAAAGTTAAAATTTAAAGCTAACAAGGTGGCAACCAGGACAATTTTGTTTAAAGCAAGTAAACATTTTGAGACATAAAATCTCAACATTATAACAATGAAAAAACATACACATAAAAAGGATGTATAGAATTACTATTAGTAAATATCTTCTTCATTAGGCAGAGATAAAAAAAATTTTTTTTTTAATTATTTAAGCTACTTGCATTTTGAATTTAAACAGGGATTAAATTAATGCATTAATCTTTATTGCTTATTTTTACATGAAATATTTCCTTATTAATAATATTGTTTAACATGAAAACTTTGATGAAATAATGAATTTTGTCAGACTAATATCTAAAATTGCTAATAAATAAAATTTGAATATAATCTAAAATTATAAAACTTTTGCATTTATATACAAAAAACTAGTTGAAATACATTCAGTTTTAAAATATTGAATATATTTGGTGTAAAACATTTTTGATAAAGTAAAAATACCTCTTTTTTTTTTTTTCTTTTGAGCTATTGTGATTTTGATTTTAAAAAAAATAATTAAAATTTTTCAGAAGTTCAGAAACAATCTGTTAATTTTGTTTGGGAAGTAAAAATTAATAAGGAAAGGAATTTAGACCCTGGACTGAATATTTTCTTGTTCTAATTTCATAAGACTAAAAATGATAAAAATACTAAAACAATTTTAATAACTGATAATAATAAAGAAATAACTTGGTATACCTGGGTAGTTTTGTACAGAATCCCCATTTCGAACAACATTAGGCACCGCATTCATAATACTATCAATTAACCTCTTTGAAAGCTTTTCAGTCCTTATTCGATCATACTGAAATGAAACTAATTTGTAGTTATAAAAATACATTTAGTGTCCACAATACCTCAACAACAGAATGCAACCTGTGTCCTATTTGTAATCTATAATTATAAATTAATATCATCTAGCATACAAATCATAAAACTAATATATATATATATATATATATATATATATATATATATATATATATATATATATATATATATATAGCAAAATAAATAAATACAAAAAAACCAGAAAAGAAAAAATAAAATAAATATAAGTATCATTTATTGCGCATAAGTTGCAAGTAAATAGAACTCATAAAATAAGTTCAAAATGAAGATAAAACAAAGGTAAATTACAGACAAATGAAAAAAAAAAAGAAAAAAAAAAAAGGGGGGGGGGGCGAATAATAATAATAACAAACAACTGGGGAAAGAAAAAAAAAAATAATTAATTAAAAAAAAAGAGGAAAAAGTTTTTTTAAAATACCGGAAAATAAAAGATATAATCTTTTCATCAGCCCACACGATTATATCCGAAAAAGTGTGCTTTCTAATATTGTATCAATATAGCCAAAGCAAAATATATTAATACAATAGTGTGAGGAGCACTAAAAAAATTTTTTTACAAAAATTACGACAAATAAAATAAAACACAATAAGTATAAATAACACGTAAAAGCAGAAAATAAAATAAAAAGGAAGAGCAGAACAAAACAAAATCTATAAAGCGAGTAGCGAAAAATAATGAACTCACATGAACGGGAAATTTTTCAAGAATGATTTAAAGTGTTTACGTAACAAGATTGCCAGATTGCAAAATATGAAAACTGTGAAAACAAAAGCCCAAATTGAGAGTAACTAGAGGAGTTTAAATTGCGTTCTTGCTGCATTGCTGAAGTGCGTTAGATTTGTTAGTTACCAAGGATGGGCCAGAAAACTGATGTACGCGAGGTAATATTAAACTGGATAATTTAAAGAATTTGACTATAAATAATTTTTGAAAATAAATATTTATTTAAGAAAAAAATATAAAATAGGAAAGAGAAAGAAGCATGAATTGCCAGTTTTGCACATAATTTTAGCCACGGATTTGCCCGAAATGGATTTGCACATGGAAAAGTTATATAAATTGACAAAGAAATCTTTTTAGTAAATAATTTTAGCCATAATTTTTAATTTAGTAAATAATTTTAGCAAATAATTTATATATATATATATATATATATATATATATATATATACATGAAGAAAAATATTTTAAAATGAAAGAAAACTTATTATCTCATCAGAGAACTAAAAGGATCAACACAGTGGGAGAAAACCATTAACAGGACAGAACATACTAATTATCACCTTCTAAAAAGTAATAAAAGAAATAGCAATCTAAATATCGAAAAATGAAAAATATAAAAAAGAAATTAAAGTGGATCCACTGATATAAATGGGAACTTTGTCTGGGAGGCATTACTAAGCAGCGAGTGCGTGAGAAGTTTTAGCTGTTGTAATTTCCTGTCGTACTTTTGACAATGTGATATTTAGTATGTTATTTCGTGCTAAATTTTTAGGTTTTCTCCAGCTCTATCAATCCTATTAGTTCTGTTATGAGGTAA
This sequence comes from Parasteatoda lunata, assembly GCA_949128135.1. Taxonomy (NCBI): domain Eukaryota; kingdom Metazoa; phylum Arthropoda; class Arachnida; order Araneae; family Theridiidae; genus Parasteatoda; species Parasteatoda lunata. The sequence continues at coordinate 37,230,941 of OX421972.1, read as the reverse complement.
TAACTAATTTTATTTCATCTTAAAATATTTCTCTTCCTACATATTTTTTCAGTTTCAGCTTGGCGCTGTTACAATTTGGAATTTTATTTTGTATTTATAACTCAAATTGTATTAGTTATTTATAAATATAATTGTTGGGAGTTCATAAAGTTCAACAGGTCTTTAAAATAAACTAACATAATAAGATGAATCATTAAATAAAAAAAATAAATTTATGACAATTAACATCAATTTTATACAACTTCTTCTTATAAGTTAAAAAAAATAAAAGGAGGGTAATTTGAACTTTCTCTTTAATGAGTAAAGACAAGTCCCCACATTTGATGCGAAAAATTAGCTTGACGCACATATTCAGATAAAAATAACATTAATAACTCAAATTTTAAAACACAACTAAACTAATTTAATAAAAAAGAAAATATAAACCAAGGAACAAAATTGAGTAGATATTCTTTTAATGAAACCCTATATTAAAGAGAAACAATGCTTGTTTGTGGTTTTTTTTCAACACTATTTAATTTTTAGTTTCAATAACCATCATAATTTTTTATTCTCACCACAATTTGCTTTCATTCAACTGCTCTCATCTTTTCGACAATTCTTTTAGTGTGCTTATTGAAGCAACAACAGATATTTAGCAATCAATAAGTAGAACAGGGTACCAAATTATTTAACAAAAAATAAGCACCTTTTAAGCACTTTTCAAGCACTCAAAAATTACTTTTAAGCACTTTAAAAAAATATCATAATTAGACAGGGTTGAAAGGGTTTTGACAATTGACGGTTTTTTCTTGTTTTAACCGTCATGTAAAAAAAAAACAACTTTTGGCATTGTTTTTGACAATTGTCAAAAATCGTGAAATTTTGAATTAAGTAAAACGAATGGCATTTTCATACACTACAAACTGACAATACGCCGAACTAGATTGGGGTTGAATAGAACAATGCGAACTGTGTATTTTGCATAATTGTAGCGAAAATCAACATGGTAAAGGAAAAATTAAGCATTTTTTAAAACCATCCAATGAAAGAAGCACCTTTAAGGGCTTTTAAAAAACAAAAATCGAAAATAAGCACTTTTAAGCACATTTTAAAAAAGCCATGCACCCTATAGAAAAGAAGAAAGAATTTTTTTTTCTTGAAAAAAGGAAAGAAATTTGTTTATTTTGATAGTTAAAAATAGTCTGGAAAATAGAAATTTTCTGTAAATGGGTGTTCTCCGGACATGAGACTTAGTACTGAATGTATCTATCTATTAATCTATGGATCAAGAAGAAATTGAATGCAGTAAAAAGTTATATTAAAAATATTTTATTGAACTGAAAAAAAAATTAAAACAAAATTTTTCAAAGGTCAATATCTAGCATCATTTCTACATTAATTAATGTAGAAATGGGGTGTAGTTTAGAAAGGGGAGAAGGTTGAACCTTGAAATAAGTATGTTGTTGTAAGTTGTTTAATAATAATTTTCGCAATTACAAATGTAAGCAATAAAGATCACACATGTAAAAGCAACAATTTTAAAACCTAACTTTCTAATTCTACAGCTTTGTTATAACAGGAATTTTATATTAATTTTAAAACGACATTTAAATTTATCAACTTTAAATAGTTTAAAAGTGAATGAATTCTTCTTTGGTTCAAATACTCATATTCTTCACAATGACATTAACTGCAGTTATTTTGTACGAGCATGCTTAAGAAAAAGAGCATGATGATTGCTTTGGTTGATGATGATAGAAATACCATACTCCCGAACCATGGATGGACTTTCCAAGCTTTGAAATTGCCAGGCAGTATATTTAAATCACTAAGACCCATTTGGTGAAAGTACAGACTTTAGTGTCGAGAATCAAACCCTCATGATAAATCAAATAATCTAGATTACTAATATACAGTTGGCAACAAAATAAACTACTCTTTATTTATTGCTTTCTTTTAAGAAATAAGTTTTGTCAGAAAAATTTATTATGTCTTTAATGCTCATCATAGCTGAAAATATGACATTAATATCAAATTTGATAACAGATAGAATATCAGAATTTTTAGTTATCCAAGAATAATGGTTCTCAGTTTAAAATAATAAATAAATCACTAATTCTTTATCTGTTCATTATAATCTAATGCTTTCAATTTAGTCTCAATATTTTTAAAACGTAAAATTTTTAAATTTTTTTTTTCATTTAAAGCCCTTTATTAAATAAGACTATGTGAAAAGGAAAATGTTTAAGTAGCTTCTGAGCAATTTAAAATAAATCTAAATGTATAACAATAAACTTTTAAAACCTCCATTTCCCTTCCTGCTATTTCACAAGCAGCACCAAGTCCAACAGCTAAGGGGGTAGGAACTGTTCCACTTCGCATGCCTCTTTCTTGACCACCTCCACTTTGAAGAGGCTGGACTCGAACACGTGGTCTGCGCCTTACATACAATGCTCCGATACCTAACATGCATTAGTTGATTAACTTTCATTTAGGAAACTTGAAGTACAAGTCTAATAAACTATTTTTTATGCCATAAAAACAATAATTAAAATGAAAATATTTTTAAATACAATTTATTGTATCAAAACAAACATATGAATACCATGATTCACCTTTTGGTCCGTAGATTTTATGTCCACTGATCGACAATAAATCAATATTCATTTCATTAACATTGACAGGTATTTTTCCAACTGCTTGAGCTGCATCAGTGTGAAAGAATATTTTCTTTGACCTGCATAATGCACCTTAAAAACAATAGAATGTTACATTTACAATCATATAAATAATTTACTTTATATGAGAAAACTAAACTCATTTAAAGTAAGCTCAAGCTTAAAAAACATATCACAAAAAATTATTTTTACAGATATTTTACTAAAACAGAAATTTTTTTTTTTAACCTGATATTTTAGAACACTGATTACTAACTTATATGACAACTCATTTATCTTGCGCATTTTCTAACTTTTTACAAAATATGTGTAAGATGGTTGTTCGTGAATTGTAGAATCAATGCTTGCGAGAAATAGTTGAATCAACTTTATAATTGCCATAATTAACAAAAAATAGTGAGTGAGTATTTCTTGAATTACATTATATGATAAAAATATTGTTTGAATACAAAAAGTATGATGTGACTGATTTCGAGATCTAATGTTATTCTGATAATTGATAGACTCATTTTGAGTGAGTTTTAAACACAGTTTTTCTGCATTGCCATTAAATTATAAAGAACTATTTTTGTCAAACATTAAACATGATTTTACAACAGATTATTGAACAATTTTATTTTTTAGTAGATTTATACTAAAAATAATTTTACTCATAATTAAATGTGCACATATAAAAATGTATCGGATGGTATGCATGGCCAAATAAATTTTTTGACTTAAACTCAGGTGTTGGTAAATTGAGATTCTACGTACAAAAGAAAAAATAAAACTAATTAGAAATTAAAAGGATTATTTGACATACCAATTTCTTTAACAGGCTGTAGAACTCCAATTTCATTATTAACCATCATAATAGAAACTAATGAAGTGTCGGGACGAATAGAATCTTTTAATTCCTACAAAAAAAAAAAAAAACCTTGAAGTAAACAATTATTTATTAATAACCAGTTTATTACATAAATTCATAAATATTGAAAAAAAATATGTTTAATTCATTAGATAAAACAATAATTTCTCGTGAATGATTAATAAAATAGCATGTTTCTTTTAAGTGCACAGCAGAATTTCCATATACAAATCAAGTACTTTTAAATACATTTTTAATAATCAGTATGATTTTGATAAATTTTCATGTAGAAATATATTTTTTTCAAACACATACATTCACCCATTTATGCCCAAGTCTCATTTAATTTATAATACAGAAAGATTTAAAAAATTTGTAACACTCTGAAAAAACTGGTTTGGTTGAGATTGGGGGGTCTCCAGATCTGTCTCATAAAGGATAGAGACTCCAAAGGAGAGTTGGTTGCGGAAAAGCAAAGAAAGTAGAGCATTTGGTTGTACTGAACATTTTTTATCAAGACTTTTGATTTATGATTTAAGTTTTGCACTAGCAGTTTAATTGAATTTTTTGGTTCCTGGTTAATATAGAACAAATTTTCTTAAAAGAAAATGCTTTCGGCCTGCTTATGCTGCAATTACGCTTCACTCTTGTATGTTGCACCTTAGGGGTCTAGCTACTTATCTTAGGGGCCAACTTATAATATCTCAAGCTAATCTATATTCAATCAAATTGTATTTAATGAAGTACAAATTAAAAAAGGAAGTTTCAAAGTTTTCCACATAGGTTAAAAATGTTCATTGTGTAGCCCAGTTGCTGCATGGAAAATATGTAACTAAGCGGTAGCTATTACGTTTACACACCCACTGCCATGGAAGCATTTTGCACAACTATCGTTGCCCATATAGCTGCAAATACAATTTTGAAACTTCCTCATTCTTTCAATTTATAGCTTGTTGAGATACAATTTATACAGGGTGATAGTGGTTGCTTAAACCTCCGTTTGAATGCAATTGTTTTGTATAATGGCTATCATTGAGATGTTTGCTGTGAGGAAAAAAGGGCACACATTAAACATTTATGTCTGTGTGAGAAAAAAAACCTGAAACTTCCTTTTTTTAATTATGTAGAATGTTTATGTCCAATTTATACTTCATTAAAAACAAATTAAATTTGGTCCATTTGTTTTTGTAGAATCCTGTATTTTGTGATAAAATTTAGTACAATCAAAACTTTTACAAGAAAGTATCAATATTACTTCATTTAAAATATATTTTCCCTACAACACAGTAAAAATTTCTATAAATTATTTAATCTAAGATTAATATTAAGTCTTAAATCGAAAAAAAAAAGGGACAATCATTTTATGCCAATGTTTACTAAGCTATAGAATATGCAAACTTTTCAAAACATTATCAATATAATTTATTATTGGCATAATAAATTAGTTTTAAGGGGCCAAACATATTAGAATAATTTAAAAAATTCCAAGAATAATTCAGAAATTTACGCTGACAGTGAATTATTAAATTAGCCTTTGTAAACCAATATTAAATGCCATAAAGTAAATTTTGAAAAAAGAAAGAAAAAAAAAAGAAAATTTTAAAATTTATTCAAAAAACTTTAAAGCCCATCTTCAGCCAACATCAGACCTTCTAATATTTATTAATTTGTATTTCTGAGATCATCTACCGTTTATTTTAAAGTAATTTTTGTGAAATCAATATTGTTTAAGTTATTTCTTCCGTGTTTTTTTTATTTGCTTTAACCATGCAGGTTTTTTTTTTTTGCTGGTTTATTCAAGGGGAGATTTACTGGAGAATTCGAACTGTCAGGTAACTTTCTGCTGCTTGAATTGTCAGAATTACCACCTGGGCTGGATATGGAAATGAAACTTCCTCAGCCACAACTTCTTGCTAAACTCCATGAAACTCTAATTCTTGAGTCCCCCCCCCCCAAAGAATTTTCTGTTTTTTTTTCTTTTTTTTCTGACGACTGTTCTCGGATGACTGTTCTTACATAAAATTTATGCAAGAACACTTTTTTTTGGGTGCTTATAGTTTAATTTAATAACTAATTATAAAAATATAATCAGTATCAACAGATAAAAGAGATATTTATAATTGAGGTGTCAACATATCCTTGATATAAACATTACATATATATGAATGAAAAAAAAAAAAGCCTTATGTAATGCTTTTCAAATAAGCAAAAAATAGATCTTAAAAAGGTCAAAGGGTGAATTCAATATATATATATATATATATATATATATATATATATATATATATATATATATATATATATATATATATATATATATATATATATATATATAACGAAGCTATAATATAACTAAAGAGAAATTTCATAAAATAATTAATAGTTAATTAAATTCAATAATTTATCTAAAATGTAAAAATAAAATATTATAAAATCTTCAAGAAAAGAATAAAAAAAAAATAAAAAAATCCTCAACAGAGTCTTGAACAGTGAATGTCATCCCAAATCTGGACTTATAGTAAAATAATTATTAAGTAAAAACATATAACAGCAAGTGATACATAAAATTTTTGATGAACTTGATAAATAAACTTTTAAATTCCTAATTAGAAGCATTGCTTATGACATTAGAAAGTAATAAACTATCGATATAACGTTGTCAGAATGACCCGAAAATACTTTACTTTTAAGTCTATGATGCCATTTTCCCGAACAGGTAAATAAGTAACATCAAATCCTTCAGTCTCTAATACTCTGCAAGAATCTAAAACACATTTATGTTCCTGAAATAGAAGAAATATAAGGAATATTCAAACAAACTTAATAAATAAAAATTTCACAGAAAAGTTTGTTTATCTAATTCTGCTCTATTTACATAACTTTTTTTAAATTTGATTAACTCAGTTTCTAACCAATCCAATAATTTTATTTTTATAATTGCATTTAATATCATTGAAATAATTTGCTCTAAACATGCATTACTGTGTATGAATACTTATCATAACCAGCAGGTTGCATATGAACAAATAAATATGAAAAAAACAATGTGACAAATAGTTTGTTTATGTTGGTACTAATAAAAACTTAGAATCACCAAATTCTTACCTTTAAATTCTAATGCTGCAATAATTTAAAAATTTACCAGGAAAACTTATTAAATGATATTTTAGTGAGTTTCAGAAAATTAGCCTTAGAATGCATGCAAGCTGTTTACAAAATATTTTTTTTTGTCAAAGAGCTATTATTTATATATATACAGTTGAACCTGTTTATCTCGAATCTCATGGAAAAGGCAAAAATTCGAGATAAAGAGGTTTCGAGTTATACAGGTACTATAAAAAATTAAATTTAATTAAGAAATTCTATTAAAAGTGCTTTGTTTTTAGTAGAAAAATATAGATATTTCTTTAAATTAATTATACCGCATACATCTATTTACATAACAGTTTTTTAACTTACATTTAACACGGAAAATAATTTTAACCAAGATTTTTGACTGATAACCTCATTTGTTTAGATTATTCTTTTGAGGTTAGAAAGATCAGAAATTCCTAGATCGTTTTCTATTGTTCACTTTAAAACTCTTAATTATCCTTTGATCCATTGGTTGCAATTTTGAGGTCAAAATGAATTTCTATTCTTAGTTTTCTTATCTATGTTGAAAAGCTAACCCTCATGGTCACTATTCATTAACCCCTTACTTACTGCCAGAATCATTGTATTCCTTTCTAGTTAAGGAAGTGCAGGGATAGTGATTGAAATTCCAAGAAACACTCCCAACCTGTTCATCCCTACTTCTAGTGGATTCACGAAATTCATCTCTGTCTATGAGAACTACTGGTAAGGAAAGTTTTGACATTTGTGCTCTCTTATTAGAAATTCGAGAAATGGAGGTTTTGAAAAAATATTTTCGACATAAACATGAAAAATACATTGATTTTAGACAGTAAATGTAGGAAATTTTAAAAATTTTGAGATATAGAGATTTTTCGAGATAAAGAGGTTCGAATTAAACAGGTTCAACGGTATATATATATAAATAAATAAAACTACTAGTTGTAGAAATAGAAGAAAAATTTAAACAAACTTATTATGCAAAAATTTCAAAGAAAAGTTAGTTTATTTACTATAAACGAATAAGTTGAATAAGTTATTGAGAAATTAAGAGAGAAAATTATAACATCCACTAGGATCATTAATTAATGATAGCAGTTAAATAACAGATATTCTATTGTGTTAAGGGTAGAAAACACTATACCAATTCATAAAATTTTCTAAAAATAAATAAATAATAATTGAAGAACGTGTTACTAACTTTTCTGTTTAAAATGTAATAAAAAAGAAAAATTAATTAATAAGCTAAACTTTGACTCTAAGTCTTAAGAATAACATGATTTTATTATTAGCAATTATTTACTTAAAGAAACTTCATAAAATTTTCTGTGAGCAAATTTTAAACAGAAAAAAAAAAGGAAAAAAGAAAGAAATGAAAGAATTAAACAGAAAAGTCATTAATTTTATGCTTTATTACCTATAATCTTTTGAAGAATAATTTATTTCTACAATGATAGATTAAATGAGATATTCATTTGCTCTTAAACAAAAATTTACAGAAATTTGTAAGAAGAAAATAAAGTTTTTGAAAATTATTTGTAATACAACAGAAACATATAAATTATTTGATTAAAATTATAAATAAAGTAATCAAATGACATACTATTTGAGATGTTATTATATGTTTTTTCTTATCTTGATAAAAATGAGCAACGCCTTTCACAGCCATATTATTTGATTCAGTAGCCCCACTTGTAAAAACTACATCTTTATCATCAGCACCAATTAATTCAGCGACTTGCTGCAGATAGAAGAAGACTTTTAAAATAAAGCAACATTATTTTATCTTTTGAAATACTCAACACTATACAGGAAAAATATAAAAAAATACAGCAATGCATTTCTTATAAAATTGACTACATGAATTAACAAAAATGAAGTCACAAGTTCATGCTGTTTATCTATTTTTACTTTACAATTTTGAAAGTCATTCCTGATAGAACAAACATTTTTTGAAAAATATTAGAATAAATATTTTTACAAAAATGTTTATTCTGCCATGATTAAGCTAACAGAAAAAATCAATAAACTTTAAAATTATTAAATTATGAATCTTCATCAGTGTTTGATACATTTACAAATTATTCAATCTGGCAAGTAACACAAATATTTAAAAAAGGAAATTTATTTTATTAAAGATATTGATAATATTAACAAGGAATAAAATTGTGAAAAGCAAACTGCATTAATAATTACTGTAAGAAACAATTATTTTGTAAGCATAACTAATTTTTTACAGAAACTGGAAAGTTGAAAAACACTAAACTATCCCTATTATTTGAACATACTTTCCTGGCTTTCTCAACAGCAGCTTCACTTTCCCAGCCAAATGCATGAGTTCTTGAATGAGGATTTCCATAATTTGATATAAAATATGGCAGCATCGAATCTAAAACCCTCGGATCCTATGAGGGGGGGGGGGGACAAGCATTACAAATATGAATTACATCAAGGTTATGAAAATTTACAACAGTTCAACTGATAAGGTAAAGAAAAATTTAATATTATAAATGGGTTTGCAATATTGATAAAATTATAATTAACATTCATGAAATAGATTAATAAAAATTTAATTTCAATTACTGTTGTTTTTAAATCAGTTTTTATTTAAATTAAGATATTTATTTTTTTATTTTTAAAATTTATTTAATACTTAAATGAATAATAAATTTAACATTAATAGGTTTAAAATATTATTAAATTTAGAATTTCATCTGTGGAAAAAATAATAAAGATAATTTTAATAATTTAAGAAAATGAAACACAAACTACTTAAAGAAAGTAAACTTAAGAGTTGCAACATACAGCAACTTAGATCAAATGTTAAACAGCACAATATTCCACAAAATGATTTGTTGAAAAGCAGAATAGTATCTATAAACTCAGGCCAATTATTTTGTTCACAAGCAACTGTTTTCAATACATATAAATTCTTTTAAAATGTTTTTAACGGTTTTTAAGGGAAAATAATCTGATCTTAGTCAATTCCAGAATTTAGTATTCCCTTGTATGCACAAATGGTGCATTTAAATCAACATACTAAAACATGTTGAAAAATATAGTATTTAAAGAAATTTCAGTTTTCTTCTTACTTTAATTTTTTGAATGATATTTTTCTAAACAGAGGTACCTATAAATTCTTTGAAAGTTTTATTATTTGCAATTGAAATAAAATGTTTCAGAGGAAAAAGTAATCTAATGTTTCAGAGGAAAAAGGTAATCTTATTCATTTATTAATTTCTTTCTTTTTTTCTCTTTTTATAATTTTTTAAACTATAATTTGTCTGAAATAAAAGTTTATATTTGAATGAAAAGGAAAAAAAATATTTTTAAGTAACATGCTTTGTTAATTGTGTTATTTTTTGTTTTGTTACTTTGCCTCTTATTGACTTAGAAAATTTATACATAGACACAGCGAAAAAATACTATTAATTCTTTCATAAGGCATTATTAAGAAGTTGTATACCTCAAAATATGAATATTACAAATAAGGAATTATGTCATAAATTAAATGAATTTATCATTTCTTTTGTTAATTCATTCCTTAACATAAAAATAATTTAAACCTTTGCAGTTCAAAACATAATATTTGAAAATACCTGCATTTTTCATATTAGTGATAATACATCTTTACTAGATACATTTGTGCAAAAGGCAACTTGAATAAGGCAAAAATAAAAGTACAGAAACTGATATATTATAGATTTAGATCTATAAACAAGAATCTTCCTCAGTGGTGATTAAGTGAGGAAGGTTATCGTTTATAGAAACCATAGTATATCCATTATTCAGTGGTCGGAAAAACTACATCAGCAGACGAACTTTGCTGAAGAACTTAATTTACACCTATGGTCAAAATGGTTTTAAATAAGAAATTGGCTTAAGGGAATAATTAAGATATTTTTATTCATATTTACACGAGCGAGTTTAAATATCTCCCCCCCCCCCCAATTTGTTCATTTAGCCTTAAACTTTTGATGCTTTTTTTTTATAGTGAATATTTTATTTAAGAAATGCGAAATTATCAATGCTCTTTATTTCTTCTAAAAATTTAAGTACATCGAACATATGTTCCTTCTTTTTAAATAACATCAATGTTTTACGAGTGTGAAAATGTGAGCAATGTGATTAGTTATAAATTTTTCGTAATGGATATTTTAAATATCAGTTATATGTAATTTAAAATACATTATTTCTGTTAACGCTTAGCTGTAGGGTCATTTTCATTGCATCCATTGACAGACCCAGAAAGATTTGTATCCATCAAATTGAAAAAAATTAGTTGCGTTAGAACTGTGTTTCTTTTCTAAACTAAGGCTCAAAGTAGTTGTTAGGAATCGATAAAAATTACTTTTTTTTATTGCACTACTTACTACACTACTTTTTTCTAAAACGCAGCATGCTACTCTAAAAACTATGAAAAAAAGTAGCGACCACAGTAGTTTCACTACTTGTAGTGTGCTACTTCCGACTTTTATATGTCTTTGCTTCAGTCTACATAGCACAAAGCATACGAAGTTCTTTTTTTTATTAGTTTTACTCACATTTTCACATAAATTTTATAACTCATTTATATAGAAAACATTTTATAAATGAATAAAAAGAAAAATATTTTGTCAGCAATAATTCTAACATCAACTTAGCCAAAAAATTAGGTGCATCCCTATACATCATGCAAGTTAGACTTTGAATCTGCACATGATTTGAATCTCTTTAATTATTATTTTTAAGACAAATATGCTCAATACCTTTATAGCTTTATGAGAAAATTTTTTATCTTAATATCTAATCATTCAAGTCAATTGTTTTCAGAAATATTATTTACCAATGTAAAATTATATGAATTTCTAACAGCCTGCAGTATAAAATTTAGTATATTTTTCCTTAAACCATTTAACCCAGATTTAATTTAAAGTTTTAACATCTTTAAAAAAAATACAAAATACTTAAGTAACACATTTTATAATTATCTTTATCAGATTCAGTTGGATAAAAATAATGACATGTATACAACTATATTAAAACAATTCTTAATACTTTTTTGGAATAAATACTTTTGGATTAAATACTTTTAATACTTTTTTGGATTAAAACAATTAATTAATTAATTGGATTAAACAATATTAAGACATTAAAATATATTCAAACAATGAAATAATCAATTAATTCATACCATATAATAACAAATATTTATTTAAAGAGCACTAGTCTAATCATACTTACAACAGGTGTAGTTGCTTGAACATCTAAATAAAGAGGTTTTAATTCTGATGAAGAAGGTATGTCAGGTTTCTTTTTAGTATAATCAGGGTATGCAGGCCTTTCTCGAACTAAAATTTAAAAAAAATAAATTTAACTTTTTGAATTAAAATAAAACACTTTTTCTTTTGGTCTCAATATGTTCTAAAATGTGCAAATAATCAAACAAAAATATGAAATATTACAAGGCTATTATACAAAATAATAATTTAAATATTATCACTCAAGTCTACCATCACATGAACAGACAAAATAAAAAATAATTAATACTAATACTAAGCTTAATATCTTTTTGTTAAAAAAATCTTTTCCAGTGTTTTTATTTAAAAAAGGCAATTTATGATACACTTGTTGTTGAACCAAATTTTTGATTGACATTTGAATTAAGGAGTTTTTCAAAGGAACAGAGATGAAAATTGTACAAATTCTCAGATCTAAAATTTTTGAGGAATAGGTGAATAATATCCAACTAATAACAACAATAGCACCTAGTTACTTCAGTTACGCACACTGTTCAATAAAATAGTTAAGCAAATTACAAAGGATATGATAGACAATTCAGTGGAAGTTGTATGCATTATTTATTTGTTAATTTTTTTTAATATAATCTTTTTCTTAGTTTTATTTACTTCTTGAATAATAATAAAATAAATAAAGATTAAAAGACTAAACCCCTGGACAATAATTATTGCCTTCATTCTATCAATCTCAATTGAGTTTTTTAATGATGAGCAGATTTAAATTGATTAACATAATAGTTTACATTTCATAACAAAAACTTTACAACACTGCTAATTTATTTTTGAAAAGTTTGATGTTTAATAAGATATTTTCAATTATTTTAAGAACTTGAAAATATACTCAATTGGATGATAATCCAGTTAATTTCAAGTTTAGTTCTTTTTGACAACACAAATTTCAAGTAATTTATCTTGTTTTCAGACAATGCAATTTTTAACAAATGATTTAAATTCTATCATTTCCAGTTTGTTTTTCAAATATCAACTGCCCTAAATAACCTATAAAATGAATAATTGAAAAAGGACAATTTTTATATTATCAAATATAAATACATATTTAAATAAAATAATAATAAATACTAAGCAATGGAAGAACTGAGAAAAGAGCCAGCAAACACAGAAAAAAAAATTTACAAAATAGGTAACTGTCAATATTATATTTTTTGAAACTTGAAATGTTCCAATTGCTTCAAGTAAATACGAATATCATTTTTAAGAAATCGTTATCTTACATATGTTTTGTTTAAAATATGAAATGATCCTTTTAGTGCTTCAGGATGCTGGGTTCGTAAAAACTTAAATTCCTTATATTTAAAATTTTTAACTGAATTTAAATAAAGCTACAATAAATAATAGTTTAAAATATAAATTTTAATGCATGGATAAATTGTGCTAAGAAATATACATTAGTTTTTAGTTTCATTTAAATACTTCAATTTTTAAATCGCACTAAATGAAAAAATTTATGAGCGATTTTAAAATGCACAGCTATTAATAAAGATTCATAATATATATTCGTATACTGATAATATTTATATAATATATAAATTTTTAGCTTTAAAAGTAATATAGAAAGGATGTGAATACTTTTATTAGGTTGAACCAGAGAGCAAAATGATTTTATTTGACTGGGACAAGACTTCCACAGAAGTCTAGATTTCAAAACTCGATTAGCTTGCATCATTATAAGAAGAAATACTAATTTTTAACAATAATTCGAATTTGGTAGAGAGTGATACTTTTTAATTTTACTTAAAAATCGGTATTATATAAACTTAACACATTTCGCGGCAGAAGCACTAACATTTGGATTTGTTTATATTATTGTTTCAAGACGTTACAGTTAAAATATTGCAAACACGAAATATATATAATATTTTTCTTCTGTGACGATTTTTATTTGTTAAAAAATTGTTTTACCTAATAAGTTTACTCTTAAATACCGATGAAAATTTATTTAAAATAATAAAAATGTGATTTTTAAATTTTGATTCTTAACTGTAACCAATAGAATCAGTTAAACTTTCTTTTGTTTTCGTTTACCTGTGCTAGCGGTAATTTTAAAAATTTTGCGTAATTTTATAGTTTTAGTTCTGGGGGCTAAAATTTTTATTATTTGAAGTAGATGGTTATTATTAGAAAATAAAGCTAACTTGAATGTTTTGTAATTGATTATGTCAGAAAATCTAGAAGACATTTCCCTTTTGTGTTCAATTAAAATATGCTATCTCGACGGCAAAGGCAATATGACGCGAACAATTACAAATCCCAAAAGCCTTCTTCAACTTGGAAGGAATGAATTTAGGGATTTAGTTTTAAAATTGGAATGCGGAAAGATTAACGCATCTTACGATGTTAAAGATGTAACATTACACACTAAGTTTTTTAAAGAGGGTAAATCTACAATAACTTTAAAAGACCCACCACTACAAATTTTCATTTCCAATTGTCCTACCGGAAAACTGGGAATATTTTTGAAAACTTTAATGGCAAAAGTTGAAAAACATAAAACTGTTAAGGCTCCAAGTGTGAAAGAACGTCTTCAGTCTTTGAAACCTTCTAGCTTTCAAGAAATAAGTCCTCTTACTGCAATTGACATAAATGTTCTTAATAACAAGGCTGCAGCATTAGCAACTAAGCAGTCTTCTTGGCCGCAAACTCCTAAAGCTGCAAAAAGAAAACGCGAAAATTGTGCACAAGAAAATAATACACCAAACAGGGTATATTTTTATTTGTAAAAATTTATTTATGTTCTTAATTTGTAATTTAATGAAAGAGTTCTGATATTTCCTAAAAAACATCACTAAAAAGGCTTTTATATTTTTTATTTTATCTATGTTGCAATGCAGGTATTTACAAATATATATTTAAACCCTCCAATTTTTATAATGTGTTGAGCAATCCTTGTAACATGATTTCAAATTATTTTCTAATTAAGTAACAGAGGATTAGAGTAGGGTTGGCAAGGTTTAGGACAGAATGGATTAATCCATGGTTTAAACCGTCCTATCCAAAACCCCTTTGTCCAAAACTGTCCAAAACGCTTTTACTCAAATTATGTCACAATTTTATCTGAACAATATTTAAAAGGTAAAATAAACATAGAACTAATAACATATTAATAATTAAATCTACTAGAAAATATTTGTTTTTAAAAGTATAATGTTTTATTAATATTGTTTGACTCTTCATTTTAAACATTAAACAAAGGAAAATTAATCAGTAATCAAGTTCAATTGATCCTCTCATTCAATAGTACATAACTGAAGTTTGACCTTGCCATACAGGTTGAGCTATTAGGAACTTAGTGTTTGGTTAGTTATAAACAGGTTTATTTATCTATAGTACTATTCAAGAATACTTTTATTTCATTCGTGTTTAATTCTTTTAGCGTAGTAGTGATACATCACCAGAGTCAGTAACTGAAACTGATGTTATGCCCTTCAAAACTGTTAATACATTTCTCAGTTATTTTGTATTTCCAATTTAAACTAATATATTTATATTTAAACCAATTTTTTTTTTAAATAGATGTCTTTTTTTATTATGCAGAAATTATAACATTTTTAAAAAAAAATATTGTGAAAAATAAAAGGTTAATTTTTAAACAAATTTAGTATTTTTTTAAAATCATTATTATTATTTTTTAATATTGCATCATTTATCCTTATGCGAAAATATTATTTATCAGTATTAAAAGCATATTTATATTTAAAGGATTAGGTGTTCACTTTTGTTGTTCAATGAATTGTGGAGCTTCAAAAATTATAAACCTTTTCCTCCTATATTGTATTATTTTCCTTTAATAAGTTAAAGTAAATTGTATAAAAAATATCAAATATTTATTGATACATGTAATTATTATGTGTTCAATGGTTCCACCTATAGAATTTTTATCTTTAACCAAAGTTCAAGGTTTTGGGCACTTTGAGACAGTTTTACCCAGTTCAGGACAGTTTTATCCAGTTTAGGACAGTTTAACTCAGTTTAAGACAGTAAAACCCACGTGTCCTGTCCAAAACCAGTTTAGGACCTCCAAAACCTCATCCCTGGATTAGAGTGTAGAATAAGATGCCCTTTGGACTGGGTACTATAATTTGGAGCTTTTACTGCATATAAAATCTTCTATTTTCTTATTACAGTTATCACATCACCAGGTCATGGCCAAGAATGTAGCTTCATTTTTAGGGCCCTATATTTTAATGGTCATGGTCGGAATCCCATGTAACTGTGATCCTGTTCAGAATATGTGAACAGTTCCTAGGCTGGTAGTCCTCTCTCCAGACCACATTTAATGAGAAGCTTTTCAGCCTTGATGGATTTAACATGCACTTTGCTGCATATATGCACTGGTTGTTTCGTTGGTTGCCAGGATGGAACTCACTACTCGTAGCTCTTCAACCAACCGTGTGAGACATACCTTAACCATCTGCGCCATCGAAGTGCCTTCCTTTTTTTTATATTCTAATATATTATTGTTAGAAAATCTCACTTTTAAATCTTTTTTCCTGTTTTCTGCTGGAACTTAAAAAATAGCCAATAAGGAGGCCTATCTATTGTAAACTTTTATCATACTCAGTACTAAAGTATTTAAACGTAACAAAAATTACCTAAGATATCAGCTGTATTCATCATTCTGATGATTTTTAATATGTCAGTAATATATTTACATTTGTATTGTCATTACTTTTTTATTTAAATTATAATTTTTTTATTGCCTGTTGAAGCATGTTTTACTTCTGTACTAAATGCCTAGCAAATCATATATGTCAGGGATGCACAATCTATAGCTTCCAGGCCAAAAGTGGTCCCCAAACCCTCTGAACTGTTTCTAAAGTATTAAAACAAAAAGAAAAAGAGAGACATAAAGTTACTGATTTAGTTAATAGCCTTTCGCAAAGTATCAGAATGTGACATTTTGGTTTCATTATGAAAATTATATTTCTGCAATGGGTTTGCAGTGATTACTTGAAGAAAGAGAGGAAAAGAAACTCATACAAGTACTTTTATGCGTATCTTATAAGATGAATAAAAAAACAATTTCAAAATTCTAACAACAGTCATCACATTAATTTGATTCCTAATGTATTAGTAACACATTTTCCTTATAATAGTGAAAATTGAGTTTTAAGATGAATGCAAATGAAATTTTTTTTAACGACAATATCTAGATACCATAGTTTGTTTATGTAATCTAATAAGTATAAGTGTTTGAATTTATTCACATTAAATATTTTCATTATCTGCTCAGGAGGAAAAGATTAATAATAGACTTGTAACTTATTAACATTAGGTACTTTCAAACAGAATCTAAAAATTCCTCACAGATTTATAATTACTGCATTATATAATGTTGGCTGATTACCCAAAAATGAATGTGGATCCCCGATAGAAGTGTTTTTACCTATTATCCATTAATTTAAAATCGTAAATAATTATCATAACAAAACAGTTGTTTGACTGGTGTTTGGAGTTAAATCCAGTCAAAAAAAGGTATATTGGTATATTCAATTTAAATGCCTATTCTTATATTTATCCTTTTTTCTCCCTTCTCAATAGAAAATAGCACCTGTAGCTAGGCCCATAGCATCAAGACTCTTGACTAATGAGCAAAAGCATGTTTTAAGTGCAGTGCTGAGTGGAAGAAATGTTTTCTTTACAGGCAGTGCAGGAACTGGAAAATCATTTCTTCTAAAGCGAATTCTAGGAGCACTAGCCCCAGAGAGTACTTTTGCTACAGCTAGTACAGGAGTTGCAGCCTGCCAAATTGGAGGGATAACTCTTCATTCTTTTGCTGGTAATTTCAGTTATCCATTTATAAGTTGACCATAGAACAGAGAAAAGTTAGGTACTCTTATCAATCTAAAAATGTCATGAAATTTAATTAAAACACCCAAACAGAACAATAAAAATAAAACTTGAATTTGGGAAGTCTTAAAGTCAAAATTTTTTTTCTCCAAAAAATGGTCTTGTTATAATCTTTTTCAAATTTTTATTTTCAACTCTAACTGAAAGTATAAGTGTTTTGTAATGAAAATGGCACATATTTAAATTTTAATTATTATTCTAAAAATTTTGCCAGTAACAAATATTAAGAAAATTTGATAAAATCAGTCTGTGAGAAGTCTGGGTATATTTTTTTTTCTGACTGTTTACGGCCACCCTGTTTTTTTAAATGTATTATTAAATGCATCATAATATTGTTAAGTCATAATTAATGTTATTCATTCATAACTATTTCTATTCATTTTTAATTCATGTGAATTTAAGTGAAAATAAATTCTGCTAGTAAAGGTGACATAAAGTTAAACTAATGTTTTAACTACTATTTTGATAAATTTAATTTTGAATGCAGGAAGTATCTTATTTTTTTATTACTTTTTGATACTAATAAAATTTTTGTGATACATAACTTTGTTTATTTTGTTTAATTATTCAGTAACTCAGATTTTTTTTATTTCATCTATTTTTTTAAAGCGGCAACAAATTTAAAGCTAAAAATATAAGTTTAAATGACAGTTGCAAATTTTAAGTTCAACAGCTCTTTCATGCTGTTCTTAGGTTTTAGCTGTCTCTGCAAGTATTTGTTACATTTTAATTTAAGTATTTAATTGCTGTTTATTTTTATTTCTTAACATGGTTTGTATTGAAACTTCAGCTAAATTTAAATACAAATTTAAGTAGTATACTAATAATCTAATGCAACTGTAGTTGCTTACTTCCGTTTTTATTAAATGAAAAAAAAAATTCGGTAGTTTTCACATTATACACACACACACACACATATATATATATAGCATAATAAATAAATAAAAAAAAACACGAAGAAAATTAAGAAAAACAATAAGTATCATTTATTGTGCATAAGCTGCAAGTAAATAGAACTCATTAAATAAGTTCAAAAAGAAGATAAAACAAAAGAAAATTACAGACAAATGAAAAAAGGGGAAAAAAGAAAATTATTTTTTAAAAAAAAGGATAGAATTCTTTTAAAAAAAACCAGGAAAAAAATATATATAATCTTTTCATCAGCCCACACGATTATATCAGCAAAAAAGAGTGCTTTCTAATATTGCATTAATATAGCCAAAGCAAAATATATCAATACAATAGTGTGAGAAGCACTCAAAAAACTTTTGCAAAAATTACAAGAAATAAAATAGAACACAATAAGTAAAAATAATACGTAAAAACAGAAAGTAAACTATAAAGAAAAAACAGAATAGAACATAAAACATAATCTATAAAGCGAGTAGCAAAATTAAATGAACTTACATGAACGGGAAATTTTTCAAGGATGATGTGAAATATTTTCGTAACAAGATTGCCAGATTGCAAAATATGAAAACAAAAGCGCAAATTGGGATAGCGTAACTAGAGGAGTTTTATTTTAAAGTGCGTTCTTGCTGCATTATTGAAGTGTGTTTGATTTGTTAGTTATCAAGGATGGGCCCGAAAATGGATGTGCGCAAGGTAATATTATACTGGATAATTTAAAGAAGTTGACTATAAATAATTTTAGAAAATAAATATTTATTTAAGAATAAAATGGAAAAGAGAAAGAAGCATGAATTGCCTGTTTTGCACATAATTTTAGCCATGGATTTGCCCGAAATGGATTTGCACATGGAAAAATTATATAAATTAAGAAAGAAATCTTTTTAGTAAATAATTTTAGCCACGGATTTGCACATTGAAAAATTATACAAATTAACAAAGAAATTTTTAGTAAATAATTTTCCCGACGGATTTAACCAAAATTGATTTGCATTAAGGAAAACTATATAAATTAACAAAGAAAATTTTTAGTAAATATATCTGCAATATACGATTAGGTCAATGATTTTATATAGAATTTTATTATTTTAGTTGGGTATCCATTGTTTATTATCAAATTTTGAAAGAGTTTATCGATTTGTTTTTTGGATAAATAAATATTACTACAATACTAAAAGAGTACAATTAATATCAAAACAAAATGAACAAAACTTCTTTTAAAAAAATGCGCTAAAAAGCAGCAGAATTTTCAAAAAAAGAGAGAATAAAAATAGAAATAAATGTAGAAAAGGAAAAAACAAAATTAAAAATATGACCACTGAAGCCGACGTCTTCAGGTGGTACCGGCCCCAGTGGCCAAAAAACAAAACCTTTTCTATTGAGGAAGAAGGCAAAAGCCTAAAAACCTTCCTCAGTACCCCGAAGGTTTTGTATAAAAGTCCAGGAGAAAAAATCAAGCAAGACATAAAACTAATACAGAAAAGAAACTCATACAACTCATCAAAAACTCAAATTATTCAGAAAATAAAAATCAACAGAAAATAAAAACTCACATAAACAAGGTCAGACAGCAAACTCTAAAGCAAACCAAATGAAAAGGAATCACTAAAACCAAAAGAAAAACAACGCCCTCTTTTAAAATGCGCAGAATGAAAAAAAGATAGGTAGAAGTTGTCAAAGAAAATTTACGTCACATATTAATAGAATGCTTAACTGGGGCTGCTCAGTTAAGTCTTGAATTGCGCCCTGTTAAAAGAAATAAAAAAACTAATATTCTTCAATCATTTTCTTAATTAACAAATTAACATTACAAAAATTATAAGGAAAATCATTATTACTCAAATTATTCAAAAAATTATTCACAGCCTCTTGAAAACTTTCAACATTATTGCAAATATTTTTAATCCTAACCAATTGTGAAAAAACTAAATTTTTAAAAATTTTATTACACAAATTAGTATAAAAGTTGCAGAAAAAAATAACTTTAAATTTAAAAGCCTTTCTTTTATCAAAAACACCAATTTTAATAATTTTGTCAACGATAACAATTTTAAAATCTAAATACTCAACATTAAAACAATCCTCATTAGTTTTCTTCAAAACCAAATCTCCAGGATAAATACTATAAATAAAATTATAATTATCACTATTAAACAAAATCAGGTCATCAATATATCTAAAAGCTTTAAAATCATTATTTTCAAGAAATTTAGCTTCAAAAACATGCAAAAAAATATTAGCAAAAGCACCAGAAAAGGAATTACCTTGTGGAATTCCAATAATTTGTTTATAAAAATTTAAACCATTAAAAAGAACATTCTCAAAAAGATTAAACCTACACAAATCCAACCAATTAGACTTATCAATTTTCTCATTAATTGGCCATTTTTTGGCCACTGGGGCCGGTACCACCTGAAGACGTCGGCTTCAGTGGTCATATTTTTAATTTTGTTTTTTCCTTTTCTACATTTATTTCTATTTTTATTTTAAATATTACTACATATTCTTTTAATTCTATTCATTTCATTAAAAGTGGTGTTTAAATAAATGCTCCTAGAAACATTAGAATTCCAAGTTATAAGATTATTTATATTAAAATTAAAATCATTTCTTTTATCGTATAAATCGACAAAGCAGATATTTTCTTTTATAATACCCAAATCCAAAAAATTTAAATTAATATTATCATCATGATTACGAAGCAAGATTAATTCCTTGGTTTCTTTTTTCCCCTTTTTTCATTTGTCTGTAATTTTCCTTTTTTTTATCTTCTTTTTGAACTTATTTAATGAGTTCTATTTACTTGCAGCTTATGCGCAATATATGAAACTTATTGTTTTTCTTAATTTTCTTCGTGTTTTTTTGTATTTATTTATTATGCTATATATATATATATCAATGTTAATATAAATTTTTCTTTCATATATACCTATTATGAGTAAAAATTGTAGAAATTTTTAAAAGAAATTGTTATGTTTAATATCTTAGTTGAACTCAGAATCAAACTCAACTAATTATAGAATTATTTTAAGGTATTGGAACTGGAAATGCTCCTATTCAACAATGTATTGATCAAGTTCAAAGGAAAATCAGAACTCTTTCATGGAAACAATGCAAACACTTGATAGTTGATGAAATTTCAATGGTAGATGGAGCATTTTTTCAAAAATTGGAAAAAATTGCAAGAGTGGTTAGGAATAACGACAAGCCATTTGGAGGTATTCAGCTTATACTTAGTGGTGATTTCTTACAACTTCCACCAGTATCTAAAAAGGGAGAAAACAAACTCTTCTGTTTTCAGGTAATTAGTTAAGAAAATATCTTTTCTTGTATTTTGAAAATTTGTTTTGCCTAATTTAAAATTCTGAAATATTGCTTCCCGCATTTTATTTTATTAAAAATTTATAAATTTAAAAAGGCCTCTCTCTTTTTTTTTAAAGTTTGTTAAAATAAAATATTTGTTCTTTTAATTAAGTTTATTGTATACAAGTATTATAAAGATCTGATGCATTGAATTTTGAAAATTCTCTGAGTTTGTATTTAAAATAAAGCATGTGAAACTTGTTTTAATGTGCTATGATTTTCGTTACATGCAGTGAAAATGCTATTTTTTTTTACTGAATGTTAAACGTTTTATAGAATTTTCTTATATATATAATTCAATTCTGATATTTTATTTTTACAATTCTATTCTAGCTTTTTTTCATAATTTTGTAATAAATTTGAATAATTATTTTATGGCATCAAAATTTTGTTGTAACTAACAATAAAAATTTGATTAGCTTTATTTTAATTCCCAAAGTTATCAAGGTAGGAAAAACATCCATTTCCTTATTTAAAACATTGCTTTTACAATATTAGTGCCTTTTCTATTTCAGAGTTCTGCTTGGAATAAATGCATTGATGTTAATATAGAACTTCATGCTGTTAAAAGACAGAGTGATCGAAATTTTATTCAAATATTGCAAGATGTAAGAAAAGGACGGTAAGTTCTAAAACTGTCAAACTGACAAGTTCC
Source organism: Parasteatoda lunata (assembly GCA_949128135.1). Classification (NCBI taxonomy): domain Eukaryota; kingdom Metazoa; phylum Arthropoda; class Arachnida; order Araneae; family Theridiidae; genus Parasteatoda; species Parasteatoda lunata. Next base: position 37,208,246 of record OX421972.1, on the reverse strand, counting down.
AAAATTGTTGATAAGAGCTAAAGAAAATATTAAATAATAATAATAAATAAAAGTGTAAATATATTTATGCAGTATATCCAGTACCAATTATATTCTAGAACTGATATCGTATATTTGCCTGATTTTAAGCACTAATCTAACAAATATATTTTCCACACTCAAAAATGTATTTAATTATTCTTTTTTTTGGGGGGGGGGGAGTTTTTGAACTTACCTAGTTCTTGCACCAAACCACTAAACTTTTTTTTTTGTTACGCAATAAAATATGCATTTGTTCATTAAATTTTTTTTAATAAAGAAATGTTTTTTAATACATTTTCACTGTGAAAGTTATACAAGGGTAATTTGATGTTGGTTCAAAATAACAGTCATAAATATTGAGGTTAGACATAAATTATCTTCATAGATATAAACAGAGGAGAAGTTTGGGGATCCATGCTATTATAAATACTATAAATCACTGTGTATAAGTTAACCTATTATATAAGTTTACCCCATATTCTTGTCAGGAATATAAATCGACTGCTAAAAAATCCAAATTTGAAAATTTTTAAAATTAAAAAACAAAGAACTTTTAAGTATAAAAGATTTTCTCAATTTAAAAACATCTCTCATTGTTTCTCTCTGGATATGATACATTTGCCCACTGAATAAAAATACATAGCGTTATTGAATCCAATACAGATGATGTTCTAAAAACTTTAAATTTATAGTTTAGAGCTATGTTTTAAATGTGTGCCCTGTGTTATATTTTGTGAAATAATCTTTAATAAATTATCTTAACTTTCCCCATCTTATTTTAAGTATTTTTAAAAACGCTCAATGTATACAGAATATATGATGGAAAAAAAGGCAAAATTGTATATAATATATTAAAAATGGTTTTTGAAAGGAATGATATGGAGTTATTAATGTATAAATATATATATTAGGGGGACTGGAAAGTAATGTCGTTTTGGCGCGTTAAATATTCGTTAGTCTTAAAAACAAAGAAATTTTTTTCGATTCATATTCGATCCGGCATTGGAAGTTTGTTGCTAACGAAGATGAATATATTATTGTTTAAAAATAAAATCTTGATAACAAATATCAAATGTACCGAAACGATATTACTTTCGATCCCTCTAATATATTAACATATATATGCTCTTGATACACAAATATTTCTGACTTTATTACTGGTGTATAAATTGATCCTTTAGTAATATTTTACGGACAATGGAGTTATACACTGTAATATAGACAGTCTGTATTATTTTGGTTAAAATATGTAAAATAAATAGCAAAATGTAAGTTTTATTTTTTGAGAGTTTCAGTTGTTTTTAAAGACATAGACATGTGTTTAAGTGTGTAAGTTAAAAAGCTGGATAATGTTTAAAAATAATTTTAAACAAAAACAAATGGGTTTAATAATATGAAATATTTTTTTTAATTATTTTTTGTAATATAATATTCAAGCGCATTTTGTTGTAACAAAACAAAAACTTTGAAAATAATAACATTCTTTAAGGACAGTTAATTGTTATTATCAATACAGAGGTCTATCTAGAAAGACCTCTGTATTGATAATTTTGACCTCTGTATTAGACCTCTGAAAGACCTCTGTATTGTGTTTTCAGTCTATGTTTCAATCTTTTAAAGTGTAGACATAGACAATAGACATAGAAATTTTTGTAATGGACATTTTGGCATCTTTTTTTAATGAAAGGTATTTATTTTAATTTAGGTCCAGTGCAGCACTTATTCAGAAATTGAAATCAACTTCTAATCAAAATATTGATAAGGATGGAATTTTGGCCACAAAACTGAGCACACATAAAGATGATGTTGATATCATTAATAAATCTCATCTTGAACAACTGACTGGTATGCACTTTGTTTTAAAATTTATTTTTAAAAAATGTAATCTTGAGTAATCTTTAAAAAATATTGCATTATATACACAATTTAATTTCTTTTTATATATGCATATGCAAAATTATTTATTTTTCACTTTATTACGCAAAAAATAGAATTACTGCTAGAAACATCCTGGTTGCAGCAAGACTAACAGTAATGACCATCAATGCAGAATGTCTTTTGGAAATAGAGTTCACACTTTAGATAGATGACTGTTTTAAAATGATTTTATCATGTGCTGAATAATAAAATCTCATTCTCATTTCTGATATTACTAACAATCTCAGGGTTCATAGCATTTGTATAAGTCCCTAAAGTAAGGGGGCTTATTTTTGATTCCTGTTTTTTAAAAGCCCTTAAAGGTGCTTTTTTCATTGGGCGTTTGTAAAATATGCTTAACTTTCTCTTTTCCAAAATGATATTTTTTTCTTTGCTCTACCAAATGTCACATGAATTATGTAAAAAGCGTGGCTTTTCACAATGCTCTGTTCTGAGTATTAGAAATTTATTCAACCACATTCTGCTTTGGCATGCTGTCATCTGTATCATGCAAAATAGCAAATCATTTTATGTTTTGGATGAATTAATTGTGGGTCTTCTTACTCTGAGCTGGATTCTACGGGAAGAAATCTTACACTCATATGTGCAACTCTGATGCATTTTGCAAGAAATTCTCGAATTCAGGCTTTATTTCATGCCCTTCGAAATCAAGCCAAAAATCTCTTGAAATTTTGCTGATTAAGGAGGTCAACTTTTCCTTTATAATCAAAGAAAATATTATCTGTCTTTCTTATTTATTTCTTTGCTAGTGAAGCGCCATCATCTTAATCGCAGCTAAATCAATGGCATTCTCATGTTTTTTTTTTTTTTCTCCCTTCGTTTTTTTTATAGGTCAGCACCACAACTTGACATGAAAATTATTAGGCAATAATTTATTAATCACTAAGTATTTCCATGTGGATTCCGAGCTGTCAACAATTACAGAGCTACATCACTTCAAAATTTTTGTCTTCCTTTTATTTGATGAACTAATCAATTTAGAGTTTTACATTGAGAGACAAAACACAAATTCTATAAAATATTTCGATTTTTTAATGTTGTCATATTTTCTTGATTTGTTTTTAAATTATTCATAATTTTTGCGTTATATTATGAAAAAAAGGAACAAATAATTTTTAGAATCCAGATTTTTTACAAATTAGAATAGAGTTCATTATTTTCCTCTATTTCAACATTTAGCAAATTCAGTAAAAAATCTTATGGATTTCAAATTGTTATTTCAAAGTTATATCATTTATCTCTTTATCATTTGACTTCAAAACAATTGAAATTAAAAATTCAGTAATTTTATATCTGTTAATAAATATGATAAATATAAGATCCATAAATAATTTACTTCTGACAAATATTCATGCTCTAAGATTGCTTCGATGTTCGTTCTATTTTTATTTCAAAATTTTTCAAACTTTTTTGATCATTTCATTGAAGAATACTGAACTGAATTACATATTTTAATAAAAATTTAATTAGAGCTGTTAACTAGTTTACATTTGTATTATGAATTTATTATATTTAGGTTTTCATAGTTTGCTTAATTATCCTCACATTTTTATCAATTCAGTTTTACCAATTATATAAATCTTGTAAAAGTTTTTATTAAGTAAATATTCACAAATAATTTTTATTTACATCAAAAAAATATAATAAGGTTATCTAATTGTAATTGTGAATTAGAATGAATTTTTCTTACGTTATTTTATGATATAATTCTTTATTTAAAGAAGTTGCACATAAAATGTTTTTTTATGGTGGCTAATAAAATCAAGATTAGATTTTCTTTTGCCAGAAATTAATGATCTTCTCAATATTAAATAACGTTTTTGAAAATGTTTTTACTTTTTAATAATTTTATGTATTTATATATGAAGAACTTTAAACAATAGGAAAATTTTTTTTTATTAGTTAGAATAGCCTAAATGTTTTTTTTAATAAAAAAGAAGCTTAAAAATGTATTTTTATAATGCTTCATTATCATCATCATAGTTGACCAGACAGCCCAATGTGAGCCAATGCCTTCCTCTGAAGATTTCTCCATGACGACTTCCGATTTATCTTTGATCTCAAATTTTTTTCATAATTGCGAGAAAATCAGACTTCACTGAGTCAGCCCATCTCGACCACGGCCTTCCCCGCTTTCTTTTTCCAGTGGGTCAAAAAGCAGTATCTTTTTTATTGTGTTATCGTCACTCATTCAAATCACGTGGGTGATCAAATTCATTCTATTTATTTTTATGTATTTAATAATATCAGGTTGTTTATTAATCTTGTACAGTTCAAAGTTAAATCTCCTTCTCCAGTTATTGTTTTCATTTACACCACCAAGTATGCCCCTCAAAATCTTTCTCTCAAATATTGCGATACAATTTTCCCCCAATTTTGTCATTGTCCAAGCTTCAGAGGCGTATGTCAAGACTGGTCGGACAAGAATTTTGTAGATTAAGAACTTTGTTTTTCTAGAAAGAAACCTAGATTTAATAAATCTTCTCAACCCATAGCCAAATAGAGTCGGTTTTTTATTTCAGGCGTAATTCTGTTGTCAATGGTAATAATTGATCCTAAGTAAAACTCCTCACTGTTTCAAATCTATAAGAATTTATTTCGAGATAGGGGTCTGGGACTCTGTTTCTTGAGAATAACATATATTTTGTTTTATCTACATTTATGACCAAGCCCATTAACTTTGCAGCCACCTCAAGGGCAAGAAATGTCTCTTTCAGGGCAGGAAGGAACGAGCAATTATATCAACATCATCAGCTTATGCAAGTAGTTGTACTGATCTAGTAAAAATGTGACCACTGGTATTGATGCTTGAATCACAAATAACTCTCTCAAATGCAATATTAAAAAGTAGACAGGAGAGAGAATCTCCTTGTCGAACACCTGTGAATGTGGCAAGATTTTCTGACAGAGACCTCAGAAACTTAATCTTACACTTTGTATCTTTCAATGTAAGTCTTGTCAATTTAATGAGTTTTGAAGGCGTTTTCAATTTAATGAGGTATTTTGAAAGTACTCATTGTTTCAAAAAGATGACGTGTTTCAATGTTAAATTCCATTGATTTCTAAAAAATCTGCCGAAGACAAAATATCTGATCTTTAATTGATTTTCCAGCACAGAATCCACATTGATGTTTTCCTATTTGTGAGTCAATGAATGGTAACAGCCTGAGATATAAAATTCTAAATAGAATTTTATAAGTTATACAAAGAAGACTAATGCCACGATAGTTGGCACAGGTCATAGGATCTCCTTTATTGTGAATTGGGCACAAAATGCTAATATTCCAATCCATTGGCATAATCTCAGAGTGCCAGATTTTATAGTGCTTAAAAGGTGCTTATTTTTTGTTGAAAAATTTAGCGACTGAATTTTAATGTAAATCAGGGTGCGTAGCGTTTATAAAAAGTGCTTAAAGGTGCTTTCGTTTTTTAAAAGCCATTAAAGGTGCTTTTTTCATTGGGTGTTTTTAAAAGTTACTTAATTTTCCCTTTTCCAAAATGAGATTTTTCCTTTACCATGTTGATTTTCGCTACGAATTATGCAGAAAGACATTGTTCTATTCAATGTTTTCACAATTAATTCAACCCCAATCTATTTTGGCGTATCGTCAGTCCATAGCGTATTAAAACGCCATTAAAATTACATGATTCAAAATTGTTGACAATTGACAAAAACTTTCCAATCTTACCCAATTGTGATTTTTTTTAAAGTGCTTAAAAATATTATTTGAGTGCTTGAAACGTGCTTAAAATTGCTTATTTTTTGTTGAATAATTTGGATACGCACCCTGTGAATAATATTCAATATAGATAAAACCTAGTATAATTCATTAATATTTACTATTTTTCTTCACACAATATAGAGCATTGAACTTTTCAGTTAGGGTGCACTTGTCTGCCGACCTGCTTGTGTAGGGGTCGGAGAACTAGCCTTGCACCAGAAAGGTTCTGGGTACGAATCCTGGGCAAGGCATGGATGTTCTTTCATTCTCTGTACTATCTGTCCTTACTGTGGGAGCAACGTTGACCCATCTAATATGGTGCTCCTGTAAAAGTGGCCAACAAATCTGCCCTTCAGATGCCTGTATGACCTACATCATTCTCCAGGTGGGCATTGAGGAAAAAAGAAAAGGGTGTGCTAGTCTTAAATTAGCATGACAGTTTTTCATGTTCCTGAGTATTTTATTATGTGCTCAAAATTCAATAGCTCAAGGTGTTTAACAGTTTTTAATGATTTTTTAACTTTTAAGCATAAAGCCTTCTTGACAAGTTTGCACATAATTTTCCCTTCAATGCATTATGTTTATGACATCTTCAAAAAAATCAACTTGTGTCACAGAAATGTAACTGAGTGTAATGACAAACAAAGATTGAGTAAAATATTCACAGGAACTATAGATTGTCATTAAAGACATCTTTAGCCTGGCCGCTTAATACAGGCTAGAGCTTTCCAAAAATAATTGCTAATCTTTACTTATTATTCATAGATAATTTGTGACGAACCATACTTTAAAATTTAATAATTTTTTTTCGTTGAAATAGGTCAATCTCAATTTTTTTTTGCTGTTGATAATGCTCCTGATCTTAGCCAATTTATAAATAATCATTGTCCTGTGGGAAACAAGTTAGAATTGAAAGTTGGTGCTCAAGTCATGCTTATGAAAAATCTTGATCTGCAGAGAGGGCTTGTGAATGGTGCTAGGGGTGTCATTCTTGGATTTGATCCTGGCAAACAAAGTATGATTAACAGTCATTTTAAATCTTTAGTACAGCTTTGGTCAAAAAATTTCACTCTTTGTTCTGCATTAAATTTATAACATTGATTCAAATAATATCAAAAAACGTTTTATATTGCTTAGTTTCCTACATATGCCTTTTTCTTCTTGTTATATTTTAAAGTTGTTAGTTTTATTTTAAGCGAACAGTATAGTTTGGTAAATATCTCTTTACTTTGCTTGATTATGTTTGTAAAGCTTATTCTTAGTCGTAATTTATTATTCATTTTATTGTAATTACACTTTAATTTCATTAATTGCCTGTTTGGGTTGTTACTTGTCTATCCTTTTTTGAGTAAATGTTTTTTTAATCCCTAAGCTTATGTAACCGTTTTAAACAGTTATGTCATTCCGGTTTTAAAATTTTTCTTCTTATAGAACTTTGAAAATTACTTGAGAAGATAAAGATGTTTTAAAGTTTCTGAAAGTTATAGCTTGGCATTACTTCTTCATTTAATATGTTCTATGTTAGGAGTGCAGTGCCTGCAGCCCTGGTTTTTTTTATTATTTTTTTTTAACTAAAGTTAGTTGGAAAAAACTGCATCACTTGTTAGGAATGTTTTTCAACATAATTTTAATTAAACTTTAACTTTCATTATAATATAGAATTCTAAAATATATGAGTAGTAATTCAAAATGTGTAGACTTTTTTATTAATTTAGTTGTGATCACGTTTTTAGGTTTAAACTCTCTTTATTCTAAACATGTTAAAAAGAAATGGGATTTAAGGATATATTTAAAAATTTAAAGAAGTAATTAATATTCTCTAAAATAATAATAATGAAAAAAAATTTTGTTCTTTTTACTGGGAAAGTTATGTGCTATCTTTGTGCGCAATTTTATTTAAGATCACTCATTGTTCTGTTAAGCATACTATTTGTATATTTTAGAAATATTGTAATTTGCTGTAATTTATAGTTTTTTTTATTTAGCTATTTTTAAAACAAATTGACATTGTTCCTTCAACTCTTTAGATTATTTAAATTGTCATAAATTAATATGAAACAAAGTTCATTGTACCATCCCAAAGCTAATTTTTTCTACCTGCAACTCTCTTCTAAAAAAATTGTACATCTCAACGATAAAAATATTGAAATATTAAAAAAATTAGTTAATTACTTATGGGTGTCATTTTCTTAATTTTTTTCCTTTATGTGTTTTATATTATATATTAAAATAAAACTCTAAATAATATGCTGAGAAAACTATTTACAAAGCTTTGAAAACATTTATATTTTACAATTTCTCAAAAAGTAGAAATTTCTAAATATGTTTCTAAAGTTTCCAACCCTTTACTGATATAATCTGAAATTTAGTTTTTTTATTTATAATAAAGTATCATTTTATTTTAATTAAGATATTTATAATTTCATCTTAGTTTTCCATAAAAATTAAAATTCTTTTACTGTAATAATTAATAGTTATTATTGAAAACTAGGTTTCTTTTTGTTTTAGATATTATTAAATTATATAAATATTTTATTAAAAATTTTTTTATAAAACTGTTTAAACGTTAACAAATTCTTTTAAAGTAAACTATTGAAGAAAAGACATTATTCAAATATATAAAATATAACATTAAAATATCTATCTGAGGAAATTTATTTGTGTAATTAATTTTAATGTTATTAAAATAATTCTAAAGAAATTCTTTGTGTACCATTTACAAAATTCTTTTTTTACAGTGGCTGAGCAGAGATCTGTTATTTATATTTTCTTTTTGGAGAGTAATATGTATTATCTAATTACTGATAGTTATGAAAATTCTATACTCAATGACTACTTTATTTCGAAACACATAGTTAATCATCACAGTTTGTAATATTTTACTAAAAATTATATACATTTTAAGAGTTTTTCTCTCTATTCAGAACTTCCTGTTGTAAAGTTTGCATGTGGTGCAAAAGAAGTAATCAACTATGAAAAATGGTCTTTCAGAGCTCATAGTGGAATGATGTTAGTTAGAAAAATGTTACCATTAAAACTAGCATGGGCTATGTCTATTCACAAATCACAGGTAATTAATTTTGACTGTTTGAAGAACTTTTTCTCAACCTTAATTTTATAATTTCTAAAAATTAGCATCATTATAAATTGTAAGTATAATGTAAGTACTACCTTACTGAAAACAAAATTGTTTATACATATTCATTGCTAAAAGCAGATAATATTTTATGAAGCAGATCACATCTGTTTCTTTTTACAAAGTAATACATTTCTGATTCCATTCTATTTCGTTTTTTTTTTTGTTTTTTTTCATAGTTCTTAGTATCTATGAATTTCATAATAAGATTTTTTTTTTTTAAATTCATTTGATCAAATTATATCCTGTTTTATTCCAAGTCTTAAAACCAAGTTTAACTTTCGTTTCCATCTGGTAATTTTTAAGTGTTATTTTTATTTAGTTTGATTAAGTTATCTTTGTATTTTATCATTTTCTTTTTTTCCTTACAATTAGGCAGGAAATATATTGGGTTATTTACTTATTAATTTTATTTTATCTTGTTAATTTGGTGATTTTAATAAATCTTTAGTTTAATATAATTTGAATTTATTTAGTTTGTAAAGTTTAACTTCAATCTATATATTTTTTATTAATTTCACATTGTATTATTTATTTGTCTATCTCTTTTTCCATATTATTTATAATTCATTTTTTTTAAATTTAAAATCTTAACATATTGCATTTTTTAAAAACTTTCTTCAATTGATTTAAATATGATTTAATTTCAAATAAATAAAGATTATTTGTGTAATAATTCTATTAATTTATTATTATTTTAACTAAATATGGATTGTTTGCATATTTGTTAGTTTTTTCCCCGTCGGTTTGATAATTGGTCTTAAAAATATGTTTTTTTAATTATTTTCTCTTTAAATTAGTATAGCTCAGTTAAGTTTTGCAATTTTATTGGTGTTCTTCTTTTCCATAATTAGTTTTTTTATGAATGCTAATATATTTAGTTTTAATTGTTCATAGCGTTTTCATTTTTATGTTGATTAAATGCAATTTTACTTCAAATATGCAGTTATAGTTATATAAATTTTTTACAACTTGACACTTATCAAAAATGTGATTTTTATTTTTTATATATATTTTTTTTATATTGCTTAGTAAATTATTTTTGACATCTTATCTCTTTCAGTCATATTTATAGCTCTGACAATTTATTATTTCTAATCAGAGTATAGTAAAAATCATTTGATTTTTTTAAAAAATTAATTTTCTTACATTTGTGATTTGATTTGTAATTCTAATTTACATTCTAATTAAATAAAAATTTTGTTGATAAAATTCTATTAATATTGTACTGACTTATTGAAAGATTTTTTTTAAAAAAAAAGAAAGTAATTAAAACTTTTTTCTTGATCAGATAAAGTTCAGAGTGAAAAAAATACACAGCACTTGTGATTTGTAACAGAAGTCGCACTGTATTGTGTACATATATAGCATTGATTCCTCACGAAGTACGCAGGCGCGTTTTCCGACTCAATACGCTCAAGTCTATTCAACATCTCGAAACAAAATCGTCTTCATCAGTACTGAAACAGCGGTATTAGAGCCATACTCATTGGATACGATTTTTTTCGCATGCGTATGGAAACCTGTTTGAAAGTGTTTCGCCAGTAAATATTTTCCACCAATCTGGTTTTCATTCGCATGCCAAAAAATCGTAGATAGTGAGATATCTTTCAGGCTTTATTTCATTTATCGTTAGACTGCGAGTATTTTTTTTATATCGATGACTTAATTCAAAGGATATAGGCATTTTATCTTTAAACTTATCCACTTCTAACTAATGACTTCCATCTTATTTCTTCTTCGGAATGCCGCCTTGAAAAATGAGTTTTCAAATTTTTTTAAAATTATTGTTGCTTTACAAGAGCAACAAATAACATTTTCGCTAGACATGATTTTTTTTTAAAAAAGAAAAAAGAATCTTTTTACGCATGAAATTTTCCACATAAGTGCAAAAAATAAAAAACGCTTTGTTCTCATAAGAAAACACAAGGCAAATTACTGTGCGAGCAATAGAAGCCGAAGTTGGCAAATTTCCAAAAATAGCTTAATAATGGGGAAAAAATTTCTCCCCTCTTTATCCAGTAACTGTTTGTGTTGGAGATTAACGGAAGATTACGAGCGTTTTCCCCTTCCGTGGTACGCTAGAAAAACTATTCTGTAAGAAAAATTTTTTGCAGAACCATTATTGCTTCTGCAGAAATTTTCGGTTTCTGTAGAAATTATTTTTTTTGTAAAACAGCTTCTGTTTCTGCAGAATCTTTTTTGAAAACTTACTATGTTTCTGCCAAACCAAAAATTTTTATTTCCCAAATAAAAAAATCTTTCTGCAAAACTCAGTCGCTTTCTGCGACAATGTCTCTGTGTGGCCGCCACGGAGATATTATATAGATGTAATGTATGTTCCATTATTGCTGACTATGAAACATAATACTCAGGTTACTAAGTTATACTAAAGTTGTTTTTACTAAATTTTAAATGCTGTTTATTATTGGAAATTTTGTCTGAATTTTAATTTTTATACATTATTTTCTATTATATTCTGCTAAAAATAAACTGGAAAATTTATTTTTGCCTTCTTTGTCTAAGAATATAATATTCCATATTCATTTTTAAATATTGGATCTAAATAATATATATCTGATCATGTATTTTTATAAACCTTGAAGGGTTAGGAATCTAAATAAGTTATGCAATAAGTGCAATGTGTTTCATATTATACATAATTTATTGTATAGTTAAAAGTAAGATATTATAATTTAGCAGTGTGTAGTTTTTTTAATTATGTACTTTATTTTTTTCATGAACTAATGATAATATAAATAAACCAAAGTTTATTTATATTAAATTTTGTTTGCAAAATTTAAAATACTGAAATATGTTTTGCTTTATATAATTTTGCTTAAAAAGTTATAAACTTAAATTTATAAAACGATGAGTTGATAAATTCAGAACATTCAGTTTAATAATTGCGAAGAATATTGATTAGAAACGATAAAATATGAAAAAGACCAATATATATTTATATACTGCAGGGTTCCTGCACGGTCAGGAAAACCTGCGAAACCTGCAAAAGTCAGGATTATCTAAAATTAAGCTATAAAGTTAGGAAAAAGTCAGGATTTTTCTTACATATTCATAAAGTCAGGATTTTTCTTACATATTTATAAAGTTAGAAAAATGGAAAAAAAAAACTATAGTTCATTCAAAGACTGACAGGCAAACACAAAGTTTCAAGGAAAAATTCTGTAATTCAAAATATGTAATTTCCTCATAATAACATTCCTTTTTCTGAACATGATAAAAATTAGTGAGAAAGAAAAGGGATATTTCAAGTTAGAATGTCGAAAATTCCTTTTGACGAAGGTCGAAAAAGTACTCGAAAAAAGTCCATTGTTGTATAGTATGATACGAGGCATTAGTTCCAGAATTGAGGCAGTTTAGTTCCAGAATTGATCATTCAACATCCATCCATTGCTCAACAAAGGATGGATACATGTCTGTGAATTCTCCATTTTAATAACTGGTTAGCTGAAACAACAGCAGAAAAAGCAAAAGAGGAATTTTTACTGTTTTGTGATGCTGCCAAAAAAAAAAGAAAAAAAGAAGAGCAAAAGAGTTTAATCCACAGCAACAGAGATTAGATAATTTTTTTTTAAATATTTGCAAGGAGAAAAAAAAATTTGAAAATTTGTGAGAGATTATAAAAATTGTTCTTATCTTCTCTCATGGTAATGCTACAGTCGAAGAGGGGTTTTCAATCAATAAAAGCTTATCGGTTGAAAACCTCAATGAAGACACTATTATTTCACAAAGGCGTGTGTATGATTATGTTTCATTTATAAATGGAAAAAAATAATAGACATTAATGAAAAAATGCTAGATGCTGTAAAAGGATCTAGAACAAGATGGAGACATGCCTTAGAAGCCAAAAAAAAAAAAAAAAGAGAATAAAAAAGCTGAAATTTCTAGAAAACAAATAAAAGAAAAAATAGATGAATTGAAATTAAGAAAATCTAAATTGAGGAAAACTGCTGCAACATAACTGGATATTCTTGATTCAGAAATTCTCAAACAACAAAATATGTTGAGAAATATTATATAACATAGGAGCCCTGAGTTTGTCCGGAAGCTTACAGTATTACAAAAATAAATTTAAAAATACTGAAAAAAAAAAAGATATTTTTGATTTTATTTTTCTCACAAGTTGCATAATTATTATTATTTTTATTTGTATATAATTAACTTTTCTTGACTTTTTTTCTCCTTTATATATTTTAATATTATCTTTTAAAAGAAAAGTCAGTTTGAAGTGAATTGGTGATTTTTAAAAATTAATAACTTAATGTAACAAATGTTTTAGTATGTTTTAAGAGTAAATATTATTTGTGGATACTGATACATATCTCGCAGATTTGATTAACCCTTTATATCCTGACGACACTCATGCATTTGGTTCCACTTAATATTAAATAAAATAATATTTCCATAATCCAACAGATTTTAATGATCTTTTTATTTAAATAGTTTTCGTATCAACTACAAAAACACACTAAAAGTTTGATTTAATCATGATAATTAAAAATATATTTCACAAGTTTTCTGAAATTATAATTTGGGATATAAAGTGCTATTACGCAATTCCACTTTAATATATAGGTGTTTATCCTATTCAATATATGATACTTATGGCTAATTAGCATAATATTACTAATTGAAACTGCAATGTTAAATGTTTTGTTGGAGTGGGAAACGGCGGGTCAGGAATTTTATTGTAAAAGGTCAGGAAAAACCTGCGAAAGTCAGGATATTGTTTTCTCAAAATAGTGTAGGAACCCTGTACTGAGCATACTATAACATTAACCAAGATCACTTTAGCTATTTATCAAATTTTAAATATGACGCTGTCAGTATTGTAAAACAGGATGTAACACGTATCTTACATATTTTTGTTAATTTATTTTTTAAGGAGTATTATTTTTCCCTTAAACTCACTTTAATTTTAGGACTTCTTTCTTTCTTTTTTTGTAATTCTAATTTTATTTCTGCTTTCAGGGTATGACCTTAGATTGTGTTGAAGTTTCTTTAGCCAGGGTATTTGAATGCGGCCAAGCCTATGTAGCCCTCTCACGAGCTCGTTGCTTAAATGGACTTCGTGTACTTGATATTGAGCCATCAAGCATCCGAGCCAATGCTCAAGTCTTAAAGTTTTATTCTCAATTACGTTTTGCAAACTCCTCCGAACAATCTAGCATAAATGATTACCTTGATTAAGTATAACAGTGACTTTTTAAAAAACTTCCATCTCAATTTTCTCCATACCAAAAATTTACTGATTTATTTATTTAATTTTATAAATTATAAATCTTGTAACAAACTATCTGATTGACGTGGATATTATGACTCTAGCTTTCATAATTCTTAGAAGAAACAGAATATTCGAAATTATAACTCCAAAATCATTTTTATTATTTTTCAACAAATGAATACTTTGCCTTTTTCTTAAGAAACGATTGTATTTAAAATGCATATTATTTTATTTTTATTTATAATTAGTCAAAATATATGTATATTTTTGTTTGTATTATTTGTTTAATACTATTTTTCTTTGATGTTTGTTTGCTGCAGCCAAAATACCAGACCTATGGTTTAAATAGCATTAAATTTTTTCCTTTAACCTATTTGTTTTGTTTGATATTTAAAATGTCTTTATATTTATTCATTTTTTTAGTAAAATTACTTCTCAGCAAGTAAGAAATTATGCTATTTTATTTATAAACCCTCTGAGCATTTGAATTGTTTTTTAATAAAACTTTTATTTTTACCTAACCAGTTCCTCTCTGTTATGAACATACTAAACAAACTTGCCAACTCACATTTGGCTGTAAGCTGGTTTTGTTAAAATGTTAGTGCATATGCTAACAGGAAATTTAATAATCTATTCTCAAATAAAGAAAGCTAGGATTTGCTAGTTACTATAATTAATAGTTGACAATTCTGCTCATATTTTATTTTAACCTTTCTATTTGGCTATGAGTTGGTTTTGTTAAAATGTTAGTGCAATTGCTAAATGGAAATTAAATAATTATTCTGAATTGAAGAAAGCTAGGATTTACTATAATTACTAGTTAACAATTCTGCACATATTTTATTTTAACCTTTCTATATAGATTATAAATAATTTACAAAGCAAATTTGATGATAAACATTATATTGATTGAGGTATCTTTTTATTTTCTTTTGTATCTTATATTTTACAATTTTCTCTCCTTGTTGTAAAAAATATTGTTTTAATCTTAAAATTGTTCATTTCAAGTCAAGTTGTTTTCATTCCTTATAATGACAAATTTACTGTTATTGCTAAACATTTCAATGTGACATGATTTTATTTATTGGATGTGTGTGAAATGTGATGTGTTAATATTTGTTTCACATGTGAGCTTATAATAATTTGTGTTTTATTTATTTATAATTTTTTGTCATTATTTATTCTGAATTCTCTTTTGTCACTGAACGTTTAATTTTTATTTTAAAAAAACCATTTCAATTTATTATTTATTACCTCATTTTTTTTTTTTTTTTTGTTTTTTTATTCATGCCATTCCAATACTTTTACAATATGAAAAACATTAGTTTTCTTCAACAAAGAAATAAAGTGATTTTTTAAAGTTATGTGTTTCTTGTACTTTTCATAACCTAAATAATTTTTTTCACAAGATTTATAGCCATTAATTAGTTTTGTGTTTCTTTATTTTATTTGTTTATTTATAGATTTATCAGTGCACAAATTGTTGAAAAGTAATTTGGAGGAGAGAGTGTTTGTGGGAAGAGCATCTATGTGGAACTGTTAGTAACTGTATGTCTTGCAGTAAATGTGTGGATGACACAAATCATCTGTGTTACCTACAAGTTGCCCAGCCTAAGAATTCTAATGATAACAGGGTGGCCACCCACCTGGAAAACCTTGAAAACCTGGAATTATCAGGTAATTTTTTTTATACTGGAAAAAACCTGGAAAAATCAGGGAAATTTGGAAGAATCAGGGAATTTTTAAGAAAAGCTGGAAATTTTTCTGCAATATTTTTTTCAATTTCTCTAATTGAAATTATTTACTAATTTTCTTAATTTAAATTATTTTATCCATTATACCCCCATTTTTTAGACTGAAATGCATTGCCAAACAGTTGAAATATCATTAACTTAACAATACTTTGTTTGCATCAAAATTTGCTCCATTGTAACCCTGTTATACAGAATGCCCCATAAATTTTTCACATGGTTGCTAAACGATTGAAGAAACTTTTGACTTCTTCGGAGACTATTGGACTGCAATTTAGGAAAGGCAAAGATTGTGGTGGAGGTGGAAGAAGGGGTTAGGGTATTTGCTTTTGTTTTTAATTTCTATGTTCGACACCATGGAATTACCCAATTGTAAAAATAAAAACAATTGACTAATCTAAACTAAGAAACCATGTGGTTAGATTGAAATTATTTAAATATATTGTAATAAGAAAAAATATGTTTTTCTATAGAATATGCAACAAGAAATTTGAAAATTCTGCCTTTACGAATATTGTATATCTCTTAAAATAATAATGCTAATTCAGAACAAACAACATTATTTAAACATTTGACTTTGGATATTGGTTTAAAGAAAATTATATCAATGTATTTTATAAAGAGCAATGTTTGGATTAAATACAGTATAAAATGGCTCTATATTGAAATGGAAATAAATAAAAAAAAATTTTGATGTATAATCTCATGGAATTATTTTCTTTTACTTAATGAAAATATTTTAAACAGTACTTATCCAAGGGTCACTCTGTATTTGCTATTTGGTACAATTTGTGCAAAAACAACTTAACTATTTAAAAAAAAAAAATTTCTTCATTAAAAACAGCATATTCTACAATACTAAACGTATTATTTTCTCCACATCTATTCAATATGATATGTTTAGAATAACATTTTAAATAAAATACTTCATAATATTGACACTTTTTTTGTACCCATCTACAATTAATGATAAAAAAAATTGCACGCTGACCTGGAAATTTTAAGATTTTTACTGGAAAAATCAGGGAAATTTGAAATCTGATTTGAGTGGCCACCCTGGATAAGATCATGTTCTTTGATTTTTGAATAGACGAAGAATTCAGAAAGCATAAAGTAAATTTTGCAGTTGCACAATACAAGTAGATGATCTCCAGGATGTGAGACAGAAGAAAAAGTCTGATATAAACCGAATATATCAGACAATATGAAGAGAAGGAGGGCATGAAACTTTACCCCGACAGAATCAATCCAGGATGACCATAAGTGTGTCTAAGTTAACATTGAATCGTTTGTGGGGGGGTAAGATATTTTTAATTTTTTAATATTAATTAATTAATTCACTTAATTTTTTTAAACTACAATTTTTCAAAAGAGGATTTTTATTCAGATCAGATGCCATGAATAAAAACAAAGAGCATATGAGTTATGTTCATTGTATTTTTTAAATCTTTACAAACTATTAGCGGGATTGTTCACTGTTTAGGAGTGGTTTTGGGTTAGCGAAAGAAAGGGGATCTCTTTCTTCGGTCTATTGTGTTAGCGCTAGAGTGAAGAGGAATAAGCATTCACGCCTGAAACATCGTTAGAGCGTTCGATTCCCTTTTCTTTTTTTATCTTTTCGCTTTTTCAAAAGCCTTTGTTTTTGAAACATTATCCAATAATTTTTTTTTCTATTTTTCATCTTTTAACTTTTTTGAATTTTGAAAAATGCTTGCTGTTAAACTAGTTTAAATTAAAAAATTAAATAATTTTATAGAGCATTTTAAGCAATGAAAAACTAATAGTACTGCTTTTTGTGATTCATTATTTCACAGTGTCCGTCACATTAATGAGACACTGGACTGTGTGTTTGCACAAGATGTTCCGTAATGACTGCCTTGATGTGATATTTTTGCAAGCACCGTAAAAACTGAGTGAAAAAATGTTGACATTGTCGCTGCACATTAAGGAGAGAAATCAAACGCTGACCAATCAGTGTTGTGATTTAATATGGCAAAAGTGTGATAAAAATCTTGACATTTATATATCTGTTACGTGATATGGTATTTTGTGCACTGTGTCATCAACAAAATATTATGTTTTCGTTTATTCCTTCATTTCCTTTAGCTTTCTAAGCCTTGCCTGCATGCATTCAAAAAAGTTAGAAACGCAAAAAAACATTAAAGCTGATAAGTCTGACCTGAAAGATTGTTCTAAACAAAAGAGAGTAAAAGAAAGCACAGTCCAATCCTAATTGATAAACAGATTTTTGATTATTTTTATCCCATCTTCATATTGATTCCTCATAATTTGGTAGTGTTAAATAATTTCTAATTATTAATAAAATATTTATTTAAATTACATATGATTTTGTTAATAAGTTTGTGACGTTTTCAGTATTAGGAACACAATTCAGTATTTTTCAGCATTTTATTAATTTAAAGTTACAAATATTTTTCTTTCAATTTAAAATTTCAGTTTTGTTCATATTTACAGACTATTTTTTATTTCTACAAAAGGCTTTTCATTTTTAATGACATTGATGTTGCCTTTCAACCCTTGTAAGAAATCAGGCCATGCTACAACCTTGCCTGGAATATCATCATCAATATTACAAAGTCTAGTAATGTTACTCTTTGAAAAATATGCATTCCAAACATTAACCCTAAAATAAAAATGACACATTCAATAATTTTGTTTGACAATAAATACTTTGGAAAATGCTTGCCTTATTGATAATATCAATTCTTCTGTTTTATTAATGGTTTAAATAAATAATTTTATCTCCTAAATAAGAAATTTTTATTGTAGTTTTAACATTATATTTGTAAATAGATATTTAGTCCCTACCTTTAATATTTAAAATTTTTTGTCAAAAATGACTTAAATATTTTAAGAGCGGGAAATTAACAACGAACAAAAATGCCAGCAAAATTTGTCAGATCACTAATGAGGAATACAGGATAAAAAGCATCAAAATCAGTTTGGTTGACTGATGTAGATGTTTCTAATTACCTTTCGACTCCTACCTCTTTCCTCTCTAAATCATGTAAGATTTGGTATTTTCTCAGTTTGCCTTCCTCAGTAGTGGTTAACTATTAAAAACTTTTACATTCATTCCTCACTTACGTTTTAATTTGTGTTTTTGTTTCTTTTTCACTTCAGTATTAATTTGCAAACTGTTATGAGGATGTGCATTTTTTACATCACTTTTAATAAGAATTTTAAAAACATGTATTAATGGCAGACTTTACAAAACACTTTGTATAAATAAATATATTTCTTTTAGTCAGTATAGATTCAAAGCATTTTCGCTTCAAGTATTTAATAAATGGTTATCTCTTACTTTTATAATTTGATTTATGAACACGAGCTTGAAATGTAATTAAAAAACCCATAATAACTTTATATGTTAAAGTTTAAATGAATAATTGTTTACAAAGATTCAAATTATTTCTGTTGCAATTACTAGCAATATAGTTATTTGAACATTTTATTTCATATATTCTATCTTTCAATACCAAAATATATTGTTATTATGTGTTTTTTAGTTACATTTCAAGTTGGTATCATTATGTGGAATTAACTTTTATGGAAAATGTTTGCATCAATGTTGCATTTATAAAATAATAAATCCTAAAAGTTCTAATACATACTAACCGGGTAATATTTCCAACAAACGTTTCCATGGGACTAAACCCTCCTCCTACTTCATCTTGTTCTTGTCCAATCACCATTGTTCCCCCTTCTCTGATGAAACTATCAGGTTGTAAGTTTTTTCCTTCAGACTGAAGTTTACCATCCTTGAATAAAACCCATTTTCCTGCCAAACAAGACAATAAGCATTTAAGTGAAAGTAATGCTTTTTTAGATTTTATGAAAATACATGTCTAAACATTATAGTTTTTGAAATTTTGCTTTTTTTTTTAAGAAAGTATAAAAAATAATACTGAAAACATTTTAACACATTAAGAAACTAAAGAATACAGAATTGCCATATAATGTACTATTTGTCTGCATTATTTATTTCCTTAACACTAGATTGCTCAAGGAAGTCATTTTGTCTGCTTTTCAATTTCAATTAGAAAAACAATGATTTATATAATGACACGATTTCTTAGAATTTTGTGACTTTTCGTAAAACATAATTTTTTTTTTTATTGTTAATATTTACTAATAACTTATAATATAACTACACATTTGTTATTCTTTCACAATCCAGTCATTTTGACTGCTTTCGGGCAATATAGGCATATAGTAAGTTTCAGTCTTTCTAGTGTTAAACTAAACTACGGTGCCCATCTAATTTTTTTTTACTTTTGGGCTCTAGGGTGCTAGAGTGAATGTTCCGGTTGGGTGGTCAGACCAAGCATTAGTTCCCATTCATTCTTGATGCTCATTTTATCGACCCACTAAAGGAATGAAAGGCTGAATCAACCTTGCCCGGCCGAGGATCGAACCAAAGAACTGTGGCACGATAGCTCGAAGCGCTACCACTCAGCCACCGGGCGTCTATTTATTTCCTTACCTTATGCATTAATTTCTTTTAAACTGGCAAATATAATACTTTTAGTAAAGTTTTGTTTCCTCACCAGAAAATAAACTAAATTTCATCCAATCTTTAAGAACCCTACTTCTGATATAATTTGATGACTATTTATTAAATGTCTTGTCAACATAGTCTTGTGTATATCGGTGGACAAACTGAGTATACCCTTAAGAGCTTCATGCCGAATGCAACGGTGACGTGAGACACATTTTATTTTTTTTAAAAAATCCACATTATTGCAACAAACCTGCATCCTTGCTAGTGCATACGCAAAAACCGCATTATAAGATCAGGCCCATTTTTCATATAGGCGTATCTAGTTCTTGATTTATTGTAATTTTGTGTACTTATATTATAATTTATTTTAATATTTGTAATTTTACATTTTTTTATATTTATATTATTATTTCTGAGTGTTATACGACACTTTAATAATAAGATACTTTAAATAAACTGTGCATCACATTTATAAGAAATATTTTAATAATAAAATTATGCCAAATCAATTATTTTCTAAAATATTTCATTTGTTATTTTGTTTTCCCATTGTTTTTATGCAAAACAAGTTTTGATTTTTAAATGCATTTTCCTCCTTTATAATTTTTTTCGAATATCATGCATTTTTATGTCATTATAATAATTAATGGATTCTTGGATAATTCAAGTGAAAAAAAAAAAAATGGAAGAGATACAAATACTTGTTAGGAGAATTATTTTTTTTCCAAAATGTTGCATGGACAACTTAAAGAATTATAAATGCACTTAATTTGCAACTTTACTTTCTATGTAGAAGTGATTAAAAAGATCATATTTCCATATACCTTTTTTCTTACACCTGCAAATTAACAGAAATTTATGAAATTTGACACTGCATATTTTCGGAGTTATATAGTCACCTTTCCACAATCTTCACTCTGAGTTTTAAAATGATTAGCTTGTAATATTTTGTCAAAACTTAAAGATTACATTTTATCAAAGCTATAAAAACCATATTTATGAAGAAAACAAGATCATCTGCATTGTCTATATTAAAAATGTTGCATGTGAATTGCATTTTATTTTTTTAAGAACAGATCAAGACTAGCTTTTTTTTAAAAGGTTGAATTTTTTTGGATATATTTTAAATGCGACTTAGTAAATAAATATGTTTTTTCAATTATATTTTCTGTTTTCCAGTTGGATGTTTGTAAGTGACGTCATCGTAAGAAAATTCAGCAGCCAGTCCTGTTCGACATGCACTTCTAATGTCACTTACAGGTATCCAATTGGGTATTTGCACTTCAAGAAGAAGAATTTTATGCACATGTTGGATGATGATACTATTGAGACAATAGCAACAAGCAAGAGACTTAAGCTGAAAGGAAAAATTTTTATTTCACCGTGACAAAATACTGGAAGAAAACATAGATCAGCTGGTATTACCAAAGAATAGGAACGAACTGTTAAAATTTGCGCATACTACACTTTTAAGAGATCACGTGTAGAGAGAATACGGTATTCAACGATCTATTTTTTTTGTGCGTACTAAAGAAAATATAGTTGACAATTGGAATCTACGTTAATAAGCTAAAACTCACCAGAGTCTTCAGAAGACCAAGTAAATGCCAAATGATGCCACTGGCCATCTGCTACTTGAACATCTGTCACCAACGGTTCATTATTGACATAGACATGTAGTCCTGAGCAGTCACTGATGGTGAGAGCATTGTCAAC
Organism: Parasteatoda lunata; assembly: GCA_949128135.1. Classification (NCBI taxonomy): domain Eukaryota; kingdom Metazoa; phylum Arthropoda; class Arachnida; order Araneae; family Theridiidae; genus Parasteatoda; species Parasteatoda lunata. The sequence continues at coordinate 37,186,192 of OX421972.1, read as the reverse complement.
TACATTTCCAGTTTCATCAGTACTGCTAGTAGATGCCACAGCATATGATAGTGGAGTGCCTGCATGATTAGTATCATTTGTTTGAACCCACATGGATACTGTGACATCTGACATGGGTGATTTGAGTGTCATGGTTGCCATATTGGCAATTGTAGCAGCGGATTCTGGGAAATTTAAGATGAAATCATCATCCAATCCTTTAAAGAAAATTTTGTTAGTTTACAAAATGCTAATGTAGTCTTTAATAATTATTAAACAAACAGTTTTGCAACGTGAACAGACTCTTTGTTAAAGAACAATTAGCTAAATAGAAAAAAAAAGAAAACACTGTCAATAACTTTTGATCTAATGTTAGGAATTTTACACATTAAGATGTAATTTTAATGATTTGAGGAGCTAACTTTAAATATGAAAATTACTAAGAGCAGATGATACTTAGATAACGAAATCAGACACAAAAGCGTACTTCATTCTTATAAGGTTGTTCCATTCAAATTTTTCTAGATCTCAAAATGTCAGAGGCGTAGCCCCAATAAGGAAGACCCAGTAGTTAAGAAAGGGTAGCTCCCGAAATTTTATGCATCTTAATGTTGCTTTTGCTTTGTGTATATTAATTTAAGGAATCAAACAATTTTTCCGACCATTTATAAATTGCATTTGCCCAAAGGTAGGGAATAATTTTTTTGAAACAGAATAGTTTTATTTTAATTATGATTTTAAAACTTCTGAATTCTAAGTAATAAAAATTTTTTCAACTTCTTAAATAATGTAATTTTTTCTGCCAAATTCTAAACTTAAAATAAATTTGGTTAAATTGTTTTTCAAAAATAAGAGTTAATAATTATAACTTTTTTTTTTTTCATTGACACGTGTAAAAATTAGTGTCAATTTTATGTTTCCCTTTTTTTCCAGCTGAAGTTGTCTTGTTAATCATTTCATCGTAGTTTTTAACCATTTCGTTTTGGCAGACTACTTTACTGATGTGACGCTTTTGAAGGGTGTAACGCTCCGCAAAGTTTGCAATGCATGTTAAGATTCTGATTATAATTTACTTTTGTACCTCACATATACTTCACGCCTAAATATAACACACAGAAGAAATTTGTTACATATTAAACGCATTAAAAATATACATTTAGTGCTATTAATCTAATATAGGTCAATGAAATATGAGTCAATTACAGTTTGAAGCAGATTGGACCTGTTATCATATATCATGCTGACACCGGCCAAATACGGCGCTTGTACGCTGGGGACAACGCGTAGATGCAACACCTCCTAGAAAAGAGTAGGCCTCAGCGCGGGTTACCATAAATATCCATTTAGTAGTCCAAACGTAATGACATATTTCGTATTTTCAACCACTGCGCAGCTTAGTACCCCGAACGTAATGACATCTTTCTTTTTTTTTCATCAACTGCGCAGTTAACTTCGTCACATCGGACTACTAAATTGATCCGTTCTGAGGCCTTCCTTCTTCTAGGAGATGTTGGTAGATGCCAGCTAAATATACGACGCTAATAAAGTGTTAATGCTCAGAAATATAGTACCTTACTGTATGTGTACATTTTATTGAATCGAAAAAAAAGCAGAGTGTTTAAACAGTGTCTACTGTTAAGCAATAAATTAAAATAGTGTCACGTTGATATTAATAGGTAGTTATATCAAAGATATTTAACAATAGATAGAGTGGAATTTCAGTGCGCAGCAAAATTTTGCATAAAAATATCCCAAAACAATGCTGAGCCTTTTTCCCCCCCTCGTATCTGCAATTAGATGCTATTTGTACTTAATAAAAAAAGGTGTGTACTTAACTGATTTCACAGTATATGCCAACATAGCCAGGTGGACAAACGCACTTGTACGAGGCAATTAAATCTTCGCATGTTGATCCACTGGAACATTGATTTCCTAAACAATCATCAATATCTATCTCGCATATTGGACCCGTGAAGCCACCCGCGCAGGCACATTTATACGATGCAATGTCGTCAATGCAACTGAAACATAAATAATAAATCAACATGGTTTTTCAAAGCTCTTTTCGCCAAGGAAAATAAATAAAATAAGCCACAAGTTAAGTGTCTTGCACTTGAAGCTAAATTATATCTGCTATTATACCGTAAAGAATTATCTGAGCTTTAGAACGGACAAATATCTAAAATATTTTTAAAGTTATTTAACTTTCTAATGAAATCGCCAATTTTGCGACATTTTCCCACCTAGATGAAAATTATCATAATCAATGCCTTATTATCATTTCTTTTAAATTTTTTTATGAGCAATAGTGAGATAATGCAGAATTGTAGTAAGTTTTTTTATATTAAAAAATTTAGACCACAAACGATTTTCATTTTCTCGAAACTGGCTTTTCTCCATATTGACGTTTTGCTCCAATATTAGAATGAACATAAAGGATGTTGACTAAAGATAGTCTAAACTTGACCTAACTGTGATGCTTGACTGTTGCAAACTTAGAGCAGTTATGAAAATATTATCTTACTTGCAAAAAAACATATCATGCTACGTACAGAGCTTTCGAAAAACAACTTTAATTAATAAGGATATCATAAAAGAAATTATTTAAGTTATTAGTGTCATTAGGTGTAAAATGGGAAAAAAATTTATCAAAATATTCTATGAAGTAAAGTATGAAATCAAAGAGGAAAAAGAAAACTGCAAATTTTACTTTTTATTGCTTATAACTTTTACTGTTCAATAGATGACGTAGCATGGTCAGAATTTAGATAATTATGTGGTGATAAAGGTAGCGTCGTCGGATTTTTAACGAAATTGAATTTTACAACCAGCCTGCGCTGTTTTAATAATAGCTTTGACGCGTCAAAAACGAACACGAAAGTTTTCAACACATGTTGCAAAGAATTTGATATTTCTTTGATTTAAGGACTTATTAAACACATTTTTAGAACGTTTATATACAAATATCTTTTAATGCCAACTTTATTTTCTTAATAGGTCTGATTAATAAAATTTTGAAATCCAACACAATGTGCTTTCTGCGAATAAAGGCTTTTCATTCGGCTGATTAAGATTCTTGACCCTAATTGAGAATTTATCCGTAATCAGGAAATTATGGTTCTAACAGTTTAATCAAAAGAAATTCGGTACGTTTCTTCGTTATATTTTACTGTATGGGTGGCTGATATTAATTGTGTGAATAAAAAAGTATTTTTAACTAAATGTCTAATTTTAAGGTTATAAAAAATAAGACTTTTTGTTATTAAAACAAATTTAAAAATCGGGGAATTTTTTCAATACACATTTCCTATTTAAAATATAGTGGTAGAAGAAGAGCTAGCAAAAAATTATTTTTGTATTAGAATGATCAATAGAATTTTTCCAAGCATAAAAAATGAATAAATGAGAAGCAAACGATTTACCTTCCATTATTGAAACATGTGATATTTTCACATTCATCGATATCCACAGAACAATCTATTCCATCATATCCAAGTTTACATTCACAATATGTATTATTTGTTCCTGCGTCAATAGTACATAACCCACCATTTAAGCAGATGATATCATGATAGCATACTTCAAGTTTTATTTCACAGTTCGATCCATCGTATCCTGCTGCACAAAAGCATTCGTAATCGTTCACCTGAAATTATAATAGTTCAAGAATTAGTTTCATATACATTATGTACATGCATAAACTTTTAACCTTTTGCCCATTTCTTAAAAATTTTTAACAAACGAAAAAAAATTATCTAACAATTTTAAATCAGAATTATATTTTGATATTAAAAATATTCTAATTCACATAGTAGTCAATGATGAGCATTGTGTTAGTATAAATAACTTTTTCGAAAGACAGTTCAGATGGACATTTGTTGGATTTTAATATTGTTTTTATGACTTATATTCCATTTAGAGAATAATCAATTTTCACTTTTTTATTTTGACTTTCCATTTTGTAATACTGCACTAGATTAATAATTATGTGTTGCTATTTCTAATGCCACTTGCCAAATACCAGCAAGCTTGCTTGGTGACACTAAGTGAATTTAAGAGAGAGGTTACGTTTCTTGTTTTTCAGTGGAGCCATCAATGGCCAAGAATACAACTTTAGCCACACGCACGTCACATCCCGTTTATAGGGTGGACCCATTCGTACATCCATAGATCGTAATTTTGGCTTGAACCACAGAACTATCAATCTCCAAATCAGTATCCCCAGATTTATTTATTTGTTTTGGGAACATGGAGGATTTTGTGATCCGACACATTTAACGTGCACCAGTCACTATTACCAGTCTTCGGCCGGAGGGGAACTCATGATATCTCGGACATAAATAGTTATTTTATAGAGAAATATACGCTTCTTGTAAAAATTTATTCTAGTGGTAGCTAAGTTTATGTTTTAATGTATTATTTTTTTATTCATTTAAACTTATTCTCCCCACCACTGTATATATATTATTTCAAAGTTCATATGGAACGCCATTTTGTTCTAGCTCGCTCGAGGTGAGGCTGTTAAATTTTTGATATTAATTTTACTTTCTAATATTCAATTTCTTTTTTCTAACTCTTCACTAATGCAATTGTTATATTTCATTGAAAAGATACAAGCATTTATTTTACTTTCTAATAATTTCAGCTTTATTTTTTAGTGTTGTGTCAATATGATTGAAATTTAATGAAGTACGTGATAATATTTTCTTCTCATTTTGATAATATATTTCACTTTAATGCTACTCATTTTTAATCCTAAGTCACAATGAGTTAGTACATGAAATTATACTTGAAGCATTAACGAAAATGTTTAATTTCTCTGGATAAAATTTTGTTATTTATTTCGGGAAAAGAAAAACGATTTGAAAATTAGTTAATTTAAATATATTTAATCTATATATTTGTAAGATTTATTTTTAAATATAAAAATGAAACTTCTAAACTTACTTTATCCAAACATGTCCCATCATTGAGGCATGGTGAAGATGAACATTCATTGAACTCCTCCTCACATAATGATCCAGCAAAACCATTAGTACAGTTGCAATAAAAAGAACCCTCTAAAATATGACAAAATATCTAAGGCTTAAATTTAAAATGATTGTTAATCTTTGCTATTTGTAACAGAGGATAACATACAAAAATAGATTTATGAAAAAATAGTTACATACTTTAAAAATTTAATAAAAAATAAAACAATTACAGTTTTCTGACTTTTTTTCTAAATAACAAAGAGAAAACCATCTTCGGGTATGATTTTTTTTACAAATTTACCTGCTGATTTCTTGAACATTAAATATATATATATATATACAATATAAAAAAAAACTATTATTTGAACATTAAGCTTATTTTATATATATATATATATATACTAGGGGGCTAAGCCCCCTGTTCGCTGCCGTTCACCAACCCCGATGATTGCTTCGCAATAATTGTCTTTTCTTGGCAGAAAACAGTTTTTTTACATAAGTTAAAATAATTCACTTAACATATATGTACTAAAAGGAATTCTGTTTGCTTACTCTTGTGCCTCTACTTCCCACGTCCAAATATTACTATTTATTAGTATTATAAACATTTGGATCTCTAGGTGAACGGAAGTGATTTTTCGAAGTAATCATTTTTTAAAATAACATTTATATTATAACATTATATTGTTCAAACACATTTGATGAGTTCACAACCATAATTTAATATTCTCGCTAATAATAGCAGTACTGGAAAATAAGTTTAAATTAGGGATACAAAAATTTCTAAAGAAAAACAATATCTTTAAAACTATTGTTAATTTTATGCTAATGACAACCAAAACAATATGGAAATGAATGAGGGTAAACTGGATCCTACCACGTGATTTTCCGGCCAATAAAAATGCGCGACAACAATGGAAAACTGCGACACCATCAATTGATTTTTATATATAGTAAGATATATATTTATATATATATATATGCACCTATTTCTCTAGATTTTAACAACTAAGTGGAAACTACTGTCTATGAAGATTCAATTAAAAATTGCAAAGCATCGCCACTATCGCCTGATCTGGGCCAGGGAGGCTATGGAGATTAAGGCTCTCTAATTTCGTGACTAATGGAATGATTGTGTCAATGTGGTCAGCACTCTTCACAGGCCAACTTTACTTTCCAGACAAGCTGGTACCCATCGATCTGAAGCTGGGTGAACTTCAAACTGGCATTGAGGATCGAAACTCAGTTCTTCACAATGGAAGAAAAGCTTAATCGAAAATTCTTTTTCTCCTTCATTACTAATTTAAAAGAAAGAAAAGGTAAGTTCAGGCTAACCTTGAGTAAGTTATGAAGTTTCAATTGCTGAAAAAAGTACTTCAGAATATTAAAATGCATACAAATTATTAGAAGAGAATTGCATAGTCCTAAGTTATCTCATAATTTATTTTCATTTGTATATTTTAAAATTTTCTTTTCAGTATTTGAAACTTCATGGCTTACTCTAGGTTTGTTTGAACTCACTTTTTCTATGCCACAAATTTTAAATTTGCAATGAAGGAGGAAAAAAATTTGCGAGGAAAATTTTCTTCAGCGGTATGGCGTCCTCTTAAGCACTGAACCATCGAGGCTCAAATTAAAATGTATATATATTTTCATATGAAAAAGTATAAAAGTTCTCACCTACATTCATACAATATCCATCATTGAAGCAGGGTTCCATTTCACATTCATTGACATCATTTTCGCAATGGACTCCTTCATAACCACTTTTGCAAATACACATTGCGTCTCGACCAACGCGTTTACACTGACCACCATTCTGGCAAATATCTTGAGCAGAACAAGGGTCCAAATCTAATGATAATATATGTATACTGAGTATTATGAAACAAATAAATGATGAAAACTTAAGTATTGAAGTTTTGTTTAATGATTATGAGTATTATCTTGATAGGTTATACGGGTCTTTAAAAATAAATAAATGAGTTAGAAAATAATTATTTTCTACTGACCTTCACAATCATCTGAGTTCGTAGAGCCACTATTAACGGTTGAGAAATTAGCTGGACACTCTATGCATTTTGTTTGACCCGATAAAGATTGATAGTATCCTCTAAAGCAAGGAGTGCAAGGCACTACTCCAAATTCTGAAAATGTTCCTGGTTTGCAAACATCTAAAATGAATAACAAAAATTTATTTAACCAAGCGTCTTTTTTTTATTCTGTACGAAATTTTTATTTAAAATATTGTTTAAATAATACTAGAGCTCCTATATCTTAAGAGAGTTATGACAAGCAGCTTCAAAAATGTGCAGATAAATGTTGTGAAAGTGAGTGAGTGATGTATCAGCTACCACACTGAAGTAGTTTTCCGTCAAATGTGGGTGCTTTCTTACCAAACAAAATTATTCAAAACATTTATTTCGCAAAAACCTTGCATTTGCACAAGTAAATCACAACGAAATGCGAAAGAAAATGAGTGATGAATCAGTGACCACACCTAGTGAAGTAGTTTCCCGTCAACCGTGGCTACATTCTTGTCCAACGAAATTATACAAAACACTTATTTCGCAAAAACCTTTGCATTTGCACATGCAAATCACAACGAAACGCGAAAGAAAATGAGTGATGAATCAGTTACCACACTTAGTGAAGTAGTTTCCCGTCAAGATACTTGTTTGGTCAATGAAACTAATCAAAGCATTTCTTTCTCGAAAACCCTGCATATGCATAAGCAAATCACAACAAAACTTACGGTATAAGCTCTATTAAAAATTAAAGTTGTGTTTTATGCTTTGGATAAATTTCAAGAGTATGTTTACTAAGTTATTTCAATCCTTGATTTTTGAAAAACGTATACTGTTTTATTTAAATAGATTGTATTAGGTTTAGATTAGCTATAAATTTGAATAACCTTTGCAGTCAGAGAATGAAGTAGATTTAAGACTTGTGGTCATCTTTGATTCTGGACATGGGTCACACATCTTTTGGCCCACATGTTCTTGATAAGTTCCGATAGGACATGCCATGCATGTTTCAAGTCCTGTAGGAGAATATGTACCAGATAGACATATACCTGAAATAGATTAACTGATGAGTTTAATATGAAATGTGGTCATAAAAGTTTTTAACAAGAATGAATAAAAATAAATTAATTTTCATTTCTTCTCGTAAAGACACGAGAGAAATTTTCGGTAATGATAGAAGTCTATTACGAAATTATGTGTTCTACGTTTCTCATATCGTGTCTGAAAAAAGTAAAACCATTTCCAATTTTTCAAAGTCAAATTAAAAAGTATTGTTTTTTTAAATTTTTATTCTATTATTTTTCTTCGAAGTTTTGTGTCTATTAGTTTATTTATGTCTGAAAGTAAACAAAATTTCGAAAAGCGTTAAAATAGTGATAAGGTTTGTTTTCAAAATTCAGCAATAAAGATAAATAATGAATTTGAGTTGATACTTATAATTTTTTTTCACTTTTCAGGAGCCGCTTACAAGCATTTTCCTGTTCTATGTTGAGAAAAACAAGAGTAGCAGAATCAATAGAAATAATTTGTACTGACCTAAATTTTAATTAAGGGAATCCTCTGTTTATATTAAGATTTTATTTTAAGATAACTTTATTATTGACTATTTTAGGATGTATATTTATTTTCACAATTCATTAACTTAAAAAAAAGTCAATTCATTGTTTTTACTGTATTTAAATGTAACCATTTGTGAAGTAGAAAAATTTGAATTTAATTTTAGTCCATAAAAATTGTGGTCATCATCTTTATATATATTTTTTTTCTGTGCGTGTGTTTGTCACTGAACTCCTCCTGAACGGCTGGACCGATTTAAATGAAATTTTCTGTGTACCTTCAGAAGGATTCGAGAATGGTTTAGATTCACAATTCGGTCCAATTTCAGTTGTTTTTTTAGTTAATTTTTAATTGAAGTTATACTTCTTATGCGACTTCCAACAAGAAAGCTTTAAACGTTTAACGAAACATTTTTATTATTGGCTGCGAAATCACGTGGTAGGATCCAGTTTTCCCTCATTCATTTCCATATTGTTTTGGTTCTCACTAGCATAAAAATAATAAAAGTCATAAAACTTTTGTTTTTCTTTTGTCGATAGTTAGTGCTGTGATCAAAATCAGGAAGATATTTTGTAATTTCGTGTTATTATTGTGTTTGAAGAGTTTTGAAGTGTGCATTTTAAAAATGTAGAAAACTACACATTTTGTAGATTCAGTGCGGAATTGAAGTGAGTATTTTTTGTATAATTTTAGATCGAATTTATACGTACGTTGGTTAACAACCACTCTAACCTATAAATTTATTTGTGAAGCTAATTGATTTCATATAAAACTTTTTCAATTGTTTTTATTTAAAATTTCTTATTTGAAATATTAAATACAAAAAAAGCAAAAAAATAAAATTACACATTTTTTATCTAAAATTTGGTACAATAAATCTTTTCAGTCCTGTTATAATTTTCAATAAATTACTCATATTTTTTATGTACTATTTTACAGTATTTTGTTTTACAAAGAAATGCCACGTCTTCGTGGAAGAGCAAGAAATATTGGTCGACGTACTCGAAACGCACTATTGGTCCATGATCGTCGATTGAATAAAACAGTTGAAGAACACTTGACGGATGATGTGAATTCAAGAAATCAAGTTGCATCTTCACGTGAAAATGAAAATTCAGAGCAACGCAATCAACGTTTTCGTGCAAATGCATTAAGACAATGAGAGATACGCCAACGAGCGACCAACGAAAACAGAGAACGTAACCAACGGCGAATGCAAGATAATCGAGCATTGATACGAGCATCACTTAATCGTTTTGCGTTTGAATATGACTCTGAAATAGACTATTCGTCACATGCATTAATCTTAATCGGTAGTATGGACAACGAGTGTCAATATTGTCATGCTTTAAAGTACAAAGTTAAATCAGCTGGTTTATGTTGCGCACCTGGAAAAATTTCACTTCCACCGTTAAATCCACTACCGGAACCTTTGAAAACATTATTAGCTGGAACCGTATCTCAATCGAAATTGTTTTTGCGGAAAATTCGTAAATTCAATTCTTGCTTTCAAATGACATCATTTGGAGCAACAAAAATTGTTCATAATGAAGATGGTCGTAATTTTGAATCTACATTTAAGATTCAAGGTCAAGTGTACCACCAAATTGGTTCATTGCTTCCAATGCCTAATGTCGATCCAAAATTCTTACAAATTTACTTTATGGGCGATGAGGAGCAACAAACTCATACACGATGCGTATACAACCATATAGAGCAGATGGAGGAACGAGAAATTGTGGACATTTTGGAAACGTTCTTGCAAAACCATAACCAATTGATACGATTGTTCAAGACTCTTTCCAACAGACTGCAAAACGACAACTACGCCATTGTTATTAAAGCAGACAAAGTGCCCTATGGAGAGCACGCAGGCACATATAACGTTCCAACTGTTAATGAAGTTGCAGTTGTTATGGCTGGTGACCCATGTGAACGTCGAGATATTCGCATACAACGCAGAGATAATACAATACAAATAATTCAAGACAATCATCGTTCTTAGGACGCACTGCAATATCCGTTGATATTTTGGAAAAGAGAAGATGGATATCATTTAAATATTAAACAAAGGAATCCAACAACAGGCACAACTTAAAGATTATTTTATATATTTTTTTTTTGAACCACTGTTTATCTTATAAATAGTTTTATTTACAGGTGAAGAACTAATCAAGAAAGTTAGTGCGATGAACTTCTACGCATACCGGTTGATGATTCGTGAAAATGAAGATAATAACATTCTCCGATGGAGACAGCTATTTCATCAGTACATTGTTGATATGTATGTAAAAATCGAAAGTGAGAGATTGCGTTATATAAAATTTAATCAAGCGAAACTTCATTCGTTCTGAGGAGTACATTCATTTGCGTGACGCCATAATCGGTAACGTAGATGCAACGAATGATATCAACAACATCGGTACCGCATATATTCTTCCATTATCATACATTGGTAGTCCGCGTCATATGCAAGAATATATTCAAGACGCCATGACTTACGTACGCGCATACGGCCGACCAGATCTTTTTATCACATTTACGTGTAATCCAAACTAGGATGAAATTAAAAATTTGCTGCTATCAGGTCAAACATCGATGCATCGCCATGATATCATTGCACGTGTGTTCAAACAAAAATTGAAATCTCTGATGAAATTGATTACACATCACTCGGTATTTGGTGAAACACGATGTTGGCTTTATTCTGTTGAATGGCAAAAACGAGGTTTACCTCATGCGCATATTTTGATTTGGTTGGTGGACAAAGTACGCCCAGAAGAAATTGACAAAATTATCTCAGCGGAAATTCCAAATCCGAATGTTGATCAAAAATTGTTTGACATTGTGACTACTAATATGATCCATGGTCCATGTGGTTCTCTCAACATGATGTCATCATGTATGGATAATGGAAAATGTACGAAACGTTTTCCTAAACCATGTCAAACTGACACTATCACCAATATCGATGGTTATCCATCTTACCGTCGTAGAGATGTAGACAATGGCGGTCAATCATATGAATTGCGTCTATCAAACGGTGTAAGAGTGGACATCGATAATCGCTAGGGTGGTTCCATACTCACCACTGCTGTGCAAAACCTATAAAGCACACATAAACGTTGAGTTATGCAGTTCGGTGAAGTCTATCAAGTACATTTGTAAGTACGTTCATAAGGGCAGTGATAAAGCTATATTTGCTGTTCAAAATGTAAATAAGAATGACGAAATAACACATTATCAAATGGGACGATACATAAGTAGTAATGAAGCTATTTGGCGAATTTTTAGATTTCCTATACATGAAAGGGATCCTGCTGTTGTACATTTGGCTGTGCATCTTGAAAATGGACAGCGTGTTTATTTCACAGAACAGAATGCACTACAACAAGCTTTAACAGCTCCAAAAACAACTCTTATGAATTTTTCAACCTTTGTAATCGACAAGATATTGTTGGTGAATTTGCAAAGCATTAATGTATACTGATGTTCCTAAATTTTTTACATGGAATAAACAATCAAAAAGTTGGGAACCACGGAAACGAGGCACTCCAGTCCCAGGATTTGCCGACATAGTTATGGCAAATACTTTAGGACGATTATATACAGTTCATCCTAAGCAACGCGAATGCTTTTTTCTGCATTTGTTATTGGTTAACGTTCCTGAACCGACATCCTTCCAATACTTGCGAAAAGTCAACGGTACTTTATACGGCTCTTTCTTTGATGCGTGTCGTGAGTTACATTTATTGGAGAATGATAATCATTGGGACCTCACACTTGCAGATGCAGCACTGAGCTCAGAATTACTAATCAAAATCTCAGTATTGAATTCTCCGCAGAAATATATAACGAGGCATTAATAATGATTGAGGATATTTGTATTCTTATTTCGAACATGCCGCTCATAAATTTTGGCATGCCAGCGCCAATCCGCCAAGCAGCAGATATCATCAACAGCGACGTTCAACGTGAACACCAGTTCGATATGACTTCTCTGGCTACTTTTGTTGCTAACAATGAACGATTGCTTACTGCTGAGCAACGAAATATATATGATCAAATTAACGTGTTAATTGCAGCAAAACAAGGTGGATTTTTTTTCTGGACGCACCAGGTGGCACTGGTAAAACATTTCTCATCTCACTAATACTTGCGCGCATTCGATCTCAAAATCATATTGCATTGGCAATTGCTTCATCAGGCATTGCAGCAATCTTACTTGATGGTGGACGGACAGCGCATTCAGCACTTAAATTACCTTTGAATATTCATACCAATCCCGAAGCAATGTGTAACACAAAGAAGCATTCAGGCATGGCTGAAGTTTTGAGAAAATGTAAAATTATTATCTGGGATGAATGTGCAATGGCCCACAAGCATTCGCTTGAAGCTCTCGACAGGTCCCTAAAAGATATCAAAGATAATACTCGGCTTTTTGGTGGTGCTCTACTGCTGCTGTCAGGTGATTTCAGACAAACATTTCCCGTCATTCCACGTGCGACATATGCGGACGAAATAAACGCATGTTTGAAAGAATCTTATCTGTGGCGAAGTGTCAGTAAGTTATGCCTTACTCTTAATATGCGTGTTCAACTTCAAAATGATCCATTAGCGTCAAGATTCTCTGAACAACTGTTAGACATTGGCAATGGTAAAATTCAATTGTATGAAGATACACAATATATTCGACTCCCACAGAATTTTTGCAACATGGTTCCTACCAAAGAGGAGTTAATAAAAAGTATCTTTCCAGATTTGCCACATAATTATACTAATCATGCATGACTACGTGAGCGAGCTATTTTAGCCGCAAAAAATTTAGATGTTGATGCAATCTATTTTAAAGTACAACAATCATTGCCTGGTAGTGAAATTACATTTAAATCGATTGACACTGTTGTTGATCCTGATGAAGTTGTCAATTATCCTGCCGAGTTTTTAAATTCACTGGATTTACCTGGAATGCCACCCCATAATTTGCGATTGAAGATTGGTTCACCTATAATTTTGCTTAGAAATTTGAATGCTCCGAAATTGTGTAATGGCACGCGACTGGTCACAAAAAAACCATGGGTATATAACATTTTGGAAGCCACTATTTTAAGCGGAAAATTTCAAGGTGAAGTTGTACTTCTACCGCGGATCCCAATGATTCCTTCAGATTCGCCTATACCATTCAAACGTTTGCAATTTCCAATCCGCTTAGCATTTGCTATGACTATTAATAAGTCACAAGGTCAAACAATGACAATTTGTGGCTTAGATTTAGAAAACCCCTGCTTTTCTCACGGTCAATTATATGTTGCGTGTTCCAGAGTTGGAAAACCCTCGAATTTGTTTGTGTATGCTCCTGAAGGATTAACCAAAAATATTGTACATCTAATGGCATTACGATAACTTAAGTTTTTGTTAATTGAAAAAATATATCTGTTATAATATAGTTTTAGTTTTCACTTTTTTACCTTTAATTAAAATAAGTTTAAATTTTGATTTAAAACAACCTCTACATTTAACTTCGCTGATAGTATACACATACTCACGCGCTATCGATTGGTCAAATTGTGATATGATATATGTAATGACGTTAGATAATATATGGCGACTATTTGACCATGTGATCAGCGATAACCAATCGAAAGCTGTACAAAGTGTGTGGGGAAAAGAGTACTTAAGCTAAGTAAGATTTAGTTCTAACATTGTTTAACATAAATCGTGGTGTCATTTACACTTAACACCAATTGTTATCATCTCGTAGAAATTTAATTTCTTATATGAAAATTAAGTTTCGACTGTCTAACGGGCGTAACACATTATGTTAACACCCAGTTTTTTACTTAAAAAATTTAAACCTGTGAAAGTTATTAAAAATTAGAGTAAGTGTATATAACACCAAAATTTATTGAAACTGCATCATTTTCTTTAATCGAGTTTCATGCATTGTAAGTCAACAAATATGACACACGTGAAAGTGGAATTCTCCATTACACTTTTAGTATTTTTTATTTAAAGTGGTATAACCTGAAACTGAGTCATCCGCGAGATGTTTAATTAAAAAGTTTCCAGAGTTTACATACTTCTGCAATCGGTTTGGTTTCTGGATCGTCGATACAGCGTACTCATTCCATCTGGACACTTATTGCACGATAATTGGCCGTCTAATTCTTGAAAATGACCTAACGGACAGTCCCAGCATTCTTGGGTTGAATTCTCATAAAAAGTTCCGGGAGCACAAGAGACTATAATATTAAAAAAAGAATTATATTGAAACTTTTCAATCATACCGCAGTTGTAGCAAAACTGATAGCGGCTGCTTATATCCACGACTTAGTTGTTCACTTTTCAATATACATTGTAAAATTGTAAGTGTTCCAAATTGTACGTTAATACTTTAAGGAATAAAAACATATGTACTAAAAAAAATTTATTTTTATATTTTAATAACCTATTGTTTTTTTTATTTTTTATCTTCAGTGAAAACAATTTTTTCACTTGAATATTTATTTAATTTTTTAGAAAATTCTATTCTTTTTAAAACAAACATGTTAAAATAAACGTGGTGTTAAATACTTTATGAATTGTTGGAAAATAATTTTACACGACTTAATGTTGATAAAAGTAAATAAAACCCTTATTTAATCAATAAGTTTTTGAACAATACATATCAAACGCTTGAAAGCATTTATTATTTGCACTAATTATTAGGTTAATTGTTACTGGTATTGAGCTTTACAGGAATTTCAAAATAAGCGAATTGATTAAGCACTTTGCATTTAGGATACTTTATAACATAATATATTATTCAATACAGTGTAAAATTATTAAACTATGTGTATCGTAAGTGTTATACAGTAATTATTAGGTTAATTTTTACTGTTAATGGGCTTTAACATGCATTTCAAAATAAGTGAATTAATTAAGTACTTTACCGCATATATTATCATTGAGAACTGATCCTGGTTTACATTCGAAAAATGTTTTATCATCTGTGAGAACTAATTTTCCAGTAAGACTCTTGTTCTGGTTCGATTCATAAAGATTAGTAACCGGATCAATAGTTGTCGTTTGAAAATTCAAATCTTCACTCAACTCCCAATTAAGTTTCTGAATTGTCTCCAAAAAGTTTTGAAGTACAGCCTCGGTATCGTTTAGCTGCAAAATTATAAAGCTTCATCAGTTGTGTGTCCATCTATAACAATAAAGAGTTTTTACTTGGAAAATTATAGAAGAATAAGGAACATTGCTTTACTGTTTGGTTGAAAAAAAAAAAAAAAGAAAAACTGTAATAATCTTATCTAGATTATTCTTTCTTTTAATTATTTTTCCTTTTTTTTCTAGATTTTTCTTCCTTTTTTTTTTATTTGGATGGTAATAAAAGTTTGATACCAAATTAAATGTAACATATAACTCAAAATATAGTGTTTTATAATCAACAACTGAGAGATTTTGCAAAGCGTTTCCGTTTCCCGTAACTCAAACATGAACGTTTTTTAAGATTCACGGCGCATGCGCGATAGCTTCTCCACAAATTTCAGTATCGCTAAAAGGCTATATTCTCACTGACCTCGTTTTTTTCGCATGTGAATAAGAACCAGATTGGTAGGACATATTTACCACGAAAAGCTCGGCAATCAGGTTCTCGTTCGCATACGAAAAAAATAGCAGGTAGTGCAAATTAAAAGTTGAAAATAAGGTTTGCGTTACTGTGCTTGCGGGTGACGTAAGGAAACACGCTTTGTAAAAACCATCTGATGTATTTCCCATTTTATTATATAGTCTTCTTCCAACGTTTTACAAGTTTTTTAAATTTCTTCTATGTAGAAACTACGTAATTTGTTTTCCAAGAAAATAATTTTCTATTTTTTTTTTCACTTAGGAAACTGTTTTGTAAATAAAATAATGTTACTGAAAACGGAACACATAGATGCAAAGTCATAAATGTATGGCAGGTTGTGAAGTATCTCCAATTTTAACTCTTCGTTTTTGCAGTTTTTCTCAAGGCAAGGGATGCGTGTGGCACGGTAAAAATTGATGCCTTTAGATTGAAAAAAGTAGGATGATTTGTTCAAATCAATATTTAGCTTTCAATATTTTTCTTCATTATATTTGTTCTTTACATTTGCTTTCCTCCACAAGGTGCTTTTTCATTGGGTGTTTTTAAAAAGTGCTTAATTTTTTTTCCTTTTAGAAAATAAGATTATCTTTTTTACCATGTCGATTTTCGCCACGTATTATGCAAAAGCGTGCTTTTCAGATTATTCTATTTTTTTTTTTCACAATACATTCAACTACAACCACAAACCGTAGTGTATGAAAGCGTCAATCATTTTACATGTTTGAAGAAATACTAGCATGGGTTCTGTGAGATTGTTACACTCTCATGTGCAACTCTGCTGCATTTTGCAAGATATTTTCAATTTTAGGCTTCCTTTTCCTCCCCCCCTGGTATCGAACCAAAAATTCTCTTCATCTTTTTTATAATGGTTAATATAATCAAGAAAAGAGTACTTTGTCAAAAACTAGTTTTTTTTATCATGATTGTGAAGTCTTTGAAAATTATTTTGCACTTCGTTAATGTATATAGTGCTTAAAAATATTTTAGAGTGCTTAAAAAGTACTTGAAAGGTGCTTATTTTTTGTTGAAAGTTTTGGCTACGCACCCTGTTAAGTAGCCCATTAATATTGTATCTATAACCCACAAATATTAAGTAATTTATAATCCACAAAATAATAAGGAGCAATTAAAAACCGACTACAGAAAAACATTTTTAGTAATTCCATTATATCCTAAAAATCAACTCTTTGGTAATAAAAGGCGGTTTAGTCCAGTGGTTACAAACCAGGGAGGTATTGGAATTTCATAGTTTCAAGAAAGGGATGAGGTCACTTAGATTATGCTTGCTTCTTGCTATGAACACCATTGCATCTCTAAAAATGTGATTAATGGAACACTTTTTTGTATTTTCTAGTAAGGAGTTAGATTTATTAGTACGAAATTCATCAGAAACTATTTCTATTGGAAAAGTTTTGGATGTTTTGCAAAATGGATTTTCAAGTTACAGAAATGTTTGAAGAGAAATTAGTCTTAAAGTTTGATCTTTGAAGTGCAAATCTTGTTGTAGATGTACTATCAGGACATTGTTTCCATTAGTCTTGATTTGTATTATCGAATCGGGCTTTTCAAATTCAGAGTGTTGAAGGTGACTTGCGTTAAAAATTTCTGCGGCTGTCGTGCCAGCTCCCATCCTTTTAAAGGAACTTCAACTTTGACTTGCCGTGACGTAGATGATATAATCATTATCTACTCAGCAGCTCACCACAGATGCATTCAATTTCTTACACTGCGTGGTGATACATCGAATTTCCGCATTTCTTAATTAACAAAATGTAATTTTATTAATTGACTGTTGTGTAAATATTAAATGATTTTTTTAAAAATGTTAATTGGTATTAATTATTTATTCTTATTAGTTATAATAATTAATGATGAATGTTCAACGATACTATCCAAAAAAACTACCCATGCACCCAAAAATTAGTGAAGAAAAAACAGGACTTCTTCTGTTTGTTCCTTCACAAATAGGCGATTAGCACTTAGTTATTAATAATTAGTTTAGCAGCAATTAGCTGTAAACATAAAAAAAAATATTTCTATGTTTTGTTGTTTACGTTTCAAAACTTGTTACGAAAAAAAAAAAAAAAAACTGTCTTTGTTTTTTAATGAACAAACTCTGAATTACATTTTACAAGTCAAGAAGGACCTATCTTATTAGAGTGTGATTGTTAATTAATTCACGTTGTATGAGTAGTTAAGTTTGTTTTACTATGTCAACGCTGTTGTTTTTAAGCTATCCTTATTTATTGGTCATTACATATTACAGTTTTAAAAAATTATTTTTTAGTCAAGCTTAATATGCATTTATTAAGGATTCATACCCTAACAAGCAATAAAGATTTAGCCCGATAAGTAGTTATGTTTTATTGCGATGACTTTTGCTCTTTAGGGTAAAACCAGGTACTACTCGGTCCGGAACCCTCTTCTTTGATATGTGTCTATGCTGGACCCACGAAAACTGTAGTGCAGAGGAGAAAGAAGAAGACTACATCTAAGGTTGAACTGAGGTTTTATGGGCCCTCGGAGAAAATTTATTGCGGGCCCAATCTTCTAAGTACAAAAGCAAGTAAGTTAAGTAAGCCTTATTATCCTTTTTTGTAGAATTTCGAAGGCCCTTTATACAAAATTGTAGTTTGTATATAGATTTAAGGAAATTCTCAGCCATTTTCTTTTGAAAGAAAAAACGTTAACTAATACTCAATGGCAGACAGATCATGGGCTAGAGTTCAATTGTCATCATGCTAACCTTGGAAGGTTTTCGTGGTTTTCCTCTCCAATGCAAATGCGGGTGAGTTCCATGAAAAAGTCCTTCACAAAGGCGAATTTCTCCCAATACATAATCTAGGAGTTCCCTTGTCTTCTGGATTGGGTTCAAAATTTCAAGCCTACTAAGTTGAGCATTACTAGTTGTAAACCCAAAAAAGTAGTCGACTGTTCAATGATGGTTATAAAATAATTTTTTTTAAACGGTTTGATCGGGCCCCCCAGACGGGTACACTGTCCCTCTCTTTCCCCTACACCCTTGACTACTTTACTTGTAAATTACATGCATGATTTTTTTTAAATTATCATATAAAATATAAATGCCTGCTATTTAATCTCTGGAATTCTAGAATTTCAAATTTTTTTTAGAGTCAACATGCTACCCTACTATTGGGGTAAAACCGTGTAGTTTGGCTTTTTCAAGAAAAAAAAAATCATGTATACAAAAATGTAGTATATTATGACTTTTCGAGAATGACATATTGTATACAAATAAACAATAAATATCTTGATTAAATCAGACAATTTCTAGTTCGAATAGTTTAGTCCCAACAGGCAGTCGAATCTTTTCAATGGAAGGATTTTCCCTGGCATAGCGGATATAATATTTTAAAAAGTATTAAGATGTTTAGAGACAAGTAGAGGTGAATTTAAATTTTTCGTGAACCACCCCTTGTCGCAGAACATCCATCCTCTTTATGGCATATTTGACAAAAATCTTACTTCGTGATCAACATTGATAGTAATTTCAAACTCTAGCTCCAGCTCTTCTTTTTCTGCATACTCCCATACGTCTCTTTTATGTCTTCGTGGCGAGGAAATCATCTCTTTTCCACACTGAACTTTAACTGTTTTGAAGGAGCAGGTCCCTTTATCTACACACAGTTCAGCTTCTTTAAGTGTTTGTAGATGGTTCAAGAACGTCTTTTTTATGTCTCTCTGAACATTTTCATTATTGCAACTTCCGTGGTAATAAAAACCTGATAACATCAATTTCACTTTTGTCGGAATTGTTTGACCTGTAAAGATAGTCGTATTGTATTGCAAGGAAAAATCGCTAGAGAAACTTCTCATAATTACTATAGACTAGTATACAGAGCAATCAAAATTAAAGTGAAAAGTAAAATTTTTTTAAGAAAATTTTTTTTTTGTAACAAAATTACAAATTTTGTTACAAACAAGCAAAGTTTTAAGCTGTTATACACACAAGTGTAAAAATAGGATTCTATATATTATATTACCACCGTTAAACAGCCCAAACAAGTTTTAATTACCTATGTATAAAAAAATTGCTTAAAAATTTATTAATTCTAATATATTTTTTAAATAAATTTAATAATTAGAAAAATGGTAAGATGTAAACATAATATAAAATGAATTTTTTTCTCTAAGTTAGAATATAACTCTATTGTAAATATTTATTAACATTGTGTTTTTAATTAAATTTACTGCAAAAATAGTAATTTTGTAAAAAATTTATTTTTATATTATATATTATATATAATTATCTAAAATATATAATGATATATGTCTAATAATATATTTTATATGTTTTTATAAGAAATCGAAACGCAATATTCTTTTTATGAAGCCGAACAAGTTTAAATTTATAAATTTTTAAGGTTTACGCTTCATAAGCCACCTTCTTACTTTAAAATAAAATTTCTGTAAAAATAATTTAATGAATTTACGCTAGTTGGAAACCTGTGCTGTGGCTTATTAATACTGGAAAATTATTAGAATTTATATAAAAGAAATACAATGAAATCATACATTAGAAAATTTACTTTTATTTTATCTTTGAAAAGAGCCATAAAGCAACATACAGTTATTTCAGATAATACTTACGAGCACAATCGGGCCAGGGAACTGGATAATTATTAGGTATTGTTTGCCACTGTGCTTTGGAATTGCAAATGTACCATTTGGCTGGCTTCTCGGTAAACTCATGTTTCGAGTTGCAATATGCTTGACACATTTTTCCATGCAACCAATCATTGCAAGTAAATGCTCCATTTGCTGGAGGTGGATAATATGGACAAGTTACTCCTGAAAAAAAAAAGAGATACGTTTAATTTGTAAAACATAATTTTAAATTAAAACATGTTATAAATGTTAAATGTGTGTTCACAATTTTCGATTGCTCTATATATTATAATGGTTAACTCGTTTTCACGTGTGCAAAAGAGAAATTTTCAGAACGCGATTTTGACACTTTCCGATTAGTCAAGGTGCTCAAATTTAAACTCGAGTTATTCTTGAAGGCAAAGCAAGTTTCATTTGCTTCTTAGAAAGCTGTAATCAAAATTAATTGCCATTTTATTACCAATCAAAATTTCGAGCAGTTTTTAATATTTTCTTTAAGACTAGTAAAATTAGAAAAGTGATCACTTTTTGGGGAAGATTTCTGTATCAGTAACTACCGCAAAAAATCGTCAATTTTTTTTTGACACCCGGGCAAGTGACCTGTGAAAATTTCTATAACCCGATGAATCGACACCACTTAGAAGAGAGTACCATAAACGAAAAATCGGACACTTTAGTAGTCCGAACGTTGTTGTGTCTTTCTAAAGAACTCACACTGCGCGGTAAAGTAGTTCGAAAATTGAGACTCTTATTTATCTGAGCTGCGCATTTAAAGATCATGGGGAAGGAACGGCTTATATCAATTTTCCCCAAAAATGATGATTAAATCAACATATATTGCATCTTAAGGATGCAATATATGCAGCAGATCGTGCAGATCGTAGCAGATCGTGTCATGCAAATCGTAATTCGACATTTCAGGCCGTAGTGGCTTAGGGAATACAGCACATGCCTACCACTGAGGTGACCCGGGTTCAAATCCCAGCGATGGCTGATCAATACAAATTCTGTACTCGGTTCACACCGATCACAGAGCTCATGTAAAATATTCTCAGTGGTAGACTGATCAGGGTTTAGAGTGAGGCTAACCATGGGAGGTTCTCCTCTATATGTAATGCGGGTTGGTTCCTTCTAAAAACAAATTTCTCTCAATATTTGAGATACAGGAGTTCCCTTTATCTTGTGGATTGGGTTCAAAATTACAAGGCTACGGAGTTGAACATTGGTAGTCGTAAACTCAAATGCTCAACGACGGTTATAAAATAAAAAAAAAATAAAATTCCGCACTTCATATCTGCAAAGTATTCTAATGCTTAGTATTTATAACCGTTTCTTTAGTCGAGTTTTGCACCGAGATTGACCACCCAATATTGATGAAATGCATCTACCGGAACGCGGTCTCAAAACATTTTGGCACTAAATTAGATATTCGGATTGCATCGACCCTCGAAGCAGACTAAATCTCAAGGTGAAAAAAGTATTTACCCTTGCTGATGACCTTTTTCCTTAAGTTTTCATGATTTCTTAGCAGAAGAGATCATTGACGGTATGATCCTGAGAATAACTCTCTGTGGCATCGAACTCCTTAGCATCGAAAAGACATTGTTTCCTCTTTGCTCTCGCATTCTTTGGTTTTAAGGACGCAAATAGTGCCCTTTAACACTTCGTCTCTGGATCGTATTTAAGTGCCAGGTATCCATAACCTCTCTTTTGTCGAATTTTATTTGTAACTTTTTTTGAGTTTTGTATCGAGCCCGATGTTGATCTCAAGAATCTGCCATGCTTGTCGGAATGCGGAGTCAGAGATTCTGACTTCACAGACACCCGAAGTAGACTAAATCTAAATGCACTATAAAGCTGCGAATTTCGCTTTCTAAAGCCCTATTCATCTGAATACGTAGTGCCTAATAGAAGCAAAGAAAAGTAAAATATTATGAGTTTTGGAACACATTTTTTCCGACAGCATGTAATATATTACTGATGAAGATTTCATTGAATGCTGTAATTATTTGTCTTTATTACATTTATAGTTTATTAATTAAATAAAAAAGATCTTAGTTTTAAAAATGATGCTAATTATCATTAAATTAATCAAAATCTTGAATACGTGATTTATTAAATGATAAAGGACTTTTAATATTTTTTTAGGCTTACTAATGTTTAATTTTCAAGCAGACCATCTGCACTTTTTATTTTCCGGAACTTTTTGGAAAGTACTTTGGTATTAACGGTATTTATATAAAGATACTTACGTTTGACCAATATATTAAAAACACACGACTCTTCATTCTGGTTCTCATCAACTGCCTTATACGAAACAGTATGCGTTCCAATGCTGAATGCCTGACCAGAGTAGGCAGTCTAAAAATTGAAAATAAGAATTTTTTTTCCTTCAAAATTTTAATTTTTTAAAAATATTTTTATTATTTTTTATCGATTCTTAAATTCTCTCTATCTTTAATGTGTATGAAATATAATTATTGTGTACGATGAAACTCTCTACCAAGAAAGAGCTTTGTTTATTTTCTGCACTCAAGAATAAAATCAATAGAAAACTAAGAGTCATCTACCATCATCATTAAATTCTTAAAGTGTTAACTCATATGTGTTAACCCACTCAGTGTTAACCCACTGAGTAAAAAATAATTACAGATGTTTTTTCATGTTCAATTTCTTAGCCTTGATTTTAGAACACAAGAGAATGCCTGCTAAAAAACCAGGTCACTTTTACCTTGGAGAAGAATTCTTTTATGCGAATCTATCAGCATTTAAACAAAATGGAGGTAGAAACCTCACATAGTTAGCCCGATGCCAATGGAGCTCTGATCTGCCTTTTCCGAAGTATCATTTGCATCAGTAATCCAATCTCTGCGGGTAGAGAGCAAAATAAAATTTAACCATCTATCTCTGTGATTCGTTCATATGTAAACTTATCTGTCGTAGTTGAGCCCTTCCGATTTGTTTTGAAACAGTTACCATTAATTTTGTCAAATATGTAAGATACGCTTATCATCTCGAACTTAACATATCATATTTTGAGTATGCGCACTATCTTAAAAATTGCTAATTGTTATTTCATGTTATTTTCAATAAAAAACAGTAATACGAGAAAAGAAAATTTTTTGGTAATAAAGTATTGCTGATATTATGAGTGCTAATTGAACTTTTCATGTCAGTAAGCTTTTCTCGAGAAATCTTAAGTTGGTTTTAAAAATGTTATTTATCATTTAATAGAAAATTTGTGAGATGCACAACATAGAAAATCTATGCTGATAGGTTTTGTGTTTTTTAGGATTATTATTCTAGCATTATTATTCTAGCATTCAAGATAAATATGTTTTTAATTCCGTAATTTGTTTTACACTTAATGTTATTTTTAAGAAAATCAATTCGATTCCTCCTTAAACACAGGTATTAAAATAATTTCATAAATGTAGTATAGGTAGTATAACAAAAAACGTTGCACTCTTCGAAAATATAAAACAAGTTTCTGCAAAAAAAAAAAAAAAAAAAAAAAAAAAAAAAAAAAAATGCGTTAAAAGAATTGTTTACATACAGCATTGTTTCAACAGGGTGTAACATTGTTTTAATGAACCAAAGAATAAAAGCTAGAATTATTTTCAGAAGGTGTTTCGAATGATATTTCGTTATAAATATTATTAAAATCCATGTTGAAAATGAAGTTAAGTATACACATTAGGGGTAGCAAAGTTATATTAAAGTGAAGGAAACAAAAATGTTATTGGAATCTAATAAATCACCAGATTTTAAAAAAAATATTCAAACGTATTTCATTGGCTGGTGAAACTTAGTTTTTTTTAGGTCTTAATATTTTCATGCTCACCTTCCTCGGTAGTGATTTGTTAACTGTCAATAACATTTATATCTTCACTTTGCTTAAATATGATTTTTAAATCCATAATGTAAATGTTTTTTGACTAAATTTTTTTTAAAGGAGGTATTGCTGAACACCTTGCGTACTTTTAAATTGTGATATAGATAATAATTTAATTTAATAACCTGAGTAATCTTCAATGGTCTTCCACTATTGTCTTCAAACCAAGGTTTTTCCCATGTAACGATTTCTTTATAACTATTTGTAGATATTTCAATATCTTGTGGACACTTCATTACAGTAGGCGGTTCGTCATCTGAAATATATTTTGTATGTAAATTTCTTTTGTACACTACTATTTTTTTTTTTATCGATAGAAATTAACTCATTCTCATTATTTCTCATTCATTTCTCATTAATGCATAAACTTTTAAATAATAATTAATCAAATCAGCAACAGTTTAAGTTTCCCAAAATCTTTTTATTAGGAATGCATTTGCAACTACTGAATTCATTTATGTGGAATCACATTAAAAAATACCTGACCACTAAAAAGTTGATAAATAATTTTAAAAACGTTATAATTTTTCTAAGGCAGTGCAAAGCATTTAAAAAAAAATTTTTTTTGAATTTTTTAACATAAATTAAAAAAAAACTGTGCTTTTTTAAATCTTTTTTTAAAAATTGTTTTCTTCTGTTTTGACGCAACATTTCAATTTTTTAAAATTTTCCTTTTTATCAGGAGTGCATTCGCAACTATTGTAGTTATTACTTTTTAACTACTTACATATTGGTTTAAAAGTCATTTAACGACCACAAAATATCTAAATAAATTAAATAGTAATATAATTGTTATATTGAATTCCAGAACATCGTTTTTTTTAAATTTGTCTTTAAATTTTTTTATTTGAATTTAAAAAAAATTATTAATTTTATTTAATTTTTTTCAATTGCATTGAGGAACAAATTTTTTGTTACATTGTTACAAATACTTGATCTTGCCTAATTCGGAAGGTAGCATTATAGATATGAAATTAATTTTGCTTTTAAAGCTGCAGATTTTTTAGATGACAATTTTAGTATATTTTTATCGAAATAATTAAAATTTTCAAAGTGTAATATAGAATAGGGGTTGCGTTAATGTTGCGACAAACTTTCAGGGGAGTCAAGGCATAAAAAGCATAGGTTAGTTAAAATTGCAGAACCCATGGCCGGAAATGTCGTTGTAAATGGCCCGCTTCTCTATGACCGCCAGAAGCTCATGAAGAAACAGTTCATAATAGAGGAGCAACCCTTGTGGCATATGATGGCATTTTCGGGCATTTATTAATATGAAATTTTAATCCTGATGATGTACTCTAACTCTTCTAGAAGTTTATCCCAACATTTACGCGACTCTTGGTTATATATATAACGTTTAAATATGCACATTCCGAAAAAAAAAAAAAAAAACTAAACATGTAATTAAAAAAAACTGTAGCTTTAAGAGAGAAACCGAATGTAGATCTGAAATGAAGACGAAAATATATTAGATCTGTAAAAAAAAATTCATGCAGCAGAAAACTAACTCACCAATGTTATCTTTTTTTTATAATTTGTGAATATTTATTTATAAATTAATATTCATTAAAAACTTACCAAACATTTTTCATATTGCATTACATTCATATTGCATTGCGAGTCGAGAACTATAATTACGCAATTTATAAATAAAAACATTTTCAATTAGTATAAACTTAGCCAGATTAACTTACTTCAATAACGAATTCTGTAAAAATTGTTATTACGAATTCTATAATTACAAATTTCCGTAATTTCTAAACTTAAAAGTGCCAAATTCATCGCATTGAGTAAACCATTCTAGGATGTTATAGTGCATGAAAAAAATCACATTTTCTTAAATGCTTTTACGAAAGTTATGAATCACTATTAAATATATCTTAATATTATCTTAATGAATCGAGTTTCTATGAATTTTAATGATTGCTGAGGACGCAGATTAACCGTGTGAGGTTAATAATTTTTGAAAGCAGCGTTCTGTAAAAACTTTTAGTTTTTATAGAACGCATAAATCCAGTTTTTAAGAAAAATGATTATTTACTATCCCAGTTTATTTTCTTTTCTTGCCATTTTTTTAATGACTGCACAGAACTTCATTTTTTTTATCATTAGTAATACTATATAAAAAAAAGCTAACTATCAATACATAGATTCAGTTAAATTTCTTTTAGAAATATTTCTTGCTTACATTAAATGAGATGCTGAAACAGTATTTGTATTTTAACGAGTTTTACTGAGTATAGTCTAAATATAGTTTATCGTTAACGATAGAAATTCAGCGTCTCGCGACAATTTATCATAAAAGCTAAATTTTATAATAAATCTGTTCTGCAGTGGAAGGAATGTTAAGACACGGTTCCCAATAACTCGTCAAACATCACTGTGGATTGGTGACCACTTCGACCAGCCTACGAATAAACCAAGCGTACGTGGTATTGATCCTCGTTAAGCAGTTCCTATTCTCTTTAGCCCTGCTCTTTAAGGCTGTTTTTCGAAGTCTACGTCGTACTGTGAAATGACGCTTTTTTGCGAATAATATGCTATTTTTATAACTGCTGTCATTTTGCAACTGTTACTCATGACTGTTAGGTCAAGTTTAGCCTATCTAATGCCAGCGCTATCTACGCATATCTTTAAAATGACGCAAAACGCCAATATGGAGAAAAGACACAGTTTTGTGAAAATGACATGTGTTTGTGTGAATGCTGTTTTGAATAAATGAAAAGTGTTCTAATTTTTTAATATTTAAAAACTTACTCCAATGCAATCCATATAAATTTGCAAAAAAAGATGCGGTAGTGATTTTGATAATTTTCATCTAGGTGGGAAAATGTCGCCAAATTGGAGATTTTTAAAAAAAAGCTTAATAACTTTTAAAATATTTAAGTTATTTGTCCGTTCTAAAGCTCAGACAATTCTTCACGACAAGATTACATGGATAATTTAAAATTATGGCATTGCTTCAAGGGTAATGCAATTAAACTATGGCTTTTTTAAAAATTTTCCTTGGCAATAGAGCTTCGGAAAACAGAGTAAAGCAACACCGTAAAGTGCTTGATTTCGCAAGCAGGCTGCCGGGTTACCAAAGCTGGCGAGCCATCCCTTTTGGAAAGAATCAAAATTTTGATTACATGTCTTCGGATCATCTTAGGGATTTTCCCCAGATTATCGCCAATAACCAACCAATGAGACGTAAATAAACTACTATTACTAAAGAAATTACCAAACGTCGGGCTACCAAAAAGCTGACGAGTCATCCCCTTTAGATCAAAATAGTGATTGCATGTCTTCGGATCAAAATCAAGGGTGTTTCTCAGAACATCGTCATAAGCCTACCAATGCGACGTAACTAAACTATTACTACTATAAGAAATTCACATTTTCTTTCCACGCTTTTCGAAAAGTGGTGAGTCCATAAATAACCTCCCTTTAATTTGGCCAGTGATTTTTTTTCTTATTGAAAAGAACTTTAAATTGCCTTAAAACTTCTTACCTGTCACTACTATTTTCATGTCACAATGTGATTCCAAACCGGATGTATCAACTGCTGTATATTTTATAGTATGAACACCGATGTTAAAGTAAGATGGAGACATGATGCCATAAGGTGTCGTATAGAGTTTTGGTGGAAAGCCACTATTATCTGTCGGGTAATGTATTTTCCAAGATACGGTAGTGCCGTTTCTTCCTTTCGAAGCACTTACCCATATTGGTGCAGAACACGGAAAGTCCGGAGGTGTTACATCTAAATAAAGAGAGACAGAGAGAGAAAAGTTAACTCAGAACATTGCTAATCAGTGTAGAGTGTACAGTACTTCCCCAGAAAAATTGATTCGTCATTGAACCATAATATCGGTGACGAGTAAATTTTCTGATCCCTTAATAAGGTGGGAAACTGAAACAAGTTGTGTTTTAAGTTGAACCACAGGATCGAGTCAGAAAGTTTAAGAAGAATTAATTTTACACCATACTACAGCTCAATGTGACAACGTATTTAAGTTGCCGCAAATTTGAAATATATTATGGTTTTAAATGATCCAATACTCTAAAGCAGTATAGTTTCCAGTTTTTTTTTTCTATTGTGGAACCCTAAATAATCAAGCTTTTTCTGACACCATGACTTCATAATTAAAGTAAATAAAGACAATAGTGTAAGCATTAAAAGATAACTTTATTTTGACTTTTATACTTGATGAGTGATTATTTTATTCATTGTCTTATCATTAATAATCATAAATTAGGTTTTGTGTTCGAAAGTTGAATTCGAAATCTTGGGGATGAATTTAGTTTAGCTAAAAGTTTGATATTGCTATAAAACGAGCTGTTATAAACGTTGAAAATTGAAAGTGAAATGTAAAATATTATTTCAATTTTTTTTTAGAAATGCATGTCCTTTTCATAGTTTTTCTAAGAAAAATTCTGTATATATTTTTGAAAAATTTCATTACTCCCTCTTTGGCATGTTATTTTAAATATAATTTCATGCAGGCGATCGAAATCATATGTATCTTTGTTGCCTGGATCTAAATATAATTAAAGATTTCAAAAATGTTAAAAAAACTGTTCAAAAAGTCTTAAATTTGGAACCCCTTTTTCTCTTCCACGGAACCTTAGGGTTCCACAGAACACCGTTTGGGTACTGCTGCTCTAGTGAGTTTTTGCATAGCTTTTCTTTATAATCTTTTCATTACTTGAAAAAGTGAAAAATAAATAATTATAAGAACTATTAGAATGAGTAAAAGATTTAAGAAAAGTAATATTATAAAAAGGCAACACTAAAACAATTTTTTACTTACGAACATTAGTAATTATTTAAAAGTTTTAAAAATAATAATATTATAAAGAGATAATGTTATCAACATTTTTCTCCTACATCTTTTTTTCAAAGGTTACAGTTTTACACTGTTCTTTAATATTATTTCTGCTCTCTTATTTAGTTAGAAGCAGAATGCACAAAATCCTTTAAATATCCATTAAATTAAATATACGCTGAAATTGTGGTGTTTTTCAGCAGAACATTTTTCTCAACAATTTGAAAATACGGTTTGTCCTTACTTTGCTCCAAGGCAATTTCAAGTAATGAAAAGCTTGCATCGTAGAATTTCACTTTGAATTAATAAGGCATACGTACCGACGCAGATTGGTTTACTTTCTTTCTTGTATCCATCCAATAATTTGCCATTTTCACGGCATGTCAGGTAGTAAGTGCCTTTTAGTTCAAAACCACTATTACATTGGTACAAACAGGTTTGATATAACTCTGGCTTCTTTTGATAATCACAGTTAATAATTCTGCCATGTGCAAGTGGTGGTGGAGTATTGCATGTTATAGCTAAAAGAACAAAATATGATTGAACAGTCCAACTGTAAATGAAAAAAAAAATTCTATTTTAGAAATTTTTTTTCGTTTTAAAATCTATATTTGAATTATTATCAATGGTCCATAATTATCAATCGTTCGTAATTGGACTATTATTATCAGAGGTCCAATCACTATAAGTTCATTGGACAAGAAATGAATGAACTCCTTTCAGGAGTCCAAGAATGAACTCCTGAAAAAATCATAAAAAGCATAATTTAATGGAGGTGGGATTGTGAAGATATTATTGATAGGGAATGTTAAATGAGATGTACACTAACATAAAAGATCTTGTTTAGTTTGAAATTCGGAATCATGGGATGACTTTCAGCAACTTCCTAAGTATGCTGTTGATACTTATATATTTCATATAAGCATCAACAGCATATACTACTTAAATATATATTACAACATCATTGATACTTATATATTGTATTTACAAGGTAGAGGAATATATGAGTAGTTTTATGAACATTCACACTCCCTATTACATTTAGATTGACTTTCTGAAGTTCAACACTATAATAAAAGTGTGGGGCAACGAGTAAAACATCGAAATCATTATCAACATGGTGGATTTTTGCCGTCTAACCTCCAGAGAGTGCCTTAAACTAGATGCGATGTACAGTGCGAAAAAAAGAAGAAGAAAAAAAAAAACGGAATACCTTGAATAAGTTTTGGTCTAATAATCGGATTTTTACGTTCCAGGATTCAATCTTAATGGTTCAAGATGATGTCTTCAAATATGCTGATTAATTAGTGCAGACAATATTTTAAGAAGACACAAAAACGTAGTTTCTCTGAATAAACATAATTTTTTTCCGATGGATTCTGATTTTTGACCCCCAAAATAATAAGGGTAGCAGCAATCTGGGAAATGTGGTCCCTATAATTTAGTCAGAAAAGCAATTCAACGTTTGGACCATTTAATGTAATTAATTTTACTTTTTGTGTATTTTGCCATATTTAAAGACCATTCTTAGCGAATCAAAAATTTTTTACATACAAATATATAATTTGTTCATCCAAAGATATTTCGATGCAAAAAGTTACTTCTAGTAAATATTTATTATCTTTTGTTATTTTATTTAACCATGGTCCAAAACATTTTGAATTGTAAGGTATACAATTTTTTAAATCATTTTAAAGTATGTAATTTTACATGGCAAAATACAAAATTTGAGCGTAATCGGTCGAATGAGAAATCGAATTTTAAAGATATCGTATATTTAAAATTCGATTTCTCAGGAACTATTCCACCGATTTCGATAAAATTTTGTATTCTGCCATGCAAAATTACGTAGAATAAAATTATGTAAAAATTTATATTAAGTTTTAAAATAATAATATAAATCATAAATATTTACAAAATTTTATTTTATGCATAGAATTTTCTTTGTATAAACGAATTTTATAATTGTGAGCAAAAATTTTTCAGTTCTCTTAAAAAGTTCTTGAAATATGGCGGAATACATAAAAAATAAAATTAACATTCAGTGGTCCAAACTCTAGATCGTTCTCCTGAAGAAACTATGGGAACCATATATCACAGATTCCGGCAACTCCTTATAATTTGGGGGTCAGAATCTGTCGAAAAAAAGGTTTGTTTATTTAGAGAAAGTAATTTTTTTGTGTCTGATTTCAAAACTTAAAATATCATCTACACCAATGAATTAGCATACTAGAGGTCACCCCCATTAAGGTTATGTTCTAGATTGTGAAGATCTGATCATTAGGTCAAAAGTTATTCAGGGTGGTTCATTATTTTTTTTGGCCCACTGTACACACAAAACCTCGTGGACTCACTCTCTTGCCAAATCCATGTAGTTATCAAGTACAGAATAAGAGTTACATGGTAATAAAATATACTTTTTTTCAGGGATGCAGAACAATTTTCGGGCAGTGGGCAATAAAAACATCAAAATACATTGTTGTGAGCTCACATTAACATAATGTTGTAATTATAAAAATGCGAGGAAAATTTAGCTTCTGTTCGAAAGTTATATAAATGAGTTACAGGTGTATAATTTTGTTTTCCTCTCGTGCAGATAGTAAAAATAACAATGTAAATAAATTTAAACTTATACACTTATTACAAGTCTAATTATGACATATAAATTTATGGATACACAATCATTGATTTAACGTAAATTTACATTTATCTTAAAATTTAGTTTTCACTGTTTTTCAGAAGAAGAAGAATTGTTACTAATGCACTTTCAGACTAATGTGATGAGGTGACTATTGTTGGAATTTCGAAATTTTCTTTCTTTCAGTTAATTTGTACGATTTCTTAGCTAATACATTTCACTGCAAACTCTGAACCCATTGCAGAAATAGAACCATCATAACAAATGTTCATATTTTGAGAAAATCTATAAACTAGATCAACAACTTAATGTTATAAATCATGGCTGAAATTTTTTTTTCCTTTTATATTTTTATTAATATTGTGGGGGCGAGTATTATCGACAATGTCAACCTTCATATATGAAAAGGGAATCCAACACAGAATCAAGTTAACGTATCTTACATACTAGTGAATTGGAATTGAATAATTAAAGTGCCAGACACACTATCGCACTCTCCCACCAGAATTTTATCTGTGATAAAATTCAATGAACGGATACCACTAGTTGGTTCATTGGTTTTTTGTGAGAAGCTGAGAAAGCTGTATTAAAAACAACGTATTTCGCGAGAGTTGTATTAAGGACACGGTCATGGTCACACCTGTGTTGCTATTAGCTCTCGAGTGTATACAGGTCGACATTGTGCGTGATCGAGACTGAGTAACAACAGCGGGATGAGGGCAATGTCGAAGTTACAAATAGCAAGTCAAATATTCAATGTGGACCATCAATCGAAGTAGGCGTGTTCAAATAACGCTTGGGTCACCAATGTGGGAGTGAGTGTTATCGACAATGTCAACCTTCATCTATGAAAAATTCCCCCACATAGAATCGAGTTAACATGTATTGTACACCTATGAATTGGAATTGAATAATTGCAGTGGTAGACGCACTACAATTTTTTAGACATTTTAGAGGCCAAGTTAGGGCGTTTTGAAGGCCACTTTTATCCCTTAGGCTATAGATTGTGCATCCCTCCTTTTT
Organism: Parasteatoda lunata; assembly: GCA_949128135.1. Taxonomy (NCBI): domain Eukaryota; kingdom Metazoa; phylum Arthropoda; class Arachnida; order Araneae; family Theridiidae; genus Parasteatoda; species Parasteatoda lunata. The sequence continues at coordinate 37,153,042 of OX421972.1, read as the reverse complement.
ATGATTACACAGGGAACTAGTTTAGTGTTCGATGAACTTAGAAGCGATAAGTTTAAGTACAAAAAGGAAACTGAAAGAAAGTTAACTTGATTCAAACTTTTAGTCTGTAATGTTTTTATTCTTTGATAACTTACGTTGGCACGTGACAGTAGTGCCGGACCAATGACGAGTGGGCAAACATTCCCTTGTTTCGGAACCATGAAGAGTAAAGCCAGTTAAGCAATAAAACTTGCATTTCGTTCCCGCAGCCATGTTGGCATCAGCTTCGCAATATTTTCTGCCATATCGAGGAGCTGGTAGGGCGGGACATCGTACAACTGTAAGAGAGAAAATGGAAGAAAAATTAATCTGCATTTTCAAGTGAGAAAATATATAAAATACATATTAAACTATTTTAATATCTAACTCTAAGCAGTGACTTCGGGAGACGAGAAAATCGAAACTTTCTATAGATTGTTGGACCAAGTTTGAACTAGATCCGTAACTAGTTAAACTAAATAAAAATTTTAAGACATCTTTAATTGCTGCATATAAAGATGTCTTATTATACTCAAGGGACGTGGTAGCCTAGGGGTTAGAGTATCGGACTCCGATCCAGAGGGACCGGGGTTCAATTTTCGACTCCACTAACATGCGATGTACTTTCTCGTAAAATCTGTGGAATCGAAAGTCCTATGGTCAATCCTATGGAGAAAATTTTCTTTCCCTTCAAATCTATATCTAAATTGTAGAAATGGCCATCACAAAATTGTGATGACACGTCTTCAGGACATTCTTAGGTCTTTTTCCCAGACCCTCGTAAGTACCCCATTGTGCAGTTCTAGTGCGACGTAAATAACCTACCTACTATTATGCTCAAATGGGCTGTCACAAAATTTTGCTTCTGTTATGTTGATTTAGTAAACAATGCTTGAAAATATCTGTTTACGTTTCAATCATTACTTTTAGTTATATCTTGACAAATCCAATTTAAGAAATGAGGGATTTGCTTTAAAGTAAAAAATGCGATTTATCATTTTTAAAAATTATTAGTTTCTTTCAGTTTACCTTTAAAAAATCCCAAGAGAATTTAAAGATTGTTCTATAAATATTATCATTGGTTAGAAATCCTCTTAATATTCACTCATAAATCTGTATTTCTCCATTATATTAATGAAAGTAGTGAATGTAAAAAATGGAATTGCAAATAAATATTGTTCTACTTTCGAAGTGATTAATATAAATTAATGAATAATTTTTAAGCTCTGTACCGCTTTTTGCAACTTTAAAATCTAATTTATTATTCAAAGGCTGTGAATGATGCTGAATCTAATCTAATCTTATTATGGTTCAGCACATTGTACGTACAAAACAAGAACAAAAACTTTTTACCACAAAGAAAATATCCCAAACATGCAGTAAAAGCGATGCTCTTCATAACACCAAAATATGAATTAAGTTAATTTCTCAAATATGATTTCTCTTATTCTTTCGTTGTCAAAATAAATAAATAAAACAAGTTTTTTAATGTCGAAATATAATATGTTATGTAAGATAAGGGATTAATTATGTTAGTAGTGCCCTCAGGATCACTGGAGTTAAGATGTTCCTTAAAATAAAAGTAATGAGCAACCTGCATATAGGCAATAATGTACAGCGAAAAACTGAGTTTAAAACTGAAGAGGTTACTTTTCCCCTCCATGATTAGACCAATCATGACCTATGCCTTGCCAGTATGGTGTAACCTTTCAGAAAGTGAGCTTGGGAAACTCACAAAAACAAGATTTTAAGAAAGATAACTGGCGCTCAGTGGTATCAGTGAAATGTAGACATACACACGAACATAGAGATTGACAGTTTCGATCACAACTTAAACAAACTAAATTGAAACTTTTTAAAGAAAGGTTTAGACTGCAAAGCCGCAAATTTTGACTCAATTTTTGAGTTCGAAAACTTAGCTGAAGACGCCTCCCTGAGGCCAGTAGCTCACTTTTTTACAAGTGATTTAACACTGATCATAAATCAATGGCGCGAATATAGTGAATAATTATTTTATGGCAATATCTCAAAATGGCACTAATAATTATATATTGAACCATATATCCTTTATATATTAAGAAAAATACAAAAAGAAAGACACGGGTAAGGACATGTAATTGCATGAAAGCTTTGACACAAATCAACTTGATTTGTAACAAACTTGACTATGCTTTAGTAAAACTGCGAGAGTGCCGAGGATGTAAAGAGAGAAAGTAAATTGTACGTGGGATGTACCATTAAATTTTTGACAAACTTCTTACAGGAAGTTATTTTTCTTTTACTCTTTGCTATCTACTTATTGTGAAAATGTGTCTTTTTATGATATCACTCAAGAAAAGTGCTCAGTATTAATTCTCTACTTTCATTTTTAGGGTACAAGGACCTCAAGGCAACACCACAAGGATCCACCATCACATTATGAAGGGTCACTCCGGCCACAGGCACCCCGACCAACCGACAATAACAAAGTTACACTAAGGACAAAAGTATAATAATAAATAAATTTTGTTTTTTATTTAATTGAAAAATAGAATTGAAAATTTATATTAAGTGTACACAAAAACTACCCACTTGTAACCGTAGATAACAGAATAGTGAGCATATTCCTAACGAAATGAGTATGAGTACCATTGCCCGGTATATCCTACACAAAGGTTAAATACCAAAGCTCGGTATACCCGTCTACTATCACTTCTACGCTGCCCGGTATACCGTATAAAAAGTAATACCTTATAATTATAAATGGCAGCAGCACCTGCAATCAGTTAAGCTTTTCAAATTCGAGATATGTTTCTATTTTGTATGACATGGGTGATGCGATAGCTTGTGAACGATTTTAACACTGGTGGTGTGTCGTAAAATTTTGGGTTTATGATAAACGCAATACTTTTACGGAAACGAAAATTTCTTAATGTTCCTAGCCAAGTGTCAAAAAATGTCATTAAGTTAGAATTAAACGGTATTTCTAAGAAGATATGTACTGTAGCTACTAAAAAGTATTTTTTTACTGTGTATTTTATTTAAATAATGAATACTGTAGCAACGGAATCGGGATCCATAAACCTAATTGCAGAAGCGAATAAATTTGTATTAAAAATAGCTTTTATTTGTGTACATCAAAAATTGATACTTACTGCCGCAAGTGGCCATTTTTCCTGACCATGTGCCATCCTTTTGGCAAACTCTAATGTCTTCCATTTTATTCAGAAGCTCATAACCATCTTCACACATAAAATGGCACTCTGATCCATATGTTTTCTCGCAGATTCCCAAAATGAATCCATGTGTAGGGGGCTGAAGAGGAGGGCATGTGACCTCTACAAGCAATTTTAAAATAAAGTACGTAATTAAAAACCACTACAATGACACGGTAAAGAAGCTTATTTTTTACCTTCTTATAAATCGGCGGTATTACTACTTATAAGAATATTTTCCTAGCTTTAAATTCAAAGAAAGGCAATGTTATAAGTCATGGCAAACTAAGTATTTTTAAATAACATGTTTTAATATTTCGATGCTAAATTTTATATTGAATCACGAAGTCGCAATTCTAATATAATTTCCATTTATATAAAAGCATTAAAAGAACTTTATTTTTTATATAGGAGTAAGTATTTATTTATTTTCGTAAATTATAGTCAGTTTCTCAAGTATTAATAAATACTTGATATTTGGATGCATTCTTTTTATGTATTGTGTATTATTGAATTTTCTAACGTATTAGCTATTATTTTAAATTCTAATTAAAAAAAAACTTTAATTTATTTGTCAACTCCGACTTGAGCACATAATGGGATTAGAATTCAAGTGGTAATATTAAATGGTTTGCATAAATGAAAAGTGAAATCAAGTGATTGTGTCAAAAATTTGGTAACAATAGCAGCGCCATCATCCAGGGTTATAAACAAAAGCAAGAGAAGTGCATTGCAGATTTAATACAGCTAATTTATCAGTTCACATGCGAGCATTTGAAGGGAATGGGAAGTCTTATAAAAGATGGAGGCGTATAGAGAAGAACAATGCGCATTTGCATGATTTTTGGTGCCAGAAAGTGACCCTAACGTAATTTTTTTATCAAAATGATGGTTTTTGAGTATTAACAGTGTCCAGGACAAACGGGTGTGAGGAAATATTGATTTAGGATAAAAGAGGGGGTGGGAGCTGAAAAGTTTTAAAAGAAGACATTATAGGATCTTATGTGAGCAAGCAAACGAGCAAGCAAAGAACGTGATCTCCAATGAATCCAATGCTGAGGTCAATAATATGATTAGAGATAATAGAAGAGTTATGACTTTAAATGTTTAGCACTCTATCTGATTGAAGAACATATGCGACGTATGTTTAGCACTCTATTTAGTTAAAGGATAGATATGAAGTATGTTTTGCACACCATCCGGTTAAAGAACGCAAGTGACGAAGTTTAGCTCCCCATCTAGTTAAGGAGCACATGAGATGTATGTTTAGCATTCCATCCGGTTAAAGGACACATGTGACGTATATTCAACATCTGAGTATATGGCCTGTTTACCACTTTATCTGAGTGCAGGTTTTTTTTATATTTATTTTTCACCCTCCAGTGATTTTACTTCGCTCTTTCGGGGCACGTAATCGAAGAGTTTTTTCTGGTACGTAATTGATTTACAAATAACTATGGCATTAGAAGGTAAAGAAATAACATAAATAAACTTTTAAATTCCGCTTTAGTATTATCCTTATTTGGCAGTATAAATTCAATTTTATTTTATAAGAAAACTCAAAGTAGAACCAAAATCAGAGTACATTAAAGGCGAACCAAAAATAAGTTTTAATTTTACTTTTGCAATCGATTCCATTGGCTGGATTTCCAGTATAGCCTTCGTTACACACACAGTCCTTGATGCGGGTACTTGCTAATTTCATTGTAGTAGAACTACCTGGACAAGGAGTACAAGATCGAGTAGGCTCTAACTTTGATTTGTAAGTACCTACAGGACAAGCTGAAAAATGAAAACAATTCATATTTTTTACATGAAAAGCATAGACTATCATGTCGCAACAAATTTGAAAAAAAAAAAAAAGCACAACATTTATTATTATTGCAACCATTAGTTTATTTACTTTATATATATGGAAAAGAGCAAAATGGTTGTTCTTTAATTTGATATGGGTTTTATGTTACTTCTTCAACGAAACAATATATAGAAATATGCACTAAGACCAATTAGTATAACTTTTCCCGTTTTGATTTCTTTTATAGATATTAAAAATTATTTTAAAAAGAGCAAGTTATTTATTTTTAAAAATATCAAAATTGACTACAAGCTGATAAATTTCTAAGCACAGAAAGGTAAACAAATCTTATCGTGTAAAAGTGTGCATATTTAAGAGACAGAATATGAATAAGTCTTAAGTGTTTGTGAGTATAATTTTCATAATAAAGAAAATAATGATTATTGGCCAATAATGATTGCCGTTCAAAAATATAGAAAAACTACGTGGCACTGAACTCGATTACAAATAAGATTTTAAGTCCACGCATCATTTTAAAGGCAATAGTACGTTTTTCAAAAAATGTAGAAATAATGAAGTATAGGATTAATTAGTATTTTGCTACAATCAACAATTCTACAAATCCCATAAAATTAGCTCTGCGAAAAAAATCAGTAAAATAAATTTAAAAAACTTAAATTTTCGACTATCTTAGAGTCGCAAATAACATTGACATCATTGTCGGTTACAATAGGGAGGTAATACTATAAAAGGACTAAAACTTAGTCACTTTATCCAAATTCAACCTACTGAATGTGAAAAATTTAGGGTAGTACTTTTATTTTTTCAGAATGGATGGTACAGTGTGACTAAGCAGTAATTTAGAAGGACCTATGTACTATTCCAAGAGGTTGAAAGTAAAATCGACCAGTTCAGAATGTTGACTTCATTATCGCCATCATCACTATTACATTGTAAAAATTCTGATAAAAAGTACTGCCACACAAGGTAGCGGTAAATCCATTTTACCTCAACATATTATGGAACAAAAAATCTGATATACCGTAATTTTTACTGTAAAATCTACCGTCAAATCACTGAGTCACTCTAATTAAATATTACTCTCGAAATTACAGGATAACATTTTACTGTAAAATGGATTTTACAAACAATGCACTCAAAGTGCCGGTACTTCATACCGAAATTAGGTCTGGAGTTTTCTACAGCGTTGTCTCAAAATCTTCAAGCCTTAACTATTTTGACCCGATGGCGACCTTTCAATTCCATTAATTATTTTCCGAATAAAAGATGTCTTCAAATACTAAAAAAGCACCCAGAGAGAATATTTTAAGTACCTTTGCATTCTCCCATTAAACCCGAAAGACCATAATAACCAGGTCCACAAACACATGTATGAATGCCGGATCGTAATGCACATGAACATGCAGCTTCGTGGTCACAGCAGCCAGGATCTATGGATTCACCTCTGTAGGGACTATCACATAAATGGTCGCAGTTTGGTTTGTTCCCTCCAGACCATGACATTTCATGAGGATCTAAAATACAAAATATAAGAGGTATTTCCTAAAACAACTTTTTGTATGAGTTCAAAATCAAGTAGGTAAAGTCTTACGTGATGTATTTAAAGTAATTTTAAATTACTTCAAATATGAATTGCAAATTTTCGCTATATAATACAGCACTTTAAACTGACAATGTAATAGTGTTGTTATTATTAACTATTATCAAAAATTACTGTTATTATCATTACTGTTATTATCAAAAAACTATTAAACTAAATATTTATTTATTCCATGCGAATAGTGAGATTGAAATTGAAATAAATAAAAAACCTGAATGGAAAATAAATGAAAATAACCTGTATCTTACAAGCAAACAGAGGTTCAGTAAAAAAAAAAATAAATAATTGAAATAAATTCACACTTTTAAAAACTGAGATTTTCGCATTTAAGGAAATTTTATGATCCTCTGAAAATCCCTTTGTTTTCCATTTAATGAAGAAATCACTTTATTTTCTTTTTTTTTGGAATTCTCATAAAATTTGAGAAAAACTGCATTAGTTATAAGTGAAAGTTTAAAACTAATTTTGATTTCAGTAAAAAGTGCAAAAAACTTTTCAAGTATATCTGAACATTATTTTTTGAACGATTGCATTTGGGAAGGCAGGGATGTTCTTAGAAATATATAACTTGCTTCTTGCCGCGGGATCGTTCGTATCTCGTTGATGTCATACTACATATTTATTCATGAATTTATTATCTATCTCTTTTACTTAGTTTTACCTTTGAATTTTACGGCAAATATTAAAGTCCAGTCAAAAACAAGCAATTGAAATTAAGTCGCATTTTTATGATCCTCTGAAAATCACTTTGTTTTAATTTTAATGAGGGAATTACTTTATTCTCTTTTTTTTTTCTGGAATTCTCAGAAAATTCCATTGATAGTTAAAATTATTAGCACATTGATTGTCTGGTCATTTTAGTAACATTTTTAAATATTTTTTTTAGCAGCTTTTGAAATCAGTCGTAAGTATCGTCACTCAAGGTGTCGATACTTTTTACCGTAAAATCCATTATTACAGTTGAATTTTACGGAGCAAAAAATCTGATATATCGTAATTTTTTACCTTAATAATTACCGTAAAATTGCTAAATCACTCTAATTACATGAATATCACTTTTAAAATGACTTTAAAAATGGATTTATGGCAAAATAGATTTTACGGATGAATCATCCATGGGATCCGTAGTTTTTACAGTAATTTCATCCTGAATTTTTAACAATACATAAGTTAAAAATATTAAATATCCCTAGGGATAAAAAACCGAATCCATTGAATAATATATATTGTTATTATTCAAATAATAATAAATAATCAGTACGAAATAAAGATTTTTTTATGTTTTAATATTTTTTATTACCTTTTTTGTTGTCGTCGGCTATTAAGGCAGAGAGATGCGATTGTTCTTGTTTTCCAGTGGCGCCATCTATGGCCATGAATTCGACTTCTGTCACACCCATACGTCACACCCGTTTATAGGGCGGACCCATTTATTACTCCACAGATCGTAATTTTGACCTAAACCGGAGAATTTCCTTTATTTATTTCACTTATTTCAATTTTGATATCTTTGGTGGGTCCCTCAAACCATGAATATCGTCTATTTGTACATAAAAATCTCAGATTAAAAGTTAAGGGTGTGAAGCGTGTGTTACAATTTGAACTAGGTACTTTTTCAACATGTAAAGCAACAGTCTAGTGCTGTAAAAATTAGCTTGCAGTTAAAATAAACACAATTTACCTCTAAAAAGAAATATTACCTCCTCGAATTCTTCTCGCCAATCTCTTGAATTCTTTAAATCCTAAGCAGCTGAATACATGTTGTTTACTGCTTGCTAATAACTCGAGTTCGGACTCTAATGCTCTACCAATTCCGAAGCAAAATATTTCTACTCCCGAGTTCTTAAGTCGCTGAGCATATGGAACAGGATCACCTCCTCTGGTAGCAAGACCATCGCTAATTAAAACTAAGACCTAGGAAGAAAATATAAAGTTTTTGCAGTTGCAATTATTTCTCGAACGAAATATTTCTGAAATGCATGTTTTTTAATAGGTTTTCCAACATTTCGTAGTTGTTTCAGAAACATTTCACCATGTTTTTATATAGGTCATTTTATGGATGGTGTTTCCTTCACTGGGGAGTGCGCTGCAGGCTCTTTACTGACTATATATCTGGGTTACTATATCCAATGTATTTTGAGGCCATTTGGCTCACATTATATTCATTGTACTTCGAGACTAACTTGAATAGTATTTCTCGTATACATAGTATTTGTAATCTGATTTATTATTTGTGTTTGCTATGAGTTTTAAGTCTAAGTGGTATTTGCTGTGTAGCTTAATGTTTGAAAAAAAGAATCGTTATAAAACATTTATTACCTTGTCCACAATATATCGAATTTAACTTCGAAATTTAAACATAAATGATAATCTGTATAGTCACGTAGCTGAAACTACCGTATAATAATGCACGGCTAGCAACAAGAACAAACAATAATAAACAAATAAAAAGAGGCCAGACTGTCAAAAAAAGCTAGTTCTTTCTAAACCTAGCAATCATGTCATATTTTTTAACAATATATCTATAAATAACTGAAATAAATTTTCATTAAAACTCACCAGAATTACTTAATATAGTTCACATCCTATGAAGTACAGCAGATTGAGCTCAGAAATTAAATAATTTATTTATTTTATCGAAAACAAAATTATCTTTTAGAAAATATCATCTCATAGAATAAACAGCTTCTAACTTTCGAATCAGAAGTTGAGCAAGTTCTCGAGAATGTTGTTTACATTCATATTGAAAACACCATAGTCACCGCTCTAAAGACATGTCTTTATAATCCTGGTCAAAAATGAATATGAAAATCAGGAAAACTTAAGGCAAAATTCAATATTTGAGAAATGCTTGAGTGAACAAATTAGTTCAGAAGTGTTAAGTTAAAAATAACATTTGATTGTCGGAGATAACGGAGTAGTTGAAAACCGATCGTTAGAAACACAAGTTGAATCAAGCAAACAAACTGGTTTTGATTTGTTTCATCTCCTCTACCTAACGAATGATTCAGCAGATCTCGATAGCGCTTTTGTTTAAACATTTCGTTGTCTAATTTCCATGCTTTTAAAACTTCATTTTCGGTAAAAATGCGAAAATATATATTTCAGGAGCAGTAATTACGGATCATTTAATAGATTGCGGATGTCTGAAATAAAACTAAATATTTATTTGGAAACTTAAAATTAAACTTAAGTAGTAAGGAGAAAATTATTTTCAAGCTACTTTTATGTATAATAAACAAATTGCTAATTTTAATTTGATCTAAATTAGTTGGTACTATGTGTAAAATTTACAAATATATTAAGTTTCTAATGCCTATTGAAGCACATACCGGTATACGTTTAAGAATACCTTTTTAAAGGTAAATAGTGTTAAAATATTGTTGAAAAAGTTAATATTTGAAACATAAGTGTGCAATACCTTTATTTTTCGCCAAAAAAAAGAAATAAATTTTTTTATCAGGGAATAGACGGATAGCATAAAAAAGGAACATACGTGCTTTTTTGCATTATTCAAAATGTTTTAAATTACATTGAAAATAGTTGAAATAGTTGAATACTGAAATCAATCATTTGAAAATAAATGCTCATTTGGTTTATAATCTAACACTTCTCCTCTGAGATATATAAAAATTCTAAACTAGGCATTCTTTCAATTTTGAAAATGGAAAGTGATTATCACCTATTTATAGCAACCTATTAACCATTGTCATTAATGAGTAATAGTAACATTCTTTTGCGCATACTACAGCTTGTTGGGCCAATATTACCCACAAAAACCAAAGAACTTGAGTTTATGGCTTGTATTAAGTTCATGTAAATAAATAGTTATTCAATTTTTAATTGAACATATAATAAAAACACGTATAAAGTTGATGTTTTAACTTTAGTTTTTCTTGTTATGGTATATTTTGTGTAGAAAGGATAGTTCATTTTTTCTCATACAATATATTGAATGATAAAATTCTAAGAAAATATTTGAGCATTATGAAATTTAACTGGTTTTCAGTTTTAAAAGTTTAGCAACATTTTTAATCATTTACCATTCTTCAATAAATATTACCAGTTATATAAAAATTTTTATAAAAGTATAAAGATCATAACACCATTTTTTTGGATTTAAATTCAAACGTTTATTTTTTTAAAGGGCTTAAGAACACGGTATTATTTCATTCCTACAATTAAATACTTATAATTTTCCGTAACATTTAAAAGTTGACACACAAGTAAAAAAATAGAGATCTAGGCACTCTATTAAAAATGATTTCTCCTTGAGTTTAAAGACATCTGTAAGGAACAGTTTTGCCCTAAATTGTGAAGCTTGAATGATGGGGCTATCACTCATTGTTAAGTAATCACTAATCATGAAATTATTGTTTTGCATGTGTGAGACAAATAATGTAGAAATAGCGAAGTATGTCAACATGGTAAAAAGCGTTGACAGATCTCAATTGCGCAGTCGCCTTGACCGTGACAGAGACCTTCACTCGAAACATGTTGTTAGAATAAAAAATTGCAAACGAAAAGTGACAATGACTTACACGCCTAAATATAAAACAATAATAGTAAAGGATTAAAAATTTATTGTTTAATTTAAATTAATTTTTTTCTATACAATGTAAAAAATAATTGTACATTTTACTAAAATATATACTTTTTACCAAAACAAAATGTTTAAACCAAAATTACAGATTTTTTCTGTTTTTAAATCGTTATCCGCGAAATGTACAAAATTCCTGTATTTTTTTTCCAAATCTTACTCTGTGTTTTTGACAATTTAAAGCTGTTTTCTCTGTTAGTCACTCTAATCATAAACGGATTGAACACGTTAGTTCAAATTCTAGTTTTTGCCTTTCAGTTTTGCTTATCGTACGATAATTTCACTTCTTTTTTCAAATTATTTGCGATAATTTTCTATACTTGCTCTAACTTTTCAGCAACTTTTTTATGATTTTGAACATCGTTTTAATAAAACTGCGAATAAATTTTATTGGCAAAATAATACTTTATCGGGTTATAATGTTTCTTTAGATATAAGTTTTTGGTAAATTAAGTTGACAAACAGTTTATAAGCGGGGGTCACTAAAGGTGTATATATTTTTGGTGTACGGGTGAGTGTATATATTTTTTAAAATTAAATACGATTTCAATAAGACTTTTCAGTTAAAGACAATTTAAGATTTTTCTTTATAGTACAAACTAGAGATTCGATAGCTCAGAAGACAGACCATTATCCTTCCAATATGGTGTTTCTGGTTCGAATCCCAGAGTTGACTGGGCATGGGAATTCAGCTCTCAGTATTCGTACCAATTCTGTACGAATCTACATCGACAACAATGTTAACATAGTTATTTTATAAAGTTCTGTGAAATATGTAGTAAATATGTTCTTCAGTTTAGTATTTTTTAAAAATGTGAAGTAATAAGAACTATATTCTTGAGAACCAGAACTTCTGGTAAACCGTTACATATGACCATATTACTATAATAATGACTGGTTTATATATGACTGGTTTAAATTCCATATATTTAGGTTTTATTACCAGAACTATGTTTTATTTTTTAAATTTTTTTTAACCAGAAATGTCATTGCCATACAGTACGGTGATTTAACCAGAATTTTCTCTCTTCGTGCAAATAACACTCACTCATGTATTTTATTTAGTTTAAGAAAGTAACTAAGAAAACCAAGGTGTAAATCTTGCAAGTTTTTCTAAATACCATTTTACATTCTAACGTTATAGAGCAATAATTTCTGAGTTTTTTAAACAGAATATAGTAAGCATTGTAATGCAGAGTATTAAGCTTTCTGCTGTTTTAAAACCTCGGAAAAATTGCATTAAAAACTGAAATTTAAATATTTTGTCGTGATTCTTTTTCCTTATCAGAAGATATGATATTCCTTCTTTATTCTATGAAGTTTATCATATTAATTTTATAATGATGTCTTTTATTATATGACGAAGTAAAAGCCATGTTTTGGGCAGTTCAATACTCCAAAACCAAATCGTGAGGTCAATTGCATTTAAATTAAAAGGTGATTGAAAATGATGAAGAAAAACTTGTATCACCTCCAAAAAAGTGAAATAATTATTGAGACAGACAATCCCATTTCCTTGATTATTTTCATGTGAAACAAAACAATTCATTAAAAAAAACTATAATTAAAAATATATAATTTTTCTGATCATCTTTTTCTTAAATGTCAAACTATAAATTTAAAATAATTTTTTCTCCAAAAAATTTGAGGATAAAATTTTAAAAGTTTATTAAAAAAATGCACTTTTTTTTTTAAAAAAAGTGTATTTTTTTAATTTGCTTAAATTTTGATTGGAGATTTCATTTGAATGATACATTCATTATAAACCTTATTTGTGATCAAAAATTTAAATTTTAAACACTTTAAAAAATATGTTAAGCAAGGTACCTTCTTTATGACATGTAATTAAGTAATTGCATTAACATAGAGAGCTTTTGAATAAAGTTACGGTTTTTCGCTAATGCTAACGTAAAGGCCTTTTGTTCTTCAAAGCGTATGTACAAAAAATCACCTAATAGATAACTGTGCTTTAAATACAGCTTTATGAAGTTTTTTAATAAAAATGCAAATATAGAAAGTTAAATATGTATGGTTCACACAAAATGAACCAGGTTTTCTAGCATAAATACATAAGAAAATAATAAAAATACATAGAATTCCTTTTTAATATTTTAATAGTTTACTGTACTCTTAAATTAAATTTGACGTTCATTAAACGTTGACGTTGATAGAATGAAACATATAACAGTGTCATTTACCTTGTTTATATTAGGGCGGGCATTTTTAAACACTTCATACGCTTCATCGAGCGCTGCAGCTATGTTGGTCGCACCACTGTCTTTGAATATTACATCCTGCATTTCTTGTGACAGGAAGCATTTTGTCCCTGGAGATTGCAGATAGTCAATATGTCTTTCTGCAATCGAAAAAAATATTAAACTAATTTCGGTTTAATAATAAGTGCTTCCATGATAAAGAGACAGTAAATGTGAGTTTAAACCAAGGGAATAGACATCCTTCTGTTAGCCATTGCTTTTATTAAAAATAATTAGCTTCTCAATTAAATGCAGTTTTTTTAAATATAATTATCAATATTTTCTTATTTTATTCCATAACCGTCGTTGAACGACAGACCCAATATTGGGTTTACGACTAATAATGGTCAACTTGCAGTTTCAAACCCAATATGGAAGACAAGGAAACTTCTGGAACAATTATTGGGGGCAATTTTCCTTCGTGGAAGAATTTTTTGATGAAACTAATCTGCAATTGCGTTACATGACGAGGAAAACCTCATGCGACTAGCCTGATGCAAGGAGAATCTCCCCTATGATCCGTCTACCACTGAGGATATCTTACTTCAGGACTGTGGTCGCTGTGAGGTGGATGAAATATTCGACCAGCCATCGTCGGGATTCGAACCCAGTTTACCTTATTGAATCCCAATCGCTTCATCTTCTGAGCCACTATCACTCAATTTTTTAAAACTATTTTTAAACATTCAAGATGACTAAGTTGTTTGTCGATTATTGTCCATTATAACATATTTAATAAATAATAAGACTAAGTTCTGCATTCTTTAAATATTTTACCCATTCCATTATTTCCGATTTTTTCCACGTTTAAAATATTATCCAGAAGCTAAATTTTTTTTGTTGCCCTATTTTTTTTGTTAATCTCTGTAATCGCGTACTTAAGAAATTAAATTAGGAATTTATGATTGTTTTTGTAAACAAAGTTATTAAAAAAGATGAACTGCACTGAAGCTCTGGAAATGACTTCTAATCAAAGAGCTTACTTCTAATTACTTCTACTTAATTACTACTAATTACTTCTAATTAAACGAAAATTAATACAAATTCTAGTTGTTCGTACAAGTTTTGTCAAATTTTGTTTTTTCTTTTAAATAAAGATGCGTTTTTTAAGTAACAATGTCAATATATACAACAAAAAGAATATTGCGGCGAAAACTTTAATACACTGAAAATAGCCATTGTTATTTTTAAAATGAATGACTTTGAAATAGACATCGTTATTTATTTAAAAGACATTGAAACAAACAATTGTATTTTATTTAACAGAAATTGTTTTTTTTTTTTTTAACTATAGAAGTTCTTGATTTGAAAAAAATAATATATTATGTTTTACATATGGAACGATATAAATTACTGAAATTGAACAATTTTTATTTTTAAATTAAGTGGCATTTTTTAAATAACATTTTTAATAAAATTTTTTTTCCAAAAAATTTTTAAAAATGGGAGTTTTACATTACATTTAATTTCAGCAGTTAAATATACAGAAAAAAAAATATTGCGATGGTAATCATAATTTTTTTTAACAATGTAAACAATCATTTTTATTTTTATAATGAATGGCTTTGAATTAGACACTCCTATTTATTCAAAAACATTAACACTGAAGTAGACATTGTGTTTTATTTAACATAAATTCCTTTTTAATTATAAAAGTTCTTGATTCGAAGAAAAATTCTATATTTCGTTTTATATACATATTACATATTCAAAACATATTACAGCAATAAAGTCTTGTACTTGTTACTTAATAACTTTGAGTTAAAATATACTCACTTGTCGTATCGCTGTAGCTGATTACAGCTACACGTGTTGCATTGACATCTACAACAATATGAGTTAGAAAAGATTCCACGAACCCTTTTTCTTCTTCAAAATGAGCTGCACCAACACTTCCCGATCTGTCCAATAGAAAAACTATCTCAGCTTTACCATGCAAAGCTTCATTAATTGATAAATATTTTACCATCGCATCTTCCATTAACATACTCGTCGAAGCACTTAAACTAAACGTAACACAAAAAACAGCAACATACAGAAGCATGTTTCTTGGATTAATGGCTCATTTTCTAGTTTTAAGTTCAGAAATAAATTCGTTTGACTTTACCTAATTCTATTTTTAGATTCAAGCGCAATTTAGAATTTCAGTTTTTAATTTTCAAATTAAATTTTTTTATTTCAATTTTACAATTTCTTTTCTAAAAAAATAGATTTAAAAAAGCTCAGTTTCAAATTTCAACTTGATTTATAGGATTAATTTTCAGAAATAAACATTTACTTTAAAAGATGTTGTCTCTCCAAAAAGGCTTTGCAAAGGTTTTCTTCCAGTTTCCCGCTTACATAGTTTTTCTAAAGTGAAACTAAGTTATCGAATTTCATCAAGTTTCATGTCATGGAAACGGAAGATCAGATCTTATCTGATGTCTTGTTTACGCTTTTCCTTCTGTATTTATGGAAGCGTTCGATAATATGAAAAATTCTGAATAGAATGATTATTTTTAGTCTCCATCAACGAGATCTTGTGGCACTTAAATACGCTGAAAAGGTGTATGTTTATGCGCGTTTAGATAGCAATAAAAAACAAAACGCATGTGGTGAAAAATACAAAAATAATCAGATTGGAACAACCAAAATTATTGAAAGAAAGAATATTGTGATAGGTAAAAAAGAAAAAGATGTTTATTTTTGTTTAGAAAGTAAAAAGAATGAATCAGTTGTTATGCTAAATAAGTTGATAAGCTACGAAGTTTATAGATTACTTTGAGAATATTATTTACTTCCTAAAACCTTACTTTATACTTGTTAAATCTTACCTAAATCTTATTTTGAGTAAATCGCCAATAAAAATATCTTTGCTAAATCATTCATGTTGATCTAAAAATGTTTCTTCACTTCTTGTACAGTTTAATTCTATGTATTATTATTCAGACATTTAAGCACCATTCTTCGGGATTATTAATTAGTTCATTATTTCAAAACTTGGGAATATAGTTACACTCTTGTTTACATATATAATAACTTTCTACGTGTAAACAATATAGAATGATTTTAATTTCCAACTTTATTTGTACGATAGAAAATTTTGCTACTTTTATATTTTGTAGCCGTCGGTGAACAGCCGACCCAATTTTCGGGTATACGACTACTAATGTTCAACTTCATAGCCTTGTAATTTTGAGCCCATTTCAGAAGACAAGGGAACTACTGGATCAAGTATTGGGAGAAATTTTGCCACCGTGACGCACTTTTTCGATGGAACTATCATACATTTGCGCTACATGAAAAGGAAGACTACGAGAACCTCCCAAGGTTAGCCTCACGACAAAGGGACTCTAACCCATGATCTGTCCACCACTGTGGATATTTCACGTCAGCACTGTGGTCGGTGAAAGCCGGATGAGGATTCGTATCGATCAGCCATCGATGGATTCGAACCCGGTTCACCTCATTGGAAGGCGAACGCTCTATCCCCTGAGCCATCGCGGCTCTACTACTTTTATATTGTTATGTATAAAAGTTATAAGATACGGTTAGGTATTTCGAGCCAGCTGGGTATTAAATCCAAGTTTTACCGGGTATCCGATAATGGCCGGGTAAAAGATTTGATTTCCACCGTGTATCTGACAAACTTTTAGGACTCAGTACATATTTAGTTATTATCCTCAAATAATCGAAGGAGGAAAAAAATTCTGGATCATAATGATTTATCGGTGAAATTCTGGTTTCATAAATTATAGTTCTTATTACTATATAATTAGTAACAAATACGAACCTGAAAGCACATTTGATAAAATTAGTGGTTTTTATGCCTGTGCCTTAAAGTATCACGATAAAATGTTCTTCAGAACTCATTTTACGATTTATATAGTAATCTAAACCTCTTGCCTTCGAATTTACTTTGAAATTTTTTTTGCACACAATTATAAAATTAGTTTATCCAAGAATAATTCAGTGCAAAAAATAATTCTTTGTAAATAGTCAATATTTTTATTATTTTATTTAAGAATGGTAGAAAAAGTTTTGAATTGTGAGGTATAAAATTTTTGCATCATTTTAAAGAAAGTAATTTTAAATAGCAAAATACAAAATTTGAGCAAAATATGTCGAATAGATTCTGAGAAATTGAATTTCAAAAATGTCAGATACTTAAAATTCGATGGTATATAAATCATATTTTATTGTTAAATTTACCAAAAGTCAGTCGCTTTGGTAAAAATTACTGTGTTTTTGGTGTTCGAATAGAGCCAGAAATACGGTAAGTTGTACCATATTCTGATAAATTTGACTGACCATACTTCTCAAAAATTTCCTAATATCTTTAAACTGGGTAATGAAATAACTTAACGTATTATTGTTGTTTCGTGAAATATTTTTTCTATAATCATTTTTTTTACAAATACTATATAAAATTGTAACTTAAGCAGTAACTCTGTTATGTAAATTGTTGACAGTGTTACACTGGTTATTACTAAAACAAAAAAAAATAATTGTAGGATTTTTATTTATGAAATAAGTTAAGTTTATTTTCTTTTAATGCTTTATTTATTGTCCATTAATTAAGAACAAAACACTAGCTCAACGATTAATTATTATGTTTAAAATCATTGCTTAAATGCTTTGCGTCTAGATATGCATGCTATCGTATTTATTGAATTAACTCTTACTTTATAAATAAATGCAAAAAAAAAAAAAAAAAAAAAAAAAAAAAAAAAAAATTCATTTTCACGCTAATTTTATTTGAATTAAATAAAATGTTTTATTATATACAATATAATACATCACTCTGAGGTTAGAGTATGGTCAATACTATCAAAATATGGTAAAATTTAACATGTTTTTGACTCTTGGGTACACCAAAAAGCTCGATGTTTTTCCGAAGCGCTTTGTTAATGATTTTGGTAAAATTAACAATCAAATATGGTGTTATAATCTGTGATAAAATTTAGTAAAGGTGATAAAATCTGGTAATTTCATCATGATACCTTAGAGTATGGCAGAAATAAAACTTATTCTATCAATTCAACAAAAATTCAATGTAATTTATTCGGTTCAATTTACTTTTCAGTTTGGTATCTTTTACCAAAAGTGTGGTAATAAGAACTATAATTTTGAAAATCAGAATTTACAGAAAACCGTTACCATCTGAAAGGAAAAATCACCTAATGAATGGTTTAAATAACATATATTTTGATCTTATTAACCAGAATTAGGGTTTGTTTTTTTTACCAGAAAATTTATTACCATACACTAAGGTAATTTTACCAGAATTCCTTCCCCGTGCATAATAAAAACAATATTTCTAGAGGAGATAAAATATATTAAAGAAAGTTTCTCTTCAGAGAATAGCAATTTTTGTGGCCCAGAAAAAATTTAATTATGTTTAAGGTAGCAAATATTTAACACTGTTTTAATTTAGAAAATATAAAATTTCTTTTATGAAAGTAAAGATTAAATAAAGTAGATTAAATAAAGTAAAAACCTTTTTTGGTTTAGTAAAAATTTTAAAACATTTTAAGGTATCAGTTATTTAACAAAGTTTTTATTAAAAAATGAATTAAATAAAAGAAGTGTTGAATATGTTTACAAAAACAAAAAACAAGCGTAAATCCCTGAAGGAGAAAAAAAGTGTCAGTTGTTGAAAAGGAACGTCTGGATACCATCAACACTCACGTCTCCAACGTAGATTAAACACTGAGAACCTATGATGGAATGAGCCAATGCGCAGAATAAGAAATGTCTCTAACGTTCGTAAATCCTGAACTACAGCATAAAAAATATTCACTAATGTTTTGAATAATAAAAACAAAATATTTTGGAAGTGCCGTATCAGATATTGTCGAGAATGAAGGACATTTTTTGGAGATGTCATCAATATGAAATCTTAAAATAAAATATAGTAACATAATGTGGGCTGCAATTTAGTATAAATACCCTCTCTGAAAACATGATAATTATGAACCAGTTTCAGTTCACAAATAAACTGTTTAGTTATTTTAATAATGGCAATTTTCTTTTTGATTTCGTTATATGGAGCTTTTCAAATCGGTAAGTTTATGTAAAATACTATATAAATTACTTATTATCAAAATACATGTTGTTTTTTGCATGGCTGAGGAATCTATTCTTTTTACCAATACTGAATAAAAAGAAATATTTTAAATTTGACTTATAAAAACTTTTTCTGAGTTTTTTTTAACTGCTATTAAAACATACTGGAAAAATTTCAATCCGTATCATTTAAAGTTCCGGAAGTAATGCTTAAGTTTTTACCTACAATGTATATAATTATTTTTATAATTATAATGTTTTTAGAATTATTAATGTTTTTTAAAAAAATATTGTTCAGATAATTATGTGATGGAATGTTAATGACAAAAATTATTCATGGTTTTGTATTTCAAATTAGAAGTTTATTTAACAAAAGAAAATAATTCATATGTGAAAAATCTTTTGAAATTAAAAAAAAATAATACTTGAAGTTAGATAAAAATTTTAGTAATTAAAAAAATGCACAACATTAAAAAAAAAAATATATAACGTTTTGAAATAACTTAGAAAAATTTCAGTTTATATTTAAAATTTCTTTATTGCTTCTAAATTAAATTCAATTTAAGCCAGTGCAATCAGTACAATTAATCAGTGCAATTAAAATCAGTGCAATTAAGTATAGATAATCAGTGCAATTTTTTGATCAGTGTAATTAAGTATAGATTTTATTTTAATAAACGTTTTTAATAAATATTTTGCCTTTTGAATTTTATTTTCAAACTTAGATGTATTTATTTGCCATAATATTAATTATAAATTATTTATATTCTGAACAAAGCTTCGTCAAAAATGATTCTGCAGTAACGAAAACTTCTTGCACAACTTTACATTATCTTGCAGCTTGTATCTCTTAGATTATCGTAGTAGCTTTGTTCGCTCACTTGTTTTTTGAATCTATAGTCAAATTCTGTTTACAATTAAAGCTGGTTAAATATTCTTTGCCAAAGAAATTTTTTAGAAATTGCATGAAATGTTAATGCTGAATATAAAATTTATTATAAAAACAAAAATAATTTAGTAAAATATAAATAAAGCTTATTTACCGTGATAGTTATACGTCAAGTAAATTAAAACATTATAAGTAATAAAAATTAAAAGTAAATTATAAAATGTTGCTTAATAAAGTAAAAAATAAAGTTAAAGTTGCTTAATAAAGTTAAATGCGATAACTTTAATAGAGGTAGTCATAGTCTGAAGAGTAATAATAATAGAGAATAATATTAAGAATGGATGATTAATAAATATTATTAGTTAATAAGGGACATATAAATAGTTTACTTGTTAAAAACTTCATTAATCTTATGCTGATGACAGTCAGAAATATTCTTCAGAAATGATATTTTTATGAGATTTTCATATCCAATGAAAGTTGACGATAATAATAAATTTCGATGATACTTCGAGATTTGTCATTTATTCTTTTTTTTTTGTTATTCGATATTTTTTGTCGAGTTTGATATTTAAATATCGATATTCGATATTTTAATTTCGATGCACGAAATTAATGACTCCTAAACTATATTTTAAATTATAAATGAAAAACGTGCTTACAAAAAGTGAACGTTCAAAATAATACAAACTGATTTCTTTTGCATTTTGTGTGTAATAATTCTAATCACACAGAGGTGGTTGTTTGAGTTGCTGTATGGTCATAAGTTTAGTATTAACAATACGTTTGTATTAGTAATGAAACTAAAAACATATGTAATTTTTCGATCATATAGAACAAAAGTTTTTTAATATTTTCTTTTTAAATTATTTGTTTAGAATCTTAAAGACATTTTTAATTTCCATCTAAGTCTCACAATTAATAATCTTTATTAAAAATGTTTTTGCTGATCAATTAGTCAAATTATCTGCTTATTGTTTATGCTGTTCAAACTTTTAGGGTGCAACGTAAAAAATGTATTATGCTTATTAAAGATAATCAATTTTATTCAAATTTATTTTTTAATTGTTCTGATAAAATGTTCCACATTTGCAACTGTAATTAAAAAACGCATTCTTGGTCGCTATTTAATAATTAAGTGACAGATAAACGTTATCGATATTTGAAAAATAATAATTTTTGATGCTAATTAAATTAAAAAAGGTATAAAGCATGAAGATTATTACAACATGTAATGAAATTTAAAGGCTGCGAAATAGAAATGAAGAAATTAGAAAAAAACCATTGATTACAACTCTGTAAACAATTTTGGTGTATTAATTGCTACCATTATTGGTGTATAGGTAAACTGAACTGTTTTACAGCGCATGTTGTCATATTATTAATTTACTTCTTAACTTATATAGTTTTATTCATTTAATAGTTAATTTTTTGGTTATTTATTTACTGACAACACATATTTTCATGCGCATTAGAATCAATATATGTATATCCTACATAGCAAAAACATTTCGCTAAAAAAACAAGCACATTTTTAGTATTATATTCTTACAAATTCTTCCAAACAATTGTTATTTTCATAGTTTTTTTATAACTTTTTGAACGATAACAACAGTAGTTTACGTAAACTGGTAGTAACTATACACTAAACTTTTTCACAGTTTAGAGATGATTTACTGATAGAAATGAATTGAAGTTTTACCCTTAGTTTTGAAGTCATCAGTTGAAATGCTTGACTTTGACTCCGGACTTTTCTAAAAGCATGACTCCGACTCTAATTTAAATTCCGACTTATATTCTATTAAAATTTTCACCGATTCACCCAAAACTTTTAATAATTTTGCCAGTATTATTTTCAATGAATAAATGCATGGCTTATCAATTAATTTTAGATTAAAGTTTACATTTACATTAACATTACATTTCATATTATGATATATTAGAAGAAAAAATAAACTTTTTAAAATATTTAAATTGTTTAAAAACATTCTGCAAAAAGAGCTATTTATTAATATTTCATCCTACATTCGAGATTTATTAAACATTTTATAAAAATAGGAATTTTTACGGCAAATGCTTAATTCAATTGGGAAAATTTTGCAGGGAACATGAAAAGTATTACTAGAATTTTGAAATTGCTACAAACGATTTCATAAATTTTATGCCCACAACTTTTTAATTAACTTTTCAAATGAGCAAAATAAATTTTGTTTTGGAATCTATGTACCTTTTAAATACTAGTATAGATTCTAAAACGAGAGTCCAGAGGTCACCGAACATAGCTCTAAAACTCTTAAAAGTAAGAAATTAAATTTGTGATGCTTTATAATTTAATTAATTATCATGATGTTCATTTGAGTAATATTTTTGTTCACATATTAATTATAAATATCAGGCTGAATAATTTTTATAAAACCAAAATCTTCATTTCATCTTTTAATCTGGAGCACTACACTTTAAGCTTTTCGGAGTTAAAAAAATTCATCTACTCCAGCTTTGACTCCTATAAAATTTTTCAGACTCTAACCCCACATACTGGCAAAGAAAATTGGTTTTGATAATTTTTCCATTGTCTTCACAGTGATTGATATCAAATGTTTTAATATTTTTCTCACAATGATTCGCAACACTCAATGTTCATTTATTTTTTACTTTAATTTTGGTAGATTTCTAGAAATGCATACTAACGATGATGATTAAGAATCACCCAATATTTGTAAAAATCCTTGAATGTTGAGATATGTTTTGTAAGAAATGTTTTATTTTTTTCTTATATATTTGTCTAGCTTTTGGAGGTGAGCCCATAGTCAACTGTCCAGCACCCCGGTCACCTGATCATGGTCAAACTTTTCTGTATCAAGATGGAAGGGTGGTGAAGTATGTTTGTGAACCCGGTTATGCACTTTATGGTAAAGAATTCGTACGCTGTGTTGAAGGTAAATGGGAAGATGAGATCACCACGTGTTTGAAAATAGACGGTAAATACACTGGTCAAAATTTTGTAAAATATTTTAAATTAATAATTTAAGAAGTTCTATAAAATTTTTAATTACTGTACATGTTTAGAACTATTCACTTGAAACAAACTGAACTGATAACTGTATTTTAAAAAAATAAAAATCAATTGACTATTTAAAGTTATTTTTTTAAGATGTTGAGGCTTATAATTAGTGATACTAGATTGCAAATGTGTCGCTTTAATTTTACCAAACTTTTAGCATTTGCTTTACAGTTCCTAATTTCAGTAGATACATAATTAGAGTAGCGGTGGCATAGAAGGATAGAGACATCCTAATCTGGTTGAAATTCAAATCCCAGCGGTGACTAATTATAATGATTTCTGTTCCCAGATCGCACCGACCACAGTGTTATCGTGAAATGCCCTCATTAGCTGACCGATTATGGGTTGCCCTCGAGCTAACTGTGGTTGCAAATAATACATGTAACGCGTATGTTTGTTAGTTCAATCAAAAAGTCCTCCACGAAGATCTAAAGTCCTTTGTCCCAATGTTTGATTCAGCAGTTCTCTTGTCTTATGGGTTGGGTTAAATTACAAGGCTACGAAGTTGAACCTTGATAATTGAAATTCAGAATCATGTCTGCTGTTTAACGCCGATCTTAAAATAAAATATATAAATAGAAATGTTCATTTACTATGTCGTAATTCGTTAATTAATATAAATCTTGGAATTACGTGCACTTTTCTATATAAAAAGTTTCATATACATTTAAAGTATTGAGTAATGTCTTTTAACACACGCGATATCCCATTGCAGGTTTTTGTAAAACTGAATCGTAACTAATGAAATACTATGTACAAGTTTTTCAAACAATTTTGAAACGTTTTTAATCCAGCCATGTGTGCTCGTAACTTATGTATGAGAAGAATTTCATCAAATCATTATTTTAATTATTTTTGATTAGTTTTATTAGTTTTGGTTAGTTTTATTTTTGATTAGTTATTTTTGATTAGTTACTTATTTTGATTAGTTAGTGAGGGTCTATATGGGGAGAAACAAATGACGCATGACTAAAATCTTTAAAACTTGTTACATATAAATGAAAGATAATTCTTTTTCAGAAAATGGTGACCTGGAAGAACCATCAGACGAAATGTTTCAAATGACACCACCCCTTTCGTCTCCCAGACCATTGTTCAGTTGGGGTAATGAAGATGAAATAGATGAAAAAGAACAAAATTCGACATCTGATGACGAAATGCCCTTGAGTGACGAAGCACGTCTAAGAATGGTGATGTATCCTAGACGTCGTGCTCGAATTGTCACAACGCGTGTACGTCCCGCAAGAATTAACAGTGCATCGGAATTGGAAGATGAAGAGAAGAAAAGATCTAATTCAAAGAAAGAAAGTATGAACACGTATTTTGAAAATTCCAATGAAAATTCATCCAATGTGATTCGAAGTTTTCAGTTTTTACTTTGAAACAAATTTAAGTCAAAACTTGCCGGAATCTTTATAAGATGGCGAATTGAATCACATTATCAGGCAAATAATTCCATCTTAAACTTTATTTAACATTATAATGGTTCAAATTAACACTTCATTGATTTTAATAGATGAAGATATAATTCATTAAATAGATGGAGATATGATTCAAAGTACCAGTATTATGGTTCAAGAAACAGATATTATGGTTTAACGTTGAACCACTTTTTCTGAGAGTTTACACTCACGGAAAATTTATGTATTAAATGAACAATATCATGTAAATCTAGTTTTATAAACTGTTATCTTTTTATTATGTTACTGTTCAATTCAAGTCCTATTATTGTAAGATACGGTGAAAGGAAGGTTATTTTCCAAGCTAATATCATCTAGAAATTATTACAATCAATTATTCATCTAGAAATTATTTCATTAAATTTTGTGGTCCAACACATAACTTTAATGGTGTAGTAATAAATAATGAGTTATTGTACGATTCCTTCAAATTACAACACATAAAATTTTTTAATTTCTCACAGATGTTAATATTTACTATAATGAATGATATACAGGATCGAAGGGTTAAAACCATAATACATTTTAATGCACTTAAGTAATTCCTTGACTGTACCCTATATTAAATTGAGCAAAATGAGTAGTCAAAACTATCAGAATATCGTAAAATTTATTGTGCTTCTGGCTTTACGAGAAACAGTAAAGGGATGAAACAATAAAAAATGTAGAATTGTTTCGATTTTTTTTAGATTTGTTATTTATGCATTTTATATTCAGTATTTTATCTTTTCAATGACAAACTTATAAAAATAAAAGTAATTTGTTAAGTAGGTGAACATACAATATTATCTAAATGTATATTTTAAACATGCATTGCTCTAGATAGTTAAATCAAACCTGAATTTCGTGCCCTATTTAAGAGTTAAAATTTAAAGAACTATAATCGAAATTATAACAGTGGTTTTATCGCTCTTTATTATTGTAATAACGAGTTTCACATTGCAGCAATGAATTTAAAAAAAGAAAATTGCAGGTAAGATTTTTTTTTGTGTGAAAAATAAAAGTAGATAAAAAAGTTCGAGAATGCTAATTTGGAACATAATTTTAATTTTAGCTTTATTTTTATTACCGTTATAATCACTTACATATTACTAGAATTATTTTTTATTTGTTATATCAGCTTCTGCAACAACAATACATCTGGAAGGACCTCCTTCATCAATCTTTGTCAGGAGAACTCTAACTCCAGGAAAAGTGGCCAGCCAGGAACAATCTCTCAACCAACAATACAGAACAGCTACAGTACACATGACAGTCGAAGACAAAGAAGATCCTGAACATGTACAAGTTGTTGCCTTGCCAAGAGCTGCTGTTGCTCAGGTAAATGAGATCGCATAATTGTCACAATCACTGAATTAATTAAATTATAAAATGTAATCACAGTTATTGAATTATTTAAAATATGAAATGTTATTACAGCAATTGAATTAATTAAATTTTGAAATGATATAACTATTAGTGAATTAATTAAATTCTGCAATGTTATTTCAGTTATTTAATTAATTAAATTTTAAAATGGTATCACAATCACTAAAATTATTAAATTCCGAAAATTTATTACAGTTATTTAATTAAATAAATCCTGAAATATTATTTCAGTAATTTCATTAATTAAATTCTGAAATACGTATTATTACAGTTACTGAATTAATTGAATTTTTAAATGGTTTAACAATCACTGAATTAATTGATTTCAGTAATGTTAAAACTTCTACTGAATTAATTTAAATTCTTAAATGTGCTAACTAGAAACATATTTTTCATAATTATTAATTTCCATTGTTTTCCCCTATAGCTTCATACAATCCGGTTAATGTCTTTCATCTGCCTAAACGGATAAATACTGCGCAATTTCTAACCAGTTAGTTATTACTTCATCTTTTGCTAGTTAAGTTTAGTGTGAAAAACCGAGCAGAGAGGAGTGCAATATCTTTTTAAACCGTCTCTCCATCTCAGTAGACAAGAGCTACTTAAGTTATCACTGAAAAGACTAATTAATTTATCACTAAAATGTCTAATTAACTAATAAACTGCAGTTTTAACGCAAAATTGTTTTTAAAAAAATTATTTGTTGTAAGTATTTTAGTTCATTTGAAATGAATTATTAATAATAAGTGTATGAAGTCATATTTTATTTCTTTAAAAAATTACTCAGTTAATTTTTAACGCAAATAATTTTTTCTCTTGCGAATTCTCCTGTTTATATCGTAACCGTAAGTGATTCGAATAAAACCAACTCTTTTTATTTTTAAATTTTTGCATTGTTGCTTGTATGAAAGTTTTATAATTTTTCAAAAAGAATGTTAAGAATACCGAGGGAATAAAATTTTTTTTAAAATAT
Source organism: Parasteatoda lunata (assembly GCA_949128135.1). NCBI lineage: Eukaryota > Metazoa > Arthropoda > Arachnida > Araneae > Theridiidae > Parasteatoda > Parasteatoda lunata. Next base: position 37,125,760 of record OX421972.1, on the reverse strand, counting down.
TGTTTTGGACTTCAATGAAGTAATATAGTCCCATCACTAAACAAAACAATGCGATATTAATCACAAAACTGAATGATACTTAAACTGAAATTCAGCTCAGTTTAAAATAATTTTAAATATTAATCAAAATTCACACCATTATTTACAATGCAAACAGGAGTAAAATAATTACGTACTTAAACCCTTCTTATTAAGAAAAAAACATCGCAAAACAAATCCTTTTTGTAACTTGAAGAATTGTGCAAAGCGTATAGAATGAAAAACTTTATTTACAATGCCTACGTTTTAAACGTCGAATACCAAATTAATGCCATATGTTTTGAATAGTCCGGCAACCAGCTTATCTTTTAATGAATTTCTTTTCTAGAATGATATGGGAGAAGACAGATCTGCAGAAGTTTTTGTAACTCGAAGAATTGTGCAAAGCGTTTTGAATGAAAAACTTTTGTTAGAATGCTGACATTTTAAACGTCTAATATCAAACTAATGCCATGTGTTCTGAATAGTCCGGCAACCAGCTTATTTTGTAATGAATTTCTTTTCTAGAATGATATGGGAGAAGACAGATTTGCAACATTTTTTGTAACTCGAAGAATTGTGCAAAGCGAATTAAAAACTTAAGTTAGAATGCCGTCATTTTAAACGTCTAATATCGAATTAATGCCATATATTCTGAGTAATCCGGCAACCAGCTTATCTTTTAATGAATTTCTTTTAATGAATTTCTTTTATAGAATCATATGGGGGAAGACAGATTTGCAAAATTTTTTATAACTCGAAGAATTGTGCAAAGCGAATGAAAAACTTTAGTAGAATGCCGACATTTTAAACGTCTAATATCAAACTAATGCCATGTGTTCTGAATAGTCCGGCAACCAGCTTATCTTGTAATGAATTTCTTTTCTAGAATGATATGGGAGAAGACAGATCTGCAGAAGTTTTTGTAACTCGAAGAATTGTGCAAAGCGAATGAAAAACTTAAGTTAGAATGCCGTCATTTTAAAAGTCTAATATCAAATTAATGCCATATATTCTGAGTAATCCGGCAACCAGCTTATCTTTTAATGAATTTCTTTTATAGAATCATATGGGGGAAGACAGATTTGCAAAATTTTTTATAACTCGAAGAATTGTGCAAAGCGAATGAAAAACTTTAGTAGAATGCCGACATTTTAAACGTCTAATATCAAACTAATGCCATGTGTTCTGAATAGTCCGGCAACCAGCTTATCTTGTAATGAATTTCTTTTCTAGAATGATATGGGAGAAGACAGATCTGCAGAAGTTTTTGTAACTCGAAGAATTGTGCAAAGCGAATGAAAAACTTAAGTTAGAATGCCGTCATTTTAAACGTCTAATATCAAATTAATGCCATATATTCTGAGTAATCCGGCAACCAGCTTATCTTTTAATGAATTTCTTTTATAGAATCATATGGGGGAAGACAGATTTGCAAAATTTTTTATAACTCGAAGAATTGTGCAAAGCGAATGAAAAACTTTAGTAGAATGCCGACATTTTAAACGTCTAATATCAAATTAATGCCATAGTGCGAAAAACAGTTTATATTTTAATGAGTTTCTTTTCCAGAATGATAAAGGAGAAGAACAGTTGAGGCAAATGTACTGGTGGGCTGCTCAAAACTATCAAAACTATCCTAGACAAGCCTCCCTGGTGGAATACAGAAGTGGAAGTCCTGTAGCAATGACACTCAGTGAATCTCAAATAGCTTGGATTAACAGCTTGCACCCCGATTTAAGGGATCAGTACTTGAGGGATTTGTATGTTGTGAGAGCTGAAGAAGCAGTTGAGGGAGCTAGAGCACAAGCATTTTTGAGAAGATACGAAGATGCTTATCTGTACCCATACTTGATCAGGCAACCTGTTTCTCGTAAGTAATAATGAATCCCACAACAAGTAATATTCCATAATTTAAAACTTATTCGGTTTTCTTTATAGATTGTAACTATTATAACGAGAACGAAATATGAAAAAACAAGTAATGAGTTCCATTATAATTTCTGGAGAAGTGAATAATGTTTTAAGAGATATAAATAGTCAGAGAACTTAAATCTAGCAGAAAACTTATAAGAATTATTTACAAGAGCATGATGATACGAACTTCCTTTTCAAACTAATAAGTCAAATTATAAAACTGTCCAATTTACTTGTTGATAACTTAGTAAATAAAGTATTAATCTGTCAATTTATTTTATATTCTTATTAACTAAATATTAAATTAATCAAAACGGTTGTAGTCTTGTATTTAAATAAAAAATTTTATAGTGAGATAGCAGCCTAGATGAAAAAAGAGAAATAACTTCGTATCGACTGTTTAAAAATAATTACCTATATTATGTTCTGTTTAAAGATATATTTGATTACTTCGATCTATTTTTAATGTGAACTTTAAGAAATGAAAAAACTAATAATTGAGAGGGGTTTATTTATTAAAAAGATTATTTTTATTAAAAGAAAACTGTAGTTGGAACGTAGGGCTGAGAAGGACTAAATTTAAGGTAATCCAGATGATTATCTATATACCTTAACTAATCTAAGATACTTGAAAATAAGTCTTTTAAAAATAAAGACCTTCCAATAATATTTTTAAGAAATCAGCACCATCTTCATACTATTTGAAATACGAGCAATGGTTTCGAATGCCGGAAATAAACTTATTTTGAACCACCAAAGCTAACTAATGAAAGCAGCGCCGTTTGTAGTTAACACTATTCTCCAAAAATCGTTATTGCTTATAAAAATAAAAATAATGATCAGGAAGTACACTGTGAAACATTAAGGATCAAATTACGGTATGAAAGTACCGGCGCGTTGGTACCATAAAATCTATTTTGCCTTAAAATCCATTTTTACCGTAATGTTTACAGTAATATTTACTTAATTAGAGTGATTCAGTGATTTTACGGTAATTATTACTGCAAATTTACGGTACGTCAGATTTTTCGTTCCATAACATGTTCCGATGAAAATTACCGGTAAAATGTACCGGGACCCTGAGTGCCTGCACTTTTTTTTCCGCAATTTTATCCGAAACATTTTACAGTGCAAATAACAATAAAGATTATATAGCAAAAAATTATGCTAAAGAATTAATTATTATTTTGTTTAATGCTGAATTTGTATAAACTTTTCATTTTTGACTTTGTGTAAAGCTTAAAAGTTTTTCTCTGCAACTTATACGATGTTAAAATTGATATAAAAATTACTTTTCAGATGTACGAGATCCAGTTTCAGTTTATGATTATTCCTGCAACCAAGCTGGCTCCCAATTTGTAACAGCTCCCAAACTTCCCAACGCTCACATAGCTCGTTATGACAGAAGACAAAATCCTAACACACCACGAAATCACTATTTGAGTGCCGTATATAGATGCAACTCTGGCTTTGTTATGCTGGATCCTAGGTTCACTGACCTACACTGTAGCAGAAGAAGCTGGATCGGAACTGAGCCCATATGTATTCCAAGATCCTGAATTACAGTACGAGAATTTTTCTAGAAATTGGAGATGTAAGGAAGCTACCCTTTTTCAACGCACAATCTCTGCTTATGGTTTGATATATATTATGTACTAAAATATACTTTTATGTTTTGTAAATGCTTTTGTGAGATGTTTTAGTGGAGTATTTTTGTAAATATTGACTTTAAATAAATCTACATAATATTTTACTTAAAATGTTGTTCTCGAAAAAAAAAATTTTATGCAAATAAATTACAAATAATTACAAAGTTTTATTAGGATTTTCAATAATGGTAACTTGTTTCTTCTTAAAAGTACTTCGTAAAGTAAGAATTTTATGTGTGGTAATAAAAACTTAACGCAAAACGTTTAATGAAATGTAATGAATATGATTAAATTATTACAATAAGAGTAACTCTGCTAATTATAATATGATTTTACGAACGACTCTTTATTTTGACAGTCACTTTTATAAAAAAAATGATGTCAATACATAGATTTTATTCTGTAAATATAGATATATAAAAAGTTTGTTTATATATTAACTCAAAAGAATAACAATTTAAATAGATTTGTTTGGAGAAGACTATCATTTTATCAAACATATGGTTTAATTTCTGTAAAATATTGTTTTTGAATGTATATAGAGCTTTGTATTTTTTGCGTATTAAAAATAAGATGTTTTCTGTGTAAATATTGCAATCAATAAATGAATAAGCATTAAAATTGTTTGAGTCACTTTAATGTAAGTTTAATTTAAAATGTTTGGAATTGAGCAATTACTCATACAGACACCATAAGAACAATATCCTGAAAATTTCTCAGAATCAAAATGCTATTTTAGGAGTCTATAGTTTTTGATTGGGAATATTTATAATATATATATTTAATATATGTGGATAAAGGACAGTTTTAAAAATGTTTTGAAAGAAAAATACCTTTTTTCGGAACATAAAAAATGCTAGGATTAAGAATTTTTATGAAATTTTTCATCCTAAGATTTGTACATGATAAAAAATTCCGGATCAGATTATAATATAAAGTACCGGTACTTTGGGTAAATCATTCGTAAAATTCATTTTTACCGAAATCATATTTTCTGTTCCGTAACCTGTTCCGATAAAAATCGATTTTACGGTAAAAAGTACCGTTACTCTGAATGCCGGTACTCTTTACCCCCAATTTAAACCGGGATTTGTTTTAGAGTGCACGCTTTAAATTATTAATGTGATATTAGTTTCAGAATCGCCCCAAATTTTCTAGACGTGTGGCTTATATTTTTAGTAATGGAACTGTAATTTAAAAATGCGAAATAACAAACTAAACCACATTTAAAAAGAAGTTATTATAATGTGTTGAATTAAAATTTGGTAAGAAGTTACAAAACCTTTCAAAAGTTTCTTCACTAAATTTTTTTAAACTAATAATGCACACAGTCTTGCTTGATTTTTATGTTTTACAGTTGATAATACACACTTTTTGTTTAAATTTTTAGTTATTATCTTATTGAAAAGAGAGTTATGTTTTTTTTTGTTTAGTTTTGAATAAAACAAGGTTTTTTAATTAATTAACTTAAGAAATATTTAGAATAATAGAATCTTTAAAATTTGATTTGCCATTTTCTGTAAAAAACCTGCAAAACAGAATATGTTATAACATATTCGTTATTTTCCCTCAATAAAATTTAAAGAAGAATACACCTGTTGAAAAAATTCCTAAACAAATGTATTGGAAAAAATACCTTTTAAAATAGAGCTTGTTTCAAGTTTTTCAAATAGAAAACCGAATACAAAATTTAAAATTTCGTTTTTAGTAACATGAAAAGTAAAATATCCGCCCCGCATTCTTTTCCTAATAAGAACCATGTAAAACAAAATATAAAATAGAAATACGTTAATGCTCTTTTATTACATATAAGAAAAATGCTTCACTCAATCAATTTTTCAAAATATTTTTTTCTAAATTACGAAGTATTTGATCCAGTTTCAAACTTTGTATCTTTTTGATTTCTTGTCCTTATTTTTTATTTGTAATTTCCTCGTTTGCAGTCACGCAAATGCCTAATTTACGAGCGAGCTTTATTAGAAAGTTTAACGGTTCTAAAATTTTGCCAGTTGCTTTGTGATAAGATAAAAGCTAAGTACTGCTACAATAACTAGAGCTAAGTTTTACACTCTAAGATTTTATTGAGCCATACGTAAGCACGGCTATAATTTTTTTTCTCCAAATAATCCTATGAAAATATGATACATAAGTTCAGCTCCAAAAGTATACATAAGTAACAGTTCCATCAATGCAGGATTAAAAATCTGCTTAGTGAACATGCTATACGTAATTTCACCTTCAAAGCAGATATCATTCACTTTTACACCAATAGAATTTTAAATACGGTAATCATAAATAATCATAGATGCAGAAACATATATTGTTAAGCTTTGCTGTACAGTTGGATTCGTAAGAGTTTTTCCTTGTTTTGCTTATTCTATGATAGAAAAGTATGCATAATTAATAGTTCCGCCAATGTAAGATTAGAAAGTTGTTTCGTGAAAATGCCATACGTAATTCCACCTTCAAAGCAGATATCATTAACTTTTACACCAATAGAATTTTAAATACACTTATCATAAATCATCATAGATGCAGAAACATACATTGTTAAGCTTTACTGTACAGTTGGATTCCTAAGAGTTTTTCCTTGTTTTGCTTATTCAATGACAGAATTTTAAATACATTACGTAATTAAAGCTGCAAAAGGAGATGACTTTTAACTTTTGTTAGATGACATTAACTTTGTTACGGATGACATTAATTTTATCAGATGATATTAACTCTTATTCTACCATAGATTTTTTAAATATTTCTAATATTCCAAAAACGACAATATACGTAATTATGAAGAAAAAATAAACATTATTGAGTTGTAAATTACAGTAAAATATACAAATTGCTGGATAATAAAAGTACTATAAGTAATTATGGATGCGAAGTAAGATATAAATTTCTGCACTACTGTCATGTTTTAAAGTAATGATAAAAACATATGTGATTAGTGCTATACGCATTCAGAAATAAAATCTTCACTTTTTACGATTTAGCAAGCCTTTAGCTGTATTTCTTTGATTTCTAGAATAACTTTTCCACGAAATCACCAGATTTGTGATGAAAAATGATTTTTTAAATGTATGACGAATAAGTTTCCTCAACTCGGAGCCTCATAGTAGTTCATTGTGGGATATTGTAATCTAGAATGAGGAAGCCAGAATGAACATTAGACAATCGAAACTAGAATGAGAAAATATTTCCTTAATTTTAATGAAATTAGTTTCCTCAATGAAGGGATGATAGTTATTTCGTCAATTTGCCAAAATGCATGCTCGGAGCATATACAATGAAATGGTTTCATCAAAAACTCAAAAAGTTTTGTGAAATTAGAGTATCCATTTTTTACAGTGTAAAAGTGTATATCATTGAATTTCATACTACTAAAGAATTTTCGAATAATCCAATACGTATTAGTAGAAAATTGATAATATTGAAATTTACCCTACTCTCGGACTTGCAAGTTGCTGAATAATAATGCCGTAAGTAATTACGGCTGCGAATGCAGATATCATTAAGTTTCTGTTTATCACTATAATTTTCCAAGCAGTTAGTTTGCAATCATTTTTCAGTCTCTTGAAAAATAAATATTTGTTTTCTTTTATTCCAAAATGCTTTATTACTGTTGGCGTTGCAAAGAACTCCTCAATTTTTTTATTGCACCTCTGTTGCGTAATATCTGCCATGATAACAATAATGATAACACACATCACAAGTTGAATGTTTTCAAATAACAGTTCAAAACGTTTTGTGCTGTCTTTCGCACTCAATAGTGCAATAAATGTAAAAGTCGTTGCTCCAGCTTTGGAAATTACACAAAATATCGGAAACGATATTATACACTCTAGATCTTTCGTTGCCTGAACAACTATTAGCAAGTGACGAAAAGACGTAGGCACTTCCTCTTTTAGATTTCTTTCGTTCTTTAAATTAATATTTAAAATGAAGAAGCAACACAAGCAGAATAAAAATGTTGTTACAAAATAGATACCTTTGTTCAAGAAAGATGATACCAAGTTTAAACTTACGTAGGAGATTGCCAATTCCACTGGTGTTTTGAAAAGTTCTGAATATTTACACAGATACGGATGAGAAGTCATCCCTTCTGTATATAATATCCCGATCTTTGAAATAATTGCTCTTAAGGGGGTGAAAAGAATAAAAGAAATAAACAAAATCATAACAGTTTTGAATTTTCCTTTCTTCTGCTCATGGCTTAAATGAACGATAAGTTTGATAATTTGTCTGCGCTTTAGAAAAATACTCCACCACACTGTAAGCGTTAGCAACTGAGACGAAAAGAGAGAAACGAGCTTATCGTAAGATAGTTTATTATGAAGTGTACATGAAATGACTTTAATGATTTCTGTAATTAAACATAAATGAAATAAAGTAAACAATGTCCACACTTTAAACCTTCCTTGGCATGCGATTCCAGAAAATGCCAAAAAAATATACGTAAGGTTTAAAAGAAATCGTTTCATAGTCACTTAAACTTTGCTTCAAGATACGATTTAGAATATTTTGATATAATAACTTTTAAAAATATTGAAAACAGTAGGTAATATCTTTCTATCAATTTTATAATATCAGATTTCAAGGAATCCAGCGAAACGCTAAAATTTAACTTGTTTGAAAAAAATTCCTTTCTTGAGCACGATCAAAACTCGACAAATTATTTCAGAAAATTACAGACGTTTTAAAGAAGTATTTTAATTGCCACTTTTGATATAGAGAGATTATTACATTCAAATGGATACAATTCCGGAGACATTAAAAAAAAAAACGTAAATGTTAAGAAAAGAGAAATATAAAACATATTCTTCTTCTTAAATATTTTTTTAGTCACTTTAACTTTGATTCAGGAGAGGAATTAGAGATTTCATAAAATGTTTAAATGCAAGTTAAATACGTACCAGAAAATATTCTTTTATCACCAGCAAATACAGATAACTACAAAAATATAAATAAAGATTGTTTAATAGTTACTTCAACTTAAATCTTATTTTAATCTTATAGATACGATTGAAATAGTTTCAAGAAATACAGTAGGTGACGCAGAACTTTTAAAATTGTACAAATCTTAATTATACACTAATTATAAATTTCAGGAACAACATGCCATTTTTCTCAGAAGCTGAACGATAACTTTAAGAAGCATATTGTTCGAAAAGATGGCGTATACATTTGTTCAGTTATCTAATGATAGAAATGAATTTTAGCTTCGATTTTAAAAAGGCAATTTTTTGCGATTAAAATTCTTTATATTGGAAGAATTCTACTGGAATTATAAAAAGCGGTTTTACAACGCACGCTTTTGCGAAAGTTTAGTTTTTAAGAAGAATTGATAACTTAATTCATATAATTTTCATCGTCTAAATGTAATGAATAAGTTTTAAAAGTAAGATATTCATGAAATGTTGAAGGCTTGTATGTAGATCCTTTGATGATAATATATAAGTTAAAATATTTTTTTAAATGACAATTTTCAGACAATTCATATTAAATTCTTCACAATGACTTCACTATCTAAAAGAAGTACGGGTTTCAAGTAAAAAAACTATTGAAGAATGAAAAAAAAAAGAAGCCAAAACAGTTTTCTTATTCCTTTCAAAAAACAAATTCTAAGCAAAATTTAAAACAAGTTAGCTAGCTGCTATGTTGAAAATTAAATTACTTCTCCTAATTTCAAGATTGTTTATCCAAATAATTTTTAACTAAACTAAACTCTTACTTTTGTATAACGTCTGACATTTGACAAGTTTTCAAAAACTATTGTTTGGGGACTCAGTTTAATAGAAATTTGAGTTATAAATATATTCTAAAAATCGATTCGTAATGTCAGTATTTTCAAATTATAGACAATTTAAAAAGAGTTAATTAAATGGAAAAATTTATTGCGTGACAAATAGTTATGTCAGAATATGATTTTATATGTTCTTCCAATATATATTCATATAATGTGGAACAATAGTTCAAATATGAAAATAAAACCCTATATCACAGTTAACTGATTTTTTTAGAGTTTTGCTTGAATAAAATAACCACTTTTGAATAGAAAACAAATTAAAATGTTTTACTTTTATAGTATTATTTTATCTGTTTAGCATTAAAGAACTTTAATCAAGTTTTATTTTTAAAATAAGCTACGGATATATAAATAATTAAAATTACTATCAATAAATAAAAATAATCTCATTTTATTTTGCGTGGTTGACATTTGAAAAGTATATAAAATAACAAATTTATAAATTTTATATCACGCTAGATCCTTCATATTTTTTAAAATGTTGGGTTAATTTAATTATTCTTTTGAGTGGTGCATTAATGGTGGATTTATTTATTTTTATTCTCGATTAATATCAAAAAGAAATATTTTTAAGAATTAATTTTCTCGAATGATATAATTTACAAAACAGATATTCTGTTAACACAACATCGTCTTAATTTGTATAGACGTACTTAGTTTCAGAAAGCAAAATTTATAGCAAATATTAGAAAAAAGGGAAAATCTGGTTTATAAAACTTTAGGAATTCTTGAAATGAAATTTAAATATATAAATTAATTTAAATATATCTAAATGGAATTTGATTCTGATTTTAATGAGTGTAAACAAAAGGTGAAAAAAATCAACTATTTTATGAACACGGTTAATGCTAAAATAGAGATATTTACAGGAACATTCAATTACACATGGCTGACAGCAATACATAGGATTCCGCTATGACAATAACATGATTGCAATTTCCTTATTTGTACAGATCTCAATTAAACATTTTAGGAAATAAAACATATATAATTATTTTTTAATGATTTATATAATTTAGCTGAAATAACAGATGCTTTTAATATTTTAGAAAGTCATGGCTAATTTTTCAGGAACGTACGTCTCTAGAAAAGGATAACAAATGAAATAAAAAGGGTTAAGATAAAATTTTAATTTTTTGTTTGTTTTAACCAGTACTTTCATAAAAAATATTGCGATATCCTCTAATATGCAAAAGAGAAAATTAGTAATTCAGTTTTTGTCACAAAAATTAATTTTAATTTTAATCAGGTCAAAAAATATCTCTCAAAATATATAATCTATTATGTAACGTTATTGAATAAAATTCCAAATTGATTTTATAAATATACTTTTAAAGTTATAAGTATGCCACACAAAATTAATACAAGCATAATTTTCATACTTATTATTATTTTATTATTGATATATGAAATAGTAATAAATATCGAATTTATTTATGCACAACGAACTTTTTTGTAAACTTTTGTACAGAATACTTGTCAATATTAACGTCGAAATTTCGAAGAACAAATTATTATAGTGCATCACATTGTTTTCTGAAACTAAAGTTTAAATTGTTCTTTCGTCATACAAACACTAAACATTATATTTACGACAATTTCATCACCAGTTTTATGCATATTTTATTCTTATACAAATACTAGTTCTAAATACTGATATATACGGTTGATATCCATATTTGGCATCTCTTTAGTTCACGAAAAATAACACTATATTAATTCCATCGGAGCTTCCTGGTTTCCTTTAATTTTATATTTTAAATGATTTCAAATTCGAAAGCATGCGTTGCTTCAGACAAAAAGGATAGTATATGAAATTTGACTTTTTATGCGATACTATGTTTGGATATGAGATGATGTTGGTAATATAATGTGTGAAATGTGATAGGCTCTCTTAATTCACAATATGCCCTCGCATAACGCAAATAAATTTACGGTAAAAATGATGCATAATTAAATATTCAATTAAGATTGAGAATAGTAATTAAACAGCAATTTATTATGAAAATAGCTCTTAGTGACTCATTAAAATTTAAAATATCTACAATTAGTGTTTTCATTAACTGGTGATTTCTTAAAAAATTCCTTAAGGTTATTTTTACCATTCTCAGATAAAGTCGAATTTTTTTATGCTTAAATTCCGATTTTATTCTTCATTGAAAAATAAGTATACATTATTAATATGTTTAATTTCGTTACTTGTATCGAAAGTAAATGTTACTTGTACTTCGTTACTTTTTAAATTTATTACTTTTACTTGTTTTTTCGTAACTTTATTTTGAGAAAAAGCACAAGTAATTGAAAGAATCAAAAAATGTCGAAACAAAAATGTGAGAAACAAATATGAAACTAAGAAATGGGAAAACAAAAATGTTGAGAAAAAAATCGTTACTTTCTTTAAAAATTTTGAATTTTAAAACTTTTTAAAAATTTTCTCAAAAAAAATTTTTTTTCTACATTTTTGAAGTTAATTTTTTTTATTTATACATTTAGCGTATTATATATTCTTTAACAGCTAATTTCTTCTTTCAAATACCTTTACTTCCTGAAAGGAAGAGGGTGGTTTTTTTCAAATCTCAATGATTTTTTTTGGCTTACGTCATTGAATGTAGAACATTTCAATAGTATTAGAACAAGCATTGCCTGTTTTTTAAGAATCAGATGTGATATGAAATTTAAGGCTATTTTGAACATTTGATTTCCTCGAAATGTTCTTTTTACTCGCTACTTTATAAAATCAAAACTTTTATTTGTTACTTTTGCTTAAACTACTTGTATTTTTATTCGTTATATTTCATAAGTAAGTATGGGCGTAAGTGTATACTCGCCTAGAAGACAATCACAAGTCTATTTTTCTTAAAAATCTAAAACTGGGTACTTCAAATGTACTGTTTACGAAACAAAATTTGTTGTTTTTATTTAACTAATGCCTTTTGAGAAGAGGCACGCGTTACAGAATGATTCATTGGTTTCTTTCTTTTCGAAATTCATAACTGAAACAGCTACATTAACAGCTACATTTTAAAAATTATATGGAGTTTTTCAATGCTTAAATTAATACTGCCCGCTTACTTTCAGCTGGTGCAAGACAATACCGTAAGTTAACAATGCTGCTGAAGCTGTGAGCAACAGACTTCTATTGATTGTCACCGTTTTCCATGCTGTCAGTACACAATCATTTTTAATTTTAAAGTATAAACCACAATTCATTTTATGCTTTAAATACTTACACTTATTGCTACTTGCGAAAAAACAGTCTATTTTACGAACTGCAACGCACTGAACAATATCAGCTGTGAAAGTGAGGATCGTGAACCATATCATCATTTGAATATCGTAAAAAATAAACGCAAATATCTTAGAATTCAGTTTAAACACATATAGTAGGTTAATTAAAGAGAAAAATATTAATCCCAATTTACATATGACAATAAATAAAGTGAAATTCATTGTTTCCTCAAATTGTTTAACTGAAACTGTCAACTGCTGCAGATTCTGCCAGGGCATGATATCATCTGAAACAAATACTTTTCTTTCGTCAGGGCTGTAAAATGTGATAAATAGATAACTATGAAAAAAGTAAAGAAATAAAGCTACAAAATATATCCAACTTTCAATAATATTGGGAAGTACACCAAAGACAAAATTGGCATACAAATAGGCAGAGGAATTCGATTGAATTCCGAATCGGAAACATGACGCGTTCAAACTAACTTTATAATTGGTAAACACAGTCATCAGTTCCATCAGTATGTAAATAGTGGTTGGGTTCAAAAACGTAAATGACACAAATAATAATAAGACTGTTTTTTTGCACTTCATAACTTTGTCTGATATTTTAAAACTCGTGAAAATTTTCCTTAGACGCTTTCTTTTTAAAAACATACTCCACCAAACAGTAACTTCCAGCAACAAACCACTGAAAAAACTTACGAAAGCAGAATTGTCTCTAAAATCGCGATGAACATAACAGAAAACATACCGAGCTAGTTTTATGGTTACATTTGTATGGAAGACAAAAAGAAAAACCCAAACTTTAAATCCACGCTTCTCTGCTATAATTAAAACTGAACATAGTAAATAATAAACAAATTTCGATATAAAACTGTTGTTTGTTTTGATTTTCTGAGTATTACAAGGCATTTTTTAGTAAGAAAATTCACTCATGTAGAACTGCCACTGAGATACCACCTCTTTAAACACCCAAATTGGTGGATTGTTAGAAAAAACTAACATTCTCAATCAATATTTTTCTGAAAATCCAATGAATTTTAATTATGTTCTTTAGTATATATTCGTGCAATATATCATTAACGAAAACAACCCTCCTTAAATGCTAAGAACTATCGTTGAAGTCCCAAAAGCTCTGCTAGAATTACTATGAAACACTTACTTTTCCTAAAGTGTTATGGGTTGTGTCAATATAATATCAATTTACTTTAAAGAATGGCAAGTACAAAATATTTTTATGAAGTAAGTATAGATGTGCAGTTAGCTGTTATAAAGTTAATAGATGTTGACTTTTTTTAAGTAGTTTTTATTTTTAATGTATCTTTCAGATAAGAATATTATTCTATATTTTGTATTTACTCCTCCTTATCTTCTCATTATTTAGTAAAGCGTTTAATGCAGTATGTAAATTGTAAAATAATGTATACCTTATTAAATGTCTTATTTAAATAATGAGCCTACTTTATTTTTGTTTATTTTGATATCCAAAGTCTTAGATTGTTAAGACCATATTGTTTTTTAAAATTTATTTGATTTGTGGTGCCCCTCTGATTGGCAGCGGAAATTAGATTGAAGTGCATTTACTTAAACAAAAAGATAAAAATTTCTTTTATAAACATGAAAATGAGAATGATTTTTTAATTAATGGAGCTCTATACTAAAAAATAAAGCATTCATATATGAATCATTTTTGCCATATTCTAACATATCTGAGAACACATTTATAAATATTCATTATACAGAAACCATTTTTGCAAAAAATATGTAAAAAGAACAATGACATATATGTGTTTTTAATCTAGAATGTAATATTCTAGAATACTTAACCGGATTATGATGTGTATTCAACAGGAGGAGGAAAATTGTCCCGCATCTGAGGAATATTTTTAAGATCCTATTTCAATATCTCCTTTTACCCAAAATTATTTTTTAACATAAGGTCGTTTAATCACAAACTCACAACAACCATGGCTCCACATTAGTTTATACATGGGTAAATCCATGGAAATTACAAAACAATGAAAAGCCTGTTCTTCCGTCAAAAGGGAGAACAGGTTCATGAAGATCAACGCATATTTTTTTTCCAATGCCCACCAGGAAAATGGCCTTTCGTCAATGCAGGCACCTGGAACCGCGATAGCTCAGGGGATCGAGCCAAAGAATATAGAGTGGCCCCTCTATATTCTTTGTTCTTGGGTTAGTTCCATCTAAAAAGTCTGTCACGGAGGTGAAATTTCTCCCAATACTTGATCCAGGAGTTCCCTTGTCTTCTGAATTGGGTTCAAAATTACAAGGCTCCGGAGTTGAACATTAGTAGTCGTAACCCAAAAAAATTGGGTCGGCTGTTCAACGTCGGTAATAAAATAAAAAAACATGCATCTGAAGTGCAGATTTGTTGGCCACTCTTCCCGGGGCCCCATATCAGGTGGGTCAGCGTTGTTCCCACAGTAAGGGCAGATAGTAGAGAGAATGAAAGAACATCCATGCCTTACCTGGGATTCGAACCCAGATCCTTTCTGATGCAAAGCCTCACAATGCAAGTAAATAACTATAAGAACATTAAACGAATAGAGGTACGAAACATTCCTTTTCGAGTACAATGCAAAAAATTCCGGATCAATTACGGTAAAAATTACAGCCACTTTGGGAGCATTATCTGTAAAAACCATTTTGCGGTAAAATTCATTTTTACCATAAAATATTATACCATAATAATATTTATTTTATTAGAGTGATTTAGTTATTTTATGATAATCATTACTTAAAGAACTACGATTCAGATTTTTTTTTTTGTTCCGTACATATTCCGTCATAAATGAATTTTATGGTAAAAAGTAAAGGTACCCAGATGGCTTTTTTTAAAAATTTATTTCGGAATTATTTACAGTGAATACTTTAAATGAACATTTTCTCCATATGCTTACATTTCAGAGTAATTGTTTTTCGAAATAAATACTTTGGAATTTATATGTGAAATAAAAGAAGGTGTTAGAGATTAAGTACGCTAAAAATTAGTTGCTTACGAACTTTAGCTTATAATTTAGTATTTAAATTCCTCAAAATGTGTAGTTACAAGAAATATTATCAAGATCGTGATAGTATAAAATAGATTTAACAAAATAAAATTTTCCTTTCTAAGCTAAAATGGACAAGTCATAAAAACTATTACTTTCTAATAATTTAAATTTAAATGCATTGTTGCGCATTGCATTGTGTACTATGCACGCATATCACTTTACTCACTAAGTAGATGAAATGAATCATACTAATATCAAATCTACCTTAATAAGATAATGGTTTCAATTTAAGTAGGTACGGCAGAATCAGACTTCAATATAAATCAGTTTAATACAAAAAATGAAATCGATACAAAGTTACGTAAATGTTTTTTTATTTAGCTATTATCTAGTTTTTCGGACCATTTTAAAATTATATATCACAATAAAATTTCTATGTCACTTAAATTGGTAAAGACGTTAAAATATTTCCGTTTTTTTTAACTAACCACAAAAGTTAATTGATTTTTCAGTTACCGTAACAACAGAGATGTGACTCTATAAATTGAATTGCTAAATCGATATTGGAAAGTAATCATTGTGAAAACTACAGCAGCCACGAAAACTTAATAAATATTTGTGATTTGTGTTGAATAATTTTATTTAGTTTTGAAAATCATGCGTCAAATAAATAATGCGAGTCTTATTTGAGATCGACAAAGAATGATGCCACTTTGGTTTTAACTATATCATCATAAAGCTTGATAGATAAAGCTAGTTTTTCATAAGTATTTGTTGGTAAATTCATAAGTATTTGTTATTCACTGCTGTGACTGTTTGTGTTGCGTTAAGTAACTACTTGTCATTCTGGTCTAATTACAAAAGCCTCTAAATCAAATTTCGCACAATGTTTTCTTTACTATCATAATGCTCCAGGCTCGGAAACAAAAATATCACAACGTATTGAAGAAATATTTGAAGCCATTGCTTTTCTACAAATATTGATGTTTATGTTTACAGTAGTTTTGAAGAAGGAAGTCTGAAGAACAGTTTAGGGATTTATACTGGCTTTATATTGACAACTATGAGGATTTTTTATGATTCTTATAAATTTTCTATAGGAAAAAAAATCAATACCTCAAAATATCGGCAAAAACAGACCTCAAAATTTATTTCAGCAAAAATTCCGATCCATGTTCGTATTAACTGAAAGTGAAATTAAACATTTAACAAAAACTTGAATTGGCACAAACATTGATGTTTTACAACAGTTTTAGGATTAGAGATTCATTCTAGTTTTGTAACTATGATGATTTTTTTATTCTACTTAGGTTTCTAGAAGCAAAATTTTAAACTTATTAAGTCCTTAATATTTAATTTTACTTGATAAATCTGACCTCAAAATGTGATTCTGAGATGAATTTCAATTCATATTCTTAATATATGAAAGAAATTAACATTTAGCTAATATTTAAGCTTGCCCCAGGTCTTTGCTTGAAGAAAGTATAGATGCAAGATTATTTGTTTTCTTAAGTATTGTATATAACATGACACCAGAGATTCAAATTCAATCTCAAAACGCCAAACGGTTAAATTTCCTTGGCAATGCCACAATGCATATTTTAGTTTTATCCGGAATAGTTACAAGCAAACATAAGAAGTGCAAGTTATGGGTACTATTTTTATTGTTTCACTTATGTAAAATTTCCAGGCTCTCAAATTTTTTTTTCTGTATATTTTAAGGTACAAAGATTACGTCCTACGATTTTTATATTAGCTTGGCGTGCTCCGACACTCTCACGGTAATTCTCTGGTGGAATGTTTTTTTACATAGGAATGAACTTTGTAAGTTGGCTTCATACCTCGGTAATTTAGCCACGGGGCTTAGTTCAAGCAAGATGGTATTTGTTTTCTACCTATCGCTGCTTCTTTTTTATCCCCCTTTACCGTATTTAGTTACAAAGCTAACTGATTTAATTAATAACAACATTACCCAGTCTTGCTATCATTTTAATCTTATCGAAAGCAAGATACAATTTCTGTTAATTGCAGTCTTTATGGATTCATTACCGTTCTCTCTGGATTTGGGAATTTATTTTGCAATAGCTCTTTTATATAATATTTTTTGCTTTGCAATTATTGATTCACTGAAGATAATTACCAGAAACTACCATACAAGTTGTAAATACCAAGCAGGGTTACTATTAGAGAAGATTATGGACGCAGTGATGAAATTGGAGGGCCTTATGTCATTCCCAATCTTTTGTGTGTTTTGTCGAATCGGTCACCAGTTTTTAACTCTCATGACATTAATGTTGAATACTAATAAAATAGGTCATACGCTTGTAGCCTTTCAAATAATAGACTTTCAAATGATGGTTTGGTTTCTTGTAACCATCTTTATGGCTGATTATGTTCAAAGACACAGCCGTGTCTTATTGGATGAGTTTTATTCAGATAATGAAATTCGTAAGGAAACAGGGTTAAACTATTTTTCGTATAAGAAGATGAAAAACAATGGTTATTTGACAGCTTGGAATATGTTTAACCTTAACAGAACACTGTTGATATCTGCTTTTGCTGCAGCCGTGACCTATGGAATTATTGTCCGACAGTTAAAGACATAGCTGTATTTAAAAATGTAAAGATTATACTAAGTGTTTCAAGAAAATGAAATGAACAATGATTTTAACCTATCAAGGAAAAAACGGAAGTGACATAAGTGTACATTCTGCTTAAAGCAACTAGGTGATGCTGTCTCACCGAGTCTTAAAAGTATTAACAAAATTCTTGAACAGATTGCGTCTCGAAATAAGAAAACTAACTGAACTTCAGAAACATTCATTGAACTAAGAAAACTTCAAAACACTGTTGATATCTGATTTTGTTGAAGCCGGTAACCTATGGAATTATTGTTCGACAATTAAAGACACAACTGAATTAAAAAAATATTAATAATATACTAAGTGTCTTAAAAAAATAAAGGAACAATGATTTCAACCAAATGGAAGTCACAGAAGTGTAACATTCTGCTTAGGGAACTAGGTGATTCTTTTTCACCAAGTCTTAGAAGTATTAACAAAATTCTTGAACACACTCGAAATGAGAAAACTAACCAAGAATGATTTGAATGCAAACGCCATTTAAATGATAGCGTGATGCAAGGAGGTTTTAATATTAACAACAAGCCGTACAAATGTTTCAGTTCTAATTATATAGCATACAACAAAAAAATTTTTAGAATTTTTCTTATTTATTGGCATCCTCTTTTGACCAATTCCAAAAAAAATGCCTAGCTCCAATGTCCTGTTAAATTTCTTTTTTACTGTTTTGAAACCATGCTACTGGCAAATGGTTAAAATCTGGTATAGTTTTAAATTAATGTTTTTTTTTAACCATTCTAGATATAAATGGTCTAAAAACCGTAAAAGTAAAAGAATGTTCTTTACCGGAAATTTTCTTTACCTTAAACAGCTAATTGGATGGGCAAACTGCTGCCCGTTATTTCACCATAATTTTAGAATGAAAATTCTAACAGTGTAATGGAAGTGAATGATATGAATTGCAAAAATTTCTAATCCATTTTATTAATCTAATTTAGTTTTAGTTTGAATTATCATGGAGAAATCAGTCTTCAATATAAATCAGTACAATATCAGTATGTTCAATATAAATCAGATTTCAATTTGCAAAAAATACATCAGACATAGCGTTGATACTGACGAGTTTCATTTAGGTATTATTAAACATTTTTAAACCATTTTAAAATTATATTATGTCACAATTGAATTTCTATATTACTGGTTTATAATTATAAATACATAATTTATTAAAATAAAAACGTAGAAGTTTTTGCATTATATAATTTCAATAACCCTTTGACACATGTGTGGCGTAACTACTATTGATGTATGTGTTTGTAAGAAAAAAGATTGGTATTTCCATATTTATGAAATCTGGCAACAGATCAGTACTTCTACTTCATCTTCTGGATATGAAGCCCGTCCTCTTTATTATTTTTTATATATTACGATCATCGTTCTATTTTGTTTCTTTTTATAGCATACTGAATAAACAGTTAGTATTACTTTAAGATGTTAGATTCAGTTAATACTTGCATAACTCAATAATTTCTACAGATTATGGATTCCAGCAAGCTATTTATGCGAAGTTAAAATAACGAAATAATTGAGTTTGGCGATAGTTAAGCGGAAGTGTTAGTGCTAAGTTAATTCATATTCCAAAAGTCAGCAATTGCAGTTAGTTTATGTAATGAATCAAGGAAAAATCTAAGTGAAACCATTAAGCGGTAAAAGTGATTGGGCAATTTAGAAATACAGAATTAAGTTCGTTTTGAATTATCATGCAGGTGCTCTAGAAGTTGTTGAAGGAAAGATGCACAAGCCAGAACTGCCTGAGCCAACAGCTTCTGAAACTATCAAAAAGAAATATAAGGATGATCTCAGAGATTTAAATAAGGCAAATAACTGTGCTATGATGGTGTTGACCAACTCCATGACAGAAAACACATTACAAAAGGTAATGAGATTTGATAGCGCAAAAGAAGTTCGGAACTTCAGAAAATTTGAAGATTCTTCTGACAACCAGCTAATTTAGAATCTATTTTTTCTCGTAAGCATTCTTTATTTTGCGTTTTCAGTTTCTATATAATGATTTTTATAAAAACTTAAAATATTTTGATAAAAATTGTTGCAAAAGAACTGTTTTTTCAAAATAAAATTATAAAATTATGGGCTTATGTATACTTTTTTCATGTTTTAATGGTTGAAGTAATATGATACATAAAACTATGGAATGTATAGTTTAAATAGGCCTTTAATGTTATATCATTAAATTTAGTAAAACGACTTCGCAGACAGGCATTAGATTTTAACTCCAATGAGAAGATACGTATTTTTTCTGTTCATTTACAAATATTTTTCCTTTTTGTTTTGGATGTTCCTTCTCTAAAAAAAGAGATACCATTTTGTTTTTGCTTGCATAAGAAAGAATATCAACATTTTTTCTTTTTTAAATTTAATAGGCCGCAATAAAGAATGAACGTTACAATGCTACACACTATATTAAAGGCGTCTCCAGAGCAACTGAATGACTCTTCATATAGAAATCGCAGATATTCGTCTCATACAGCAACGCCCCCTATAGTTCGTTGCGATCGCGAATTGTAAATTATTTTCGAAATTTTGTAAATGAGTTGTTTTTACCAATATAAACTTATATTGAAAATTTTAAACTAATCCCTTGATTATTTTTTAGTTTACATAAGCAAGATTTAAAGTACTTTTTGTAGCTCTTGTTTCCGTTTTTTTGTTCTTTCTTTGTACTGTTCTCAGTTATAAATTTGCCTTTCATGTCTGCCATTGGAATTTTTTTATTTTTTTATATTTAAAGTATGGCAATAAATGGTAGTAGCTCTTTGGATATATTTTTCGAACTTATTTCGACATTTTCAAATTGGACTCTCTATGGACGTTAATTCTTAACTTTATAACTATCTGTCAACAGTTGACAGACTTTTTTTTTGTCTCTTAACATTTCGATATTATGCAGACACCAATTTTGAGTTTCTAAAGAAGTACAATTCAAAAAGTAAATAATAAGCTTTAACTTAGATGTGATTTGCATATAGTATATGATTTGGTTGCAAAATTAAAGGTGCCTGTACTGTAAAAGGAAATTAAATATTTGTTTGTGTTACTAAAAAAAAAGCAATTTTAGAATCACTTGGTTTTCTTTTTCTTTTTTAAAAAAATGTTAAAGATTATTTTTAAATTAATAATTTGATGTAAATTTGTAAATGTTTCATGTATTAGTTGTTTATATTAGTTTTTGTATTAGTCCTATTATTGTTTTTGTATTAGTTGTTTGTACTTTTTTCTCAGTACTTATTTAATAAATAGGTACTTTTCCATTTCACAGGGGCAAGTGTTAAAAAGGCCAATTAAAAGTCACCAAATGCATATAAATTCAAATTTTTTTTATTGTTTTGGCGATGCCAAGTTAAAAAAAAACTGACTATAAATAAGATAACTGAATTTACTTGCGCCGTTGAAGCAGAGAACTACCAATAAATATTTTATCATTCAAAAAATTCCTTAAACTTTATGTATTGATATTTCTAATATCTGCGAAGATTCTATATAGGCTTCAATCAATCATAGTCGCATAGTCCCGTTTTCCAGGACTCAATATTTTAATGACCATGGTAGGAACGTCGTCAGACGGCATGGGCAGCGTCTGAATTGCTACCCCTCTCTCCAAACTTTCACATCGCAACCAATGAGAAGACGTTCAGCCATGATGGATTGGATGTGTGAGTGCCCGCCACAAAGTCTGATATGGATACAAGAATAGCTCATTTCAAGGAGGGTAGCTTCTCTTCACTCTAGGGCTAACACAGTAGACGGAAGAAAAAGATTCTCTTTCTCTCGCCGACCTGAGTCAAAACCTGTCCTTAACAATGGCCCCACGCCACTACTTGAAATAGTTAAACCTCATGACTATAGTCACCGCCAGGGGTCCAGACGAATGGCTAGAGGAGTTCTTACTTCATATAAACTACTTACAAGCCATTGTTTTGTCGGCAGACAGGATCTAATTCACGATGTCCACCTCTCCACCAGCAGTGTGTGCGACGCTTTAACCAATTATAAATAGCATACACAAAGAATTTTGTTGTGAACAGAGCATTTTAAATAACTACACCGTATTTCTTTCTTGAAACAAATACGGTGTAGTTATTTAAAATGCTCTGTAGTTATCTAAAATGTAGTTATTTTTATATGAAAATTTTTTTTTTTCATATAATATTTTTTTTTTGTCTTACCTTGATTTAAATTAATTTTATATTATCTTGGCAAATTAAATAACTCTGTAGTTATCTAATACTTATTTTTGTTTTGCATGTTCTTTGGCGTAACTTTTTTAGTAGTAGTTAATTCTTATAAATTTTATTTTCATTCTTATGATTGGTATTTTAATGCTCATATCAGACAAAAATGATATTTCCTGTGTCCGTCATTTGCACACATCTTCTAGCACATAATCATTCACATGGATATAGAGCTATTGACTTACCGACACTAGCTGGTACTCATTTATTGTCCTGGTATGTGCCTGGAAAAATGGAAAAACTGGTAGAAAAGGCATTTCAAATTTATATACCTTCATACAATAGTTAACGTCATAAAGAAGTTGTTTGCAGAAATCGGTAATCGAAAAAAAAATTGTTAATAAATGCTTTTTTAAGCTGAGATGACGGTTGAAATTTAATCGCGACAGTCTCAAAATATATAGGACCAAAAATATTTGGATCATTGATACAATCTGTTTTACTTCATAAGTGAATCATGAAACTAAAATAAACACAAATAACTGTCACATTTAAGAGAAAATTTTCAGAACAATCTTTACTATTTGCATTGTAGGAAGAAGGACGTTGGAGATACAACTTTGAAAGTTATTTGTGATAATACATAGATTTGCCTCTACAGGAATGTGATCAATATATGTGATCGCGTGATTCTTCCTTCTCTGCTCAAAGTATTATATAGGTAACTAGCCTTTTTCGGACTCCAGTGACCCGTCATCTCATGTTGTACTCTCATAACATACGGTATTCGTATACATATGTACTCTTTAGTATGCCTAAACTCGAAGGATGCGGGCCCATATGTTAATGACGCTTAAATGATGTTGTAATTTTCATGAATTTTTACCTTTGGTTGTGAGAAAAATAATTGAAATAGATTTTTTATTTAATAATTGGATTTCATTGTTAATTATTAATAATTGGATTTATAATTGGATTTCATAAGCGTGAGATATTTATTATTTTTATTTCTTGTATGCTTTCAGCTTCTGTCTCGCGTGCATCGGAAAAGGAGTTTAAACTCGATCTGTTAAAGTTAAGGCCTTAGAATCTTTACTCATTTGTAAGAATTTTTCTCAACATTGTAAGTTAGAGCCGTGGTCGCTCAGAGGATAGAGCGTTCGCCTTCCAATGAGGTTAACTGGGTTCGAATCCCAGAGATGGCTAGTAGATACACCAAACGCCTCACCCAACTCCACAATTAACTCGCACTGGCCACAGTCCTAACGTAAAATATCCTCAGTGGTAGACGGATCATGGGTTAGAGTCCCCTTAACGTTAGGCCATTTGTGGGAGCATTTCGTGGTTTTTCTCTGCATGTAACTCAAATGCGGGTTAGTTCCATCAAAAGAAGTCCTCCACCATGGCAAATGTTTCCCAATACTTGATTCAGAAGTTTCCTCATCATCCGGATTAAGCTCAAAATTACAAGTCTACGGAGTTGAACATTAGTAATCGTTAACCCAAAATTGGGTCGGCTGTTCAACGACGGTTATAAAAATATTGTAAGTTAAGGGACCACTTATAGCTGTACTTGAAATTTTTATAAAATTATTTATTAAAAATTCATTTTTTCAAAATACTATTAGCTAAGAATAAGCAGAAAGCAGGGAATACAACGAAACAGAGCAACCAAAATGGTCGTCAAAGACGGTTAGTTTATACCATTACATTTTATTATATTTGTTAACGTTAATGTATATCATTAAGTTTCTTTACACTACTTCCGACTTTAATGCGTATTGAGACATAGAATTTTTCAAATTTTCCCCACAACTTTAATATTTTTACAAGTAAAATAATTTAATATTTTCGAGCAAGTTAGTCTTTGTTAAACATAATTTCATGCTATTGTAGTTTAATGACAAAAAAAGGTTTTTCAACTGGTTAAACAGGTTTTCTGAGAATTTACATACATTATTCATTACAATATTTTAAATTATAATACATATTAATCTTTTTCTTAGGTTCGTTTATCCTCATTTACATTATGTTATCTTCCCAAGTCTCATCCGGAAAGTAAGTTTCCCTAATTTATAAAAAAAAAAAAAAAAAAATAAATAACTCACACTTTCAGGAACCTATTTATAGGCAA
The DNA here is from genome assembly GCA_949128135.1 of Parasteatoda lunata. NCBI lineage: Eukaryota > Metazoa > Arthropoda > Arachnida > Araneae > Theridiidae > Parasteatoda > Parasteatoda lunata. The sequence continues at coordinate 37,101,159 of OX421972.1, read as the reverse complement.
CAAGTACGGCAATGTTTCAGCTATTTTTTAACATAGCCACCACCAGAATTGAGACACTTGTCGTATCGTGAGATCAACTTTTGCATCCCTCTGTCATAGAATTCTGCCGCCTGTTATTTTGATTGTCTATTTTATAAAAAATAAAGTTGATACATATCTTATATTTTGTAAATATAGATGTATAAATATAGTATGTTTATAATAATAACTCAAAAGAATAACTATTTAAATAGATTTGCTTGAAAACGACTATTTTTTTTTTTATCAAACATATGGTTCAATTTTTGTAAAAGATTGTTTATGAATGTATATAGAGCTTTGTATTTTTTGCGTATTAAAAATAAGATAGGTTTCCTGTGTGGGTATTGCAATCAAAAAATGAATAAGCATTAAAATTATTTGAGTCACTTTAATGTAAGTTTAATTTAAAATGTGTCGAATCAGAACATTTACTCATACAGACACCATGGACGATAAGAGCAGTATTCTGAAAATTTCTCAAAAAATCAACTAAGAATGAAAATTCTAGTTTAGGAATCTATATTTTTTGATTGAAAATATTTAGAATACATGTGGTTAAAGGACAGTTTTAAAAAAAATTTTAGAAAGAAAAATACTGTTTTTCGAAACTTAAATGCTGTGGATTAAGAACTTTTATGAAAACTTTCATCCTAAGGCAAGTACACGATAAAAAATTCCGGATCAGATTATAGTATAAAGTACCGGTACTTTGGGTAAATCATTTGTAAAATTCATTTTTACCATAATCATATTTTCTGTTCCGTAATCTGTTTCGACAAAAATAGATTTTGCGGTAAGAAGTACAGTTACCCTGAATGCCGGTACTTCTTATCCCAATTTAAACCGGGATATTTTTTTAAAGTGCATGCTTTAAATTATTAATGTCATATTAGTTTGCCCAGATAGTTTGAGTTGCCAGGTAGTAAATGTTAGCTTTGAGAATTGCCAAAATTTTCTAGACGTATGACTAATATTTTAGTAATAAAACTGTTATTTAAAAATGCGAAATAACAAACTAAACCACATTTAAAATGAAGTTTTTATACTGTGATGAATTAAAATTTGGTAAGAAATTATAAAACCTTTCAAAAGTTTCTTCACTAAACTTTTTTAAACTAATAATGCACGCATTCGAGCTTGATTTTTATCCTTTACAGTTGATAATACACACTTTTTGTTTAAATTTTTAGTTATTATCTGGTTAAAAAGCGAGTTATGTTTGTTTGTTTTTTGTTTAGTTTGGAATAAAATAAGGTTTTTTAATTAGTTAACTTAAGAATTTATTAGAATAATAGAATCTTCAATCTAATTTGCCAATTTCTGCAAAAATCCAGCAGAACAGAATATGTTATAGCATATTAGTTTTCTTTTTAAAAAAATTAGAAATTAAGTATATTATTCCGTTATTTTGCTCAATAAAATTTAGAGAAGAATGCACCAGTTAAAAAAAATCCTGAAGAAATGTATAGGAAAAAAACTTTTAAAATAGAGCTTGTTTCTAGCTTTTCAAGTACAAAGCCGAATACAAAATTTAAAATGTTGTTCTTAGAAACATGAAAAGTAAAATATCCGGCCCCAAATTCTTTTTCTAATAAAAACCACGTAAAACGAAATATAAAATAGAAATACATTATTGCTGTTTTATTACATTTAAAAAATTGCTTAACTCAATGCATTCTTTAAGACGTTTGTTTCTAAATTACGAAGTATTTGATCTAGTTTCAAACTTTGCATTTTTTTTTTCTTGTCCTTATTTATTTTTCTGTAATTTCTTCGTTGCTCATTCACGCAAATACCAAATTTACGAACGAGCTTTATTGGAAAGTTTAACGGTTCTAAAATTTTGCCAGTTGCTTCGCGATAAGATAAAAGCTAAGTACTGCTACAATAACAAGAGCTAAGTTTTACACTCTAAGATTTTATTGAGCCATACGTAAGCACGGCTATGAAATTTTATTTCCAAATAATCCTATGTAAATATGATACAAAAGTTCAGCTCCAAAAGTATACATAATTAACAGTTCCGTCGATGCAGGAATAAAAAGCTGCTTAGTGAACATGCTATACGTAATTTCACCTTCAAAGCAGATATCATTAACTTTTAAACAAATAGAATTTTAAATACCGTAATCATAAATAATCAGAGATGCAGAAACATATATTGTTAAGCTTTGCTGTACAGTTGGTTTCGTAAAAGTTTTTCTTTGTTTTGTTTATTCTATGATAGAAAAGTATGCATAATTAACAGTTCCGTCAATGTAGGATTAGAAAGCTGTTTGGTGAAAATGCCGTGCGTAATTGCACGTTCAAAGCAGATATATTAACTTTTACATCAATAGAATTTTAAATACACTTATCATAAATAATCATAGATGCAGAAACGTATATTGTTACTGCACAGTTGGGTTCCTAAGAGTTTTTCCTTGTTTTGCTTATTCAATAACAGAATTTTAAATAAATTACGTAATTACAGTTGCAAAAGGAGATGACTTTAAACTTTTGTTAGATGACATTAACTTTATTACGGATGACATCAATTTTTTCAGATGATATTAATTCTTATTCTACCATATATTTTTAAATATTTCTAATATTCCAAAAATGACACTATACCTAATTATGAAAAAAAAATAGACATTATTGAAATGTAAATTACAGTAAAATATACAAGTTGCTGGATAATAAAAGTACCATAAGTAATTATAGTTGCAAAGTGAGATATAAATTTCTGCACTACTGTTATATTTTAAAATAATGATAAAAACTTATGTGATTAGAGCTATTCACACTTAGAAATAAAATCTTCACTTTTTACGATTTAGCAAGCCTTTAGCTGTATTTCTTTGATTTCTAGAATAACTGTTCCACGAAATCACCAGATTTGTGATAAAAAATGAAATTTTTAATGTATGACGAAAATGTTTCCTCAACTCGGAGCCTCATAGTAGTGCATAGTGGGATATTGTTATCTAGAATGAGAAAACTAGCATGAACACTAGATGATCGAAACTAGAATGACAAAATATTGCTTTACTTTTAATGAAATTAGTTTCCTCAATGAAGGGATGATAGTTATTTCGTCAATTTGACGAAATACTTGCTCGGAGCATATACCATGAAACAGTTTCATCTAAAAAGCAAAAAGTTTTGTAAAATTAGAGTATCCATTTTTTTTACAGTGTAAAAGTAAATATTATTGAAATAATCCATTGAGTATTAGTAGATAATTCATAATATTGAAATTTACCCTACTCTTTGACTTGCAAGCTGCTGAATAATAATACCATAAGTAATTACGGCTGCGAATGCAGATATCATTAAGTTTCTGTTTATCACTATAATTTTTCAAGCAGTTAGTCTGCAATCATTTTTCAGTCTTTTGTAAAATAAATATTTGTTTTCTTGCATTCCAAAATGCTTTATTACTGTTGGCGTTGCAAAGAACTCCTCAATTTTATTATTGCACCTCTGTTGCGTAATATCTGCCATGATAACAATAATGATAACACCCATCACAAGTTGAATGTTTTCAAATAACAGTTGAAAGCATTTTGTGTTATCTTTCGCACTCAGTATTGCAATAAATGTAAAAGTCGTTGCTCCAGCTTTGGAAATTACACAAAATATCGGAAACGATATTATACACTCTAGATCTTTCGTTGCTTGAGCAACTATTAGCAAATGACGAAAAGACGTAGGCACTTCATCTTTTAGATTTCTTTCGTTCTTTAAATTAATATTTAAAATGAAGAAGCAACACAAGCAGAATAAAAATGTTGTTACAAAATAGATACCTTTGTTCAAGAAAGATGATACCAAGTTTAAACTTACGTAGGAGATTGCCAATTCCACTGGTGTTTTAAAAAGTTCTGAATATTTACACAGATATGGATGAGAAGTCATCCCTTCTGTATAAAATATCCCGATCTTTGAAATAATTGCTCTTAAGGGGGTGAAAAGAATAAGAGAAATAAACAGAATCATAACAGTTTTGAATTTTCCTTTCTTCTGCCTATGGCTTAAATGAACGATAAGTTTGATAATTTGTCTGCGCTTTAGAAAAATACTCCACCACACTGTAAGCGTTAGCAACTGAGACGAAAAGAGAGAAACGAGTGCATCGTAAGATAGTTTATTATGAAGTGTACATGAAATGACTTTAATGATATCTGTAATTAAACATAAATAAATAAAGTAAACAATGCCCACGCTTTAAACCTCCCTTGGTATGCGATTCCAGAAAATGCCAAAAAAATATAAGTCAGGTTTAAAAGAAATCGTTTCATAGTCTCTTAAACTTTGCTTCAAGATACGATTTAGAATATTTTGATATAATGACTTGTAAAAATATTGAAAACAGTAGATAATATCTTTCTATCAATTTTATAATATCAGATTTCAAGGAATCCTGCGAAGCGCTAAAATTTAACTTGTTTGAAAAAAATTCTTTTCCTGAGCACGATCAAAACTCGACAAATTATTTCAGAAAATTACCGACATTTTAAAGAAGTATTTTAATTGACACTTTTATTTTAGTTATAGATTATAACAATCAAATGGATACAATTCCGGAGCCATTAAAAAATAAATAAACGTAAATGCTAAGAAAAGAGAAATATAAAACATATGCTTAAATATTTTTATAGTCACTTTGATCCAGGAGAAGAATCAGAGATTTCATAAAATGTTTAAATGTAAGTTAAATACGTAGCAGAAAATATTCCTTTATCACCAGCAAATACAGATAACTATAAAATTATAAATAAAGATCGTTTAATAGTTACTTCAACTTGAATCTTATTTTAATCTTATAGATACGATTGAAATAGTTTCAAGAAATACAGTAGCTGACGCAGAACTTTTAAAATTGTACAAATCTTAATCATACACTAATTATAAATTTCAGGAACAACATGCCATTTTTCTCAGAAGCTGAACGATAACTTTAAGAAGCATATTGTTCGAAAAGATGGCGTTTATATTTGTTCAGTTATCTAATGATAGAAATGAATTTTAGCTTCAATTTTAAAAAGGCAATTTTTTGCGATTGAAATTTTTTATAATGGAAGAACTCTACTTGAATTATAAAAAGCGTTTTTACAAAGGATTTGCAAAAGTTTAGTTTTTAAGAAGCATTGATAATTTAGTTCATATAATCTTCATCGTCAAAATATAATAAATAAGTTTTAAAAGTAGGATATTCATGGAATGTTGCAGGCTTGTATGTGATGATGTTATATAAGTTAAAATATTTTTTTCAAATGTTAATTTTCAGATAATTCATATTAAGTTCTTCATCACGACTTCTATATCTACAAGAAGTACGGGTTTCAATTAAAAAAAAAACTATTGAAGAATTATAAAAAAAGGCCAAACAGTTTTCTTATTTCATTCAAAAAACAAATTCTAAGCAAAATTTTAAACAAGTTAGCTAGATGTTCTGTTAAAAGTTAAACTACTTCTCTTTATTTCAAAATTGTTTATCCAAATAATTTTGAATTAAACAAAACTTTTACTTTCGTATAACATCTTTTAACAACAAGGTTTCAAAAAGTATTGTTTGGGGACTCAGTTTAATAGAAATCTGCGTTATAAATACATTCTAAAAATCGATTCGTAAATTCAGTATTTTCAAATTATAGCCAGTTTACAAAGAGTTAATTAAATGGAAAAAATTATTGCGTGACAAATAGTTATGTCAGAATATGATTTTATATGTTTTCCAATATATATTCATATAATTTGGAATAATAGTTAAAATATGAAAATAAAACCTTATATTACAGTTAACTGATTTTTTAGAATTTTGCTTGAATAAAATAACCACTTTTGAACAGAAGACAAATTAAAATATTTTACTTTTAAAATATTATTTTATCTTGTTGGCATTAAAGAACTTTAATTAAGTATTATTTTTAAAATAAGCTACGGATATAAATAATTAAAATTACTTTCAATAAATAAAAATAACCTCATTTTATCTTGCGTGGTTGACATTTAAAAAGTATATCAAATGACAAACTTATAAATTTTATATCAAATTCTCACGCTAGATCCTTCATACTTTTTAAAATGGTGGATTTATTTATTTATTTTTTTAAGTGGTGCATTAATGGTGGATTTTTTTCTCGATTATTATTGAAAAGCAATATTTTTAGGAATTAATTTTCTTGATTAATATAAATAAAAAAACAGATATTCTGTTATCACAACATTGTCTTCATTTGTATTGACGTTTTTAGTTTTAGATAGTAAAATTTATAGCAAATATTAGCAAAAAGTGAAAATCTGGTTTAAAAAACTTTAAGAATTATTAAAATGAAATTTAAATTAAAAAATATGAAATAATTTAAGTATATCTAAATGGAATTTGACTTTTATTTTAATGAGTGTAAACAAAAAGTCCAAAAAATCAACTATTTTATAAATGCGTTTAATGCTAAAATAGAGATATTTACAGGAACATTCATGATAATTACACTGGCTGACAGCAATACATTTTTAGCTGAAATAACTGAGATGTTTTTATTATTTTAACAAGTCATGGCTAATTTTTCAGGAACACAAAACTCTAGAAAAGGATAACAAAATGAAGATAATTTCTTTTTGTTTGAACCCTTACCTTTGCTTTGTACCTTTCGCTTTCGTAAGAAGTATTGGGCTATCCTTTAATATGCAAAAGAGAAAATTAATTCTTCCGTTTTTGTCACATAGATTAATTAAAATTTTCTTCAGCTAAAAAGTATCTCTTTAAATTTTAATTTAATAAAATATCGTAACGTTATTGAATAAAATTAATGTCCAAATTGATTTCATAAATATTCTTTAAAAATTATAAATATGCAACACAAAATTAATGCAAGCATAATTTTTATACTTATTATTATTTTATTATTGTTACATCAAATAGTAATAAATGTCGAATTTATTTATGTACAGTGAACTCTTTGTTAACTTTTGTAAATAATACTTTTCAATAATAACGTCGAAATTTCGAAGAACAAATTATTATAATGCATCATATTGATTTCTGAAAATAAAGTTTAAATTGTTCTTTCGTGAACAAACACTAAACATTATATTTACAACAATTTCAACAACAGTTTTATGCATATTATATTATTATACAAATGCTAGTACTAAATACTGAAATATACGGTTGAATTCCATATTTGGTATCTCTTTAGTTCACAAAAAATAACACTATATTAATTCCATCGAAGCTTCCTGGTTTCCTTTAATTTTATATTTTAAATGATTTCAAATTCGAAAGCATGCGTTGTTTCAGACAAAAAGGATAGTATATGAAATTTGACCTTTTATGCGATACTATGTTTGGATATGAGATGATGTTGGCAATAAAATTTGTGAATTGTGACAGGCTTTCTTAATTCACAATATACCCTCGTATAATGAAAATAAATTTACGGTAAAAATGACGCATAGTTAAAAATGCAAGGAATGAGAATTAGGAATGAGAATAGTAATTAAATAGCAATTTAGATTGAAAATAGGTTTTAGGGACTCATTAAAAATTAAAATATCTAAAATTATTGCTTTCATTGACTTGTGATTTCTTTACAAATTCCTAAGGGTAATTTTTACCATCTAAGCCAAAGTCGAATTTTTTTATGCTTAAATTCCAATTTATTTCTTCATTGAAAAATAAGCATACATGGCAATAAGCATAATACTTTTAATTTCGTTACTTGTAACGAAAGTAAAAGTTACTTCTATTTCGTTACTTTTACTTGTTGTTTCGTACCTATTTTTTGGAAAAAAGTACAAGTAATTGAAAGAAGCAAAAATGTCGAAACAAAAATGTGGAAAACAAACATGTAAAACTAAAAAATGTGAAAACAAAAATGCTTAAAAAAAAAATCGTTACTTTTTTACAAAAATTTCTCTCAAATTTTTTAAAAACCTTTTTATGTTAGTTTTTCTTTAATTTATAGATTTAATGTATTATATATTCTTTAACAGCTAACTACATTTTCCAAACACCTTTAAGAATTGCAATTTTCTGAAAGGGGGAATGCGGTTCTTTTGCATACTCAATATCTTTTTGGGCTTAAGTCATTGAATGGTAGATCATTCCAATAGTATTAGAGCAACTGTTGTCTGTTTTTTAAGAATCAGTTGTGATATGAATTTTAAGGTTACTTTGAATACTTAATTTCCTCGAAACGTACTTTTTACTCGTTACTTTTTAAAATCAAAACTTTTTACTAGTTTTTAATATATCAAAACTTTTTACCCATTACTTTTTAAAATCAAAACTTTTACTCGTTACTTTTGCCTAAAGTACTTGTACTTTTATTCGTTATATTTTAAAATTAACGTCCCATGTACGAAACATAAGTGAACACTCGCTTAAAAGATATTTTTTCAGAAGTCTATTCTTCTTAAAAATCAGAAACTGGGTACTTTTGTACCAAGTACAGTTTTTAATGTACTGCTTAAGAAAATTTTTTTTAGTTCTATTCAGCTAATGTCTTTTGAGAAGAGAAACGCGTAATACAGTGATTCATATTTTTTTCTTCTTGAAATTCATAACTAAAACAGCTAATTTTTTAAAAAAATTATATGGAATTTTTCGATGTTTAAATTAATAGTGCCCGCTTGCTTTCAGCTGGTGTAAGACAATACCGTAAGTTAACAATGCTTCTGAAGCTGTTAGTAACAGACTTCTATTGATTGTCACCATTTTCCAATTCCATAGACGCTTTCTTTTTAAAAACACACTCCACAAACAGTAACTTCCAGCAACAAACCACTGAAAAAACTTACGAAAGCAGCATTGTCTCTAAAATCGCGATGAACATAACTGAAAACATACCGAGCTAGTTTTATAGTTACATTTATATGGAAGACAAAAAGAAAAACCAAACTTTAAATCCACTCTTCTCTGCTACAATTAAAACGGAACATAGCAAATAATAAACAAATTTAGATATAAAACTGTTGTTTGTTTTGATTTTCTGAGTATAACAAGACATTTTTTAGTAAGAAAACTCACTCATTTAGAACTGCCACAGAGATACCACCTCTTTAAACACTTAAATTGGTGGATTGCTAAAAAAACTAATACTAAACATAACTAAAATTATGTATACCTTATTAAATGTCTTATTTGAATAATGGGCCTACTTTATTTTTGTTTATTTTGATATTCAGAATCTTAGACTGTTATAAGCATATTGTTTTTTAAACTTTATTTGATTTGTGGATTAGAATTAGATTGAAGTACATTTACTTAAACAAAAAGATAAAAATTTCTTTTATAAACATTAAAATGAGAATGATTTTTTCATTAATGGAGATCTATACTAAAAAATAAAGCATTCATATATGAATCATTTTTGCCATATTCTAACATATCTGGGAACACATTTATAGTCTTATTCCAACCAGATAATAGTAGCTTTTGCTCAAGAGAAATTATTAGAAATTATTTTTAAAAAAATGGTGTGCGTGCTTCGGAATATTTTACCTATTTTTTTTTTTTTATAAATTCTTATATAGGCTCTTACGAAATTTTTAATTATTTTTTTTATAAATTTCAGTTCACTAAGAAATCAATATTGGAAAGATTAATGTAATAGTTTGGTTTCCTTTTTTTTTCAACAATGTAACTTTTTCACATTTCATTTAAATAATGAAATACAAAAAAGATTTTTAGAGTATATTTATAACAATACATAGATTGAAACAGTTGGGAAATGTATAGAAAGTTTGATTGTTAAACATTGTTACCAAAAAAGTTAATTGTTGAGAACAGAAATGAAATAAATTAAGAACACTTTGTTGGTCATTCTTTTTTGAGCTATACTCAGTGTATGTTGTCAAATTTGACGGCGATTTTGAAAAGCTTTAAAAAAGTGCGATTATGAGTGATTTATATCTCCAAACATTTACGCCTTTCTGGCGAATGCAGAGGAAGAAATTTCCTTTGTATAAACAAGCGATTATTAATCACTGGTTAGACCAGATGATGAAGTATCCTCGGCCTATGCGTAAGCCTATACTTTTTATGTTTATTCAAATATTAGCAGTCATGCAATTTATAAAATTTTTGGTTAACAAAACTTAGTGAAGAGATTTACAATCTTTCAAAGAAAAGAAATTTCAAATGTTATTAGCAAGACCCATAATAAAAATTATAAATTAACTTACGAAATGCTATTGGCACTAAGTGTCATATATATATATATATATATATACAGTACTATTGAATTGATATATTTTTCTTTTGCTATAGTAATATTAGTAAGCTATAATTAGAAAGAATTCTTTTTTTCAATTACAGTCATGTGAGCTGATACGAGATTATATTTTCCCTTATTTTGATTTCTAGTTTTTTAATTTTTAATTTTTTAAATACTTTTATAGACAATTTTATTTATTAATAATTTCTACTTTTTTCTTTAAAAATATTTTTTCCTCTTTTTCTTTGTATATTTAATTTCTTTTAGGTTCTATGTACTTGCAGCTTATGCTTCGTCAATAAAACTTAATATTTTTCGTAATTTTCTTTGTTAACCTCTCTTTTATTTTCTTTATTTTTGTCTCTTTATTGTTTTTATTAGAACTCTTTATAAATAGTTATTAATTTTATCAGAATTTTGTAATAAAGCACGATTTTGAAATTTAAAAAAAAAGTGTGAAGGTTCTATCTTTAAGATATAATAGTTTTTAAATGGTCCGTTATACGACAAAATAGTTTTTTAAAAATCAGCTTTCCCATTAAACTGCTCTGCATTTGTGAGGGGCGCAATTAAACGATATCAATTTTTCATAACGTAGCCAAATTTTTCTAAAAGGCTCGTGCTGAATTCTTTGTTGACTTCTGTCAAAATAAGTGAGTGATATCAAAGGAGAAATGGAAAGAACTAGAAAAATCATTAGAATAAAGTATTTTTCAAAAAAATTTCACTTAATAGATTTTAATTTTTTTACATAATCTTGTTCACTACTTTTTATGCTAAACGGCAATTAATGTTATGATTACTTGAAAAAACTGTACTGCTATTGCTATGATATATCATAAGCAGGTTTTAGGCCGATTTTTAATACTGTAAAGATTTCGTTGTATTTAGTATTATAGTATTAAAAGTAAAGTATAAAGTAATATAGTTTTTTATAGCATTATAGGCATTTAAACAAGATTAAAAAAAAGTCTCATTTTTCAGCATAGACAATAGGTAAAAAAGATTTGTTTCATTTAAACTTGTTTGCATAGCAAAACATACAATTATAAATAAATAATCACTAAATTTGAAATAAAATTACGAGAAATATGCACGTTGAAGTTATTTTTATAATTTTCATATTTGTAATAAATAACAGTTACAATTTTTAAAGTGTTGTAAAGTTATTATTTTTCTTAATTTTCTTTGTTAACCTCTCTTTTCTTTTCTTTTTTTTGTCTCTTTATTGTTTTTATTAGAACTCTTTATAAATAGTTATTAATTTTATCAGAATTTTGTAATAAAGGACGATTTTGAACTTAAAAAAAAGAAGTGTGAAGGTTTTTAAGAAGGTTATCTTTAAGATATAATAGTTTTTAAATGGTCCGTTATACGACAAAATAATTTGTTAAAAATCAGCTTTCCCATTAAACTGCTCTGCGTTTGTGACGGGCGCAATTAAACGATAACAATTTTTCATAACGTAGCCAAATTTCTCCTAAAAGGACCTTGCTAAAGTCCTTTTTGGCTTCTGTCAAAATAAGTGAGTAATATCAATGCAAAAATGGAAAGAACTAGAGGAATCAATAGAAGAAAGTATTTTTCAAAAAAATTTCATTTAATAGATTTTAAATTTTTCACATAATCTTGTCTACTGCTTTTTATACCAAGTGGCAATTAATGTTATGTTTACTTGAAAAAACTGTACTGCTATTGCTATGATATATCATAAGCAGGTTTTAAGCCGATTTTTAATACTGCAAAGATTTCGTAGTATTTATTGTATTGTAGTATTAAAAGTAAAGTATAAAGTATTATAGTTTTTATAGTACTATAGCAAGAATAAAAAAAGTCCCATTTTTCAGCATAGACAATAGGTAAAAAAATATTTCTTTCATTTAAACTTGTTTGCATAGCAAAACATACAATTATAAATAAATAATCACTAAATTTGAAATAAAATTACGAGAAACATGCACGTTGAAGTTATTTTTAAAATTTTCATACTTGTAATAAATAACAGTTACAAATTTTAAAGTGTTGTAAAATTAAAATAATACAAGTCCTTGAAACATATTTTCAAAATAACTAATAACTTCATTTTAAAATTTAGATTATATTATATCTTTTTAAATGTGAAAAGTTTAATTTTTCCTAACTGTGAAATTATATTTAGCTGATGAGGATGACTTTGATGATTTCGAAAGTGAGGATGAAACAATCAATGAGTAAGTATATATTTTTCAATTCGCTAAATATAATATAATCATAAATACGCCGAATTCCCTAAAAAAAAGCACAAATTATGATTTTAAATATATAGGCACGAAATAGAAAAAGACCAAAACAAACGGCACTGAGAAAAATCTATCGCCAAAACTATCAGAATATGTAGAGATTTATCATATCCGTGGATCTATGGGAACATAAAAAATCTTGGTAGTTTAAAATAAAGCACTTTGGTAAAGATTTTTGTAAAATTAACAATAATATGTGCTATAATTTGATAGATGAGGTAGCATCTTAGACCATGATTCAAAAATAATTTATCCGGTAAAATTAACTTCTTACGTTTTATTTCTTATCAAATGTGTGAGAATAAGAACTGTATTTTTAAAAACTACATTTTCCGTTCATTTATTACCATATGAAGAGAAAATGTACCAAATGAATGGTTTCAATACAGTATATAAATTAATTTTTAATACCAGAATATGCTGCTCTTTTTTATCAGAATTGTCATTACCACACAGTACGATAAATTTACAACAATATTTTTCTCTGTGTCTGTCAGCAAACTTTTGGGTTGTACATATGTTTCTATTCATATACATTTTGTTTTGTCATAATCGGGGTGGTCATTGTAATACAATCTATATTTTCAACAAAATATAACGGAACACAACAAGTAAAACATTTTATTATAAAATATTTTATTATAAAGATTTTTTTATAAAACTGGTTTTAAATTAGAAATAATTTTATAAAAGATTTTAATTCACAATTATTAATTTTAAATATACCGAGTATTTAGGAGTTCAATGTAGGTTATTAAAATTCTTGTAAAAAAATTAAACAAAGAAGTTTAAATGTTTGGGATCACAAACTAATGTTTATACTATTTGAGCTGTAAAAAATTACTACCGAGGAAGGTGAAGTGTAATAATGATGGAAGAAAAAAAAAGGATTTAAAATAAATTAACTAGAAAACACTCAAGATTTTTCAAGCTTTATCAATGTTTTCAATCTAAATTTACACATAGATAATGATTCGTTAGATTTTGATAGCTATTTTACGTCTTGTTTAAATAGTAAGTTTTGACTATGCTTTCTAAGAGTCGATGAAAAGTTTTTTAAAGTTATAAACTAATTGTCAAGCAAGGTAAAAGGCTACAGGATAAAAAAAAAAAATGCAAAATCATCTTGCGCAACATAATAAAAAAATATAAAAGAAACTTTATACAATTTTCTGTTATAGTCAATCTCAGCTTTTGAACTTTATCCCCATCCTTTATTTAATCAAAAAAGTTTTAAACTTGCATTTATGAATAAAGTGCATATTTTAATTAAAAGGTTATTCCCTGAGAAAAACTTATTTTTTAATGATGATTTTTTTTATTGATTGTGATTGTCAACTCTTTTCGTTAAATAAAAAACAGGCATAATTTAATTTATTTAAAATTATACATTTACAGTAATTTATTAAGTTTCATTTTTATGCTTATTTTAGGATTGTGGCAAATGATTTTGAAGGTTCTGAGGAATCAGGAGTTGTTGAAAGCATTTCGGCCCAACCATTAAGTGATGAGGTTTTTAAAAACATCAGGTATGCTAATTTTTCTTTAAATTGAATTTTCTTCAAATTTTTAGTTAGTATTTTTGGTATATTAGTTGCTTGCATATATTATAAATGCTTTCAATTACGCATAAAACTATTGAAACTCATAGTTACAAACATTCAAAGTAACAAACCTACATACATAGTTGCAATTATACAAAAACTCATTCTTTAAAATTAAATTGTTAATGATTATAAAGATTAAATCCAAATTATGATCTTATAAATATTCATCAATGGAATTTTTACTTTTACGGTGAAAATGTTAATTTGTTTTTTTTCATTTTATGATATTTTTTAAGTATGGAGATTGTGATTTCACAAATTGACAGCTCTACAAATTTAATTTATGGTACATATTTTTACTAATTAAAGATATAGAAGAGGCTCCATTATTAGCAGAATATAGAGTATTGCAGGAGAATGACTCATATATATTTTTGAATGTTTATACATTTATTAAAAGAACTAATTAAGTTCTCGAACAAACTTCAAAGCCTCTTTTATTAAATTAACATTAAAATGTTAAACAGAATAAAATATAAATAAATAAAAAAATTAAATAGATAAAATTGACACATTTTTGCATATTAAACTTTATTTTTTAAAAAAACGTAACCAATAAAGTTTGATAATTTTATTATTAAGCAGAATTTTGCAAATATTAGCGAAATTTTTATCTTAGTTATTTTAATCAATTAAAGCATTGCTCCCCAAACCCCGGTCCGCGGACCGGTACCGGTCTATGGATCAAATGGTACCGGGCCGCCCATTTCATTGAAACTGAATTTAAATTCCTAGGTTTATACCCAAAATTAAAAATATCTGTGTTCCATTCAAATTTTATTTATTGAAAAAAGGGGGGGGGGCTAAATGTAGTGACATAAGTTTTTTAATGTTGTAATGTATCATTGTCTCCGATTACCCCCAGATGGAACCGTCTCATTGCAAAAAAACAAGCTCAGGGTTCTCATTAGTTTAACGTTCTAGTAAGTTAAAATGTTAAATCACTTTATATTTATTTTTTTGGTGCAACTGTATTTTAATTAGAAGGAATGTTTAAATACAATTAAATTAAAATTAATAAATCAAAATAATCTAAAATATAAACAATCAACGTTCCCCCCCCCCCCCAGTGGGACGCGGTAAAATTATCAAACGTTGACAGTTCCGCGGTGATAAAAAGGTTGGGGAACACTGAATTAAAGCATTACATGCATAGTATAATACCTTAATTCCATGATATAATACCTGAATAATTCAATTGTAAACACTTAGACCTTTTGCATGAAAATATTCACCAGTTTTTATAAGTATTATACATTAAAAAGTATACATCTATGAATTATGAGTCATGCCGAAAAAGTAAATCATGACATATTATTATTTTAGTGTTGAAATTAATGTGAAATATGATGATTTCGGATGTTATGTTGAGGCCGATTGTATGGATGATTTTGTTGCTGAGACTCAAACGTGTGAGAATGACGAAAATAGAAGGTACATTTAATTGTATTAAAATTTAGTTTTATTAGCATTTCATAATTTTTTATGAATAATATTTGTCCATGTCACATAACATATTATGTTACATACAAATTACTTAAAGCTCTTTCCAAGTTTTCAGTTTCTTATTTTAACTAGCTGATTACTAATTGTTCAAATCATCCTTTTTATGATACACTTACAGGATTTTATTCTTGAAATTTTACTCTTTATTCAAGAAATTGACATAATCATATATATTCATAATCATGTGTGGAAAATTGCATTGCACAATTATAAGCGTTTGTTATTGTGCTTGTCATTAGCTTGAACACTTATCATTGGACGCAATTCTACACCACTTTGTTGCTACCTGCAACAGGTACTACTTTGCAGCAAACTGGGACTAGTGATTTTATATTATGTAATATATATATATATATATATATATATATATATATATTTATATATAGGAAAACTGTGTTCATGCTAATATTAAACACAAACACAATAACAAACACCTATCATCGGCCACAACTATAAACATGATTATGAATGTTTTTCCCAGTTATTTGAATGACGAAATCTTTCAAGAATAAAACTCTGTAGTATATTTAAAAAAAGATGTTTTGCCTAGAACAATCTTCAACATTGTATTTTTAAATTAATGTTAATTAACTTTTATACATTTTGAATAAAAATACAAAGTATTCTTTTTCCAGAAAGTAAGAAATTTTAAAATAAATACATATTATTAGATATCGTGCCAAAATAGTAAATAATGATCTATTATAATTTTAGTGTTGTCCAAATTGGCAAAGATGATGAATATGGATTTAATTTTGAGTCTGATGATGAAGAAAGTTATGTTGGTTTAAATCCAGCTTATAAGAATGATGAAAATATTGGGTGCGCAAATTTATATTTAAATTATGTATACTTAGAATTTTTAAATTCCTATCATATTACTAGTCTGTTAGAATTACATAACTCTCTTTTAAAATAATTTATTTTTCAAAATAAATGTTTAACATTTTGACTTCTTTAAATATATCATAATATTCACAACAGCATATATTTTTAAACATTAAAACTATCTCAAATGTCTTAAATAACTCTACTTTTAATAAATCTAAAAATAACAACGATAATAGTCTATGATTTCTTATAAGATAACACTAAATTTCTTTTATAAATTAAAAAGATAAAATTTTTATGGTACTTACAAATTTATATACCTATGGAAAAAATAACATTGAAGAGGTTAGAATGCTAAGTACTGTTAAAATTCATATAAAATACATATCCCTATTATTTATCTAGTTAAATATTGAAATTATATTCAACTATGTATTATAAATCGTACTGATACGTGAAAAATGACTTTTTATAATTTTAGTGGTGACCAATACGAAAGTGACGAATACGGATTCTATGTTGAATCTGAATGTATTGGGGATTTTGTAGCTCAAAATCTGGCTCTGGAGAATTGTGAAAATATTGGGTATACTAATTTGTATTCAGATAGATTTCTTTTTTATAATTAAGTAAAAATGTTTTATGACCTATGTTTGGGACAACAGAAGGATAATTCTAAATTTATTTTTATTCATTCTTTTTAAATTTAAAATACTTTACAAGATTTAAATCTCAAAAAATATACTATAATTTTCAGAAAGACAAATATTTTAGAAAAGAATTATTCAATAAATTATCACTTGAGTTTCAATCTACTATATTTGAATAATTATAAATCTAATTGGCTATGATATCATTTAACAACATACTTTCTATTTGGTAGGAAAAATCCCTTCTAAAACATAAAATTTATTTTTTATTTATATAAGTTATGATTTTTTATTTATATAATTTTAAATTCTGTTTAACAATAAAAATATCCAAGAATAATAAAGTTGGAGAGCAATTTAAACCTTATATTTATTTTATTTTGGTGACTCTGTTAATTTCTGTTTCTTAAAACTAAGTTAAGTTTTGTAGTTTTCAAGAATATGTTGAATACCAATATTTTCAATTCAAATTTATTAGAAATAAAAAATAAAAATTAAAATTGTATCTGAATTTCATTCTGTTACATTTTCCTTTAATAAGTTAAACGGGTGTTGAGAAACAACTCATTACATTTTTATATAGTTTTTTACTTTTCGTCATACTCTGTTTTATTCATATAGATAAATAAAAAAAGATGATATCATAAATGCCAAAAGAAAATTTATGTAAAAAAATGTGATAAATAAAGAATGATATTTCGAAGGTTTTCTAAGACTACGCTATTACCTATTGACTTACATGGTGTTCTGTAATGATGGCCCTTAGTATACAATTTTTAAATTCATATTCATAGAGTAGAATGAAAGAGTATACTCATTAGGGATTATGAATTTTAGCAACGAAGAAATGCAAAGTAACTATTGAAATCCAACTAATTACTAATGAGGAAGGTGTAACATAAAACATTTTTGATTCCGGGAAGAAATTGGGCATTGCTGGAGTATTTACATATTTTTACTTTAGAATTTCAGGCTGAAGTACTTTAATAGATTCAATTTTAAAGTTATATTAAAACAAAACTTATATATACTTGTGTTAATTACTCACACACATATTGAAACTTTACCAATAGGTATATTAAAACCAAAATATTATTCCATGAAAAAAAATCATTGTTGAATTTCTGAATACGTTTAAAGTTAACTCTTTGGTTTTAAAATAACTAAGCACATTACAATTAAAAAATAATGAAAATTTATTATATTTCTAAAATTTATGCATTGAAAATTATATTAAAATCTATTATGTTTTTTTATAATTATAGAGTGACATATGATTTCGGAGGTTCTGGGGAACCTGGAATTGTTCAAAATGTTTCTGATGAGAAACATAGTATTGAGAATTTAAAAAAAAAAAGGTATGTCAATCTGTATTTAATTTGATTTATCTTTGAAATCTTAATTTTTTATCTTTTTTTATTGCAAGAAAACGTTAAAACAAAATAAAACAATTTACATTTAAGTTCCATAAGTTGGTAACAAATATTTGGAACCAACAGTAAGTTTCCTTTTATTTTTTAAAAAAGTTTACATTTATTTAAATTAAATTTAACATTTATAATGAAATAGGCAGCACTCTTTTTCTAAATTAAAGTTTAAAATTAAAACGGGTTTACACGTCCTAATAAAAAATCTACTATTGTTAATATAAATTGGTAAAACTATTCCCTGTTTGAGTTTAGAACATTCATATATTTTATTTCCTTTTAATAAAATTCATTGATGAAGAATCTTACTTTAATAGTAGTGTACTCAACTATTACATCAAAGTAGTAATATATCTAATATTTTTAAATTCACTACTATTTTTTTTATTTTATAATTATAAAGGCTTATTTAAATAGAAAGAAACTTTTCGTTGTTCACATTTGGACACAAAATTTGTTTATTTCAAAAATAACATTATTTGTATTCTCATATGATTTAATTGTTTATCGAAATAACTTGGTACAGATATTACTTCAACTATAAGAAATTATTTATTTTTATAGAAAGGATATTAAAGAGTGTGAGACCAATTTGAATGGTGAAGGAGGAGATAGCATTGCAGATAACAAAAGAAAAAAGAAAGGGTTTTGGTCATCTTTGAAAAACCTATTTTGTTCATGCTGCAGTAAGAAAAAGGTTTGAATGAGTGGACGAAGTATTAATTAAAAAAATAAATAAATAAATAAAAATAAAAAAAAATTAAAAAAAAAGCTGAAAGGATGGAAAGATTGGGACAAAGAAGAAAATAGCATTGCAGAAAAAAAGCAGTTCTGAACTTAAAAAACAATTATGTCAATGAAAGCAATTTCATGATTTGATGGATATGATTTTGCTGAAAAGATGTTAAAGAACAACACGAATGAAGAAGGAAACAAGTGTTTTACAGAGTGAGGGAAAAAAAAACTATTTTGTACTTAAAAACAAGAAGAAACTAATTTTTCATGCCACAGAGAGCAATAGTTAAATACATATATTTGCAAAAAAAAAAAAAAAAAAAAATGAGAACTTAAATTATTAGAAAACTGCATAACTGGCATTAAAAAAAAATAGTTTCATTCTGTAAACGAAATTAAAAGAATAAAAAAATTCTTGTGTTACAGAAATTATTGAAAATTTAACAATGAAAATCAATAACAAAATAATTTAACAATAAACAGAAAAAATTAATTGTAAATTTAAAAAAAAAAACAAAAAAAAAAAAAAAAAAAAAACAAAAAAAAACAAGGGGTACGATTATAGATCCACCTCCTCGTGGTGTACCCCGGAAACGTTTCGACGGCTAAGAGATCTATAACTGCAATTTATCAGTGCTTCTCCCCTTCTCAGATTTTTAATCACCTTATTTTGTATTGAAATTCAACTGACTTAGCCGGGCTTAAAAGGCTTGATTTGCTACAATCTTTAAGGAAACATTAGATTTACATTTTCCCATGACAGTAATCAAATTTACAGGTGAAAACTCGTCCCATTCTATGGTTATCAACTATATTTGTCGACAAAGTTTGGACAAATCACCAGTGAATTTTAACAAACATAAATAATAATCTTTTATCTCAGTTTTACACCTTTAAACAAATGGACAATATTGATGATAAGTGTAAGACTGTTGAATTTTAAATATGAAAGGTAGGTCATTTCTTCAAAATCAATTCTTTATACTTCCCTCTATCATGAAATCATATCTCTATAATCTTCTAATTGATGAAAAACCATTCTGATTAAAGATTTTAATGTCCACTCCAGGCGGTGGGGCTACACTGATGTCAATCCTGCTAGTTAAAAGACAAAAAACCTCTGCACAGTAGTTCAGATAAAAAATGGCTAATGATAAAAAATTATGGCTAAATTTCATACTCAATTACATTTTCTTAAAATTATCAATATAAGGTTTTCGAGGACATAGATTAAACATCTGAATTTAGAATTGTTTAATATTTTAAATGGCTGTGTTTTAATAACAAAAAAATGCCAAATTCACCATTTGATATTACTTTAAAAAAGTTTTTTTTTTTTTCTGTAGATTTGATTTTGTATATTACTATCATGCATGCAGTATTTAAAATTCATTGTGGCATTTTGGCGAGTAACAAAAAAAGAAAAAGAAAAAAGAAATGAAAGCGAAAAATAATTGAAAAAAACGAGGAAAGAAGAAGAATAAATAAATAAATAAAAATAAATTAGGCGTTCTTTCAGACTAGTATTTAAGAAAACTCTAATTTTCATCAATTATCATATTTATTGGAATGTTCTATATAACTTATTTCCTTTTATACAAAATATGTGCGAAAACTATAATATCTATTCAAATGATTTCAAATAGTTTTTTTTTTTAAATATAATATATTTTATCGTAAAATCGAGTTCCTTAAACATTTTTTTTAAAAGAAGTATTTTTTTTTAAATATTGGAAATAAGCGGATCGATACTAAGTAAAAATCATTTGATCAAATTTCCAATCTTATGTAATTTAGAATTATTTCCAGAACGATATTTTCGATAATGTCGTATCATAAGCTCCGCGAATAAAATGTGTGAATATTACGAGGCATGTAATTCCACGTAAGTAGTTTAACATACAGTTTATCATTACGTCTGACTATTATAACACAGAAATTCTAAAAAAAAGTAGAAATTATTTATAATTACTTTATAAATTTTTGTTTACAGTGAAAATTATTAAAAAAAATCATGTTTAAATTTTGTAATATTTGTTACATTAAAAAATAGAAAAGTTTACTAAATCTACTTTTACATATTCATCAATAAAATCAATAGGGATCGTTTTTATTTTTCGTTGTTCTGCTTGAATCATTCCTAAATTTTCTTAAAGGGAACTTTATAAACCAAAATAAAATTGTATAATAATACAAAATATTCAGTTTTGCATAAAAGATATAAATTACTGTAGTATACTATTTATTGTGCAATGCAATATAGAAAAATTTTATTCAAGCTCCTGAAAATGCGAAAACTTAGAAACAATAATGAAAGTGTAATTATTTCAGAAAAAACACCTGATTGATAAGTTTTACATGAAAGCGCTTTCCTGATGTGGAAATTTTTAACCACAACGTCTGGTTAAAATATCCACATTGTCTGGATTTTTTTAAGCATCCAACGGGACCCTGGACATCCCTAACCTTCTTTGCATGTCTACTCACCTTAGTCAATCCACAAAAACAATTGCGATTGATGACCCTTGTTATGGTCATAGGTAAATTATTGCAAGTATCTCTCCGAAACGCTTTTAATAATAGAATAAACCTGACAGCTGTTTTTGTCCGTTTTAAAACGACATATAACTGCATTTGGTGGCAACTATTAGAACAAAATTTTCTTTTTTGTGTACCCTCTCAAATATAATAAATTAATTCCGAGCTCTCTTTGGTCAAAGATACTGCTAAGTTCAATTTAGAAATATAATTTCTATATGTTTTAATCTCCAATTGAAAAATAAAGTTCTTAGACTTTTCACTGGTTTCGTAAAACTACTCCAATGTTTTCATAGTCGTTGCTTGCGGACATCGAATCTCCGAGTGTTTTTTTAGAGGAAAAAAAAAACACTACGTTAAAAACTCTTATCCAGCCTCATTTTCGGTTTATTTACCAACATGTCCCTCGAAACTCACCAATAAAAACTTGGAATCCTCTAGAGCACGACGAAAGGGAATTGATGCTGGGCTTCCCTAAAAATATTAAAAACAAGCAAATCTAATAAATCCCCTTGAGCTAAATCTGAGACTGGGTTTCAAGAAAGAGCTTTCAAAGTGAGATAGACTCTCCGTTAATTTACAATTGCTTGAAATAGAAACGATGAATATTCGTTAACCTGAATCCCTTTGGTTAAGAGTTTTTACTGTTGGTTTCTTCTTACATTATCAATCCTATGCTGGTTCTGAAAGTTTTTACAAATTTTTTCATTTTATATCCCTGTTGGTCCTACTGGAACACTCTTTAATAGCTTAATTAATGTTGCTTTGTTTCAGAACAATGTTACCTTAGAACATTTTCTCTGTTTTCTTATATTTACAAACCGTTTCTGATTCAGGAGGGATTATGTGCCTCTAAATGTCTTCAAAATCTTTAGGTAACCCTTGCACTGGTAATGTCTTAAAATGTCTAAATTACTCAATCCATAAATTGAATCTTTTGAGTAAAAATGTTCCTTCAAAGCGAGTCCCAGGTACTGAGAAATTATCGAATATTAGATGGCTTAATGAACTATCCAAAAAGGGAACCATCATGCAACAAATCGGCAGTTATGTTTTCTCAATGAAAGGAATTTTAATATTGCATATTAAGGGTGGTGTTTACAGAACATCCTATATCTGTTGCACACATCCTGTATGTGATATTTCGCTATATGGACTCTTAGTGGTACCAATTCGGAGCCTCATGTTGCATATAGTGATATCACTTTTTCCATCGATGATAGCCTGCTCAATTCTGGCAAGACTTTATCAGGTTTTGTTAAAGGGCCTTAATAATTTACTTCCATGCATTCATCACAACTGAAGTGAGTACTAACAGAAAGCACACACGTTAAACTCACTTAGAATAGGGCTAAGCTGATTACCCATGGCCGGCTCATCCGTCAATAAACCGGTTATAAAATAGATATTAAAAATAGAGATATTCTGTGCAAGATAACGACGTGTGATGTGTACGGGTGAGTTCATCAACTTCAAATAGAGGTTAATGATATTTACTAAGTTGCTTACAAAGGCATGAAAATATACCTTCAACTAGGACTTAACGTCCAAAGAACACACGGTGTGACGACCCGACTGAAATTTTTGAAACTATAGAGTTTTTGTGGTGTCTGTAAGTATTTTTTAAGAGAGGTGAAACTATTGTCCTAAGATTTTGAATATAGGATTCTTGCACTTTAAGTACTGTGTAAATGTCTGGCTCAATTTACAACTGGTAGAGTCAATAAATTCTTAGGGTCCTTGGGAATATTTTCAGACCTATTAATTATTTTATATATGAATTTAAAACATTTGTGCATGGATCCTTTTGAACTCAACAGTATGGACTCTCAACAGTAAGGGTTTACGATTATTGTAGATAATAAATATTATCCAATACAACAATATGTCTTCCTTTGTCGAATTTTAATATAACCATATTAAAACTAAATGTAACACTCTTGACATTTTCATGTGCTTTTGTGGAGTCACTAGAGATAGTTGAAATGGAATTATTAAATTTCATTAGATTATCAATTGCATGTTTGATAGGTTCTTCTTGGTTTTCGCGCAAAATAAAGGCGCGTTTACAGGTGTAATAAGTTTGGGAGCGAATGATTTTCAGAAACAGCAAAATGGTCTAATTTTGAATTTCACGCTTGAACTACTTGCTGTTTCTTTTCCACAAAGCCGTTCCTCTTGTCATCTACCCAGTCAAAAAATTTTAGCATTTAACAACCTAAACTTTACAATTCTCATCACGCATTTAAAGGGTAAAATTAACCATATTAAAACCTTCCCTCACGATAAAGGTTTTCCACCCCAAATAATAGACAATACTGTTAAAATATCCAAACATGCTTATTATCCTAAATATGAATAAGGTAAACCCAAAACAAGAAGTTTGATTGTGCTCTCATTTTCCCACCCGAAAATTAGCTACCGGATTTCACATATATTTCGAGATAGTATTTAAGTCCATCTCACTTTTACCCTCTTATCCTTTTAGAGATGCAACATAAAACTCACTGATATCTTAGTATCATTTTTATATTAAGAGCTAGAAATCATAATCTTTTTTATACTATGATGAGTCGACAGCGGATAATATGCAATTGCATACGTGCATATGCAATTGCATATTTTAGCACTTTTTGCCATTTGTGCATATAAATGCATAAAAAGGTATATTTGCTCATATAAATGCATATTTTCAGCATTTTATGGCTTTTCCCTCCTAAAACCATATCACTATTCTTTTTATGTTAGCATAAGGAACGCTTTAAATTTTGTTTTGTCGTTCTTTATCACCTGAAAGGGTCAGCTGGATTTATGTTGCTGGGGGCGATTGCAATCACGTGAAAAAGATGTAGAAATGAGGTGTGTGTCGGGAAGGGGGTACAAAGGGCCCACCCAAACAGACATTCGTCATAGAAACCTCAGAAAGGGATGGTCAGATATTCTATGAAGGGAAGTCTTTTCCTGGAATAGATAATTGTCAATCTGTGTGGGGAAAATAAGGTTTCTGTGGTAGGTTGAAAATGACTTCCCTTTCCTGTGATTGATTAGTTAAAAGGTGGAGTGAATACATTTTCGGAGAGAGCTGCTATTCTAACATATTTCGATAGTCCATCCGATAGATAGATAGTTTCGACATCCATCAGTTGAATACGTAGTTAGTGAAGCTTCGAACGTGATTTTTGACTGCTGAATTTTATAATATGCCAAAAATTAAGTCGACTAAATCAAATTTAATGAAGACATGGATTTCAGACTATGGGAAGGACATTACGACCGATGGGGAAATAGTATTTTGTGTGATCTGTCAAAAACACATTTCCTGGGAAAAAAAGTACCAAATCGATCAACATATAAAGACTAATACTCACTCCGCGAAGAAAAAGCAGAATACAAAAGGATTTGTTCAAAGTTTATTAACTATTCCTGGTCAAGCAGCTAAAAAGGAAAGTGATTTTTCTAGTGATTTATGCAAAGCCTTAGTAAGCAGCAATATTCCTTTAAAAAAGTTAAATAATCCAAACTTAAGGCAGTTTTTAAAAAAATCAGATCATTCCCGATGAATCGACTTAAAGAAAGAACTACCTTCAACCGATATATAACGAAGTACTGGATGATATTAGACGAGATACTGGAGATGGCCCTATATGGATTGAAGTCGATGAGACGAGAGATAAGTGCGGTCACTATATTGCTCATTTTATTTGTGGAAAAATGGAAAATATTCCTACTCGACCACATCTTCTAGCAAGCAAAGCCCTTGAAAAAGTCAATCATTCAACCATAGCAAGGTTTGTCAATGATTCTATCAGATTATTATAGCCTGGTAGAGATGGTTCTGAAGATGATTTGATTTTTGTCAGTGATGCCGCTCCGTATATGGTCAAATCTGCAGCAGCACTGAAATTTTTTTATCCCAGACTGCTTCATATTACATGTTTGGCTCATGCTGTTCACAGACTGGCTGAGACTGTTCGAGAAGTATTCTCCTCTGTGAATGATTTAATTTCTAGTATCAAGAAAGTATTTCTCGAGGCACCTGTGCGCATAAAATTGTATAAAGAAATGTACCCTGATTTGCCCTTACCTCCACAGCCTGTGATAATTAGGTGGGGTACATGGATTGAAGCTGCACGTTTTTACGCTAATAATTTTGATGCAATAAAGTCAGTTGTAGAGGCAATTGACAGTTCCTGTGCTTCTTCAGTTTACGTCACAAAAGAATTACTACAGGATATCTCTTTGCAGAAGGACTTAGCCATAATTGACACTCACTTTTCTTTCTTAAGTGGAGCAATAACAAAGCTCGAAACACGAGGTCTTCCCCTGGTTGCAGCCATATCCGAAATTGAAAAAATTCAACAGTGCATCAATGCTCTTCCAGACTCAGTTGGGAAGAAATTAAAAGAAAAATGGTGTTTCGTTCAAAACAAAAATTCGGGTTTTGCAGCAGTGAAGAAGATAAATGATTTTCTTAATGGAAACGGAACTGAACTTCCAGAGAAAGTAAAACCAATGAGTACGAAATTGTACCAGTTTTGTGCAATAACATCGGTTGACGTGGAGAGGTCATTTTCTGCTTTCAAAATGATCTTTGATGACCGACGACATCAATTCACCCTTGAAAATTTGGAAAAACACTTAGTTGTGTATTGCAACAAAAATTATTCAGTTTAATAAAATCTTTCCGGAAAATGCGATGATTTTTCTTCTCTCATTTATCATTCTTCAGTTTTAGACTTTTTCTTCAGAAATGTGTAGATTCAAGTAAGAAATATTTTGATTTTCTTCCATTTAACAAAAAAATGTTTTAGCTGTGTTTGTTGGAAAAAGTGAGTAGTAGTATTTAAATAAGTTGAACTTTTAATTTCTATTTTAAATGCATATTTCTAGTTTTAAGAGCATATATTCAAGTTTTTTAGTGCATATTTGCATGCATATTTTGTCCGTTTTTATAAGCATATAATCCGCTGTCTAATGATGAGCAACTAATGTGAAAATGAAGAGTTCAGAATTTTTATTTGCAGCTGTACAAATTAAAATGTTTAATGTTACAATGTTAAATGTTTAAAATGTACAAAATTAAATGAAAATCAATCCATATTCTACAGTGTCTGTGATTTCCTTTTCCTCCCTTTACAAACATCGTTGAGAAATTATAATAATAGCAGCACATGAAAAAATAAAATAATAGCCAAAAATTAAGATAAATAGCCAAAAATGGTCGCTTAATTACGAGCAACCATTCGGGCAATTGAGCAACCCTATCTGCAACACTCCGAACTGAGATATTTCCTTTAGAGTGTAGGTTCCGTTACGGTTGCTCTTATTTTTCTCTCGTGTGATATTGCCACAACGTTTAACCCATCAGAAAATTCCATTTCGTTTTTCGCTCATCGTGCTTGAACGGTTTGTCGTAGAATGCTCTAATGTCGACATTGACTTTTCTTGAGCTTTGAACTTTCTATATAACAAATTTCATAGCTTTCGGTTGGATGTTTAGACACACATACATCCACAAACAGACATACATTTTGATATTGCATAACATTACATTATTAAATAAAGCATTCTCGCAACAGCATGACTATAGATATGTGGCCAGAATTGCGCACAGGCCACCTTTACTTTCTAGACAACTTGATACCCCTCGATCTGAGCTGGGTAGACTTCAAACAACCACTGGGGATTGAACCGCAGTTCTTTACAATGATAGTTCATTGCCTTAACCAGGCCATCGTGGCTTTATTATTATTACACTGCTCTAACTTTGATAATTTTATGCACTCATCTTTTTCATCACCTTGGACAATGCATTTTATATCATAATTTAAAATAACATTTTATATTGTTTGTTGGGGAAATACAGAAATATACGACGTTTAAGATCACTATTTTATTTTATTAATGTTGAAATCACACCTCTTGGCTAAATTACGAAGTCCCTTTTTAATTCTCGAATAAAACACAGTTTCATTTACATGGGTCTAAAACGGCTTATTCTATTTGTAATGTAAAATATTGACATACCTGTAAAATCTACTCTGTTTATCAGCATGATCAGTTAAATCAGTCATTTTGATCAGTTTATTGACTTTATCTTGCAGCGCAAATCCGTTAAGACCCCTCAATCTTCCGAAGAGAGTAAGAGTTTCTCGCCCAGTCAAACGATCTATCAGAGCGTCGAATTGAGGACAATAACCAATTAATGATTGAAACTAAAACAGAATATTTAAAAAAACAGTAATTATATTAATTTAGGGCTAGGTAACGTCACTTTAAAAAAAAAAAGTAGCAACTAAAATTATAAGTTCTTAAAATTAAAGTTACTATTTATTCAGAAAAAGTAAATTATGCATCTAATTTTATAACTTAATTAGTAATTAGTATTAATTAATTAGCAGATTATAGCTCCTTCCATGGAGCCATTGTGATCAATATGTGAAAATCATATCATCAAAACAAAAGATTTTCAGAGTAATATATATATATATATATATATATATATATATATATATATATATATATTGTTTACTGTTCAATAGACTCTCAGAATCGGCCTATCGGAAATCTATAGTAGAAATTTTCCATCATAAAAGCGTATAAATAGTATACATTAGAAAAAAGAATCTAATGGTCATAATTGTTAGAGCTAGTTAGTTTTTTTTAAGTAAGTTTTCCGTTAAAAAATACTAAATTATTTTCCAGCAATTAAATGTTTTGATTTTTAGAAATAATTATAAATTTTTGGAGCTTATTTTTGTAAGTATGGACTGCTAATAATTGAATAAAACATTATAGAGATACGGAACTATTGACCACAATAAGTATTTGATTGTTTTCAAAATAAAACTAAAATCAAGTTTAAATTTTTATTTTAAAGAAAATTTGCGAATAATTTAAAAAATAAACAGTTTAGTTTCAATAAAAAATGTTTAATATAATTCTAAAAGGAATACATATCTATTATCGAAGAGTTGCGGTAATAATTTTAAGAATTTGTAAGAAATAATTTGAAGATATAATTTGAAATTTGAAGATAACATATCAAGCGATAGTAATTATCTTTGAAGAAACAAAAATAGGGCGCATTTTATGCCGTGTTATCGTTTATAAATTAAGTTTTATTAGAAATATTTCTTTGCATTCATTAAAAATTTTTTTTTTTTTTCATATAATATGTAATTGCTTCATTTATGATTGTAATCATACGGTACATATATCGTAAGCTTATTAGGTAATCCTAAAACTTCTGAATTAGAGTATAGTATAGGAGCCTTAGGTAATCCAACTCTTTTAAAATTGCCGACGTCATTTATTTACATTTATACGTGACATTTTTATTAAAAAAATCTTGTGCAATGTAAAAAAAAATGTTTAAACTTACGGAAAAAAACTGTCTGCTTGTGTGTCAGCATAAAACTGTTAAATTGACAGAAAAACATGATTTAAAAACTGACATCTGTTTTTTAAGCAGAAAAGAACTGTTTTTTTTTTATTAAAAAACAAACGCTCCATTATTTTAACAAACAAACACTGTTATTTTTACAAAAGATCTCTATTATTTAGCTCTTGGCGAACAAAGCTCACAGTATCCTTTGGCCAAGAATTAGCTAGATCAGCAATGTGGTCGGTATGAGCCAAGAGCAGAGTTCTTACGATCAGTCAATGCTGCGATTCGAACCTGGTTCACCTCAGTAGGAGAGAAGTGCTTTGTACCCTGTTTCGACGCAGCGGTGCTTCATTACGAAGAAAAATTTTAATTGTCTTTATTTTATGTCTTACTTATTGAAAACATATTTAAGTGTAAAAGCATTTAAAACCATTGTGACTCGCCCTTAAAAAAATATCCGGCAACTGAACTAGCCAAAAAATTATATTTAATAAATTAATTATATAAAATTATAATAAGGTAAACTTATATTAGGTTTATATTTATATTCTCCTATTACGTTCTTGCATTACTTTTGGCATTTTCAACGTATGTAAAATTAATTTTTTTACATATTATTGTTTCATACGTACTTGCTTTCATGTTTTACATTTGTTGTCATATAAGATGTTTATTATAGCCATACCCTTTATTTTTTTTAAATATTTCATCACTTCTTGAATATTTCTCACGCAGGATAAATATGGCATACTTGTTTTAACTTTCCGAATCCTGTGAAATCATTTTGTGTTTGCAGAAATCAGCAGAAAATTATTTCCTATCTTCCAAATTTTATTTCCACACATACGAAAAAATTCTCTTAAAATGCGTTAAAAAAGAGCCATTAATAATGCTAACAAAACAGCAAGAAAACCACGAAACCATACGAGAATATGAAATTCTCAATAACCACAACAACTGAAGTATGTTGCGGTGGCTCAGGGGATAGAATTCCCTAGTTCGAATACCAGTGGTGGCTGGTGGAGGCGAACTTTCCCCTGCCTTGCTGCAACGACAGTGCTGACATAAAATATCCTCAGTGGTAGACGGATCATGGGAAAGAATCCTTTTCCTGTCGATCTGACCGTAGGAGGTTATAGTGGTTTTCCTATCAATGTAACACAAATATGTGTTAATTCTATCAAAAATCCTCCATGAATGCTAGTCCCAATGCTGTTCTGTTCTAATGCTTTATCTAGGAGTTTCTTCGTCTTCTGGGCCGGGTACAAAACTCATTATTAATACTCGTTAAATACTCGTTATTAATACTCGTAAAAACAGATTATTAATACTCGTAAACTCAGAAACCAGAATTGGGTTGGTTGGTTATAAAATAAAGCAAGTGAAGTGTCAAAAACAGCGATGCATTTGTGAAATGTTATTATTAACAACATATTATTGACTGTACCACTTTTCAAATATTTTACAAGTAAAATTCTTAGTTTTAAAGTGAATGAGAAGTTATGTCTCGATATTTTATCCCACGAATACAAACTACAACATAACTATATATTTAACAGCTACACAAATTTGGAATGTTACTACTATACGGATAAAAAAACAAACAAAAGTTTTATCATTTGGAATAATAAACTTAACTCAGAGAATTTTATTCAGATATAGTGTAAAAATTTGAATTCGTATTAAAAGTTTGAAAAAGAACGGAGTAATTAACTTGAAATTGAATAAAAGAAGATTTTCAAAGATAATAAAATGATTTTTAATATTTTCTGAACCATTCAAGACAGAAATATATTCTAATATACAAATAATGGAACAGAAAGAATAAATATAGCTTATAGAATAAATGATTAAATAAATTATTTAAACAAATTGTTTAATTATAACAAAACAATATAACATTAAAAAGTATAACAAAAAGTTGTTAAATCATAATGAATTTTTATAACATTAGGGATTTTTTTAAATCCAAAGTTATTTAAAATTATATCACTTTCAATATTTACAGTTAATATTTTCAACTGCAAAATTACAATTTTATTAAAAGAAAATTTTCTTTTTAATTCTGATGAACCACTATTGATGAAAGATGGATAAAAATTATGTAAATCATTTGAATTGCTAGATTTAATAAAATATTAATTTTAAATTTAATAATTTTTTTTCATTATCTCTTCTCTGTTTTTTCTCGCAAACAAGTAAAATTTTTAAAGGTTCGCCTTCTTTTACACTAATTCTTTACATTTCGGCAAAGCATTACCGGGCAAAGCATTAACCGTTACGTTACGGCTAAAAAGGAACAGTTTTAGTCTATGGCTGAATTAAAGGCTGTCGTCTTTAAAATCTGGGATAATATTGATGCTAATGTACTCTATGTAAATGATAAGTAACATATCTTTCAGGTCTTATTTAAGCATGATCTTCATATATTGACTATTAACAATAGTGGGTTTATGCTAGCGTGAGACTTTTTTTCCTTCATTTTTTAATTTGTTCAATTCTTTTTCCTGAAAATGTTGGACAGGAACTTAGTTACTCCTTGTAAATATGTGTTTGGGCATAGACTTTCTTAATACGCGTGTTTGGTCCTCATTGGTTTACTTTATATTCAGTTATATACCACAAAATCAAAGAGACTTTATTTCGCGGGAAACACTGCACAATTATTTCTTGGGCACAGATCAGTAATAAATAATAATTTTCTTTTTGAAATTCTAGGTAGACGATTGGAACAAACAGTATCAACGTAAATCAAATTAACTTGTCAGTTCAGTCGATGGGGTCAGAGAAGACAATTTTGTGTGCTCGAATTTCATAATTGAAATACAAATAAAAGAAACCTTGCAAGAAGATTGACACGAATATTTTACTTTTTTGTGTACAATTAGAATTTTTAAACTTAAGATATTTTTGTTAATCTTAACACCATCTCATAAATTAGGACACCTTTTCTAGATTTTACAGATTTGTGAAAAATATATATTTTTTGAGCTTCTGAGGACATTGTGAGGCTTAGTTTTACTAATTTTACCTATATCTAATGATTTACATTGATCAAATGTACATTAGATATAATAGAGTAATAATTATTATGGTCGAACTGTAATTTATAATAATGTATTTCATATTCAGAACTTTTACCCTACTTTTTTTACTTCATTTTTAACAGAGCGGATAAAATAAAATACATTTTAATGCATTGAATACTTAATACCTTGTGTATCAATAATAAATGAATTTTAGAGTTTAAGCAGATATTCACTGTTAAACAAGCAGTAAAATTAATGATAATAACAAAAGAAAAGAAAACTATTTGAATAACATTTTAATAACTTATTAATAACATTTTAATGAAGAAATAGAGAGAAAGTCTTTACTTTGACACAAAAACCTAAAAATAATTAATTACAAAAATCAACACAAAAAAGTAACGAAGGAGTACCAATGTTTGAAGCAATTGTACAGGTGAATTTCAAAGAATCATTATACTTTGTTTTTTATTAAAAGCTTATTGAGGTAGAAAATATTTGGTAAGTTAGTTACCAATTTTGTAATATTATTGAGAAACTCTCTGTGCTCGAGCAAAAGTTAAACATATTTGCTCCACAGAGAGTTACCCAATAATATTACAAAATTACATTTTAATAACATTTTAATAAAGAAATAGAGAGAAAGTCTTTACTTTGACACAAAAACATAAAAATAATTAATTACAAAAATCAACACAAAAAAGTAACGAAGGAGTACCAATGTTTGAAGCAATTGTACAAGTGAATTTCAAATAATCTTTATACTTTGTTTTTTATTAAAAGCTTATTAAGGTAGAAAATATTTGGTAAGTTAGTTACCAATTTTGTAATATTATTGAGTAACTCTCTGTGCTCGAGCAGAAGTCAAAAATATTTGCTCCAATGATGTATCACTGATCAAATAATCTTCAAAATCAAACTGTGCTTTCATTTCTTCCATAATCTTGAAAAGCTGACTTAATCTCAGACTTGGATTTATGATATGATATTGCAGCATTCCCTGTAATATAATAACAGAATTCTGAATAAATAAACTAAATTTCAAAATAAGTTGGTTTATACTATGACTGATTGGGCTACATTGATACAGAATCAAATTAAATCATTAATTATTTTAATTATCTCGAAAGCTATCTAACTTAAACTATCACTACATTCTGCGTAATTTTGTGTTTAAAATATTTGTAAGCGGTCCCAATTTCTCTTAATGCATGCAGAAGAGAAAAAATGGCAACTGTGGATACCTAAGACCCGTGAATGGGGAGGGGTAAAGTTGTTTAAAGGTAAAAAGAAACTTAAATATTGTTAGCTAAGCGATTTAAATGTTGTTTCTAATGTAATTTTCAGCTCTGAATCGTAAGAGTTCAAACTTAAGTCGATAGGATCAATAGTTTAGAAGATATAAGAAATTTATGTACAAAAAGTACAATTTTGCGCTTTTGCTTAGTTACTACGCTGTCATTGCTATTTAGGCATAAAGAGTATTGTTTCCAAAATTTTTTATTCTGACTAAAGTGAAACAAAATACAAGTCAATACGACTAATATAAATAAAGTTATAGGGGTGTTTATGGCACTCATTTACACGTCTAAAATTGCTATTTTTTGCTGTTTTAGACAAATCCAATTTTGTTTTTTATGCATTTTTACGAAGATTACAGTTTAAATATTTGATTCACATCTGTTCAATTTTATTTGATTCAGCGTGAAAATTAACACCTCGTTCATCTGAATAGAAATATTTAACGCACGTCCATAAATATGTTTTTGATGAAGAAAATAGAAAATAATTGAATTTTTTAATATTTTCAGTAAGGTGTGTAACCGCCTAGAACTATTGCATAAGAAAGATTCGAAAGAGGTGAGTATATACATAAACCTTTTTTTCGTGGCATGCAAACAAATGAAACGATTCATACAAGTATCAGTGTAGTGATGCTAGATATTGTTACGTTATATTTTAATGAAGGATTCATTTAGTGAACATACCCGTTGAATGAAATACAAAGATGATTTATTTACAGATGATGACAACACAAATGAAGAATTAATAGATTATAATGTGCACGTATTGAAGCACAGATATTCTCAACTATCCTACGAATTCACAATTAAATCTGGTATGATTTCCGTATAAAAGTATGTCTTACAAAAATCCCATCGAAACGAAGCCAAGCTTAAATTAATAAGTATGGTTAGAAAACACAGAGTTGGGAGAAAAAAAATTGCCAGTTGTTATTAAAATTAAAAAAGCATGTGGAATTTCAATTTTTTATCGATGAGAGAATGGTGGTTCTATCTTAGCTGATGACAGGAGTTTCATTTTTATAATCTTGAAAAAAAATTTTATACTTTTTTATTTAACGTATATATATAAATAAATCTATTCATCAAAGTTTGTAACTATTTAAAAACTAATTTATTAATTTTAAATGGTGGTATTATCTTATCACAAGCTAAATAGGAGTTTTTTTTTTCGAAAAAATAATAATTATTAAGATTATTAAATTGATTTTAATGACAAAATTCTTACAGAAAGAAATAATTTTTTATCAAAAACTTTTTTCCTATATTTCTTTTAACAAAAATTTCCTTTTGAGAAATTTATTATTTTAATATTTTAAATAAAAATGTAGTTTTTTCTCGTAGCAGAAGCTTAAAATATTTTAATCAATTTTAAATGCCTTCTCTTTAATTTTTATTTATTTTAATTATAAAAAGAAAATTGAATATTTTTTAGGAGTAGAACTAAAATTATTATTATCTAGTTGTTTAAAAAACATTGTTCAGTCAGAAAAAAGTGAATATAGGAGAAAAATTTAAAAAAAAAAAATCTATTTCGATTGGAAATATAAAACTTGGTATAAACATGTTTAATTTGAAGAATCCTTGCAAAAATAATAATTTTTTTTTATCTATTATATATATATATATATATATATATATATATATATATATATATATATATATATATATATATATATAAATTAAATGAATTTAATATAACGCATTTTCGAAAACTAAAATATGGAAATAAAAAATTACCATCAGCTGGCATAGAACCATCATTTTCTTAGCTATCAATCAGATGTTATTACCCTTCGGCCATTCATACACGCGTTCTGTATGCTTTTTTTTTTTTAAATTTTAGTAATAAATTAATTAAAGCTTTAAGCTGGGACTACTTGGATTACTTACTTGGTGATCATCTTTCAATTCAGCTCCTGGTAGTCTATCCACAATAAGTGATTTTATTAAATCAACACTTGGTTGATTATCTGAAGCTTCTTTTTGTAGTTTAATAATTAAAGTATAACCTTGTCCGAATTTTGACTTCAGTTGTTGAGTCGAACCTAGGAATCTGAAGCTTCCATTTATCATTATGGCCAACGTACTACATAGAGCTTCACTTTCTTCCATGCTATGAAAATCGAAACAAAATACAACATTTTACTAAATAAAAATATAACTTTACTATAAAATGACTTTCGGAATTAACAATTGAAAAAATATATAAAATAACCGAAAAAATTCTATTATCAAATGAAATAAGTAAA
This sequence comes from Parasteatoda lunata, assembly GCA_949128135.1. NCBI lineage: Eukaryota > Metazoa > Arthropoda > Arachnida > Araneae > Theridiidae > Parasteatoda > Parasteatoda lunata. Next base: position 37,065,382 of record OX421972.1, on the reverse strand, counting down.
ATAGTTAAACTTATGAATTCGTTAAAATCTCATAACTTCTTAAATGTTGTTTACGATAATTGCTATATATATTTCGTCTGATGACGAACATGAATAACGCTTAATTAAAACCATTAAGATGGTGATACGTGATCACGTGATTCTCCTTTAACAGCAAACGGCATCATATATGAAACAAGCTTTTCTGATTTCGTACTATACTCTCGTATAACATTTCTTATTAGCACCTATATCTATTCCCTTGTGCGTAAACCTACTCTTTCATCATCATATCTGGCTAGACAGCCCAGGGTGGGCCAGTGCCTTCCTTTGAATTCGAATCCACTTCTCTCTACTTTTGACACTTGTTCGCCAGTTTTTCTCCTTTAGAGTAAGTAAATCAGGCTCAACTAAATCCAGCCATCTCAGCCTGGGTGTACCTCTTTTCCTGTTCGTTAGGGGTTTGTGTAATAGGAATTTCTTTAAATTTGAGTCATCATTCCTTCTGGAAATGTGAGCTGCCCAGTTCATTCGATTTATTTCTATGAATTTCACAATATCTGGCTCTCTGTAGATTTTATACATTTCAGTGTTATATCGTCTTCTCCAGGAATTATTTATTTTTATCCCATCAAGGATGGCCCTCAAAACTTTTCTTTCAAAAATGGCAATTTTATTTTCACCAGCTTGAGTTAGGTTCCAGGTCTCAGAGCCATAGGAAAGTATTGGCCTAATTAATGTTTTATAGAGTAAAAATTTTGTATTTTTTGATAAAACCTACTCTTAAGCACGGATAAATTCGGAGCGTCGGGGGCTGAGAAAACGTTTCCTTTTCCTTCCATCCGGTTCTGAAGGTCTTAAAAACTGAATGTTAATGGTTCGAAAGTCTCCCCTTAACCTTTTCCCTATGGCGCATGATAGCAGCTGATATTCTGGATCATGAGTTGTACCAGCTCGTAAGCAAAGTATAAAATATGTTAATTATATAGTGCACACGATATCTTAAGTTACAAAATCGGGCACATATTTTCTCAGCTTTTTTCGACGAATTAGGATTTCTGACCCTCAATGAAGGGCAATGTGGGAAATATGGTCCAGGAGAGCGGTCAAAAGTTTAGAACGCCTCTTCGATTAAGGATTAAAATTCACCAATCTGTAAGAGATGGAGGAAAACACGTATGGAATTTTGCAAGCTCATCCTGGCACTTGAAAAAGAAGAATCGTTATACGCGTGGGCAAGTAATGCCCGGAAGTGTTTACTTCATTGTAGCAGTAAACATGCTTTACTCAAGGCAAGATAAATCCATCAGAAACAAATTCCATTCGATTTTCTCGCGCATTTGTTTTTCCTACCAGAGGAACAAAAGCGTACTGTGACTAATGAAAGAAATCTATTGTAATCTTGAAAGTCAATATTTTCAAAATGTAGTTTTTAAATGCAAAGATGAGATTATTTATACAGATTAGTATAGAAGTGTTTTGTCCAAAATAAAAGAAAGATTATTTATACAGATTAGTATAGAAGTGTTTTGTCCAAAATAAAGGAAAGATTATTTATACAGATTAGTATAGAAGTGTTTTGTCCAAAATAAAGGAAAGATTATTTATACAGATTAGTATAGAAGTGTTTTGTCCAAAATAAAGGAAAGATTATTTATACAGATTAGTATAGAAGTGTTTTGTCCAAAATAAAGGAAAGATTATTTATACAGATTACTATAGAAGTGTTTTGTCCAAAATAAAGGAAAGATTATTTATACAGTTTAGTCTTCATATTGTGTTATATACAACGTTCCTATAAGCTAGTTTAAAGTTAAATAAAATTACTATATGTCAAAATTAAAATATGCATTGATGTCGTACCTGTGGGTTGTCAATATAACGGCTGCTTTTGAATGATTCCTTGCTTGAGCTAATATGTTCCAGATTTTTCTTCTTGACACTGGATCAACACCAGCTGTTGGCTCATCCAGTAAAATCAGTGGAGGTGATCCAATCAGTGCCAGGCCTATAGAGAGTTTTCGTTTGCTTCCACCACTGGCATTTGAAAAAAATAAGAAAAGTGAATTGAATTACTTTACGATACTTACAATAACTATAAAATTATGAGGGGATATTTTTAAGTATAAAAAATCACAAAATCAAAACTTTGACTATTAGTTTTGATACGTTTAATCCAAACTAAAACAAGACAAAAAGCCAAAATAACAAAATTAACAAACAAGTTGTGATCGCCTTATTACGATCACTAGTTAACTACTGGTCTTTTCTTTCTGGATTGACTCCGTTAAGCGCCACAACATTTAAAATCAGGAGTTGCAAAAACTGTCTCAACTGATGTTTGCCGTCGGATTGATTTTCATATCCTGCCTATGTACGTGTTTCAAGACGTCACAAAATACTTTTCCTTCTTTAGTATTCATATTTATGTAAGATTAAGGATTAAAATTCATCAATCTGTAAGAGATAGTGGAAGACACGTATGGTATTTTGTAAGCTTGGTACTTGAAGAAGAAGAATCGCTATACGCGTGGGCAAGTGCCCGGAAGTAGTGCCCGGAAGTGTTTACTTCATTGTAACAGTAAACATGCTTTTCTCAAGGCAAGATAAATATATAAGAAACAAATTCCATTCGATTTCCTCGCGCATTTGTTTTTCCTACCAGGGAAACAAAAGTGTAGTGTGATGAGTGAAAGAAATCTATTGTAATCTTGAAAGTCAATATTTTTCTACATATTAAAATCACCGTCAGGCCAGTAATTATACGTTAATAATAAAAAGAATATAAAAATACTTTAAATTATTATTATGCAAATACATTAAAAATGCTTTTAAGTGAAAATAAAGTGAAAGACAGCAGCTGTCGCCTTAGAAACGCATGCAATGACGACGCATGCGCATTGTTTACTATTACTCTAGATCACAGTTGAAAAGTTTGAACGCCATCAAATTCAAACCAAGCCCCATTTTACCAATGGGTAATACTTTGATATTTGCGTTTATTAATATTTGTTAAATGTTTCATTTTATACTTTTTCTGAGTTTAAGTGTCCAAACCTACGATGTTTTTATAGGTATACTCGAACAAACTGTTTTGGGTCAGTTCTCAAACCCACTAATTTTTATAAGAACTCAAATCCGCTATCATTTGATCAGTACTCATACCTACTATCAATTGATCATAACTTGAATCTCCTATCTTAAAATCAGTACTTAAATAAACACTATTATGTGAATACTTTTCGAACCTAACCCTCATCTTTTCATTGAATCGGTAATGAAATCGGGTATCATTTGATCAGTATTATCCCACTATCTTTTCTTTTGGCACCCGAATCCACTATCATTCGATCAGTACGATCAGTACGCAGGAACCATTAAGAAAAAAATTTCAGATTATTTAATATCGGAAAAATTATTACAATACCGTAATAACTGTTAAAATTTATTAGTTCAGTTTGAAATACTTGACGAAAATAGGTATTTATATAAATTGAGGGATATTATTGATATATAAAGGTATTGTAGATTAGGGATTATATTGAGAGAGATTTCATTAATTGACGTGTTTCCGCAATTAAATGAGCAATTTTCATCTTTTTCAATGTGCAGGTCAGACATATAATTATAATTGTGTCTGCTGATCTTAATCATTTTTATACTTTAGCAACTTTTTTTTTTTTAATGGCAGGCACTTGGAACTATTGTTCTTTCGCCACAGAAAGTGCCAGAATTGCTAACTCTCCTTTTGTTATCCAGTGGGCACCTGTGGCGAAGCCACGGCGGTGGAGCAGTGTCGTCCAAGTCACACCACCACAACCCGTTTATAGGGCGGGACACATTCACACACAAAGGAGAAAGGACATAGAACACAGATAGAGAGAAAGAAACATCCATGCCTTGCCCGGGATTCGAACCCAGAACCTTTATGATGCAAGGACAGTTCCCTGCCCCCTACATAGGCCGGTCGGCACTTTAGAAACTTTTAGAATAAAATATTTCATTTATTAGCAAATTTCGAACTGAATGAATAAAATAAATAGTTCACTGTCATTTTTTCGATGTGCATGATAAACTTTTGTTTAGGATTGCGTCGGCTGATCTTAAACACTTTTACACTTCAGAGACTTTTGTTGTTGTTGGCGTATAAATAGAGGGGTGCGATTGCTCTTGTTTTCCAACGGCGCCATCTACGCCCTAGAATTCGAGTTCTGCCACACCCATGCGTCAAACCAGTGTGGTCCCATTCGTGCATCCATCCATTCATCCACAGATCGTAATTTTAACCTGAATCAGAGAACGATCGATCTCCAATCCAGTACCCCCAGAGGTTTTGATTTGTTACGGAAACATGGATGGGTTTGCGACTCTACTGATTTAAAGTGCATCAATCACCATTTACTTCACGGGGAGTTTTCAAACATCAGAGACTTTTAAAAGATTTTATAAGTTTGTAAAATTTGAGCCGAATATGTAAAGTTAATATTAATTTCTAAATTAAAACAGTCATATTTTAAAGATGATATTTTGAAGATTCAAAAAAAAATCGAAAATTTTTTTTTTTCTTAAACTTTCAAAGTGAAACCAAGATTTTAAATTTAATATTACAGTGAGGAACATTTTGGTGAAGAAAAAAATCTTAATTTATTTTTATTCTTTACTTTAATACTTTTAATTCTTTTTAAATTTTTAATACAATTATATGATATACTATAACAGCATTGTTATAAGTAATGGATTCATTAATTATTGCCTCTCAGGGCTTTAATTTTTTGATAAGTTAAAAATTTTAAAACTGATAGAGGATATCAATTGAATTTTCTAAGATAGTTATAAAAAGTATAATTTGTATTCTATTAAATCATAGTACAATAAGTAAAATTATTGAAATTTTGAACAATTTTAGAACTTCCTAAGTGTCCTAATTTTGCTAAATGTGAAGTTGGGAAGACACGTTATTTTTTAATTTTTTATCGGAATATTTTTCGAATATTAAAAACTTAACTTAAAGTATTTGTTTTATTTTCTGAAATAAGTTTAGAAAAAAGTGTGCTCAATTATAAAAAAGTTTATTACAAAAATGTCGAAAAATGAACTTGAGCTAAAGATGAAAGATTGCATTGATTTTTACGTAAAAAAGTATTTGTTGTACAAAGGGAGTGATAATTTTATTTAGTAAGTGAATTGTTTTAGTAAACAATTTTTTTAGCAAGTAACAATTGGACAAGATGAAGAAAAAAAGAAAAGAAAAGAAAGAAAAGAGGGAGCGAGACAGGATTTCAGAACTTATATGCTTACGTTATTGCTCGAATGAAGAAAATATTTGTTTGCAAAAGTTGCAGACTAATAGCTTTAAAAGTTACAGGCCACCGGTCTATATACAGGTAGTTCTGGCATTGAAAGATTGATCATGAAAAATACTATATAAGATGTTGTCGCAATTCTCAAATTAGCACGTAAGCTTTCCTAATTAATTTTCTTCTCAGCTATGTATGGGTTTTCAACTGGTCCCGTTTCACTCCGTGCATTATTCAAGAAGCGAAAGAGGTAAAAATTTTAAAGAATCAAAGGTTCAATTTTATTTCTATCGTAATTATGAGAAAATGAGCTTTAATACTATTTTATAAAGAGTTCTAATGTCTGCCTAGTACTCTCGATGCATTTATTAGTTTATACTTAAAATATTTTCAATAGCATTGTTTAATGATTTTATTTAGTTGAGTTCTTAATTAAGTTCTTTTCAAAAACTGTTTTGTTTTAATATCTAAAGAATATTCAATATTATCTCCTTTTTTGAATGCAATACGTAATATTTGCATTTTATCAATGTCTTTATAATCAATTGCTATATTAAAATAAATTTTGAAGCTGCCAAAAGGACTTCGGCATAATGTTGGCGGAAATAGTCGACGGAATATTTCGTAAGTACCCATTTTTTTAAGGACTTCTTTTTACATATTTAAACTCACGATTAAAATTAGCACTTAGAAGTTATGCATTTTTTTAAAAAAATTCTTACTATTTTGTGTAGTAAATATACTGCGACTTTAACCAAAGATAAACCTTATATTAAATACGAAGCAAATTTACAGATTTTTCGTCTGAAAACAATTAAAATTTTTAAAATATTTTATTTTCTACGAGATTAGGTGTTTTTCAACAGATGATAAACAACTTTAATAAATCTGTTCTTAAAACACTAATTAAGATTAATATAATGCATAATGAAGCAAATGATATTCTTTTCATAACTATTGAATATTATGTATTCAACACACCTAAAAAAAAATTAATTTGTATCTTTTCGAAACATTAATACACGAGAGCTGGGGACACAAACACTTTTTAATTCTAGAAGAACTGAACCTTCCTTATTTAATCCTTATTTCTTAAGAATTTCAAAAAAAAGGATTTTGCATATAATATTCAAATTAAAATAGTAAAATCTACCGGAATATTTAAAATCTCATGTTTCTATAAGTTAAGATAAATCATGTACTATTAAGCGAAATCGCAAGAAGAAACTTCCATTTAACATTTTTAAAATAGTATATTCATATTGTTTTCATATTGTTAGAAAATATAAAATAATCGCGATAAATTTACCAAGATTTATCGAGATTTAACTTGAAAACAACACTGTAAGAGTATAAATCATTAAAAGTTTTTTGTTTTACATAAATCGAAGAATTTTCCGCCAAAACTGAGGCTGCTTGATTTAGTTTAGGGTCAATTTAACATAATTTTCGGCAATAAGGAATAGTTAAATTAATTTAAAGTTAAAACTGCAAATAAGCTTGTGGGATTTTAACAAAATGACCTTTAGATCCAGAAATCTAAATTTTGTTACGTAAAATTTCAAAAATGAATTTAGTCTTAACGCGTCAATTATTCAAAAATCAGCACAATTAAATCTTACATACAAATTGTAAATGTATTTTTCCCAAAAGGAAAATTTCTAACATTTGTTTGAATTTATAACGTTTCAAATTTTAATATTTTCATCAAAAAGTTAGATTTTGCAGCCAAAAAAATAAATTTTTACATTTGAAATAACTAATAAGGCAATGCAAAAAAAAAAAAAAAAAAAAAAAAAAAAAAAAAAAAAAAAAACACATAGTACATTTAAAACGTGATTCAAAATTTTTTCTACAATAGAATGGACAGAAACTGATTAAACTTTTGCTGATTGACTTCGCTTTTTAATCTAAAGAACGTTATGTATTCGGATGCAAAAACCAGATCATTCAAATAGCAATAAAACTTTTGTTCTCTACCCTGCCGAGTAAAAAGGTTTTTATTGGATTTGAAGTTACTTCTGTATTTTTTCAATTATTTAGTTAACTAAACTAAATATAACCATTTTTTAAGTGTTTCGTGGTACGAGATGTCCTCTAAATGCGAAGGAAAATTAAGCTATACATAAAAATGTTTGATGTACAGAGTTAGTGCCAATAGTCTTATTCCAACCAGATATTAGTAGCTTTTGCTCAAGAGAAATTATTAGAAATTATTTTTAAAAAAATTGTGCGCGTGCTTCGGAATATTTTACTTATTTTTTTTTTGTTATAAATTCTTATATAGGTTCTTACAAAATTTTTAATTATTTTTTTTATAAATTTCAGTTCACTAAGAAATCAATATTGGAAAGATTAATGCAATAGTTTGGCTTCCTTTTTTTTTCAACAATGTAACTTTTTCACATTTCATTTAAATAATGAAATACAAAAAAAAAGATTTTTAAAGTATATTTATAACAATACATAGATTGAAACAGTTGGGAAATGTATAGAAAGTTTGATTGTTAAACATTGTTACCAAAAAAGTTAATTGTTGAGAACAGAAATGAAATAAATTAAGAACACTTTGTTGGTCATTCTTTTTTGAGCTATACTCAGTGTATGTTGTCAAATTTGACGGCGATTTTGAAAAGCTTTAAAAAAGTGCGATTATGAGTGATTTATATCTCCAAACATTTACGCCTTTCTGGCGAATGCAGAGGAAGAAATTTCCTTTGTATAAACAAGCGATTATTAATCACTGGTTAGACCAGATGATGAAGTATCCTCGGCCTATGCGTAAGCCTATATTTTTTATGTTTATTCAAATATTAGCAGTCATGCAATTTATAAAATTTTTGGTTAACAAAACTTAGTGAAGAGATTTACAATCTTTCAAAGAAAAGAAATTTCAAATGTTATTAGCAAGACCCATAATAAAAATTATAAATTAACTTACGAAATGCTATTGGCACTAAGTGTCATATATATATATATATATATATATATATATATACAGTACTATTGAATTGATATATTTTTCTTTTGCTATAGTAATATTAGTAAGCTATAATTAGAAAGAATTCTTTTTTTCAATTACAGTCATGTGAGCTGATACGAGATTATATTTTCCCTTATTTTGATTTCTAGTTTTTTAATTTTTAATTTTTTAAATACTTTTATAGACAATTTTATTTATTAATAATTTCTACTTTTTTCTTTAAAAATATTTTTTCCTCTTTTTCTTTGTATATTTAATTTCTTTTAGGTTCTATGTACTTGCAGCTTATGCTTCGTCAATAAAACTTATTATTTTTCATAATTTTCTTTGTTAACCTCTCTTTTCTTTTCTTTATTTTTATCTCTTTATTGTTTTTATTAGAACTCTTTATAAATAGTTATTAATTTTATCAGAATTTTGCAATAAAGGACGATTTCGGGGCGCAATTAAACGATATCAATTTTTCATAACGTAGCCAAATTTCTCCTAAAAGGCTCGTGCTGAATTCTTTGTTGGCTTCTGTCAAAATAAGTGAGTGAGATCAAAGGAGAAATGGAAAGAACTAGAAAAATCATTTGAATAAAGTATTTTTCAAAAAAATTTGCCTTAATAGATTTTAATTTTTTTACATAATCTTGTCCACTACTTTTTATGCTAAACGGCAATTAATGTTATGATTACTTGAAAAAACTATACTGCTATTGCTATGATATATCATAAGCAGGTTTTAAGCCGATTTTTAATACTGTAAAGATTTCGTTGTATTTAGTATTATAGTATTAAAAGTAAAGTATAAAGTAATATAGTTTTTTATAGCATTATAGGCATTTAAACAAGATTAAAAAAAGTATCATTTTTCAGCATAGACAATAGGTAAAAAAAGATTTGTTTCATTTAAACTAGTTTGCATAGCAAAACATACAATTATAAATAAATAATCACTAAATTTGAAATAAAATTACGAGAAATATGCATGTTGAAGTTATTTTTATAATTTTCATATTTGTAATAAATAACAGTTACAATTTTTAAAGTGTTGTAAAATTAAAATAATACAAGTCCTTGAAACATATTTTCAAAATAACTAATAACTTCATTTTAAAATTTAGATTATATTATATCTTTTTAAATGTGAAAAGTTTAATTTTTCCTAACTGTGAAATTATATTTAGCTGATGAGGATGACTTTGATGATTTCGAAAGTGAGGATGAAACAATCTATGAGTAAGTATATATTTTTCAATTCGCTAAATATGATATAATCATAAATACGCCGAATTCCCTAAAAATAGCACAAATTATGATTTTAAATATATAGGCACGAAATAGAAAAAGACCAAAACAAACGGCACTGAGAAAAATCTATCGCCAAAACTACAAGAATATGTAGAGATTTATCATATCCGTGGATCTATGGGAACATAAAAAATCTTGGTAGTTTAAAATAAAGCACTTTGGTAAAGATTTTTGTAAAATTAACAATAATATGTGTTATAATTTGATAGATGAGGTAGCATCTTAGACCATGATTCTAAAATAATTTATCCGGTAAAATTAACTTCTTACGTTTTATTTTTTACCAATTGTGTGAGAATAAGAACTATATTTCTAAAAACTACATTTTCCGTTCATTCATTACAATATGAAGAGAAAATGTTCCAAATGAATGGTTTCAATACAGTATATATTTTTATTTTTATTACCAGAATATGCTGCTCTTTTTTATCAGAATTGTCATTACCACACAGTACGATAAAGTTACAACAGTATTTTTCTCTGTGTGTTGGCAAACTTTTGGGTTGTACATATGTTTCTATTCATATACATTTTGTTTTGTCATAATCGGGGTGGTCATTGTAATACAATCTATATTTTCAACAAAATATAACGGAACACAACAAGTAAAACATTTTATTATAAAACATTTTATTATAAAGATTTTTTTATAAAACTGCTTTTATTTCAGAAATAATTTTATAAAAGATTTTAATAAACAATTATTAATTTTAAATATGCCGATTATTTAGGAGTTCAATGTAGGTTATTAAAATTCTTGTAAAAAAATTAAACAAAGAAGTTTAAATGTTTGGGATCACAAACTAATATTTATACTATTTGAGCTGTAAAAAATTACTACCGAGGAAGGTGAAGTAAAATAATGATGGAAGAAAAAAAAAGGATTTAAAATAAATTAACTAGAAAATACCCAAGATTATTCAAGCTTTATCAATGATTTCAATCTGAATTTTCACATAGATAATGATTCGTTAGATTTTGATAGCTATTTTATGTCTTGTTTAAATACTAAGTTTTGACTATGCTTTCTAAGAGTCGATGAAAAGTTTTTTAAAGTTATAAACTAATTGACAAGCAAGGTAAAAGGCTACAAGATAAAAAAAATACAAAATCATCTCGCGCAACATAATAAAAAAATATAAAAGAAAACTTATACAATTTTCTGTTATAGTCAATCTCAGCTTTTGAACTTTAGCCTGATATACATTTACCGCATCCTTTATCCCCATCCTTTATTTAAACAAAACAGTTTTAAATTTGCATTTATGAATAAAGTGTATATTTTAATTAAAAGGTTATTCCCTGAGAAAAACTTATTTTTTAATGATGATTTTTTTTCTTGATTATGATTGTCAACTCTTTTCGTTAAATAAAAAACAGGCATAATTTAATTTATTTAAAATCATACATTTACAGAAATTTATTAAGTTTCATTTTTATGCTTATTTTAGGATTGTGGCAAATGATTTTGAAGGTTCTGAGGAACCAGGTATTGTTGAAAGCATTTCGGCCCAACCATTAAGTGATGAGGTTTTCAAAAACATCAGGTATGCTAATTTTTTTTTTAAATTGATTTTTCTTCAAATTTTTAGTTAGTATTTTTGGTATATTAGTTGCTTTCTGTTATTCTAAATGCTTACATTTACGCATAAAACTATTGAAACTGATAATTACAAACATACAAAGTTACAAACATACAAAGTTACAAACCTATATACATAGTTGCAATTATACAAAAACTCAATCTTTATAATTAAATTGTTAATGATTATAAATATTAAATCCAAATTATGATCTTATAAATATTCATCAACGGAATTTTTACTTTTATGGTGAAGATTTTAATTTTTGTTTTATTTTATGATATTTTTTAAGTAAACAGATTGTGATTTCACAAATAGACAGCTCTACAAATTTAATTTATGGTACATATTTTTACTAATTAAAGATATAGAAGAGGCTCCATTATTAGCAGAATATAGAGTATTGCAGGAGATTGACATATATATATTTTTGAATGTTTATACATTTATTAAAAGAACTAATTAAATTCTCAAACTAACTTCAAAGCCTCTTTTATTAAATTACAAGTTCAGATATAAATAAATATAAAATACTTCCGAAAAATAAAATAAATTTATTCGCTTTTTAACATTAAAATGTTAAACAGAATAAAATATAAATAAAAAAAAAATTAAATAGATAAAATTGACACATTTTTTGCATATTAAACTTTATTTTTAAAAAAACCATAACCAATAAAGTTTGATAATTTTATTATTAAGCAGAATTTTGAAAATATCAGCGAAATTTTTATCTTAGTTAATTGAATCAATTAAAGCATTATATGCATAATATAATACCTTAAGTATTATTCAATATTGTGTTTTTGAATAACTCAATTGTAAACACTCAGACCTTTCGCATGAAAATATTCACCAGTTTTTATAAGTATTATACATTAAAAAGTATACATCTATGAATTATGAATCATGCCGAAAAAGTAAACCATGACGTATAATTATTTTAGTGTTGAAATTGATGTGAAATATGATGATTTTGGATGTTATGTTGAGGCCGATTGTATGGATGATTTTGTTGCTCAGACTCAAACGAGTGAGAATGATGAAAATAGAAGGTACATTTAATTGCATTAAAATTGAGTTTTATTAGCATTTCATAATTTTTATGAATTATATTTATCCATGTTACATAACATATTATGTTACATTCAAATTACTTAAAGCTCTTTCCAAATGTTCACTTTCTTATTTTAACTAGCTGATTACTAGTTGTTCAAATCATCCTTTTTATGATACACTTACAGGATTTTATTCTTGAAATTTTACTCTTTATTCAAGAAACTGACATAATCATATATTCTACACTATCGCAATCATATCGCAATTCTACACTACTTTGCTACCTGCAACAGGTAGGACACAACTATACACATGATTAGGAATGTTTTTTCCCAGTTTTTAGAATGACGCAATCTTTCAAGAATAAAATTCTGTAGTATATTACATAAAAGATGTTTTGCCTAGAACAATCTTCAACATTGTATTTTTAAATAAATGTCAATTAACTTTTTTACACTTTGAATAAAAAATACAAAGTATTATTTTTCCAGAAGGTAAGAAATTTTTAAATAAATACATATTATTAGAAATCGTGCCAAAATAGTAAATAATGACCTATTCTAATTTTAGTGTTGTCCAAATTGGCAAAGATGATGAATATGGATTTAATTTTGAGTCTGATGTTGAAGAAATTTATGTTGGTTTAAATCCAGCTTATAAGAATGATGAAAATATTGGGTACGCAAATTTATATTTAAATTAAGTATACTTCGAATTTTTAAATTCCGATCATAATATTACTTGTCTGTTAGAATTACATAAATCTCTTTTAAAATAATTTATTTTTCAAAATAAATGTTTATCATTTTGACTTCTTTAAATATATCATAATATTCACAACAGCATATATTTTTAAACATTAAAACTATCTCAAATGTTTTAAATAACTCTACTTTTAATAAATCTAAAAATAACAACGATTATAGTCTATGATTTCTTATAAGATAACACTAAATTAATTTTATAAATTTAAAAGATAAATTTTTTATGGTACTTACAAATTTATATACCTATGGAAAAAATAACATTGAAGAGGTTAGAATGCTAAGTACTGTTAAAATTCATATAAAATACATATCTCTATTCTTTATCTAGTTAAATATTGAAATTATATTCATCTATATATTATAAATCGTTGCGATACGTGAAAAATGACTTTTTATAATTTTAGTGGTGACCAATACGAAACTGACGAATACGGATTCTATGTTGAATCTGAATGTATTGGGGATTTTGTAGCTCAAAATCTGACTCTAGAGAATTGTGAAAATATTGGGTATGCTAATTTGTATTCAGATTGATTTCTTTTTTGTATTTAAGTAAAAATGTTTTATGACCTATGTTTGGGGCAACAGAAGGATAATTCTAAATTTATTTTTATTCATTTTTTTAAATTTAAAATACTTTACAAGATTTGAATCTCAAAAAATATGCTATAATTTTCAGAAAGACAAATATTTTAGAAAAGAATTATTCAATAAATTATCACTTGAGTTTCAATCTACTATATTTGAATAATTATAAATCTAATTGGCTATGATATCATTCAACAACATACTTTCTATTTGGTAGGAAAAATCCCTTCTAAAACATAAAATTTATTTTTTATTTATATAAGTTATGATTTTTTATTTATATAATTTTAAATTCTGTTTAACAATAAAAATATCCAAGAATAATAAAGTTGGAGAGCAATGGGTAATTTAAGCCTTAAATTTATTTTATTTTGGAGATTCTGTTAACTTCTGTTTGTTAAGACTAAGTAATATGTTAAGTTTTGTAGTTTTCAAGAATATGTTGAATACCAATATTTTAAATTCAAATTTATTAGAAATAAAAAATAAAAATTAAAATTGTATCTGAATTTCATTCTGTTACATTTCCCTTTAATAAGTTAAACGGGTGTTGAGAAACAACTCATTACATTTTTATATAGTTTTTTACTTTTCGTCATACTCTGTTTTATTCATATAGATAAATAAAAAAAGATGATATGATAAATAAAAATAGAAGACATGATAAATGCCAAAAGAAAATTTATGTAAAAAAATGTGATAAATAAAGAATGATTTTCGAAGGTTTTCTAAGACTACGCTATTACCTATTGACTTACATGGTGTTCTGTAATGATGGCCCTTAGTATACAATTTTTAAATTCATATTCATAGAGTAGAATGAAAGAGTATACTCATTAGGGATTATGAATTTTAGCAACGAAGAAATGCAAAATAACTATTGAAATCCAACTAGTTACTAATGAGGAAGGTGTAACATAAAACATTCTAGATTCCGGAAAGAAATTGGGCATTGCTAGAGTATTTACATATTTTTACTTTAGAATTTCAGGCTGAAATATTTTAATAGATTCAATTTTAAAGTTTTATTAAAACAAAACTTATATATACTAAGCACATTACAATTAAAAAATAATGAAAATTTATTATATTTCTAAAATTTATGCATTGAAAATTATATTAAAATATATTATATTTTTTTATAATTATAGAGTGAAATATGATTTCGGAGGTTCTGGGGAACCTGGAATTGTTCAAAATGTTTCTGATGAGAAACATAGTTTTGAGGATTTTCAAAACAAAAAGTATGTCAATCTGTATTTAATTTGATTTATCTTTGTAATCTTAATTTTTTTTTTTGCTTTTTTTTGCAAGAAAACGTTAAAACAAAATATAACAATGAACATTTAAGTTCCATAAGTTGATAGCTAATATTTGGAACCAACAGTAAGTTTCTTTTAATTTTTTAAAAAAGTTTAAATTTATTTAAATTAAATTTAACATTTATTATGAATTAGGAAGCACTCTTTTTCTAAATTAAAGTTTAAAATTAGAACGGGTTTACACGTCCTAATAAAAAATCTACTATTTTTAATATAAATTGTTAAAACTATTCCCTGTGTGAGTTTAGAACATTCATATATTTTATTTCCTTTTAATAAAATTCATTGACGAAGAATCTTACTTTCATAGTAGTGTACTCAACTATTACATCAAAATAGTAATATATCTAATATTTTTTAATTCACTAGTATTTTTTTTTATTTTATAATTATAAAGGCTTATTTTAATAGAAAGAAACTTTTCGTTGTTCACCTTTTTACACAAAATTTGTTTATTTCAAAAGCAACATTATTTGTATTCTCATATGATTTAATTGTTTATCAAAATAACTTGGTACAGATATTACTTCAATTATAATAAGTTATTTATTTTTATAGAAAGGATATTAAAGAGTGTGAGACCAATTTGAATAGTGAAGGAGGAGACTGCATTGCAGATAACAAAGGAAAAAAGAAAGGGATTTGGTCATCTTTGAAAAACCTATTTTGTTCATGCTGCAGTAAGAAATAGGTTTGAAAGAGTGGACAAAGTATTATGTTAAAAAAAAAAAAAAAAAAAAAAAGCTGAAAGGATGGAAAGATTGGGACAAAGAAGAAAATAGCATTGCAGAAAAAAAGCAGTTCTGAACTTAAAAAACAATTATGTCAAGGAAAGCAATTTCATGATTTGATGGATATGATTTTGCTGAAAAGATGTTAAAGAACAACACGAATGAAGAAGGAAACAAGTGTTTTACAGAGTGAGGGAAAAAAAAACTATTTTGTACTTAAAAACAAGAAAAAACAAATTTTTCATGCCACAGAGAGCAATAGTTAAATACATATATTTGCAAAAAAAAAAAAAAATAAATAAAATAAAAAAAAAAAAAAAATATGAGAACTTAAATTATTAGAAAACAGCATACCTGGCATTAAAAAAAATAGTTTCATTCTGTAAACGAAATTAAAGAATAAAAAAATTCTTGTGTTACAGAAATTATTGAAAATTTAACAATGAAAATCAATAACAAAATAATTTAACAATAAACAGAAAAAATTAATTGTAAATTTAAAAAAAAAACAAAAAAAAAGAAAAAAACAAAAAAAAAAACAAGGGGTACGATTATAGATCCACCTCCTCGTGGTGTACCCCGGAAACGTTTCGACGGCTAAGAGATCTATAACTGCAATTTATCAGTGCTTCTCCCCCTCTGAGATTTTTAATCACCTTATTTTGTATTGAAATTCAACTGACTTAGCCGGGCTTAAAAGGCTTGATTTGCTACAATCTTTAAGGAAACATTAGATTTACATTTTCCCATGACATTAATCAAATTCACAGGTGAAAACTCGACCCATTCTATGGTTATCAACTATATTTGTCGACAAAGTTTGGACAAATCACCAGTGAATTTTAACAAACATAAATAATAATCTTTTATCTCAGTTTTACACCTTTAAACAAATGGACAATATTGATGATAAGTGTAAGACTGTTGAATTTTAAATATGAAAGGTAGGTCATTTCTTCAAAATCAATTCTTTATACTTCCCTCTATCATGAAATCATATCTCTATAATCTTCTAATTGATGAAAAACCATTCTGATTAAAGATTTTAATGTCCACTCCAGGCGGTGGAGCTACACTGATATCAATCCTGCTAGTTAAAAGACAAAAAACCTCTGCACAGTAGTTCAGATAAAAAAAATGGCTAAGGTTCATACTCAATTACATTTTCTTAAAATTATCAATATAAGGTTTTCGAGGACATTGATTAAACATCTGAATTTAGAATTGTTTAATATTTTAAATGGCTGTGTTTTAATAACAAAAAATTGCCAAATTCACCATTTGATATTACTTTAAAAAAGTTTTTTTTTTTTTTCTGTAGATTTGATTTTGTATATTACTATCATGCATGCAGTATTTAAAATTCATTGTGGCATTTTGGCGTGTAACAAAAAAAGAAAAAGAAAAAAGAAATGAAAGCGAAAAATAATTGAAAAAAACGAGGAAAAAATAAAAATAAATAAATAAATAAAAATAAATTAGGCGTTCTTACAGACTAGTATTTAAGAAAACTATAATTTTCATCAATTATCATATTTATTGGAATGTTCTATATAACTTATTTCCTTTTATACAAAATATGTGCGAAAATTATAATATCTATTCAAATGATTTCAAATAGTTTTTTTTTAAATAAAACATATTTTATCGTAAAATCGAGTTCCTTAAACATTTTTTTAAAAGAAGTATTTTTTTTTTAATATTGGAAATAAGCGGATCGATACTAAGTAAAAATCATTTGATTAAATTTTCAATCTTATGTAATTTAGAATTATTTCCAGAACGATATTTTCGATAATGTCGTATCATAAGCTCCGCGAATAAAATGTGTGAATATTACGAAGCATGTAATACCACGTAAGTAGTTTAACATATAGTTTATTATTACGTCTGACTATTATAACACAGAAATTCTAAAAAAAAGTAGAAATTATTTATAATTACTTTATAAATTTTTGTTTACAAAAATTATTAAAAAAAATCATGTTTAAATTTTGTAATATTTGTTACATTAAAAAATAGAAAAGTTTACTAAATCTACTTTTACATATTCATCAATAAAATCAATAGGGATCGCTTTTATTTTTCGTTGTTCTGCTTGAATCATTCCTCAATTTTCTTAAAGGGAACTTTATAAACCAAAATAAAATTGTATAATAATACAAAATATTCAGTTTTGCATAAAAGTTATAAATTACTGTAGTATACTATTTATTGTGCAATGCAATGTAGAAAAATTCTATTCAAGCTCCTGAAAACGCGAAAACTTAGAAACAATAATGAAAGTGTAAATATTTCAGAAAAAACATCTGATTGATAAGTTTTACTTGAAAGCGCTTTCCTGATGTGGAAATTTTTAACCACAACGTCTGGTTAAAATATCCACATTGTCTGGATTTTTTTAAGCATCCAACGGGACCCTGGACATCCCTAACCTTCTTTGCATGCCTATTCACCTCAGTCAATCCACAAAGACAATTGTGATTGATGACCCTAGTTTTGGTCATAGGTAAATTATTGCAATTATCACTCTTAAAGCATTAAATCCCACGATGAATAGTGAAACGCCGTAGAAAAGGTGCTGGAAGTTTAGAAGGGCGAATTGAAAGATAATGTCTTTCCTTTTGGATGAAACATAGAAAGTCTGACCTTTCTTTGCATCCTTATATCTTTATTAAAATAATCAACAAACATATCAACTATTATGCTGGTAGTACCCTAAAAGAAAAGCTCAGAGTATATATATATATATATGTTCCTAGACTACTGAAGTTCGGGGTATTGAAGAAAAGCGTGGCAGCCTATGAAGAATGTCTAAGCTTCACAAAAAGAATTATAGACTTAATTGCTTGTCGTAGAGAGTCAGGTAGAGAGGGCGGTATATATTCAGGAGAGGGTGGCATAATTTTTGGAGCGTATTGGGAGATACGCAAAAATAGTGGTACCACGTCCGAAAACTGGAAGAGTGCTTTCTTTTCTGTTACCAATTTTCCACCGAACCCTGTTTAAAACTTTGGGACTATCTCTTTTAGCATTGATGCAAAGTTAATGGAGGAATTTAAAATTTGTGGCTCAACAAGAACCGGGAGAATTCCGAGTTAATGAGAGAGCAACAGGCAGGGTTTATTGCTGACCGCTCTATTGCTGACCAAGTCACAGTTTACAGCCGTGCAATCAAAAACGCCTTTAATAATAGAATAAACCTGACAGCTGTTTTTGTCAGTTTTAAAACGACATATAACTGCTTTTGGGGGCAACTATTAGCACAAAATTTTCTCTTTTGTGTACCCATTCAAATATGATAAATTAATTCCGAGCTTTCTTTGGTCAAAGATACTGCAAAGTTCAATTTAGAAATATAATTTCTATATGTTTTGATCTCCAATTGCAAAATAAAGTTCTTACACTTTTCACTGGTTTCGTAAAACTACTCCAATATTTTCATAGCCGCTGCTTGCGGGCATCGAATCTCCGAGTGTTGTTTTAGAGGAAAGAGAAACACTACGTTAAAAACTCTTATAAAGCCTTATTTTAGGTCTGTTTACCAACTTGTCCCTCGAAACTCACCAATAAAAACTTGGAATCTTCTAGAGCATCGACGAAAGGGGATTGATGCTGGGCTTCCCTAAAAATATTAAAAACAAGCAAATCTAATAAATCCCCTTGAGCTAAATCTGAGACTGGGTTTCAAGAAAGAGCTTTCAAAGTCAGATAGTCTCTCTGTTATTTTACAATTGCTTGAAATGGAAACGATGAATATTCGTTAACCTGAATCCCTTTGGTTAAGAGTTTTTACTGTTGGTTTCTTCTTACATTATCAATCCTATGCTGGTCCTGAAAGTTTTTACAAAATTTCCCATTTTATATCCCTGTTGGTCCTACTGGAACACTCTTTAATAGCTTAATTAATGTTGCTTTGTTTCAGAACAATGTTACATTAGAAAATTTTCTCTGTTTTCTTACATTTACAAATATCTTTTCTGATTCAAGAGGGATTATGTGCCTCTAAATATCTTTAAAATCTTTAGGTAACCCTTGCACCGGTAATGTCTTAAAATGTCTAAATTACTCAATCTATAAATTGAATCTTTTGAGTAAAAATGTTCCTTCAAAGCGAGTCCCAGGTACTGAGAAATTATCGAAAATTAGATGGCTTAATGAACTATCCAAAAAGGGAACCATCATGCAACAAATCGGCAGTTATGTTTTCTCAATGAAAGGAATTTTAATATTGCATATTAAGGGTGGTGTTTACAGAACATCCTATATCTGTTGCACACATCCTGTATGTGATATTTTGCTATATGGACTCTTAGTGGTACCAATTCGGAGCCTCATGTTGCATATAGTGATATCACTTTTTCCATCGATGATAGCCTGCTCAATTCTGGCAAGACTTTATCAGGTTTTGTTAAAGGGCCTTAATAATTTACTTCCATGCATTCATCACAACTGAAGTGAGTACTAACAGAAAGCACACACGTTAAACTCACTTAGAATAGGGCTAAGCTGATTACCCATGGCCGGCTCATCCGTCAATAAACCGGTTATAAAATAGATATTAAAAATAGAGATATTCTGTGCAAGATAACGACGTGTGATGTGTACGGGTGAGTTCATCAACTTCAAATAGAGGTTAATGATATTTACTAAGTTGCTTACGAAGGCATGAAAATATACCTTCAACTAGGACTTAACATCCAAAGAACACACGGTGTGACAACCCGACTGAAATTTTAGAAACTATAGAGTTTTTGTGGTGTCTGTAAGTATTTTTTAAGAGAGGTGAAACTATTGTCCTAAGATTTTGAATATAGGATTTGTGCACTTTAAGTACTGTGTAAATGTCTGGCTCAATTTACAACTGTTAAAGTCAATAAATTCTTAGGGTCCTTGGGAATACTTTCAGACCTATTAATTATTTTATATATGAATTTAAAACATTTGTGCATGGATCCTTTTGAACTCAACAGTATGGACTCTCATCAGTAAGTGTTTACGATTATTGTAGATAATAAATATTATCCAAAACAATATGTCTTCCTTTGTCGACTTTTAATAAAACTATATTAAATTTAAATGTAACACTCTTGACATTTTCATGTGCTTTTCTGGAGTCACTAGAGATAGTTGAAATGGAATTATTAAATTTCATTAGATTATCAATTACATGTTTGATAGATTCTTCTTGGTTTTCGCGCAAATTAAAGGCGCGTTTACTGGTGTAATAAGTTTGGGAGCGAATGATTTTCAGAAACAGCAAAATTGTCTAATTCTAAATTTCACGCTTGAACTACTTGCTGTTTCTTTTCCACCGAGCCGTTCCTCTTGTCATCTACCCAGTCAAAAAATTGTAGCATTTAACAACCTAAACTTTACAATTCTCATCACGCATTTAAAGGGTAAAATTAACCATATTAAAACCTTCCCTCACGATAAAGGTTTTCCACCCCAAATAATGGACAATACTGTTAAAATATCCAAATATGCTTATTATCCCAAATATGAATAAGGTAAACCCGAAACAAGAAGTTTGATTGTGCTCTCATTTTCCCACCCGAAAATTAGCTACCGGATTTCACATATATTTCGAGATAATATTTAAGTCCATCTCCCTTTTACCCTCTTATCCTTTTAGAGATGCAACATAAAATTCACTGCTATCTTAGAATCATTTTTATATTAAGAGCTAGAAATCATAATCTTTTTTATGATTTCTAGCATGAAATCATAATCTTTTTTATGATTCTAATTTTTTATGATGAGCCACTAATGTGGAAATGAAATGTTCAGAATTTTTATTTGCAGGTGTATAAATTGAAATGTTTAATGTTACAATGTTAAATGTTTAAAATGTACAAAATTAAATGAAAATCAATCCATATTCTACTGTGTCTGTGATTTCCTTTTCCTCCCTTTACAAACATCGTTGAGAAATTATGAGATAATAGCAGCACATGAAAAAATAAAATAATAGCCAAAAATTAAGATAAATAGCCAAAAATGGTGGCCTAATTACGAGCAACCATTCGGGCAATTGAGCAACCCTATCAGCAACACTCCGAACTGAGATATTTCCTTTAGAGTGTAGGTTCCGTTACGGTTGCTCTTATTTTTCTCTCGTGTGATATTGCCACAACGTTTAACCCATCAGAAAATTCCATTTCGTTTTTCGCTCATCGTGCTTGAACGGTTTGTCGTAGAATGCTCTAATGTCGACATTGACTTTTCTCGAGCTTTGAACTTTCTATGTAACAAATTTCATAGCTTTCGGTTGGATGTTTAGACACACATACATCCACAAACAGACATACATTTTGATATTGCATTACATTACATTATTAAATAAAGCATTCTCGCAACAGCATGACTATAGATATGTGGCCAGAATTGCGCACAGGCCACCTTTACTTTCTAGACAACTTGATACCCCTCGATCTGAGCTGGGTAGACTTCAAACCACCACTGGGGATTGAACCGCAGTTCTTTACAATGATAGTTCATTGCCTTAACCAGGCCATCGTGGCTCTATTATTATTACACTGCTCTAACTTTGATAATTTTATGCACTCATCTTTTTCATCACCTTTGACAATGCATTTTATATCATAATTTAAAATAACATTTTATATTGTTTGTTTAGGAAATACAGAAATATACGACGTTTAAGATCACTATTTTATTTTATTAATGTTGAAATCACACCTCATGGCTAAATTACGAAGTCCCTTTTTAATTCTCGAATAAAAAACAGTTTCATTTACATGGGTCTAAAACGGCTTATTCTATTTGTAATGTAAAATATTGACATACCTGTAAAATCTACTCTGTTTATCAGCATGATCAGTTAAATCAGTCATTTTGATCAGTTTATTGACTTTATCTTGCAGCGCAAATCCGTTAAGACCCCTCAATCTTCCGAAGAGAGTAAGAGTGTCTCGCCCAGTCAAACGATCTATCAGAGCGTTGAATTGAGGACAATAACCAATTAATGATTTAAACTAAAACAGAATATTTAAAAAAACAGTAATTATATTAATTTAGGGCTAGGTAACGTCACTTTAAATAAAAAAAAGTAGCAACTAAAATTATAAGTTCTTAAAATTAAAGTTACTATTTATTCAGAAAAAGTAAATTATGCATCTAATTTCATAACTTAATTAGTAATTAGTATTAATTAATTAGCAGATTATAGCTCCTTCCTCGGAGCCATTGTGATCAATATGTGAAAATCTTATCTTCAAAACAAAAGATTTTCAGAGTAATATATATATATATATATATATATATATATATATATATATATATATATATATATATATATATATATATATATATTGTTTACTGTTCAATAGACTCTCAGAATCGACCTATCGGAAATCTATAGTAGAAATTTTCCATCATAAAAGCACATAAATAGTATACATTAGAAAAAAGAATCTAATGGTCATAATTGTTAGAGCTAGTTAGTTTTTTTTAAGTACGTTTTCTGTAAAAAAATACTAAATTATTTTCCAGCAATTAAATGTTTTCATTTTTAGAAATAATTATGAATTTTTGGAGATTAATTTTATAAGTATGGACTGCTAATAATTGAAATAAAGTGTTATAGAGATACCGAACTATTGACCACAATAAGTATTTGATTGTTTTCAAAATAAAACTAAAATCAAGTTTTAAATTTTTATTTTAAAGAAAATTTGCGAATAATTTAAAAAATAAACAGTTTAGTTTCAATAAAAAATGTTTAATATAATTCTAAAAGGAACACACATCTATTATCGAACAGTTGCGGTAATAATTTTAAGAATTTGTAAGAAATAATTTGAAGATATAATTTGAAATTTGAAGATAACATATCAAGCGATAGTAATTATCTTTGAAGAAACAAAAATAGGGCGCATTTTATGCCGTGTTATCGTTTATAAATTAAGTTTTATTAGAAATATTTCTTTTCATTCATTAAAAAAAATATTTTTTTTTCATATAATATGTAATTGCTTCATTTATGATTGTAATCATACGGTACAGATATCGAAAGCTTATTAGGTAATCCTAAAACTTCTGAATTAGAGTGTAGTATAGGAGCCTTAGGTAATCCAACTCTTTTAAAATTGCCGAAGACATTTATTTACATTTATACGTGACATTTTTATTAAAAAAACCTTGTGCAATGTAAAAAAAAAAGGTTAAACTTACGGAAAAAAAACTGTCTGCTTGTGTGTCAGCATAAAACTGTTAAATTGACAGAAAAACATGATTTAAAAACTGACATGTGTTTTTAAGCAGAAAAGAACTGTTTTTTTTTATTAAAAAACAAACGCTCCATTATTTTAACAAACAAACACTGTTATTTTTACAAAAGATCTCTATTATTTAGCTATATCAGCAATGTGGTCGGTATGAGCCAAGAGCAGAGTTCTTACGATCAGTCAATGCTGCGATTCGAACCTGGTTCACCTCAGTAGGAGAGAAATGCTTTGTACCCTGTTTCGACGCAGCGGTGCTTCATTACGAAGAAAAATTTTAATTGTCTTTATTTTATGTCTTACTTATTGAAAACATATTTAAGTGTAAAAGCATTTAAAACCATTGTGACTCGCCTTTAAAAAAAATATCCGGCAACTGAACTAACCAAAAAATTATATTTAATAAATTAATTATATAAAATTATAATAAGGTAAACTTATATTAGGAAAAATTCATTATACAGAAACCTTTTTTCCAAAAAATATGTAAAAAGAACAATGACACATGTGTGTTTTTAATTTAGAATTCAATATTCTAGAATACTTAACCGGATTATAATGTGTAGTCAACAGGAGGAGGAGGAGGAAAAAAGTCTCGCAGCAAAAGGAATATTTTTACGGAAGATCCTATTTCAATATCTCATTTTACCCAAAAATATTTTTCAACATAAGGTCGTTTAATCACAAACTCACAACAACCATGGCTTCGCATTAGTTTATACATGGGTAAATCCATGGAAATTATAAAACAATGAAAAGGCCGTTCTTCCGTCAAAAGGGAAAACATGTTCATGAAGATAAGTGCATATTTTTTTCCAATGCCCACCTGGGAAATGACCTTTCGTCAATGCCGGCATCTGGAACAGCGATTGCTCAGGGGATCGAGCGTTCGCCTTCCAATGAGGTGAACCGGGTTCGAATCCCCGGCGATGGCCGGTCAAAACGAATCAGCATCTGACTTGCACCAACCACGGTGCTGACTTGAAATATCCTCAGTGGTAGACGGATCATGCGTTAGAGTCCCTTTGCCGTCAGGCTAACCGAGGGAGGTCCTCGTAGTCTTCCTTTTCATGTAACGCAAATGTGGGATAGTTCCATCAAAAAAGTCAGTTACGAAAGCAAAATTTCTCCCAATACTTGATACTGGAGTTCCCTTGTCTTCTGAATTAGGTTCAAAATTACAAGGCCACGGAGTTGAACATTAGTAGTCGTAAGCCCAAAAAATTGGGCCGGCTGTTCAACGTCGGTTATAAAATATAAAAACAACATCATGCATCTGAAGAGCAGATTTGCTGGCCACTCTTTCAGGGGTCCCATATCAGGTGGGTCAGCGTTGTTCCCACAGTAAGAGCAATACTTTGGAATTTATATACAAAGTATTTATACAATAAATACTTTGGAATTTATATGTGAAATAAAAGAAGGTGTTAAAGATTAAGTACGCAAAAAATTAGTTGTTTACGAACTTTAGCTTATAATTTAGAATATAAATTCCCCAAAGTGCGTAGTTACAAGAAATATTGTCAAGATCGTGATAGTATAAAATAGATTTAACAAAATAAAATTTTCCTTTCTAAGCTAAAATGGACAAGTCATAAAAACTATTATTTTCTAATAATTTAAATTTAAATGCATTGTTGCGCATTGCATTGTGTACTATGCACGCATATCACTTAACTCACTTAGTAGATGAAATGAATCATACTAATTTAAAATCTACCTTAATAAGCTAATGGTTTTAATTTAAGTAGGTACGACAGAATCAGACTTCAATATAAATCAGTTTAATACAGAAAATACAAGCGATACAAAGTTACGTAAATGTTTTTTTATTTAGCTATTATCAAGTATTTCGAACCATTTTAAAATTATATATCACAATAAAATTTCTTTATCACTTAAATTGGTAAAGACGTTAAAATATTTCCGTTTTTTTTTTAACTAACCACAAAATTTTATTGATTTTTCAGTAACCGTAACAATAGAGATGTCACTCTATAAATTGAATTGTTAAATCGATATTGGAAAATAATTGCCAGCATTGTGAAAACTACAGCAGCCACGAAAACTTAATAAATAATTGTGATTTGTATTGAATAATTTTATTTAGTATTGAAAACCATGCGTCAAAAATATAATGCGAGTATTATTTGAGCGTGTCAAAGAATGATGCTACTTTGGTTTTAACTATATCATCATAAAGTTTGATAGATAAAGCAAGTTTTTCAAAAGTATTTGTTGGTTATCTAAAATATTTATTCACTGTTGTGATTGTTTGTGTTGCGTTATGTAACTGCTTGTGATTCTGGTCAAATTACAAAAGCCTCTAAATCAAATTTCGCACAATTTTTTCTTTACTATCATAATGCTCCAAGCTCGGAAACAAAAAAATCCCAATGTATTGAAGAAATATTTGAAGCCATTGCTTTTCTACAAATTCTGATGTTTATGTTTACAGTTGTTTTGAAGAAGGAAGTGTGAAGAACAGTTTAGGGATTTATTCTGGCTTTATATTAACAACTATGAGGTTTTTTTATAATTCTTATAAATTTTCTAAAGTAAAAAAAATCAATACCTCAAAATATCGGCAAAAACTGACCTCAAAATTCATTTCGGCAAAAATTCCGATCCAAGTTCGTAATATCTGACAGTGAAATGCAACATTTAACTAAAACTTTAATTGGCACAAACATTGATGCATTTCAACAGTTTGGGATAAGAGATTCAATTCAGTTTTGTAACTATGATGATTTTTTTTATGAATCTACTTAGTTTTCTAGAAGCAAAATTTTAAACCTATTAAAACGTTAATATTTAATTTTACTTGATAAATCTAACCTCAAAATATGATTCTGAGATGAATTTCAATTCATATTCGTAATATCTGATAAAGGAAATTAACCCTTTGCTAAAATTTAAGCTTGCCCTAGGTCTTTGCCTGAAGAAAGCATAGATGCAAAATTATTTGTTTTCTTAAGTATTGTATATAACATGGAATCTGAGATTCAAATTCAATCTCAAAACGCCAAACGGTTAAATTTCCTTGGCAATACCGCAATGCGTATTTTAGTTATAGCCGGTATAGTTACAAGCAAACATAAGAAGTGCAAGTTATGGGTACTATTATTATTGTTTCACGTATGTAAAATTTTCAGGCTCTCAAAATTTTTTTTCTGTATATTTAAAGGTAAAAAGATTACGTCTTACGATTTTTATATTAGCTTGGCGTGCTCCGACACGATCTCAGTAATTCTCTGGTGGAATGTTTTTTTACATAGGAATGAACTTTGTAAGTTGGCTTCATACCTCGGTAATTTAGCCAAGGGGCTAAGTTCAAGCAAGATTGTATTTGTTTTCTGCTTATCGATGCTTCTTTTTTATCCCCCTTTACCGTATTTAGTTACAAAGCTTACTAATTTAATTAATAACAACATAACCCCGTCTTGTTATCATTTTAATCTTGACGAAAGCAAGATACAATTTCTGTTAATTGCTGTCTTTATGGATTCATTACCGCTCTCTCTGGATTTGGGAATTTATTTTGCAATAGCTCTTTTGTTTAATCTTTTTTGCTTTGCAATTATTGATTCACTGAAGATGATTACCAGAAACTACCATACAAGTTGTAAATACCAAGCTGGTTTACTATTAGAGAAGATTATGGACGCAGTGATGAAATTGGAGAGTCTTATGTCATTCCCAATCTTTTGTGTTTTTTGTCGAATTGGTCACCATTTTTTAACTCTCTTAACATTTATGTTGAATACTAATAAAACAGGTCATTCGCTTATAGCCTTTCAGATAATGGACTTTCAAATGTTGGTTTGGTTTTTTGTAACCATCTTTATGGCTGATTATGTACAAAGACATAGCCGTGTCTTATTGGATAAATTTTATTCAGATAATGAAATTCGTAAGGAAACAGGATTAAACTATTTTTCGTATAAGAAGATGAAAAACTATGGTTATTTAACAGCTTGGAATATGTTTTGCCTTAACAAAACACTGTTATTATCTGCTTTTGCTGCAGCCGTGACCTATGGAATTATTGTTCGACAGTTAAAGACATAGATGTATTTAAAAATGTAAAGATGTGTTTGAAGAAAATGAAATGAACAATGATTTTAACCTATCGAGGAAAAAACGCAAGTGACAGAAGTTTACATTCTGCTTAAAGCAACTAGGTGATGCTATCTCCCCGAGTCTTAAAAGTATAAACAAAATTCTTGAACAGATTGCGTCTCACAATAAGAAAACTAACTGAACTTCAAAAACATTCATTGAACTAAGAAAACTTTAAAACTCTGTTGATATCTGCTTTTGTTGAAACCGGTAACCTATGGAATTATTGTTCTGCAATTAAAGACACAGCTGAATTAAAAAAATATTAATATTATACTAATTGTCTAATGAACAACGATTTCAACCAAATGGAAGCGATAGAAGTGTAACATTCTGCTTAGGGAACTAGGTGATACTTTTTCATCAAGTCTTAGAAGTCTTGAACAGATTGTGTCTCTAAATGAGAAAACTAACCAAGTATGTTTTTAATGCAAACGCCATTTAAATGATAGCGTCTCTAAAATCGCGATGAACATAACAGAAAACATACCGAGCTAGTTCTATAGTTTCATTTATATGGAAGATAAACAGTAAAGCGCAAACTTTAATATTCCACTCTTCTCTACAACAATTAAAACTGAACATAGCACATGATAAACAAATTTAGATATAAATCTGTTGTTTTGATTTTTTGAGTATTACAAAGCATTTTTAGTAAGAAAATTCACTCATGCTACTGAGATACCATCTCTTTAAACACCCTAATTGGTGGAATGTCAAGAAAACTAACATATTTTTCTGAAAATCCAATGAATTTTAATTATGTTCGTTTCTATAGATCTGTGCAATATACCATTAACGAAAACAATCCTCATTAAACATTAAGAATTATCGTTGAAGTTCTAAAATCTCTGCTAGGATTACTATGAAACACTTACTTTTCCTAAAGTGTTATGGGTTGTGTCAATATAATATCAATATATTTTGAAGAATGGCAAGTACAAAATATTTTTATGAAATAAGTAGATATGCAGTTAGCTATAATAAAGTTAATAGATGTTGATTTATTTTAAGTAGTTTTTATTTTTAATGTATCTTTCAGATAAGAATATTATTCTATATTTTGTATTTACTCCTTATCTTCCCATTATTTAGCAAGACGTTTAATGCAGTATGTAAATTGCAAAATTATGTATACCTTATTAAATGTCTTATTTGAATACTAGGCTTACTTTATTTTTGCTTATTTTGATATTCAGAGTCTTAGATTGTCATGAGCATATTGTTTTTTAAACTTTATTTGATTTGTGGTGCCCCACTGATTGGCAGCGAAATTAGATTGAAGTGCCTTTACTTAAAGAAAATGATAAGAATGTCTTTTATAAACTTTAAAATGAGTATAAGTTTTTCATTAATGGAGCTCTATACTAAAAAAAAGCATTCATATATGGATCATTTTTGCCGTATTCTAACATATCTGAGAACACATTTATAAAAATTCACTACACAGAAACATTTTTTACAAAAATTATCTAAAAAGAAAAATGACACATGTGTGTTTTTAATCTGGAATTTAATATTCTAAAATACTTAACCGGATTATGATGTGTAATCAAAGGGAGGAGGAAAATAGTCCCGTTTCAATATCTCCCGTTTCAATATAATCCTATTTCAATATCTCATTTTACCCAAAAATATTTTTTAACATAAGGTTTAATCACAAACTCACAACAACCATAGCTCCTTATTAAGCAGGTGGGTAAATCCATGGAAATTATAAAATATTGAGAAGGCGGATCTTCCGTCAAGAGGGTGAACATCTTCATGAAGAACAATGCATATTTTTTTTCTCCAATGCCCACCTGGGGAATGACCTTTCGTCAATACAGGCACCTGGAGCCGCGATGGCTCAGGGGATAGGACGTTCGCCTTCCAATGAGGTGAACTGGGTTCGAATCTCCAGCGATGGCTGGTTGAAACGATTCCGCATCCGGCTTGCAACATCCACAGTGCTGACTTGAAATATCCTCAGTGATAGACGGATCATGGGTTAGAGTCCCTGTGTCGTCAAGCTAACCGTGGGAGCTTCTCGTAGTCATCCTTTTCCTGTAGCGCAAATGTGGGTTAGTTCCATCAAAAACGTCCGTCACGAAGGCAAAATTTCTCCCAATACTCAATCCAGGAGTTCCCTTGTCTTCTGAATTGGGTTCAAAATTACAAGGCTACGGAGTTGAACATTAGTAGTCGTAAACCCGAAAAATTGGGTCGGCTGCTCAACGACGGGTATAAAATAAAATAAAATAAAAAACAGGCATCTGAAGGTCAGATTTATTGGCCACACTTTCAGGGGCACCATATTAGGTGGTTCAGCGTTGTTCCCACAGTAAGGATAGATAGTAGAGAGAACGAAAGAACATCCATGCCTTACCCGGGACTTGAACCCAGAAACTTTCTGATTCAAGGCTTTACAATGCATATAAAATTAACCTTCTTTGCTTTTTTTATTTTTCGTTCTTTTTTTATTATTTATTAGTTTTCCATTTTTGGAAAGCAATTTGTTTTGGATAATCTATTACCAATTGAAAATAAACCAACTAGTGTACTCCTAGAATGGCATATATAAGACCAGTGTCAAAAACTACGGAAACTCAGTCGATCTAACAATACTATCAATGTTTAGCTCAAGGGCTTTCTGTTTAAAAGTTCTAATTTTTTTTAAATTTTGGTCACGTTTATTCCTTTATGACAAGTAACGGAAACCTATAATTTGTATAGAATATGCCGGGGAATTATTGTTGATACCGTATTTAAAAAGAGTATTTTATTCTGGAAATTCGAGTTTTTGGTGTCCCTACTTTATCATCATTTCATCATTTGGATGATTTGGATATCATCCATATAATCATTTGGATACCGTGAACAACAAACATAGGTATTTTTAAATTTAGTTAGAATATATATATATATATATATATATATATTTGATTAATTTGAGAGGAAAATGTTTATCCCATTTTACGCAGGTAGATAAGTAGATGAAGTAAAATTCAATGTTCCATCGAATCGTTTGATTGAAAGGGCCAATTGCTTTCGCATTGAGCTTTTTATTGTCAGTGCGGTGAATGTGCTATAAGTAAATAACCATAAAAACATTAAAGGAATCGAGGTACGAAACATTCCTTTTCGAGTGCAATGCAAAAAATTCCTGATCAATTACGGTATAAATTACTGCCACTTTGGGAACATTATCTGTAAAAACCATTTTTCGCTAAAATTCATTTTAACCATAAAATATTATACCGTAATTTTTACTGTAATATTTATTTTATTAGAGTGATTCAGTTATTTTATGATAATGATTACTTTAAGAACTGCGCCAAAATTTTTCTTGTTCCGTAACATGTATCGGCATAAATGAAATTTATGGTAAAAAGTAATGGCACCCGGAGGGCTTTTTTTTAAAAAAAAAATTTGATTGGGAATTTTTTACAGTGAGTACTTTAAATGAACATTTTTTCCATATGCTTACATGTCACAGTTATTGTGTTTCGAAATAAATTCGTTAGAATTTACATTTGAAATAAATATAAGGTGTTAAAGATTAAGTACGCAAAAGATTCGATAAGCTCGGAAACATAATTATCACAACCTATTTAAGAAATATTTGAAGCCGTTGCTTTTCCACAAATATTGATGTTTATGTTTACAGCAGATTTGAAGAAGCGAGGAAAACAGTTTAGGGATTCATTCTGGCTTGATATTGACAAACATGTTGATTCTTATTAATTTTCTAAAGGAAAAAATCCATACCTCAAAATTTATTTCGGCAAAAATTCCTATTCATGCTCGTTATATCTGACAGTGGAATTCAACATTTAACTAAAACTTGAATTTGCACAAACATTAGTGTTTTACAACAGTTTAGGGAGTCAAGAAGAGGGCAGAATAGTTTCGACATTCATTTTAGTTTTGTAACTGTAATGTTTTTTTTTTATGATTTTACTTAGTTTTCTAGAAATGAAATTTTAAATTTATTTAGGCCTGAATATTTAGTTATACTTGATAAATCTAACCTCAAAATGTGATTCTGAGATGAATTTCAATTCATATTCGTAATATCTGATAGTGGAAATTATCATTTAGCTAAAATTTAAGCTTGCACCAGGTCTTTGCTTGAAGAAAGTATAGATGCAAAATTATTTGTTTTCTTAAGGATTGTATATAACATGAAACCTGAGATTCAAATTCAATCTCAAAACGTCAAACGGTTAAATTTCCTTGGCAATGTCACAATGCATATTTTAGTTATAGCCGGAATAGTTACAAGCAAACGTAAGAAGTGCAACTTATGGGTTCTATTTTTATTGTTTCAAGTTTATAAAATTTTCCGGTTCTCTAATTTTTTTCTCTCCATATTTAAAGGTTAAAAGATTACTTTTTACGATTTTTATATTAGTATGATTTGCTCCGACACTGCCACAGTAGTTCTCTGGTGGAATGTTTTTTTTTACATAGGAAGGAAATTTGTAAGCTGGCTTCATACCTCGGTAATTTAGCCATGGGGCTTAGTTCAAGCAAGATTCTATTTGTTTTCTCCCTATTGATGCTTCTTTTTTATTCCCCTTTACCATATTTAGTTGAAAAGCTTACTTATTTAATTAATAACAACATAACCCAGTCTTGTTATCATTTTAATCTTAACGAAAGCAAGATACAATTTCTGTTATTTGTTGTCTTTATGGATTCATTACCGCTCTCTCTGGATTTGGGAATTTATTTTGCAATAGCTCTTATATTTAATATTTTTTGCTTTGCAGTTATTGATAGAACTAAGGATGATAATCAGAAACTAACACACAAGTTGCAAATACCGAGCTGGGTTACTATTAGAGAAGATTATGGATGCAGTGATGAAATTGGAGAGCCTCATGTCATTCCCAATCTTTTGCATGTTTCATCGAATCGGTCACTATTTTTTAACTCTCATAATATTTATGTTGAATACTAATGAAACAGGTTCTTCGGTTATAGCCCTTCAGATAATGGACTTTCAAATGATGGTTTGGTTTTTTGTAACCATCTTTATAATTGATTATGTTCAAAGACACAGCCGCGTCTTATTGGATGAGTTTTATTCAGATAATGAAATTCGTAAGGAAACTATTTTTCGTATAAGAAGATGAAAAACAATGGTTATTTGACAGCTTGGAATATGTTTTACCTTAACAGAACACTGTTGATATCTGCTTTTGCTGTAGCCGTGATCTATGGAATTATTGTTCGACAATTAAAGACACAACTGAATTAAAAAATGATAAGATTATACTAGTGTTTAAAAAAATGAAATGAATAATGATTTCACCTAGGAAAAAACGGATGTGATAAAAGTGTACATTTCGCTTAGGGAACTATGTGATGCTTTCTCACCAAGTCTTAAAAATATTTGCATAATTTTTTAAAATAAAAATGTTTTTTGCTTTGTAATGCATAATTTCAATAACCCTTTGATACATGCGTTGTCTATAAATTGAAATGT
Organism: Parasteatoda lunata; assembly: GCA_949128135.1. Taxonomy (NCBI): domain Eukaryota; kingdom Metazoa; phylum Arthropoda; class Arachnida; order Araneae; family Theridiidae; genus Parasteatoda; species Parasteatoda lunata. The sequence goes on along the minus strand of OX421972.1, from coordinate 37,031,930 downwards.
TTTGATATTTATCTTTGAAATTAATTGCTAACACGGTGAAAATTATTGCTATCACACAAAATTATTGAATAATTGGAACGTTAATGAATCCCACTTTAATTTTCATATAGCTATTGAAAAAAGAATTTTTATAGTATATTATTTTTCATATTAAGAAGTAAAATGAAACAAAAATCTTAAGTTTTATCTTCAATATGTGCCCTGTCATAGTAACTTATTATTATCAGTTTAAAAAGTAACATTATGTTGATGACCAAACTGTTAAAGATGTAAAAAGATGTTTCCTTCTGTACAGTGGTTGCTGATTTGTTGTGATACTCAATTATTAAAATGGTTTTTCGAAACTTTCTTCAAAGAAAATAAACCACAGTTTAAGTGCCTTACACTTGAAGTAGAGCTATAATTTTGAGCTGTAGGGGAGAGTCGGGTAGCCCGCCCACTTAAGGACTATTGTTTATATTTCTGTATAATATTGAGTAATAATCAAGATTTTTGTATGTTTCTATTGTTTTATCATTTAATTAAATAATAAAAAAAGAATAAACCAAAAAAAGAATAGTTTAACTTAAAAAAATAGAAATTTAAAAAACATGTTTTTCAGCTTTTTTCAAAATGTGTCGGGTAGCCCCGCCCAGTTACAAAAATTATGTTTTTTGATTGTTTTTTCAGGTGTAAAGGAAAATGACCAATGTATTGACAATAGATAAACCTTATTTATCATTTTTATCACAAAATAATTTTTTTTTATTGCATATTTATATACTTTTAGTGAATTCTATCATTTATTAACAACAAATGTTATATTTTTTATTAATATTAATGTATATTAATATATTATAATATTAATATATATTTATATTAAATATTTAAAGAAAATAATTTAATCTAAGTAAATCTTTGGAACCGTATATTTGTCGACGAAATAAAAGTGGGCTGTGATACCTAACATTCATGTGAGTGGGGCTACCCGAAATCCAATTTTTTTGTAAATTTGTAATTAAAATCACAAATAAACTTCGTTCTTTGTGCAAACTAAACTTAAGACTACATACTTTAATGCTGTATGTATAGAAAAAATTATTTTTTTAATATTAAAATGAAGTTTAATCGAAACATTCAACAAATTTTTCTTAACATCATGACTACTGTATTCAACATATTTTCAAAACTTTTGTTTACCATTTTACCAGCTGCATAAATACTTGAAACTTTGAAAATAATCTTTTTTTAACTTAACAATTATTGTCCGATGACCCATTGACTTGAAAAAATATTCTATACATATGAAATTGACATTGGGCGGGGCTACCCGACTCTCCCCTATATACCATTTTGCTGAGAATAATTATCTGGGCTTTAGAATGGATAAATAGCTTAAATGTTTTCAAAGTTATAAAAAAAAAAATTTAAATCTCCAATTTGGCGACATTTTCCCACCTAAATAAAAATACTCAAAATCAATGCCATTTTTCCATTTTTTACATATTTTCATGAGGCCTGATAATGCAGCATTTGAGTAAGTTGTTAAATATTAAAAAATTGGAGTACAAACACTTTTCATTTTCTCACAATTCCCGATCGCAACGAACTATAGGGGGCGCTGTTGTTAGAGACGATTTCTATATGAACAGTAATTCAGTTGCTCTGGAAACGTCTTTAATGTAGCGTTTAGCATTTTAACGTTCTTTCTTTATTGTGGCTTATAAAATTTAAAAAAGAAAAATTTTTGATATTCTTTCTTATGCAAGTGAAAACAAAATGGTATATCTTTTACTTAGAGAAGGAACATCGAAAAAATATTTGTAAATAAACAAAAACAAAAAAAAATATGTATCTTCTTATTAGAGTTAAAACCTAATGCCAGTGAAATAGTTTTACTAAATTTAATGATATAACATGAAAGGGGCTTATTTAAACTTTACATTTCGCAGTTTTATGAATCATATAACTTCAAACATTGAAATATATGCAAAAAGTATATATAAGCCCATAATTTTACATCATTTAATTTTGCAAAAAAGTTTTTTGACAATACTTTTTATTAAAAACTTTTAAGTTTTAATAAAAATCATCAATTATAAACTAAAAAACGCAAAATAAAAAATGTTTACGAAAAAAAAAAATCCTAAAAATTCCGCAAATTAAAATAATAAAATTTCATGTTCTTTTTAAATTCTTAATAGGACAGAGAAAACCATTCTATAGAGAATTATCATCAAATTAGAAGAAAAAAGTTCTTACAAGTAAATTTTTATTATAAAAATCATAACACTTATACGTGATTTATAAATCCGGAGAATTCCAAAATGATATGTTCTTCGTTTGAAAACTTTATTCTCAAATAATATATACATAGATTATCCCTTCATTACTGTCAGATGACATACCACACAATAAAATTTTTATAATTGCAAGATCTCGATATGAATTTCAATATGTAACTTAAAAGCAGAATATCTGAATTCTTGTTGAAATTTATCATTCAAAATTAAAAAATACTTACCAAGAAAACGATAAAAATTTATTAATGATCAACATAAATGATATTATTTCAAGTAATTCGGATGATTCTCTATAGTAGTTTTCCGAATTATATAGATTCAGAAATACTTTATATTTGATATATTTTTTTATTTTTTTTTATTAAACGACTTAAAACTCCTCATGCACCACAAAGTATATATAACATGAGGCTTACAGTTGTAAGTAGAAAACAAAAGAAGAAATATTTACAAATTTAAATTAAAAACAAAATTCCGCACTTTCAATACTTTTAACCAGTTCTGATAAGACAGGAGGCCAACAAATAGAAAGACACCTCAAATCAGTCTTTAATTTCATTCGGGCACTCGCATACAGATTGCAATGAATGTTCAGCATCGCCGCAAGCACAATTTCCACTGGTCTCCAGATGGAAACGAAATAAATATCTCTTAAAATTTCCATGGTTTGTTAAAATTTGGGTTAATTTAAAATCAGTTGCAAAGAATTTAAATTGCAAACGGTGAAAAATGGATGGAAAGAACCTTTTTGTCCAAAGCGACCGAGGCGAAGCAAGAAATTATTTTATATTTGAAATAAAAATAAGTGTTAGAGATTAAGTACGCAAAAAATTAGTTGCTTACGGACTTTAGCTTATAATTTAGTATTTAAATTCCCCAAAGTGCGTAGTTACAAGAAATATTGTCAAGATCGTGATAGTATAAAATAGATTTAACGAAATAAAATTTTCTAATCTAAGCTAAAATGGACAAGTTAGAAAAACTATTACTTTTTAAGAATTTTAACTTAAATGCATTGTTGCGCATTGCATTGTGCATTATGCACGCAAACCAATAATGCAAGGCAATGACTCAATAAGTAGATAAAATGAATCATACTAATTTAAAATCCATCTTAATAATCTAATGGTTTTAATTTAAGTAGGTACGGCGGAATCAGATTTCAATATAAATCACCTCAATACAGAAAATACAATCGATACAAAGTTACGAGAATGTTTTTTATTTAGCTATTATTAAGTTTTTCGAACCATTTTAAAATTATATCTCACAATAAAATTTCTTTGTTACTTGAATTGGTAAAAACATTAAATTATTTCTATTTTTTAAAACAAAATACAAAAGTTTATTGATTTTTCAGTAACCGTAACAATATAAATGTGACTCTATAAATTGAATTGTTGAAATAATATATTGAAATATTGAATTGTTATCGGAAAATAATTGCCAGCATTGTGAAAACTACGGCAGCCATGCAACCTTAATGAATATTACTAATTTGTATTGAATAATTTTATTTAGTATTGAACACCATACGTCAAATAAAAAATGCGAGTCTTATTTGAGACTGACAAAGAATTATGCTACTTTGGTTTTATCTATGGCATCATAAAGTTTGATAGATAAAGCTAGTTTTTCAAAAGTATTTGTTGGTTATCTAAAATATTTATTCACTGTTGTGACTGTTTGTGTTGCGTTATGTAACTGCTTGTGATTCTGGTCAAATTACAAAAGCCTCTAAATCAAATTTCGCACAATTTTTTCTTTACTATCATAATGCTCCAAGCTCGGAAACAAAAATATCACAACACATTGAAGAAATATTTGAAGCAATTGGTTTTCTACAAATATTGATGTTTATGTTTACAGCAGTTTTAAAGAAGCGAGAAGATCAGTTTAGGGATTCATTCTGGCGACTACGACTTGACAATTATGAGGATTTTTTATGATTCATATTAATTTTCTAAAGGAAAAAATCTATACCTCAAAATACCGGAAAAAAACTGACCTCAAAATTTATTTGGGTAAACATTCCAATCCATGTTTGTAATATTTGACGGTGGAATTCAACATGTAACTAAAACTTGAATTGGCACAAACATTGATGTTTAACCCAACAACTGTTTTGAGATTGCAACAGTTTCAGTAACGTTACAACAGTTTTGGGATTCAAGTAGCGGGGAGAATGGTTTAGCGATTCATTCTAGCTTTGTAACTATGATGATTTTTTAATGATTCGACTTAGCTTTCTAGAAGCGAAATTTTAATCCTATTAAGGCCTTAATATTTAAATTTACTTGATAAATCTGAACTCAAAATGTGATTCTGAGATAAATTTCAATTCATATTCTTAATATCTGATAGTGGAAACTAACATTTAGCTAAAATTTAGGCTTGCACCAAGTCTTTGCTTGAAGAAAGTATAGATGCAAAATTATTTGCTTATTTAGGGATTGTATAACATGAAACCTGAGATTCAATCTCAAAACGCCAAACGGTTAAACTTACTTGGCAATGTCACAATGCATATTTTAGTTTTATCCGGAATAGTTACAAGCAAACATAAGAAGTGCAAGTTATGGGTATTATTATTATTGTTTCATGTATGTAAAATTTTCAGGCTCTCAACATTTTATTTCTGTATATTTAAAGGCAAAAAGATTACGTCTTACGATTTTTATATTAGCTTGGCGTTCTCCGACTCTATAACAGTAATTCTCTGGTGGAATGTTTTTTTACATAGGAATGAACTTTGTAAGTTGGCTTCATACCTCGGTAATTTAGCCATGGGGCTTAGTCCAAGCAAGATTGTATTGGTTTTCTGCCTATCGATGTTTCTTTTTTATCCCCCTTTACCGTATTTAGTTACAAAGCTTACCTTTTTAATTAATAACAACTTAACCCAGTCTTGTTATCATTTTAATCTTAACGAAGGCAAGATACAATTTTTGTTAGTTGCTGTCTTTATGGATTCATTACCTCTTTCTCTGGATTTAGGAATTTATTTTGCAATAGCTCTTATATTTAATCTTTTTTGTTTCGCAATTATTGATTCACTAAGGATGATTTCCAGAAACTACCACACAAGTTGCAAATACGAAGCTGGGTTGCTATTAGAGAAGATTATGGACGCAGTGATGAAATTGGAGAGTCTCCTGTCATTCCCAATCTTTTGTGTGTTGTGTAGAATAGGTCACCATTTTTTAACTCTCATAACATTTATGTTGAAAACTAATAGAAGAGGTCATTCGCTTGTAGCCTTTCAAATAATGGACTTTCAAATGATGGTTTGGTTTCTTGTAACCATCTTTATGGCTGATTATGTACAAAGACACAGCCGTGTCTTATTGGATGAGTTTTATTCAGATAATGAAATTCGTAAGGAAAAAGGGTTAAACTATTTTTCGTATAAGAAGATGAAAAACAATGGTTATTTGACAGCTTGGAATATGTTTTACCTTAACAGAACACTGTTGATATCTGCGTTTGCTGCAGCCGTGACCTATGGAATTATTGTTCGACAATTGAAGACACAACTGAATTAAAAAAATGATAAGATTATACTAAGTGTTTAAAAAAATGAAATGAACAATGATTTCAATTAATCGAGGAAAAAACGGAAGTGATAGAAGTGTACATTCCGCTTAGGGAACTAGGTGATGCTTTCTCACCAAGTCTTAAAAATATTTACTAAATTCTTGAACAGATTGCGTCTCTAAATGAAAAAACTAACTAAACTCCATTCAAATGATAGCGCGATGTAAGGTGGTTTCAGTATTAACTACAAGTTGCACGAATATTTCAGTTCTGATTATATGGCATACAGCAAAAGAAAAAGTTTTAGAATTTTTCTTACTCATTGGCGTCTTGTTTCGACCAATGCTCAACGAATCGCCTAGCTCTAATGTTCTGTTAAATTTCTTTTTTACGGTTTTGAAACCATGCTAGTTATAGATGGTTAAAATCTCGTACAGTTTTGTATTCATGTTTTTTAACCATACTAGATGTTAATGGCTTACACTTGAAGTAGAGCTGTAATTTTGAACTATCTATGAAATTTTGCTGTGAAGAATTCTGGCTTTAGATCGGACCTGAGCTTTAAAACGGATAAACAACTTAAATGTTTAAGACATTATTAAATTTTTTAAAATTCGTCAATTTGACGACATTTTCCCACCTAGATGAAAATACTCAAAATCAATGCCTTTTTCCCATTTTTGGCATATTTTCATGAGACCAGATAATGCAGCATTTGAGTAAGTTTTTAAATATTAAAAAACTGGACTACAAACGCTTTTCATTTTCTCACAATTGTGGCCTTTTTCCTTATTGATATTTTGCGCCATTTTCAAATTAAACATAGAGGTCGCTGACAAAAGAAAGACTAAACTTGACCTATCAGTCATGAGTAACTTGTTGCCTTTTCATAACTCAGAGCAGTTATGAAAATATCATATTATTCGCAAATCAGTATCATTTCATGTGACTACAGAGCCTTTGAAAAGCAGCCTTAAACGTACTTCTTTGTAATGGAGACATAGTAAAGCGTAAATACGAGCAAAATGGAACTCTTTTATTTGTGCATTCTTTTTTATTTTCATATACGGTGGTCACTAGTTTATATTTGATCTCAATTACTATTATATTAAAAGTTATATTTATTTTTTGAGCAATTTACCTTTTCAAATAGCTGCCACCCTTAAATTTTTATTAAGTTTTCATAAAAAAAAAATATAAATAGACACCTTTGGCGACCAGCTTGATCACTTTTCAGAATTTCCTTGTACATTATATAAACTTTATTTGGAACCAAACCGAATGCACATCACATCTGTGAATATTATAATTATTCAATCCCCCCTCTATTATCTATAAAGCTGATTAAATCTATAATTATTATCTAAATTATTATCTATAAAGCTGAAAGATATAATATAATAATAAGAATAGATGAACTTTTAACAAAGGAGGAAAATATTGTAAAAACAAGCATAAAGGCCCTCCACTTTATGCACAAAAGAATGAAAATCTGTTGTTGAAAATTTGTATAAACCGTAATTTTGTCTATGTCTGTAACATTTGGCGTCATAGTAATACAGTTAAATACAAATAGAAACTAACATGGCTTCTTTATACAAAGATAAAAACTTGAGTACAATGATATTTTGTATATATATATATATATATATATATATATATATATATATATATATATATATATATATATATATATATATATATATATATATATATATATATATATATATATATATATATATATATATATATATATATATATATATATATATATATATATATATATATATATATATATCGGTATTTTATATACATTTGGTTTTACAAACTTAAGTATATGTTGGTATTTTGAACTATAATAATTTAAACTTTTGTGGCAACTTAGTCAAGATTGAAGCACGTTTTCCAACGAAATGAATTGAATTAAATATAAGAATCTATTTACATGATAATATTGTTTCAAGTGGATACTGTACTAAGGTTGCGGTTGCATTGAATGATATTATGCTTTCATATGTTCCAAAATATTCAAGTCAATGTTAGACAAGATCGCTAAAATTCGTTTTCTTGATATTTTCATTCTATTTTTCTTGTTCAAGTCTATTACATATATTGTATCCACACTCTGCCTTAAAAGTTTAAACACATCAATAAAATGTTTTCAAAACGACATTATCTTGTGAGGTAATTAAATCGGGAAATAAATAAATCGCTGATAAATATTTATTTTGTCATAACTTTTAAATATGAAATAAAAAGTGAATGAATAATGTGTTATCTCAAAAGTTTTAATGCAAAAGTCATAATGACACTATTTAACTCTATTCTTGTTCAGATATTGTTCCCTCTTTAGTCGCAATGACATCGAATATACATTTTATCGTAGATAAGGTCGGACTGGAGGTGTTACGTACTGGAAGTAGGATACCATGCGTTCTTAGTCGATTCTCTGTGCTCTTCAATAGTGCTACGTTTCATACCATTTACTTGGAGGGTCAAAATGCTCCAAACCTTTTAAATCGGATTCAGAGCCGACCAATCAAGAATCTCAACATTTTCGATAGTCAAACGTAAGCTAGGCATTGTCTTTTTTAAAATACAGAATTAGTTTTTCCCAGAAAGGCCTTGAGAAAGAAGCATATATTGCCACAATAGATATCTTGATTCATATCAGATGTTTGTCTCCTCTTTACAAAAGAAAAAAAAAAGAGTTGTCTACTCATTGAATCCAAACTCTCATAAAAAAATTAAAGATTGTCTCATTCCTTAACGTCCACAGAAAAAGAAAAAAAAACTTCTTTGGTTCTTTACGAAGTGCAGTCCATAAGAATTTACAGCCATCAAGCTTGTCAAGCAATGTCAGATTCGTAAATAGATATAAGTACAAAATTTTTGTTTCTTAGGCATCAAGACTTTTATAAAGTTTAAATAATTCATACTATAGAGTTTTGATTTTATTCAAGTCAGCGCAAATATCAATATTATTTCACTAGCGTGGATAAGAGTGTCAGACTTGTAATAATACATCACGCGCAGGCATTTACACCTTATAAATGTTCCTGATGATCCATGCTGTTTGCTCTGTAACCGTCAGGAACTTATAGACTGTACTCCCCTAGAGCGAGCCCTGCGCTCTTCTCCAAGAAATTGCGGGAACACTACTGGGAAGCTATAGGAACCGAATAGGTCAACAAAAAAAAGTTTTTTTTCAGTCACTTTACAACTATTTCTTTGTTCACTTGTTCTGGTGTCCGAGTTGACTTTTGTAAAAGCCAATAGAAATAAAAAGAAAGTATTACTCGTTAGAGAAAATATATATAAATATATAACTGAACAATCTTTTACGTAAAATTTTTAACTATTAGTCCAATCAATTTGAGATAATCAAAATTCCATTCAGCATGGAAAAAAAAAATACATCAGAAACAATTACCAGTTTCGATAGCAAACTTCTTCCTTTTTATATAACTATTATCTCCTCTCCCCCCAGTCACGGTTTCCATTTTTCTTATTCTTTGTCATTTCCAGTTGTCACTTTTCTTATTTTATGAACCATATTAAAATGAAAAAGAGCACTCAGTACTTAAACACAAAGGTCCGCAGACCTACAATGGTGGTTAGAAAACTCACAATGTGTCTATACAAATATTTTGGAAAAGGAGAATAAATGAACTTATTGTACAAGATATAATAAATTTACCAGAGTTCTCCACTACAAAAGTGACACGAAGTTTATTAAGGTGACAAGGGACTTTCAAATAAAAGAAAATTGGTCAAAAAGTCGATGGAACATTTAACGAAACATTTTAAAACAAAAACTTTTATTGGGAACAAAATTGATGAAGTTATGGTGATTTTTGTTTTGACCACACCCCTTTGTTTAAAATTTCTTGTCTGCAGCTAGCTAAATAAAAAAGTGAGTTTTTAATTGTTTCTGAAAAATTATGCTTATTTTTTAAATTTGAAAGCATCTAACTATTTACCTACTTCATACGATCATATTTCCAGTTATTTATGTTTAAAAAAAAAAAAAGAAATATTTGTTTAAAATTAGAATTTGCAATAAATAACTAGAAAAAGCCATTTCTCTTAAATTGTCCTTTTTGGCAAATTTACGAATTTCAAACTGTTTCAGCGAAATGAATTTTTATTCTATTGAGCAAAAAATTTTATGTTATATACTTATGAATGTTATTAACACTTTGATAGAATTTTTTTATTTATTTAGTAAGTAGTATTATATCTATGTGTGATGTTTTATTACAATCTGATGATATAGTTCCGAAAATGCTGGTTTTTGACAGCTTCTTTACTGTTATTTATTTGTATAGTAAAAAATAGAAAGTACTCCCAACAATTTTGTGTTATCTAATATGCAATATTTTGAAAGAATTTTGTCATTTTAACAAAATTTCAGACTGAGGAATAATATGAAAAAGCAATATAATTCCAAATTTTAATCCTTTAAATTTCAAAATATTTTTTTGAAATTTTGTAAATAAATTGTTTTTAACAATATAAACTAATTCGCGATCGCAACGAGCTGTAGGGGGCGTTGCGGTATGAGACGAATTACTGCGATTTACATAAGAACAGTCATTCAGTTGCTGTGGAAATGTCTTCAGTGTAGCATTGTAACGTTCCTTCTTTATTGTGGTTTATTAAATTTAAAAAAAAAAAAAATGCTTGACATTCCTTCTTATGCAAGCGAAAACAAAATGGTATCTCTTTTTTTAGAAAAGGAACATCCAAAACACATCGGAAAAATATTTGTAAATAAACAGGAAAAAAATGTATCCTCTTATTAGAGTTAAAACCTAATGCCTGAGAAATAGTTTAACTAAATTTAATGATATAACATGAAAGGCCTATTTAAACTTCACGTTCCATAGTTTCAAGAATCATATTACTTGAAACATTAAAATATACAAAAAGTATATGTATGCTCATAATTTTATATAACTTAAGTTTGCAAAAAAGTTTTTTGACAACAATTTTTATCAAAACATTTTAAGTTTCAATGAAAATCATTATTTAGAAACTAAAAAACAAAAAATAAAGAATGCTTACGAAACAAAAAAAAAAAAAAAAAAAAAAACGATTCCAAAAATTCCTCACATTAAAATAAATAACATTCATGTTTCTTTTTTTTATTTTCGATAATCGGACGTACAAAACCATTCTATAGAAAATTACCATCAAATAAGAAAAAAAATTATTTGTAAGTAAAATTTCTTATTATAAAAATCATAACACTTACCTGATTTATAGATCCGGAGAATTCCAAAATGATATGTTCTTCGTTTGAAAACTTTATTCTCAAATAATATATACGGGTGATTCTCACGAAATAAGACGATTCACTGCTCCTTGCTCCAAGATCTAATACTGTAATACTAAAAAAACTTTTTTTTAAAAAAATTACTAAATAGCATTGATGTTAGCATTTTAAATTAACTTTGTACTAGCATTGACTGTTTTGTATAGTTAAAAAATTTTATTGAACTTCAAAATGTCATTTTCCTGGCATGTCCCAAACAATGTTTCCAATAATAACTAGCTTCAAAACTTCCTATAAATTTTTCAATATCTAATTTTTTTTATCTCAACCGGTATAAGTATTTCTAGAATATACGCAGAGGGTATTATTTACAAAAACTTCGTTTAAATTAATTTTTTCTGTCAATAATTTGTTTGTCCCAAGAAAATCCGTCATTTTCCCCGGCTACTTTTATTTAGTGGTTTATAACCAAAATGGATAGAGCCAACAATCAATATCTTATGTTAATAGATTGATTAGATGCACTCATATATGAACATGTCTTGTTGCATGAAAAAAAAGACAATTTTCTGGTTCAAAATCTATTACAAAAAATTTTTCAAGGTGAGTAGATTTTTGTGTTGTCATTTTCCTGACTTCTTGAAACCATTAATAACATAAACTACATAGATTTATCTGAGTTTTTTTAAGAAATCCTGTTGTTTTCTACAGAATATAAACGTCTTAGACCAAAGTATTTAATTAAAGTAAAGTTATATGCTATAAAATGGCGAATTTATCATTATCCTGGCTTATGAATGCCAAGACATTAAAGTGTTACCAGAAACTGCTAATACTGTAAGGAGGGAAAGCAAATATTAACCTAATACCAAGTTTATGCATAATTAGTAATATGCTTGGATGTAATCAAAGTTATTTATTTATTTAATGATTGATTATTATCCACAATTTTATTCTGTACATATCAGCAACAAAATTTTTTTTGATTCTTTCTACGGTGGACAAAAAGAATTAATTTAAGCAATTTATGGTCCATCTATTATAAAGGCTTAAGTTGAGTTACTTACTATTGACTTAAAATGACTGTTTTTTAAACTTCTAAGCTAATATGTCATTTTTCTGGCATTCAAGATTTGGTAAATTTCTATTTTATTTTTTTTCCCGAGCAAATGTCAATAAACTACACTGCTGTCTGTAAGATATTAATGAGTGTAACTATAAAGAAGTATTCAAAAAAAATTAGATTATTTTGACGACTTTAAATTTCAAGAAATGTTTTGGTCCGAATTGTCATATTTCGTGAGAATCACCCATACATAGATTATCCCTTCATTATATTTAGATGACATACCACAAAATAAAATTTTATATATGCAAGATCTCGGTATGAAATTCAGTAAGTAAGTTAAAAACATAATAGCTGAAGTCTAGTTGAAATTTATCATTCAAAATTAAAAAATACTTTACAAGAAAACGATAAAAATTCATTAATAATCAACATAAATGATATTATTTCAAGTAATTCGGATGATTCTTTATTGTTGTTTTCCGAATAATATAGATTCAGAAATATATACTATTCTGAAACTATTACATTTCTGCACGTTCTGAAATCATATTTATCAATTGGAATAAAGGAAGAATTGTTGACTTCACTTAAATTTGTATTTTACGAGGAAAATGTATTTTACACATCTGTAACGGTATGGAAGTTATCGTTTGCAAATTTTTTGATAATAGAAAGGTAAAAATTCGCGATCGCAACACTCGATACGCCATCTAGCGGGAGACTGTAAATATCGTGCATTAGTTCCCACATAACCATTGGCAATGACGGACGCCATTTACTTAGCATAAAAAAAGAAGCAAAATTTCCCTAAAGAAAAGGTAAAACTTCTTGAAAAAACTAATCAGCCAAACATTGAAGCAGAACACGCCAAGCATTTGAAGAACAACTTCTCAATATTTTTTACCTTTCTATTACCAACAACATAACATGATTTCATGATCACTTGCTGTTACAGATGTGTGTATTGCGGTAAAATCATTTTTCTGTCTTCAATTCATTACAAGTTAAAATGAAATCAACATTGCTTTCGTCATTCCAATGAATAAATGTGTTCCAATGAATTCCATACAGAACTGTAATAGTTATAGAATATTCTTCTTCTTCATAGAATAGTATATATTTCTGTATCTACATAATTCAGAAAACAACAATAAAGAATAATCCGAATTAGTTGAAAAAGTATCTTTTCTGCTGATTATAAATAAATTTTTTATCGTTTTCTTGGTAAGTGTTTTTTAGTTTTGAAAGAATTTCAACTAGAATTCAGCTATTCTGTTTTTAAGCTACATATTAAAATTCATATCGAGATCTTACAATTATAAAATTTTGATCTGTGGTATGTTACCTAAAAGTAATGAAGGGATAAACTATGTATATATTATTTGAGAATAAAGTTTTCAAACAAAGAACATATCATTTTGGAATTCTCCGGACTTATAAATCAGGTAAGTGTTATGATTTTTATAATAAAAAATTTGCTTGTAAATAATTTTTTTTCTTACTTGATGATCGTTCTCTACAAAATGGTTTTTTTTACGTCTGATTATAAGAATTAAGAAAACGAAAGTTTTTATTGAAAAATGAGGAATTTTTAAAATCGTTTTTATCCTAAGAATTCTTTATTTTACGTTTTTTAGTTTATCATTTTTTGATAAAATTGTTGTCAAAATACTTTTTTTGAAAAATTAAATGGTATTAAATTATGTGTTTATGTATACTTCTTGCATATTCTAATATTTGAAGTAATATGATTCAGAAAAGTATGGAAGAAAAATTCGGTACTTACGTATTAACCACAGCTACAGATTTGGCAGATTTTTAAGTGCCGCCAATCTACACTTAAAATTTTTGGAAAAAATCTTAAAATGAAACACTTTGTTTAAAATCAAAGTAGTCAATCGGATTTCGGTGGAAAATGGGCCGATATAGAGTTTAACATAGATTCAAAACTAACTTTTCTCTCACCTCATTCTATAGCCATTATGAACTCTAATAAATAAGATTCAAAATGAAATAACATTTCCAAAACGGACTTTTACTAAGATAAAGTTTCATGTTATGGGTATTGGTACATTTTCGTTATATTTCACTCCATAAAATATTTCGCTCTTAAAAAAATAAAATTGCATCTTGTATTGTTTTTGGCAAGTCCCAAAGACGCATTTTCGTAACACTAAAAATGGCGACAAAAAAAGAATAGTTCTTTTTTTGTTTTGTTTTTGTTTCGTAAACATTCTTTATTTTACGTTAAAATTTAAATGGGCCTTTCATGTTATACCATTAAATTTAGTAAAACTATTTCTCAGGCATTAGGTTTGAACTTTTATAAGAATATACCTATTTTTTTCTCTTTATTTACAAATATTTTTCCGATGTGTTCTGAATGTTCCTTCTCTAAAAAAAAAGGAGATACCATCTTGTTTTCGTTTGCATAAGAAAGAAAACAAGCATTTTTCATTTTTAAATTTAATCAGCCACAATAAAGATGGAACGTTACAATGCTACATGCTGCATTAAAGACGTCTCCAGTGTAACTGAATGACTGTTCATTTGAAATCGCAGGGATTCGGCACATACAACAACGCCCCCTATAGTTCGTTGCGATCGCGAATTATTGAGAAGTTTCTTCAAATGTTAGGCGCAAGCGTTGCGATCGCGAATACTGAAAATTTCAAACTAATCTTTTGATAATTTCTACACACACATAAGCAAGAAGGTTCACATAAGCAAGATTTTAAAGCAAGACAACAAACGATAGTAGGTCTTTTGATATATGTTTCGAACTTACTTCGACATTTTCAAATTTGACCGTCTATGGACGTTAATCTTTTAACTTTATAACTATCTGTCAACAGTTGACAGACTTTTTTTTCTCTCTTACAAATTCCATATTGTGTACATACCAATTTTGAGCTCATTAAGAAGTAAGTAAATACAATTTTATAAGGTGAATAATAAGCTTTAGCTTAGATGTGATTTGCTCATATCATATGATTTGGTTACAAAATTAAAGGTGTCTGTACTGTAAAAGAAAATTATATATTTGTCCGTTTTAATAAAAAAAAAGCAATTTTAGAATCACTTGATCTGTTTTTATTTGAAAAAAAAAAGTTAACTATTATTTATAAAATAATATTTTGATGTAAATATTTCATGTTTATAGTTTTTGCATTAGTTGTTTGTACTTCTTTCTTAGTACTTATTTAATAAATAGGTACTTTTCCATTTCGATGGCGCAAGTGGTAAAGTTGACAATGAAAAGTCCCCGAGTGCATGTGAATTCAACTTTTATTTCTATTTATTTAAGGTTTCCGCGTTTTCCAGGGCTCTATATTTAAATGGCCATGGTAGGAACACCTCTTAATTTTGACCCTGGTCGGAAGGCATGGGCAACGCGTGAAACAGTCATGATGGATTGGAAATGTACTTTGCTGTTCTTTGTGTACGGTTAGAACTCCCCCCGTCACAAATTCTGAGGCCGCCTGCTGTCATGGAAATAAGAATAGCGCATTTTAGAGAGGGTAGCTTCTTTTCGCTCTAGGGCTATCACAGTAGACCGAATAAAAAGATTCTCTCTCTCTTGTTTCTCATTTATTGTCCTCCAAGTACCCGGAAAGGAAAAAAACTGGTAGAAAAGGCATTTCAAATTTATATATCTTCATACAATAGTTAATATTACAAACAAGCTGTTTGCAGAAATCGGTAATCCAATAAAAATTCTTGATAAATGCTTTTTTGAGTAGAGAAGACGGTTAAAATATAATCACGGTAGTCTCAAAATATAAAGGACTAAACATTTATAGTACATTAATACAATATATTTTTATTTTATGCGTGTTTTACATCATAAGTGAAACATGAGCCTAAAGTAACTACAAACAACTGTTACTGGACACATTTAAGAGAAAATTTTCAGTACTATCTTTACTATTTGCAGTGTGGGAAGAAGGACGTTGGAGATACAACTTTGAACTGTACAAGATTTTCAAGTAACCACGTTAACAAAAAGTATTCGTGTTAATACACTGGTGTAAGTAATTAAGACAATTACCAGACTTGATCGATTATCTCTAGAACTACCGAAATGATTTTAATGAAATTTGATATGTACATACATACATTGATACACTACAAAACAAATAACCATTCAAAAATTGTAACACACACGCATGACCGTGCGTAACACTCGTTGGAGTCGGAAGGTATGTAATTGCCACAGGACAATTCAGCCTAATTGTCACAGGAAATGATAAACTACCTTTTTTCAAGTATAAAATCACCCTACAAGGTGTGTTTATGTGTAAGAGGGGACCATACTTCCTATTAACCCATTTTTTTGTTTTGTTTATTATTCAACTGCTGTTTCATACCTTCCGACTCCAATTTGTGTTATGCACGATCATGCGTGTGTACTAGAATTGCTGAATGGTTATTTGTTTCGAATTGTATCAATGTATGTACATATCAAATTTCAGTAATCTAGGTCCAGTAGTTCTAGAGATAATCGACCAAGTCTGAAAATTCTCTTAATTTCTTACACCATCAGTGTAGATTTACCCTACAAGACCATGACCAATTTATGTGATCGCGCAATTCTTCCTTCGCGGCTTACAGTATTATCTATGAAACTAGCAATTTTCGGATTCCAGTTACCCGTGATCTCTGGTGGTACTCATGTAATGCAAATGCCGGCTAGTTCCATCAAAAGAAGTCCCCCACAAAGGCAAATTTCCCCGAATACCTGATCCAGAAATTTCCTTGACTTCTGGATTGGGTTCAAAATTTAAAGGCTACGGAGTTGAACATTAGTAGCCGTAAACCCAAAATTGGGTCACCTGTTCAGCGACAGTTACAAAATAAAATATCGTAAGTTAAGGGATCCCGTATAGCTATATTATTTATTGAAATTTCCTTTTACCAAAATACTATGAGCTAAAAATCTCAGAGATTTCGTGCTATAGTTGTTCAAATGGAAAGAAATATTTCTGAACAGGTTAAACGGATTTTCTGAGATTTTACATTGCAATATTGCGTACATCATTACTTATTAATCTATTTCTTACTTTCGTTAATCCTCATTAAGTTATTTTTCCCAAGTTATTTAAATTAAAACAATTTAAAGCTTTTCATGGTGTATTTTTGGTTCGACGAATTTAGTTGTTTTAATTTTTTTTAAATTTTAACATAGAGTCCCTGGCCATATTATTAGACGCACTATAAAACTCTATGTAAAATTATAATTGTCAGGAGATACTGTACAGCTGTATTGCTTTTACTCGAATGAAACCGTTTTGCATTTGTTTACGCTGCTGTATCAATTGATTAACATAGTAATGCAATACGTTAAAAATAAATACAAATAGGAAGTATATAAGTATATAAAAAAAATCTTCTGAATAAAAACCCATTACATTTATGTTTAAATATAAAAGTATTGCATAATAACTCGTGCAAATCATGTAATTATTAAGAAACTACAGTACGTCTAATAATTTGATCTAATTATTATTATATAATAATATAATGCTTGATATAATAAATATTCTATATTTATATAATATATCGTCTAATTTATCCTATCATCAAATTTATATTATATATCGTTTAATTTAACCTATTGATACACTAATGTAAACAAGTGCAAACTGGTTTCAGTCACATAAAAACAATAAAGCTGTATAGTATCATCTGATAATTGAGATTTTTTTATAGAATCTTATAGTGCGCTTAATAATTTGGCCAGGGACTGTAGAGAATTCATTCTGAAAGGAATTAAGGCCTTTTCTATTCAAAATTATTATCTTTTACCAAATATTAATTTTGGTTATAGAAATCCCTTTTAGCTGTTTGATATATTTAAAACATTTGGTTTTTACAACTTTATTATTATTATTATTTTACTTTTCAACTTTGACAAAGGAAAGGTAAAAGAAAAGAAAACATCACTAGTTTACGCGGCGTAACATAACTATATTTTTGTTTCAATTATTAATATTTTTACGAAATCTTTTCCTTAATCTGCATAGTTTAGTTATGGATGGCTAAGCACACTACTTAAAAATAACTTTAAACTGACGGAAAATTGATTTTTTTGTGTCCCTTTCATGTAAGTTATTTGTCATTTTAGTTTTAAGCTAAAAGCTAAAGAATGATCGCCTTTTGTTGGTTGATGTTGACGCAGTATAACCACTTCTGACTTCTTCATACCACGAAACCTTGTGTTTCGCAAATCAAATTATAGTCTCATTTTATTAAAGTTGGAAAACAACAAATCTATATAGCGAATTTTAATGTACATCTCCGTAGCAGAACTTTTCAAAGCAAAACATATTTCAACACAGTGCATAAAATATAAACAACTCAAACAAAGCTACTATAACCATGAATTTACAACTTCACTGTTTTTAATTGGAGATATTTCTCACCAGATTTTTGTGTTTTCTTTTAAAGCCACATGTTTTTATTCAATGATTTAACTCAATTTTTAACCTTTTGATGCGAATTTTTATTGAACTATTTTATTTTACTTTTTTCCTCCATATGTATTAATTTAACTCAAAATAAGCTTAAAATATTATATTTAGTATTTCAATAATTTATAGTTATGAAATTCAGCATGAAACACCGGTGTTTTTTTTCTGCGTTAAAGGTAAAATCTTTCAAACACGGCTCACTTCCAAACAATAATTTTCCAAATTCGAACTTACTTGCCGTCATTTAGATCTAGGAAAAACAGTTATTCATTATTAAAATTTCTTTTATTTTCAAATTAATTTTAAATTGATAAATGTTTGAATATGAGTGAGAAAAAAAACTACTTTTCTTCGGATTTTATGTTTTGGCACAAATATAATTCCGATAATCTAGCAGACCTTTTTAGTAACTATTAGACTATTTTTAATAATTAAAAAATGCCAAAATATATTTTTGCTTGAAATTAAAGCGTCAGAAAAAATATGTAAAAGGGAAACCCGTGTACCACCTGCGTCAAAGGGTTTTAACTAAGTTTTTATCTTTTGAAATTTTTTTTTAAAGTGTGAAGTGTGGCATAGCCAAACATGGCTCCTACATAAGAAATAAAACAAATTATCCGGAGCATCATATTTTGAGTCAAATTCCAACACTGAGGGGCACAGGGTTCAAGCAACAAGAACATTCGAGACAAACAATGAGAACAAACGAGGTTTAATTATTATTTTGTTACTCTTATGCGCATACTTTTCTATTCTTATTTTTGATAATGATTCTAAAAACGTATTTTAAGAGTAATCTTTATAAAACATCCTGTAAATAAATATTTTAACGAAGCTTTATTCAAACAATTTTTCTTCGTAGTTTGCTAGTCTACCTTAATTAATTTTAACACATTTTTGTATTTTAAATTCAAATTGAAATAATTGTTTGTTGAAAACTAAATTAAAAATTATTGCGTTTACTAATTTTTGTTCTGTGTTAAGCATATTTCATATTGTTTTAATATTTCCAGAATTAAAATATGTCTCAACGTCCAATGGCTCCTCCACCTTATGGCGCATATGAACAACCACGTGCAGCTTATATTGCTCAACCAGATCATTGGGCTCAGCAAAATACTTTTAATCCAATAGTACAGCAACCTGTGGGTGGATATTATCCATCACAACCACCTCTTCAGCCTGGGTGAGTAAGGTTAATACCTTGCGTATATTTTGAGTGTTTAAATAATTGCAATAATTATAAAATTATTTCCTATGCCATATTTCAAAAGATAACCGGTAAAATTGAACCTTTTAGTCAGTTGATTAAACGAAATGGAAAGAAATGACAGTTGATTAAAATAAATAACATGTATTTTTCATAATTATCGGTCAGGTGAAGGAATAGCTCGTTGTCTGTATCTATATAATATTTGTCAGTTTTGATCCGAAACTATGATAAAGGCATAAAGTTGATGTTACTTTATGTCAAAGTTTTTGGGTTACGGAAAAAAATCAAAAAAACTTTCTTTTGAGTAATAAACGAATCATTGATCCTAAACTATGGATAAAGATAAAAAGTTGATGTCACTTTATGTCAAAGTTTACGGGCTGTGATAAAAAAATATAAAAAATCTTTCTTTTGATTAATAAATAAAGCATTGATCTGAAACTATGGTTTTCGTTTTAACGCAAAACTATGGATAAAGATTTAAAGTTAACGTCACATTATGTCAATGTTTACGGGTTACGGAAAAAAATCAAGAGTCTTTCTTTTGAGTAATAAATGAAGCATTGATCCTAAACTATGGATAAAGATAAAAATTTGATGTCACTTTATATCAAAGTTTACGGGCTGTGATAAAAAAAATATTTCTTTTGATTAATAAATAAAGCATTGATCTGAACCTATGGTTTTCGTTTCAACGCAAAACTATGGATAAAGATTTAAAGTTAACGTCACATTATGTCAATGTTTACGGGTTACGGAAAAAAATCAAAAGAGTCTTTCTTTTGAGTAATAAATGAAGCATCGAACAAACTTTATTATTTTACTCGTTTCACTTAATATATGTGTATACGTAACTTTACAACGCAAAAGATATGGACACATAAGGTATTACAAATAAAAATACACAGAATAAGGAGATAGTAAATAAACAAAACAAACACCAAATATATACTCAAGGCATTGCTTCAGTGTATATCGGTTTAAAATTAAGTTATTTGTTGCATCATGAGTAAAACGTTTTTCTCAAAATTTTGACAAAATTTTATTTGCTTGTTAAATTTTGATGCATACCGCCTTTAATATACTTTCAATGAAAAATTGAACTGCAAGATAATTCTCAGTAACGTTCTAAAAGAGAAAAACCATGAAAACCTTCAGAGAACTGATTAAATGCAACTAAAGATTTTTCAATCAGTATTTTGTTTGTATGGTCAAAACTAAAAGTATAGTAAAAACTACCAAATTATGGTAAAATTGACTATATTTCTGGCTTTATCGAAACACCAAAAACTTTATAATGATTTTTACCGAAGCTCTTTGTTAATGATCGTGGTAAAATTAACAATAAAATATGGTTTTATAATAAGTGATAAAATTTGGTAAATGTGATAAAATTGGGTACTTTTATCATGATACCATAGAACATAGCATAAAAACTTATACTTTGCAACTGTATACCAAACAAAAAATCTTTCTCCTTTTTTTAAATAAAATGTAGGGAATACCGGGCAAGTATAAAACTACCCATGCACTTTTTCCTAAAAATAAGCAATGGTGTTCGAAAATATAATACATATCTCTCTCTGAAACAGCAAACGAAACGAAATGAATGAGTCACCTCCCATTGGAAAAAGAGCTAAAAATTGAAGGGCTAGTGCTGCATTATTGTTGTTTTGCTACCTTCTTTTCAATTTATCTTAAAATCACCATTAGTAAAATATTCACACTCTTCAGTGGTCTGAAAAGATCAAAAGGAGAACTGATAGGATTTCTTTATCTTTGCTGCTAAACTAATTTTAAATTCAATTTAGTATTTGGCAATAGGATGTTTTATACACTCGAGATTCCTCTTTTAATTTTACCATGAATTCAGCATCACTGCAATTTTACATTTGTAATCTGGATTTAAATATCTACTCCCGAGTTAGTTTTATTTACAATGGCAGAAAAAGTATAAATGTTATAGTATTTCTGCAGAATAGTCATTGAATGGTAAATCCCAGGTTTACTGTAAGCGTATTTCTCCAATTCAATATAATGAACCTTCCACTAGTTTCATCCTTTTAGACCCTAATAAACTAAATTCTTGGAGGATTATGCATATTTTTTTCATATAGCATTAGATCTGAAGCGTTTTGGACTTCATGGTTTAATATTCAAATTTCTATACCTTTTGAAATTCTTTTGATCTAAAATATTGAGTTCTACATTTCTCTTTTTTCTTTATCTGATTAAAGATCAGGTTTTAACTTCTGTCTTTAAAATAATTTTTATTTATTTTATAATACATTATTACATATAATCGAAACATCTAGTGAAGCTGTCTACAAACAAATATAGTCTTACCAACTAAGATAATTCTTGTACCAACTTCAAGGTGAGAAATATTTTTTGCAAAGAATCTTTGAAACTGTTGACAAACATTGCAATATTAAATACAATTTTAAATATCATCAAAACCAATACAGTTATACTGAGAAATGCCATGAATTCTTGAAATCTTTTTATGCTTTAACTTACTTCCAGATGACATAAATGTATTAAATTAGGATATTATTTTCTTATTAGACCTTATTAGGAACAACAAATTTCTCGTTTATGAAAAATAAGTCTTTATGTACCCCTAGTTCATCGCTAAACTTCCAATACTGATTTAAATATCTGGAAAATAGAATATGATCAATTTCAATGTTCTCTAAGCTTCTAAGTTCAAGTTATTTTTCAATGGTATTCTATAAAATTGTTTTTAAATTTTTTTGCCCTATGGATTTCTGCAACTGAAATGTTTCGTTCTTTTCAATAAGCAATTTTATGTCAATATTTACTCATTAAACAGCAATCATTTGTTGAGTTCAAACCTAAATCACGATATGTTACAGAGATTTTGCAAATACAGGAATTTTGCTAACATTCTTTCAATTTTATTAATTTTGAAGCTTAAGACAAAAAGTAGAGACCGGAAAGAGATGGATTCCGTTATAAAAAATAAAACAACTCATTATTTTTATGATGTATGTTTTTAAAGAAAGTTGCAATTTGAAAAATTCAGTTTATTGCTTTGAATAGTTTCACAGTTCAATGGAAGAAGAGAAATAACACTTTACGTATTTTTTTCTATTAAAGATTTTCCAAGAATCTTATAAAAGTCATATTTAATTTTTTTTTAATTCTTAAATTTTGTGTGTTACTTTTTATTCAGGTCAATAAATGAAGAAGATGTTGAAAAAAAGCATGATTCTTATAGGTAATAAATGTCAATACTTGCAAATTTCAGAATGGCATTTAATACTATAAAATATTTTGTCTAAATTCCTTATTAGGCTATACTTTGTTTGAAATTGATTATGGAAATGGAATTTTTTTATAAATGAAGGTTTAAATATATCTTTAAATAATTTGTATCTAAATTGTTCGAATACTGAAAATTTTTTTATTGATTTGAATTATTACTTAATTTATAAGTATAAAATTTGATAACAAATTATTTTTAATATTAAACAAAGTAATTTCTTGTTAGTATGTTCGAGTTATTTAAAATCATTTAATTTTTTACTTTTAATAACAGCTCAAAGTTTTCGAAATTTTTATATCATCGTTCTCTTACATATCTTTATATTTCGATATATTTGATTTCATTTCATTTAGCAGCATACTCTTCAAATTACTAACAAAGGAAAATGCAATTTGCATTTATTATCTCATGCTAGAATTATCCGTAACAATTTAATTTCCCTTTCTGCCGCAAGCTATGAAAAAGGAAAAATAAAATGAAAGACTCGAAATACTTCAAATGGCATATTTTATAGGTATTTTGCAACTACCATTTAAAAATCAGAATTTAGTTGAAAACCTACTTATTTGATATTTTAATAAGGGAAAGTGTGAAAATTTTAAACACATCATTGTGTAAAGTTTATTTAATACTAACATACTTTTGTTTCACATATTATTTTGATAATTAAAAAAAATACAGTTTAGACTGTTTTGAGCAGATTCTGCTACAGATTAAATAATGCTTTTAAATGAATATTATGCTTTTTTAATAACTGTTGTGAGCTGCAACAGTTACTCATGATTTAAGTTTTGTCGATCTTTAAAAGCATTATCTGTGCTAATTAGGAAAATGGCACAAAATAGCAATATGAAGAAAATCCACAGTTTTACAAAAACAAAACAGTGATTTGGATTAATTTTTTGAGTATTTGAAAAGTTACTACACCTCTACATTGTTTGAAATTGAAAAACTATGCGAAACTTGACATTTCTTATTCATTTGATTGATTGTTACCTTGGTGGATTAATTTCGGTTATAATTCTTTAGTCATTTTGGTTCTTTGACACAGATGGGACACCAGTGTCTCTTTTTTTTTTTTTTAACTCCCTAATTACAACAAAAAATATATTTCGGTATTTTTTAAATATTAAAAACAATCTAATAGTTACTAAAAAAATCTGTTAGATATTAGTAACTAAAATATAAAATCCAAAAAAGTAGTTTGAATTTTTTTTTTCATTCATATTCAGATATTTATCAAGAATCGATTTTATAAATTAAAGAAGCTTCAATCATGAATTAATTTAAGAATATTAGAAGAACAATAATTTACAAAGAAAAACACCATCAATTAATTTGAACGTTGGCTTAAAATCTAGGTTTTGGCATTTATATAAATCCTTGTTTTTCGCTATATGCGCTGCCCATTTTTAGCTTTATACTGCTTACCATCAATAGTGGTTGTTATATTTTTTTCCGGTTGTTATATTTATTCAGGCATTTTTCAAGATAATAATCATGTCGTTAAATAACATCCATGTTTAATTTTTGATATGTTCAGACTTATTTTTAAAAAAAATATTATTTATGTTATATTACTTATTATTTACCTTCAAGTAAATGCTTCCAAAGTATAGATTGGAGAGTATGCTACAATTATTTTTTCTATTTAAATATTTTGAACTTATTCTTGTTTTGTCTGTTTTTTTCTGAACTTTTTTCCTAGTGAACCAACTTTAACGGAATGGTGCCCATGCATAACAGCATTTACGAACGAATGTTTGCTTGGTTTAAAAATTTGCACCTGCTACACCTGCGTTTTTCTATGCTGTTGTTTAGCTCCTCTTTTTCTGCCATGTATGCTCTCTGTTGTCGTTTGCCTTGATCCTTTTTTTCGTTATCTTATGTAAATGCATCTTCATTCTGTGTAAGAAGAACAATAAATTTCATATTCTCTGAATTGTGTTTTCTTCCTCACCTGATACTGATAAATAGTTTTGAAATTCTCTGTATTCATTTCCTTTCTGTTTCTTAAAAATAAATTTAGTGAAAAATTATTGCATTTTAAGGAACGAAATGTATTAGGTTAGGCATTGTAATAGCTTCTATATGAATCTGTCTAAATCATCCTAGATGGTGTGTGATGGTTTTTCTGAAGCTCCAGAATATGCACAATGGTTTATATCAGTGTAAAAAATGTCAAAAATAGCCTTATTCCAAATCCACTTATACTTAACTTTTGTCTTGGCATTTCATACATGGGTATTAAAAATTTAATAGGGTGGTTAGATCCATGTATTTTTTGAAGTTACAAGTTTAACGCTATCTTATCTATGCCATTAGGCCCCTCAAAATTCAGTATTTCTAATACCGCCATTACTGCAATGATTTGAACTAACTATTTTTTTTACAACGGAAAACTTAAACTTTATAACTTACTGTTGGCTTTCACGAGAAGTTTTCCAGACGTCGACTCACGTGCTTACCATTATAGTAATTATGAAAATAAATCACTTCACACAATTGGTTAACAGTTTGGCTTTTTAGGATGGGAGAATTATTTCATAGCTTCAATGCTACTCCATCAGGAATGGTTTTATTCTTGTTTCTGTGTTATTTACACTCCCAGTCGGGAGGAGCTCTCGTGAAGGCTGGACAGTATATAGAGTTTCTATTTATACTGTATTAGATAAAGTTGAGCACGAAACTTTTCTAATGATAGATAAACCGATAAGTTCCGTTGTCATCCAGCTAATGTAGTCAAAAGATAGTTGAAGATAGCCTAAGGATTTTGAAATTAGATCAAACCACAATTTTGGTGGGGGAACTTTATATTAATTATTTATTTGCTTAAAATTGAGTATAATAATATTAGTTATTTTACCAATAGAATTATACGCAGAGAATTAACTGTCTATAAAACTAATTACAATCACTGTTGAGAAAAATAATTACTATCACCCGCTGATTCCAATTTTAATTTTATGATTCATGAAAAATTTTCTTACTCTTGAATAAATAAATCTGAATTTCTTGCTTACGCACATAAACTACAAATAAGGTTTCATTTACTTGCGATACAAATTGGATAATACCAAAATATATTATCATACATTTTAAATTAAATAATTTATTTAGATCTACAAGGTAATTCATTTAAAATGCATTATCATGAATTGAAATGTAAGTGTTAATAATTAAATTCAATAAAAATTAATGAAAACTTAAAAAAGAGAATGTTTGAACATAAAAAAATAAGATAAAGGTAATACTTTTAATAGAAGAATTATTCCTCACCATAATAAGTCGTTTGTAAGAAATTTATGAACTAAGAGATTAAATATTAAATCTTCATCAAAACTCCAATAAAGAGAAAATTGTTTAAATATTCTCCTTACAAAACCTTGTTTACTCTTCTCATCCTTCAAATTAAACTGTAATGGTTTTCGTGGTTTTTCTCTTCATATATTACGTGAATGCAGATTAATTTTAGACAAAATATCTAATATCAGGAAGCAAAAGCGTCGCAATAATAAACTCATCAATTTTCCTTTCTTTTAATTGGTTACTTGCAAGTGACGTCATTGTGGATAAACCGTTGCATTTGTGGATACAAAAGCCAATCATGCTCAACACACACACCTGACATCACTTACAGTAGGTTACAATGAGATACTGTCAGTGACGTAGTATGCGTATCTCGATCCTGATTGGTTGTTGAAATATTGTATTTGTTTTGTGTTATTTACATTAGCAACTGTTCTTTCCATTCTATTTCAAGTAAGCCAAGCCTGTGAAGTATCAATTCACACAAAAAGGAAATTTATGACAAGAAAACGCCCATAGCAGTGTAACTATGATTGCTATACAATGTTTCTTCTTAAAATGCCTTTATTTTTAAGCATATCATTTATAGGTACGCATATTTCATTGAAAAAATAATGAATTTTATTTAATGTAATTCAGAAATAATACTTTCACAGGAGAGAGTATTGTTACTTGTAACAAGTCAGCATAAAATACATAATAAATGTATGATTTAAAATGATACAGGAATGCATAACGCGAACGGAATAGAAATCCACAACTGTTTTGGTTTGAATGTTTAAAGTTGCCTTTAGAAAAAAGATAATTCACTCATAGTTTTCTCCGTCTGATAGGAATTTTAAGTTTTATTGAGTAACTACAATTTAGGATATTTTATTTAAAGTAAGTTCCGCACATATTCTTTGTCCCCATCTCCCCATATCTTGCGTTGACAACAAAAAATTGAAGTATGAAGCGAGGGAGCAATCGTAAGCATGAAAATGTAAACGTACATGTTTACAAATTTCTCAAAGAAATTTTGTTTTATTGCACGGAGAATGAAAAACTGAAACAAACTGAGCTGGAAGTTGAGAAGAATTGATAGGTTTTAAGTTAATAGATCATATCAGCAAAAGAAAGTGTTCTATATTAAACCTTAATTATGCTAATGCTGGTTCAATAATAATAATGTTATTGTCATTCATTGAAAAATTAATTAATTTTCTTAAAAGCATAATTAAAGTTTCGTTACTGCAAGTTTTTCTATTGAATGACATTTATTCCAATTTAACTTCTTAATAGTTACATCATTTGCAAGCTTCACAGTGATAGCATGATCGTTAAGACACGGTTCCCAGCAGATCACCGAAGTCAAGCATCACTGGCTGCGGTCAGTTTGTGGGTGGGTGACCACTTGGATCAGTCTGCGTAGGAACCGAGGGTGTGCGGTATGGGTCCTCGTTAAACTGTTCTACCATAAAGTTCTCGACATCGCGTGCAGGTCGTCGGGCTACCGAAGCGGGGGTGCCATCCCCTCTGCAGAGGATCAAAATTGTGATGGCTTGTCTTCGGATTATCCTCAGGGACGTTTCCCAGACCATCGCCAATAGCCCATTGTGCAGCTCTAGTGTGACGTAAATGAACTACAACAACAACAACAACACAGTGATAGCTCAAAGTTCTGAATATTAAAACAACGTTATTTACGAAGTTGCGACTTAAATGGCATTTGTTTTATTTTAAAATGTTCCAGTTCAAAACTATTTAATTGTCTAGAAACTTATTTTTCTCAAAAGGATTAGTCTTAAAGATTTCAATAACTGATATAAATTTTTAAGATTTTACGCTAGGACACATTTCAAATGGGTTTAATTTGGTGCGAGAGAAGCAAGATTGGTTTGCAAAGCAAACAATGCTTTCCCAATTTAAGATTGCATGACAATCTTCGGTGTGGCGTATGGGGGTGATCAATAGGTGACGTACTGAGTTTGATATTAAAATGCTTTGTTCTTTAGGACTGCAAATTCAATTTTTTTTAAAAAAAATATGTTTATTAGTTTAGTGGTGCTTTTTCATAATATCAAAGCAAATCAGCAATTTGGTGAAATAAAACCCAATTTTTTCTTGAGATAATTGAAGCAATTTTTAGTAATAAAACGACTTTAATTTTTAACGTTTTTTATTTCCAAAATATAAAGCTGAAAGATTAATGATATGTTTGCTGAACACAATTCTTACATTAAAAGCCATTCGAAAAGGGTAAATAATGTGAACTTTTATTAAACAGCCAACCACAGCCTCAACAAAGCACTGGCAATCGCGGGATGCTCGGCTCTTGTTGGCAATCTTGTCTTGGTGTTATGTCAGCAATAATGTTTTGTAATATGCTCGATACTTGTTTCGGATTGGGAGCCGGACTAGGAGATGGATTCTATGGATTAGACGACACAGGAGGCTTTGGCCCAGAAGGATTTGACACTTCTGGCATAGAGTGGCATTAATTCTGCAACATAAAAATCATTTTGATCTATATAATTTTAATTTGTGTGTAATTCAGATTAAACGTATTAAAATAGAATGGATCGTAGCTACAAAATATTGTTGTCTCGTTATTGTATATAATTTGCTCTTTCTAGACTAGTCATGAAATAATCTTTTTTTTTCTAGACTAACACATAATTTCCTTAAAACACTCGTAAAAACTAGTTTTATATCCTCATTAGTTGTGTTGACATGGAAGCGGCTTTTCACTTTTAACTTCACTTCCGTGATTCAGATCTTTTAACTTCACTTTTCGAGATTTTGAGAACTGTATCTCAAAAACCGTGTTCGTAAAGAAATTCTATATTTGAATATCATTAGCAAACCAATTTTAGTCAATAGAAACGCTGTTGTTTCATATGACACTCGGATAAGCCAAGCACGCCTGCCATTGGCGTTTGCGCAGCATAATCAATAGTGAGGCTACTTACACAATTTTGACACAGAGCTGAGGGGGAAGGAAATTTTCTCCATATCCCTGTACCTATAGTACTTCTCAGTAAAAAATCACAGAACTTTCGATTCTACAGATTTGACGAGCATTTGCGAGCACAGATATCGCACGTACTGGGTGAGACTTATTGAACTGGAGGATTGAGCCTCGGCCTCTCCAAACTGGAATCCGATTCCCTAACCACTGGGCTGACGGCTCCCAAGTTGAAACTTTTCAAGCACAAAATAAAAAGAGATTTTTTTATATTCTCAGGAAAAGAATTTCATTGAACCATACTATGGGTACATGAAACCACATCTCGTAAACTCTATGAGGATTTAAATTGAACTATATTTACCTTCAAGATGTACCATATTATCGTGTAATTAGTCCCGCAGTGGACTGATCGTTAAGACGCGGTTCCCAGCAGATCAACGAAGTCAAGCATCACTGGCTGGGGTCAGTGCGAGAGTGGGTGACCACTTGGATCAGTCTAGGTAGGGACGGAGGGTGTGCGGTATTCGTCCTCGTTAAACTGTTCTACCGTAAAGTGCTCGACTTGCGTGCAAGTCGTCGAGCTACCAAAGAGGGGGTGCCATCCCCTCTGCAGAGAATCGAAATTGTGATGGCATGTTTTCGGATCATCCTCAGGGATAATTCCCAGACCGTTGCTAATAGCCCATTGTGAAGATCTAGTGGGACGTAAATGAGCAACAACAATAACAATCGTGTAATTAATTTCAAAAAGTTTAAGTTTTTATTAAAACTTTATTCAGGAAGATAACGTATTAAAGTTACATTAATTATGTTAAGAAATCTAAATCAAAGTTTCATAAGATAAAATCTAAGCTAGTACAGTTCTTCCACGGATTGTGTGGAATTGTAAACACGTACTCTAAGAAGAAAATACAGACGTCCATTAGTCCGATATGCATTACGTTAGAAGCTCTCGCGAGTTCTCGTTTCACTCTTACTTGTTGTAGTTTTGGAATTCCAGAAATGGTCGCGCGCAAGGATTCCACGTAGACCTGGGCAGAACTGTAAAAGCCACACTGATTTCCATTCGAATTTCTAATTGACACGTATTTTCGTCGCATGTAGCCAATCACAGTCACAACCGAAAGCTAAATCTAGTGGAAAGTGTGGTTCCTTCTGTCAATCTTGTCTTGGGATTATGTCAGCACTAATGTTTTGTAATGTTCTCAAATCTTTTGCTGGTGGATCCAATGCATTGGGTGACGAATTTTATGGTTATGGAGAAGAATCTTATGAATTGGAAGAAGAGTCTAATGCATTATTCTATGGGCAAGGAGAAACTTCCTATGAACCGAGAGAGGAGACACGGGATATATTAAGCTGACATTTAATCAAAAAGTTAAATTTTTCTCTTATAATTTCCATCTATGTGTAGAGTTTTGATACATTAAAGTAATTTTTGAGAGGAACGTCTTTTCTTATATTTTCGCAGAGTCTAGTTTATGTTTCAGTATCAATTAATTAAGTATTTTATTTCTAATAGAAAAAGCAACTTAATAAGTGCTGTTGCTTAGACAACATTGTTAAGAATATTAGTATGACATTGAAACAATAGTAATCTATATACATGTTTTCTTATGTGGCACCATAAACTCGAATACGTCTCTATTATCCACACTATAGTTATTATGCATTTTATTAGGTTCTAAGTAACTATTAATGCAAGTGGTGTTGAATAGTAAGCTATACGCTAATTAATTTATTTATTTTCATCTTGTATTTTCAGAGAAAGAAAAAAACATAGTTACGAACTAATTATTAAAATTTATTATTTAACCCTTGCAAAATGGCTGATTTGATGGCAAATTTATGACTTTTTGAATGTAAACTTTTGTTTCTTTAAACATAAACAGTGCTATGGTACCGTATACTACCATACCAATTACAGGTGCCAGTTAGGTTTCAAGCAATAGAGCATATATACTCAAGTTATGGCTCAAGAGGAGCGTGAGGAAGTAGTACAGCAAGTAATAGAGATAAGATTATCATATCATATCTCATGACAGATTTGGAAATAATTTCTGCTACCTACTATGTTGAAATGTTTCATATTTACGGTGATTTGTGTTACTTAATAGTTTCCGGACTGATTTTAAATTAATTATTAAAATTCCATTCGCGATCGCAACAAACGATAGGGGGCGTTGTTGTATGAGACGAATACCTGCGATTTCTATATGAACAGTCATTCAGTTACTCTAGAGACGTCTTTAATGTAGCGTGCAGCATTCCAACGTTCCATCTTTATTGTGGCTTATTAAATTTAAGAAAGAAAAATGTTTGATATTCTTTCTTATGGAAACGAAAACAAAATGGTATTTCTTCTTTTTAGGGACATCCAAAACACATCGGAAAAATATTTGTACATAAACAGAAAAAATACTAATATTATTATGAGAGTTAAAACCTAATGCCCGAGAAATAGTTTTACTAAATTTAATGAAATAGCATGAAAGGCCTATTTAAATTTTACATTCCATAGTTTTAAGAATCATATTACTTCAAAAATTAAAATGAGCAAAAAGTATACATAAGCCTCATAATTTTATAAAATTTATTTACAAGCAAATTTTTTATTTTAAATATCATAACAGTCACCTTCTTTAGGAATCCAGAGAATTCCAAATGAAATGTTCTTCGTTAGAAAATTTTATTTTCAAATAATATATACAAAGATTATCCCTGCTTTACTTTTAGATAACATACCACACAGCAAAATTTTATAATTGTAAGATCTCGATATGAATTTTAATATGTAGCTTAAAAACAGAATAGCTGAATTATAGTTGAAATCATTCTTTCAAAACTAAAAAATACTTACCAAGAAAACGATAAAAATTTATTAATAATCAGCACAAATGGCACTATTTCAAGTAATTTGGATGATTTTTCATTGTTTTCCGAATTATATAGATACAGAAATATATACTATTCTATAACGAAGAAGAATATTCTATAACTATTACAGTTCTGAATTCACATTTATTCATTGGAATGAAGAAAGCAATGTTGACTTCACTTTGATTTGTAAAGAATTAAAGTCAAAAGAAATGTATTTTACCGTAATACTTACAACTGTAACTGTATGCGATCCCGAAATTGGAAGTCATCAGTTGCAAGTTTGTTAATAATAGAAATTAAAAATTATTGAGGCGTGTCAATGTTTGGCGTGTTCTGTTCCTGAAAGATTTACCAATATTCTGGAGAGTTTTTTCGAGTTCTTCGGCCTTTTCCCTAGGGAAATATTCCTTCTTATTTTCTGCTAAAAAATGGCGTCTGATTCTGTCAATGATTTTGATGGAACTAAATGAAAAGTTAATATATTAATGCTTGATATTTTCAGGCTCCCGCTAGAAGGCGTACTTGAGCGTTGCGATCGCGAATACTTAAAGAATTTTTATAATATCGTAGAAATCTCTTTAAAAATAGTAAAAATTGAAATCAAAGTATTTTTGGGCGGACAACAGTTAGGCGACGAAAAAAATTTATTAATATATTGTTTAAAACTAATCAAGGTGTTAGGATTGGAGAAGGGGCTAAAGAATCAGAATGCTTAAGTAAAGTAGTGATATTCATTTGGCTTCGTTACTATTAAAGTTTATAAGTCATACAAAAAAATTTTGAAAGGTGACCAAGCTGGTCACCAAAGGTACCTAGTAAAGTTTACATTTTTCTCAATTTCATTGAATTTCCACGTTGAATTTTAATCACTGAGCTAGTTAATCTTCGATTAAATATTCTTATGACTCAACGTGGTGAAAAAAAAGACGAATTTCAACTTATCACTTTTTTAAAGTTGCAACAATTTTCAAAGATGCAATAATTTAAAGCACCAATTTTATAGTTCAATGATGTACCGATTTTTCTAAGAGTTCAATTTTTATTTCATAAATAAAGTTTAAGACAAGATACTATATGGTGTTTATTTTTAAACGTAATTCCTTGTCGAAATTTCTCCCAGTTACTGAGTTCAAAATTTTAATCTCTGTGCTTTTAACGTTGTTCTTATTTGTTGTCATATTCGTTGTCATAACGTTGTGATCATGACATTCTTCTTATTCTGCTTTAAGTATTATACTGTAAAAAAGTTTACTTTTAAATCTTCAAAAAACCTTTAAGTATTATAATTTAAGTATTGTGATTAGTTTTCTTTTTTATAAATTTACTCTAAACATTTACCAATTACTAAGTTAGGATATGCCATCATCATAAAAAGCTTTTCTGCCCATTTGGAAAAAAAATGCAGAATTATAATGCAAAAACTTTTTTAAAAAAATCAAGGTAAAATTAAGCATACAAAATCTAAGTTTTTGAAAATAAAACAATAAAAAATATAGACACAAAAGCAACAACTATTTGAGATTTGTATATTATTTAATACCAGTTAAAAATTATGGGTTTTCATAGTCTCATTATTATATTAAAAAACGAAATTCTCATAATTGTATTTTTTTACTACAGTTTAAAATTAACTGTAAAAATTTAGACCTTTGTTTTGTATATTGTTATTATTTATTCAATTATACTAGATATGAATGATTACATTCATACAAATATGTAAATGGGAATAGCACACAATCATTCAACTCTCTATACATTCACAGTAGACAAGTTACATCTAAAGATACTGGAATAAATATAATTCAATATAATATAGTTAATAAAATAACTAATTTAATAATTAATTACTATTTAAACTAAGACATATTATTTGACTACTATTGAAAATAATTAATTCATAAATTTAAATAATTAGTTTGTAAATTTAAATAGTTATTATGCAAATAATTATCAAAAGAGGGTTTTAAAATTTGATCTAGATATATTTATAGAAATCACCACAGGCTATAAAATTAAATCCGAAACAGAAAATCTGATAGAGCAGTTATTATTTTATTACTCTTTTTAAAACTAGTTTCGTATTCATAAAATCGATATAACTTACACATTTAAATATTTGAGGCTAACCATTTTTTTTTTTTTTTTTTAGATTTTATTAAGGTAAATAACTAGTTTAAATGCAATGCTTTAATTTATAACTTATTCATGAAGTCAAAGATTAGGACTAATTCAAAGAAAATTCTATTTCAACTTTTCTATGGATTATTTTAATTATATTTCCAATCAACTATTTCAATTTCGAATTCATGGGATTTACAAATTTGACTATTTTTTTGGAGCTATTTTAAAACAGTTTGGCTCAATTTTAAGAAATTGCCTCAACAATTGCAGCTTTAAACTGCAATTGTGGCTATTGCAAAAGGAGCTAAACAATTTATTATGTTTCTTTAAACATTTTCAACTTTTCTTTTTTTTCGTCTTTAAGTAGATTCTTAATAATTTTTAAGTAATATCTTTTATAATTTTTTGAATGCTTTCTCTACAGTTTAAAAAAAGCGTTTTAATTCAGTTTGTTTCTAAGCTCAGTTTTGTTCACAATGCAACAGTTTAAAAATGTTTGAGAAGGGTTTTAAAATACGAAATTTTTTGTTCTATACCACTAAATAGGCATGTTAAAATGTTTCAAAAATTTTACTGTATTTGAAAATATTAATACATTATTAAATGTGGCAAGGTATTAATCGTCTTATGCGATTTCAAAAAAATGTATCGTGTTGTTATTTCTGAATTACTATTTCTGCACAAAAGAAGAGAGTTTTTGAAAAATCTACTGAAGTGTAAAAATTTATCCATTTTATACTTTCTACCAGATACCTATTTATATTTAGAATTTCATCACAATAGTTTTTATAGTATATTAAATAAAACAATCCAAAATAAGAACAAAGCTTTTGATTAAAATTTAGTTTAATAAGTTAATTCTGGTACCCTCATCACATTTTTGATAATTGCTTTGTTTGTTGATGTAACATTTTGTTGCTTTTTCTTTAAAATATTACAATCTTTTTTTATTATTTCTTTTAATTAAAATTGCTTTTCCAATGCAGCATATAACTGAATAACATAAAATGGACAAAATGGAATGTGCTCGCAAAATATGTCATATACTCTTATGGCGAATCTTAAAGTATTTTATGTACGGTATTTTTAACAAATAAATATTAATCATATTTTAACAAATTATTCTACACAAATGAATATTAACAAATATTTTTTTATTTATTTCCAATGTCCACCTGGGTCAACATTTAATCAATTCAGGCATTTACTGGGCAGATTTGTTGGCCCCTCCTTCAGGGGCACCATATTAGGTGGGCCAACGTTGCTCCCACTGTAAGGACAGATAGTACTGAAATGAAAGAGTATCGATGCTCTGCCCGGGATTTGAACCAAGAACCTTTCTGATGCAAGGTTAGTTAAAAGATTCAATAATTAGCTCAAGAATTATTTGCTGCTAAACTAAAAAAGTACAATGTTTGGTCAGTCTGTAGTGCGAAGGCGTTTTCACCAAAATAGAAGTCTCAAATTCAGAACATGTTTCATTTATTTGAGATAAAAGGAAGAAACTAGAATAATTTTTTTAGACAATTAGTAACTATCGGTGATAATTAGGAGTAGCTGGTTTAATTGTTAGTAATGCTTAATAACACTCTTTAAACAAGAAGCTTCAATTTGACCATCTATTCCTTAGCAGAGGAAAGTAAAAAAACTTACTTTTTTTTAGATATTTAATTATTGGAGTAATTTGGTGTAGCAATTAACAGTAATGAGAATAAACATGTTTCTATCAAAATAGAAGTCTCCATTTTTGGACAATGCTTTCTTTATCAAATTAAAAGGGAAAAAATTAAACAGTTTCAATTTGAAATTTTCAGCGTAATTAGGGATAATAACTCTAACTGACCGTAATGCGAAAAAACATATTCCAAGCGAAAGAGAAGTCTCAAAATGACCTTAGCAGAGGAAAAAAAACTTTATTTTTTTAAAATATTTAATTATTGGAGTAATTTGGTGTAGCAATTAACAGTAATGAGAATAAACATGTTTCTATCAAAATAGAAGTCTCCATTTTCGGACAATGTTTTCTTTATCAAATTAAAAGGGAAAAAATGAAACAGTTTCAATTTGAAATTTTCAGCGTAATTAGGGATAATAACTCTAACTGACCGTAATGCGAAAAAACATATTCCAAGCGAAAGAGAAGTCTCAAAATGACCTTAGCAGAGGAAAAAAAACTTTATTTTTTTTAAATATTTAATTATTGGAGTAATTTGGTGTAGCAATTAACAGTAATGAGAATAAACATGTTTCTATCAAAATAGAAGTCTCCATTTTTGGACAATGTTTTCTTTATCAAATTAAAAGGGAAAAAATGAAACAGTTTCAATTTGAAATTTTCAGCGTAATTAGGGATAATAACTCTAACTGACCGTAATGCGAAAAAACATATTCCAAGCGAAAGAGAAGTCTCAAAATGACCTTAGCAGAGGAAAAAAAACTTTATTTTTTTTAAATATTTAATTATTGGAGTAATTTGGTGTAGCAATTAACAGTAATGAGAATAAACATGTTTCTATCAAAATAGAAGTCTCCATTTCTGGACAACGTTTTCTTTATCAAATTAAAAGGGAAAAAATGAAACAGTTTCAATTTGAAATTTTCAGCGTAATTAGGGATAATAACTCTAACTGACCGTAATGCGAAAAAACATATTCCAAGCGAAAGAGAAGTCTCAAAATGACCTTAGCAGAGGAAAAAAAACTTTATTTTTTTTAAATATTTAATTATTGGAGTAATTTGGTGTAGCAATTAACAGTAATGAGAATAAACATGTTTCTATCAAAATAGAAGTCTCCATTTCTGGACAACGTTTTCTTTATCAAATTAAAAGGGAAAAAATGAAACAGTTTCAATTTGAAATTTTCAGCGTAATTAGGGATAATAACTCTAACTGACCGTAATGCGAAAAAACATATTCCAAGCGAAAGAGAAGTCTCAAAATGACCTTAGCAGAGGAAAAAAAACTTTATTTTTTTTAAATATTTAATTATTGGAGTAATTTGGTGTAGCAATTAACAGTAATGAGAATAAACATGTTTCTATCAAAATAGAAGTCTCCATTTCTGGACAACGTTTTCTTTATCAAATTAAAAGGGAAAAAATGAAACAGTTTCAATTTGAAATTTTCAGCGTAATTAGGGATAATAACTCTAACTGACCGTAATGCGAAAAAACATATTCCAAGCGAAAGAGAAGTCTCAAAATGACCTTAGCAGAGGAAAAAAAACTTTATTTTTTTTAAATATTTAATTATTGGAGTAATTTGGTGTAGCAATTAACAGTAATGAGAATAAACATGTTTCTATCAAAATAGAAGTCTCCATTTCTGGACAACGTTTTCTTTATCAAATTAAAAGGGAAAAAATGAAACAGTTTCAATTTGAAATTTTCAGCGTAATTAGGGATAATAACTCTAACTGACCGTAATGCGAAAAAACATATTCCAAGCGAAAGAGAAGTCTCAAAATGACCTTAGCAGAGGAAAAAAAACTTTATTTTTTTTAAATATTTAATTATTGGAGTAATTTGGTGTAGCAATTAACAGTAATGAGAATAAACATGTTTCTATCAAAATAGAAGTCTCCATTTCTGGACAACGTTTTCTTTATCAAATTAAAAGGGAAAAAATGAAACAGTTTCAATTTGAAATTTTCAGCGTAATTAGGGATAATAACTCTAACTGACCGTAATGCGAAAAAACATATTCCAAGCGAAAGAGAAGTCTCAAAATGACCTTAGCAGAGGAAAAAAAACTTTATTTTTTTTAAATATTTAATTATTGGAGTAATTTGGTGTAGCAATTAACAGTAATGAGAATAAACATGTTTCTATCAAAATAGAAGTCTCCATTTCTGGACAACGTTTTCTTTATCAAATTAAAAGGGAAAAAATGAAACAGTTTCAATTTGAAATTTTCAGCGTAATTAGGGATAATAACTCTAACTGACCGTAATGCGAAAAAACATATTCCAAGCGAAAGAGAAGTCTCAAAATGACCTTAGCAGAGGAAAAAAAACTTTATTTTTTTTAAATATTTAATTATTGGAGTAATTTGGTGTAGCAATTAACAGTAATGAGAATAAACATGTTTCTATCAAAATAGAAGTCTCCATTTTTGGACAATGTTTTCTTTATCAAATTAAAAGGGAAAAAATGAAACAGTTTCAATTTGAAATTTTCAGCGTAATTAGGGATAATAACTCTAACTGACCGTAATGCGAAAAAACATATTCCAAGCGAAAGAGAAGTCTCAAAATGACCTTAGCAGAGGAAAAAAAACTTTATTTTTTTTAAATATTTAATTATTGGAGTAATTTGGTGTAGCGTAATGAGAATAAACATGTTTCTATCAAAATAGAAGTCTCCATTTCTGGACAACGTTTTCTTTATCAAATTAAAAGGGAAAAAATGAAACAGTTTCAATTTGAAATTTTCAGCGTAATTAGGGATAATAACTCTAACTGACCGTAATGCGAAAAAACATATTCCAAGCGAAAGAGAAGTCTCAAAATGACCTTAGCAGAGGAAAAAAAACTTTATTTTTTTTAAATATTTAATTATTGGAGTAATTTGGTGTAGCAATTAACAGTAATGAGAATAAACATGTTTCTATCAAAATAGAAGTCTCCATTTTTGGACAATGTTTTCTTTATCAAATTAAAAGGGAAAAAATGAAACAGTTTCAATTTGAAATTTTCAGCGTAATTAGGGATAATAACTCTAACTGACCGTAATGCGAAAAAACATATTCCAAGCGAAAGAGAAGTCTCAAAATGACCTTAGCAGAGGAAAAAAAACTTTATTTTTTTTAAATATTTAATTATTGGAGTAATTTGGTGTAGCAATTAACAGTAATGAGAATAAACATGTTTCTATCAAAATAGAAGTCTCCATTTCTGGACAACGTTTTCTTTATCAAATTAAAAGGGAAAAAATGAAACAGTTTCAATTTGAAATTTTCAGCGTAATTAGGGATAATAACTCTAACTGACCGTAATGCGAAAAAACATATTCCAAGCGAAAGAGAAGTCTCAAAATGACCTTAGCAGAGGAAAAAAAACTTTATTTTTTTTAAATATTTAATTATTGGAGTAATTTGGTGTAGCAATTAACAGTAATGAGAATAAACATGTTT
The DNA here is from genome assembly GCA_949128135.1 of Parasteatoda lunata. Taxonomy (NCBI): domain Eukaryota; kingdom Metazoa; phylum Arthropoda; class Arachnida; order Araneae; family Theridiidae; genus Parasteatoda; species Parasteatoda lunata. The sequence goes on along the minus strand of OX421972.1, from coordinate 36,992,389 downwards.
CTATCAAAATAGAAGTCTCCATTTCTGGACAACGTTTTCTTTATCAAATTAAAAGGGAAAAAATGAAACAGTTTCAATTTGAAATTTTCAGCGTAATTAGGGATAATAACTCTAACTGACCGTAATGCGAAAAAACATATTCCAAGCGAAAGAGAAGTCTCAAAATGACCTTAGCAGAGGAAAAAAAACTTTATTTTTTTTAAATATTTAATTATTGGAGTAATTTGGTGTAGCAATTAACAGTAATGAGAATAAACATGTTTCTATCAAAATAGAAGTCTCCATTTTTGGACAATGTTTTCTATATCAAATTAAAAGGGAAAAAATGAAACAGTTTCAATTTGAAATTTTCAGCGTAATTAGGGATAATAACTCTAACTGACCGTAATGCGAAAAAACATATTCCAAGCGAAAGAGAAGTCTCAAAATGACCTTAGCAGAGGAAAAAAAACTTTATTTTTTTTAAATATTTAATTATTGGAGTAATTTGGTGTAGCAATTAACAGTAATGAGAATAAACATGTTTCTATCAAAATAGAAGTCTCCATTTCTGGACAACGTTTTCTTTATCAAATTAAAAGGGAAAAAATGAAACAGTTTCAATTTGAAATTTTCAGCGTAATTAGGGATAATAACTCTAACTGACCGTAATGCGAAAAAACATATTCGAAGCGAAAGAGAAGTCTCAAAATGACCTTAGCAGAGGAAAAAAAACTTTATTTTTTTTAAATATTTAATTATTGGAGTAATTTGGTGTAGCAATTAACAGTAATGAGAATAAACATGTTTCTATCAAAATAGAAGTCTCCATTTCTGGACAACGTTTTCTTTATCAAATTAAAAGGGAAAAAATGAAACAGTTTCAATTTGAAATTTTCAGCGTAATTAGGGATAATAACTCTAACTGACCGTAATGCGAAAAAACATATTCCAAGCGAAAGAGAAGTCTCAAAATGACCTTAGCAGAGGAAAAAAAACTTTATTTTTTTTAAATATTTAATTATTGGAGTAATTTGGTGTAGCAATTAACAGTAATGAGAATAAACATGTTTCTATCAAAATAGAAGTCTCCATTTCTGGACAACGTTTTCTTTATCAAATTAAAAGGGAAAAAATGAAACAGTTTCAATTTGAAATTTTCAGCGTAATTAGGGATAATAACTCTAACTGACCGTAATGCGAAAAAACATATTCCAAGCGAAAGAGAAGTCTCAAAATGACCTTAGCAGAGGAAAAAAAACTTTATTTTTTTTAAATATTTAATTATTGGAGTAATTTGGTGTAGCAATTAACAGTAATGAGAATAAACATGTTTCTATCAAAATAGAAGTCTCCATTTCTGGACAACGTTTTCTTTATCAAATTAAAAGGGAAAAAATGAAACAGTTTCAATTTGAAATTTTCAGCGTAATTAGGGATAATAACTCTAACTGACCGTAATGCGAAAAAACATATTCCAAGCGAAAGAGAAGTCTCAAAATGACCTTAGCAGAGGAAAAAAAACTTTATTTTTTTTAAATATTTAATTATTGGAGTAATTTGGTGTAGCAATTAACAGTAATGAGAATAAACATGTTTCTATCAAAATAGAAGTCTCCATTTCTGGACAACGTTTTCTTTATCAAATTAAAAGGGAAAAAATGAAACAGTTTCAATTTGAAATTTTCAGCGTAATTAGGGATAATAACTCTAACTGACCGTAATGCGAAAAAACATATTCCAAGCGAAAGAGAAGTCTCAAAATGACCTTAGCAGAGGAAAAAAAACTTTATTTTTTTTAAATATTTAATTATTGGAGTAATTTGGTGTAGCAATTAACAGTAATGAGAATAAACATGTTTCTATCAAAATAGAAGTCTCCATTTCTGGACAACGTTTTCTTTATCAAATTAAAAGGGAAAAAATGAAACAGTTTCAATTTGAAATTTTCAGCGTAATTAGGGATAATAACTCTAACTGACCGTAATGCGAAAAAACATATTCCAAGCGAAAGAGAAGTCTCAAAATGACCTTAGCAGAGGAAAAAAAACTTTATTTTTTTTAAATATTTAATTATTGGAGTAATTTGGTGTAGCAATTAACAGTAATGAGAATAAACATGTTTCTATCAAAATAGAAGTCTCCATTTTTGGACAATGTTTTCTTTATCAAATTAAAAGGGAAAAAATGAAACAGTTTCAATTTGAAATTTTCAGCGTAATTAGGGATAATAACTCTAACTGACCGTAATGCGAAAAAACATATTCCAAGCGAAAGAGAAGTCTCAAAATGACCTTAGCAGAGGAAAAAAAACTTTATTTTTTTTAAATATTTAATTATTGGAGTAATTTGGTGTAGCGTAATGAGAATAAACATGTTTCTATCAAAATAGAAGTCTCCATTTCTGGACAACGTTTTCTTTATCAAATTAAAAGGGAAAAAATGAAACAGTTTCAATTTGAAATTTTCAGCGTAATTAGGGATAATAACTCTAACTGACCGTAATGCGAAAAAACATATTCCAAGCGAAAGAGAAGTCTCAAAATGACCTTAGCAGAGGAAAAAAAACTTTATTTTTTTTAAATATTTAATTATTGGAGTAATTTGGTGTAGCAATTAACAGTAATGAGAATAAACATGTTTCTATCAAAATAGAAGTCTCCATTTTTGGACAATGTTTTCTTTATCAAATTAAAAGGGAAAAAATGAAACAGTTTCAATTTGAAATTTTCAGCGTAATTAGGGATAATAACTCTAACTGACCGTAATGCGAAAAAACATATTCCAAGCGAAAGAGAAGTCTCAAAATGACCTTAGCAGAGGAAAAAAAACTTTATTTTTTTTAAATATTTAATTATTGGAGTAATTTGGTGTAGCAATTAACAGTAATGAGAATAAACATGTTTCTATCAAAATAGAAGTCTCCATTTCTGGACAACGTTTTCTTTATCAAATTAAAAGGGAAAAAATGAAACAGTTTCAATTTGAAATTTTCAGCGTAATTAGGGATAATAACTCTAACTGACCGTAATGCGAAAAAACATATTCCAAGCGAAAGAGAAGTCTCAAAATGACCTTAGCAGAGGAAAAAAAACTTTATTTTTTTTAAATATTTAATTATTGGAGTAATTTGGTGTAGCAATTAACAGTAATGAGAATAAACATGTTTCTATCAAAATAGAAGTCTCCATTTCTGGACAACGTTTTCTTTATCAAATTAAAAGGGAAAAAATGAAACAGTTTCAATTTGAAATTTTCAGCGTAATTAGGGATAATAACTCTAACTGACCGTAATGCGAAAAAACATATTCCAAGCGAAAGAGAAGTCTCAAAATGACCTTAGCAGAGGAAAAAAAACTTTATTTTTTTTAAATATTTAATTATTGGAGTAATTTGGTGTAGCAATTAACAGTAATGAGAATAAACATGTTTCTATCAAAATAGAAGTCTCCATTTTTGGACAATGTTTTCTATATCAAATTAAAAGGGAAAAAATGAAACAGTTTCAATTTGAAATTTTCAGCGTAATTAGGGATAATAACTCTAACTGACCGTAATGCGAAAAAACATATTCCAAGCGAAAGAGAAGTCTCAAAATGACCTTAGCAGAGGAAAAAAAACTTTATTTTTTTTAAATATTTAATTATTGGAGTAATTTGGTGTAGCAATTAACAGTAATGAGAATAAACATGTTTCTATCAAAATAGAAGTCTCCATTTCTGGACAACGTTTTCTTTATCAAATTAAAAGGGAAAAAATGAAACAGTTTCAATTTGAAATTTTCAGCGTAATTAGGGATAATAACTCTAACTGACCGTAATGCGAAAAAACATATTCGAAGCGAAAGAGAAGTCTCAAAATGACCTTAGCAGAGGAAAAAAAACTTTATTTTTTTTAAATATTTAATTATTGGAGTAATTTGGTGTAGCAATTAACAGTAATGAGAATAAACATGTTTCTATCAAAATAGAAGTCTCCATTTCTGGACAACGTTTTCTTTATCAAATTAAAAGGGAAAAAATGAAACAGTTTCAATTTGAAATTTTCAGCGTAATTAGGGATAATAACTCTAACTGACCGTAATGCGAAAAAACATATTCCAAGCGAAAGAGAAGTCTCAAAATGACCTTAGCAGAGGAAAAAAAACTTTATTTTTTTTAAATATTTAATTATTGGAGTAATTTGGTGTAGCAATTAACAGTAATGAGAATAATCATGTTTCTATCAAAATAGAAGTCTCCATTTTTGGACAATGTTTTCTTTATCAAATTAAAAGGGAAAAAATGAAACAGTTTCAATTTGAAATTTTCAGCGTAATTAGGGATAATAACTCTAACTGACCGTAATGCGAAAAAACATATTCCAAGCGAAAGAGAAGTCTCAAAATGACCTTAGCAGAGGAAAAAAAACTTTATTTTTTTTAAATATTTAATTATTGGAGTAATTTGGTGTAGCAATTAACAGTAATGAGAATAAACATGTTTCTATCAAAATAGAAGTCTCCATTTTTGGACAATGTTTTCTTTATCAAATTAAAAGGGAATAAATGAAACAGTTTCAATTTGAAATTTTCAGCGTAATTAGGGATAATAACTCTAACTGACCGTAGTGCGAAAAAACATATTCCAAGCGAAAGAGAAGTCTCAAAATGACCTTAGCAGAGGAAAAAAAACTTTATTTTTTTTAAATATTTAATTATTGGAGTAATTTGGTGTAGCAATTAACAGTAATGAGAATAAACATGTTTCTAACAAAATAGAAGTCTCCATTTCTGGACAACGTTTTCTTTATCAAATTAAAAGGGAAAAAATGAAACAGTTTCAATTTGAAATTTTCAGCGTAATTAGGGATAATAACTCTAACTGACCGTAATGCGAAAAAACATATTCCAAGCGAAAGAGAAGTCTCAAAATGACCTTAGCAGAGGAAAAAAAACTTTATTTTTTTTAAATATTTAATTATTGGAGTAATTTGGTGTAGCAATTAACAGTAATGAGAATAAACATGTTTCTATCAAAATAGAAGTCTCCATTTCTGGACAACGTTTTCTTTATCAAATTAAAAGGGAAAAAATGAAACAGTTTCAATTTGAAATTTTCAGCGTAATTAGGGATAATAACTCTAACTGACCGTAATGCGAAAAAACATATTCCAAGCGAAAGAGAAGTCTCAAAATGACCTTAGCAGAGGAAAAAAAACTTTATTTTTTTTAAATATTTAATTATTGGAGTAATTTGGTGTAGCAATTAACAGTAATGAGAATAAACATGTTTCTATCAAAATAGAAGTCTCCATTTTTGGACAATGTTTTCTTTATCAAATTAAAAGGGAAAAAATGAAACAGTTTCAATTTGAAATTTTCAGCGTAATTAGAGATAATAACTCTAACTGACCGTAATGCGAAAAAACATATTCCAAGCGAAAGAGAAGTCTCAAAATGACCTTAGCAGAGGAAAAAAAACTTTATTTTTTTTAAATATTTAATTATTGGAGTAATTTGGTGTAGCAATTAACAGTAATGAGAATAAACATGTTTCTATCAAAATAGAAGTCTCCATTTCTGGACAACGTTTTCTTTATCAAATTAAAAGGGAAAAAATGAAACAGTTTCAATTTGAAATTTTCAGCGTAATTAGGGATAATAACTCTAACTGACCGTAATGCGAAAAAACATATTCCAAGCGAAAGAGAAGTCTCAAAATGACCTTAGCAGAGGAAAAAAAACTTTATTTTTTTTAAATATTTAATTATTGGAGTAATTTGGTGTAGCAAATAACAGTAATGAGAATAAACATGTTTCTATCAAAATAGAAGTCTCCATTTCTGGACAACGTTTTCTTTATCAAATTAAAAGGGAAAAAATGAAACAGTTTCAATTTGAAATTTTCAGCGTAATTAGGGATAATAACTCTAACTGACCGTAATGCGAAAAAACATATTCCAAGCGAAAGAGAAGTCTCAAAATGACCTTAGCAGAGGAAAAAAAACTTTATTTTTTTTAAATATTTAATTATTGGAGTAATTTGGTGTAGCAATTAACAGTAATGAGAATAAACATGTTTCTATCAAAATAGAAGTCTCCATTTTTGGACAATGTTTTCTTTATCAAATTAAAAGGGAAAAAATGAAACAGTTTCAATTTGAAATTTTCAGCGTAATTAGGGATAATAACTCTAACTGACCGTAATGCGAAAAAACATATTCCAAGCGAAAGAGAAGTCTCAAAATGACCTTAGCAGAGGAAAAAAAACTTTATTTTTTTTAAATATTTAATTATTGGAGTAATTTGGTGTAGCAATTAACAGTAATGAGAATAAACATGTTTCTATCAAAATAGAAGTCTCCATTTTTGGACAATGTTTTCTTTATCAAATTAAAAGGGAAAAAATGAAACAGTTTCAATTTGAAATTTTCAGCGTAATTAGGGATAATAACTCTAACTGACCGTAATGCGAAAAAACATATTCCAAGCGAAAGAGAAGTCTCAAAATGACCTTAGCAGAGGAAAAAAAACTTTATTTTTTTTAAATATTTAATTATTGGAGTAATTTGGTGTAGCAATTAACAGTAATGAGAATAAACATGTTTCTATCAAAATAGAAGTCTCCATTTTTGGACAACGTTTTCTTTATCAAATTAAAAGGGAAAAAATGAAACAGTTTCAATTTGAAATTTTCAGCGTAATTAGGGATAATAACTCTAACTGACCGTAATGCGAAAAAACATATTCCAAGCGAAAGAGAAGTCTCAAAATGACCTTAGCAGAGGAAAAAAAACTTTATTTTTTTTAAATATTTAATTATTGGAGTAATTTGGTGTAGCAATTAACAGTAATGAGAATAAACATGTTTCTATCAAAATAGAAGTCTCCATTTCTGGACAACGTTTTCTTTATCAAATTAAAAGGGAAAAAATGAAACAGTTTCAATTTGAAATTTTCAGCGTAATTAGGGATAATAACTCTAACTGACCGTAATGCGAAAAAACATATTCCAAGCGAAAGAGAAGTCTCAAAATGACCTTAGCAGAGGAAAAAAAACTTTATTTTTTTTAAATATTTAATTATTGGAGTAATTTGGTGTAGCAATTAACAGTAATGAGAATAAACATGTTTCTATCAAAATAGAAGTCTCCATTTCTGGACAACGTTTTCTTTATCAAATTAAAAGGGAAAAAATGAAACAGTTTCAATTTGAAATTTTCAGCGTAATTAGGGATAATAACTCTAACTGACCGTAATGCGAAAAAACATATTCCAAGCGAAAGAGAAGTCTCAAAATGACCTTAGCAGAGGAAAAAAAACTTTATTTTTTTTAAATATTTAATTATTGGAGTAATTTGGTGTAGCAATTAACAGTAATGAGAATAAACATGTTTCTATCAAAATAGAAGTCTCCATTTCTGGACAACGTTTTCTTTATCAAATTAAAAGGGAAAAAATGAAACAGTTTCAATTTGAAATTTTCAGCGTAATTAGGGATAATAACTCTAACTGACCGTAATGCGAAAAAACATATTCCAAGCGAAAGAGAAGTCTCAAAATGACCTTAGCAGAGGAAAAAAAACTTTATTTTTTTTAAATATTTAATTATTGGAGTAATTTGGTGTAGCAATTAACAGTAATGAGAATAAACATGTTTCTATCAAAATAGAAGTCTCCATTTCTGGACAACGTTTTCTTTATCAAATTAAAAGGGAAAAAATGAAACAGTTTCAATTTGAAATTTTCAGCGTAATTAGGGATAATAACTCTAACTGACCGTAATGCGAAAAAACATATTCCAAGCGAAAGAGAAGTCTCAAAATGACCTTAGCAGAGGAAAAAAAACTTTATTTTTTTTAAATATTTAATTATTGGAGTAATTTGGTGTAGCAATTAACAGTAATGAGAATAAACATGTTTCTATCAAAATAGAAGTCTCCATTTTTGGACAATGTTTTCTTTATCAAATTAAAAGGGAAAAAATGAAACAGTTTCAATTTGAAATTTTCAGCGTAATTAGGGATAATAACTCTAACTGACCGTAATGCGAAAAAACATATTCCAAGCGAAAGAGAAGTCTCAAAATGACCTTAGCAGAGGAAAAAAAACTTTATTTTTTTTAAATATTTAATTATTGGAGTAATTTGGTGTAGCGTAATGAGAATAAACATGTTTCTATCAAAATAGAAGTCTCCATTTCTGGACAACGTTTTCTTTATCAAATTAAAAGGGAAAAAATGAAACAGTTTCAATTTGAAATTTTCAGCGTAATTAGGGATAATAACTCTAACTGACCGTAATGCGAAAAAACATATTCCAAGCGAAAGAGAAGTCTCAAAATGACCTTAGCAGAGGAAAAAAAACTTTATTTTTTTTAAATATTTAATTATTGGAGTAATTTGGTGTAGCAATTAACAGTAATGAGAATAAACATGTTTCTATCAAAATAGAAGTCTCCATTTTTGGACAATGTTTTCTTTATCAAATTAAAAGGGAAAAAATGAAACAGTTTCAATTTGAAATTTTCAGCGTAATTAGGGATAATAACTCTAACTGACCGTAATGCGAAAAAACATATTCCAAGCGAAAGAGAAGTCTCAAAATGACCTTAGCAGAGGAAAAAAAACTTTATTTTTTTTAAATATTTAATTATTGGAGTAATTTGGTGTAGCAATTAACAGTAATGAGAATAAACATGTTTCTATCAAAATAGAAGTCTCCATTTCTGGACAACGTTTTCTTTATCAAATTAAAAGGGAAAAAATGAAACAGTTTCAATTTGAAATTTTCAGCGTAATTAGGGATAATAACTCTAACTGACCGTAATGCGAAAAAACATATTCCAAGCGAAAGAGAAGTCTCAAAATGACCTTAGCAGAGGAAAAAAAACTTTATTTTTTTTAAATATTTAATTATTGGAGTAATTTGGTGTAGCAATTAACAGTAATGAGAATAAACATGTTTCTATCAAAATAGAAGTCTCCATTTCTGGACAACGTTTTCTTTATCAAATTAAAAGGGAAAAAATGAAACAGTTTCAATTTGAAATTTTCAGCGTAATTAGGGATAATAACTCTAACTGACCGTAATGCGAAAAAACATATTCCAAGCGAAAGAGAAGTCTCAAAATGACCTTAGCAGAGGAAAAAAAACTTTATTTTTTTTAAATATTTAATTATTGGAGTAATTTGGTGTAGCAATTAACAGTAATGAGAATAAACATGTTTCTATCAAAATAGAAGTCTCCATTTCTGGACAACGTTTTCTTTATCAAATTAAAAGGGAAAAAATGAAACAGTTTCAATTTGAAATTTTCAGCGTAATTAGGGATAATAACTCTAACTGACCGTAATGCGAAAAAACATATTCCAAGCGAAAGAGAAGTCTCAAAATGACCTTAGCAGAGGAAAAAAAACTTTATTTTTTTTAAATATTTAATTATTGGAGTAATTTGGTGTAGCAATTAACAGTAATGAGAATAAACATGTTTCTATCAAAATAGAAGTCTCCATTTTTGGACAATGTTTTCTTTATCAAATTAAAAGGGAAAAAATGAAACAGTTTCAATTTGAAATTTTCAGCGTAATTAGGGATAATAACTCTAACTGACCGTAATGCGAAAAAACATATTCCAAGCGAAAGAGAAGTCTCAAAATGACCTTAGCAGAGGAAAAAAAACTTTATTTTTTTTAAATATTTAATTATTGGAGTAATTTGGTGTAGCAATTAACAGTAATGAGAATAAACATGTTTCTATCAAAATAGAAGTCTCCATTTCTGGACAACGTTTTCTTTATCAAATTAAAAGGGAAAAAATGAAACAGTTTCAATTTGAAATTTTCAGCGTAATTAGGGATAATAACTCTAACTGACCGTAATGCGAAAAAACATATTCCAAGCGAAAGAGAAGTCTCAAAATGACCTTAGCAGAGGAAAAAAAACTTTATTTTTTTTAAATATTTAATTATTGGAGTAATTTGGTGTAGCAATTAACAGTAATGAGAATAAACATGTTTCTATCAAAATAGAAGTCTCCATTTTTGGACAATGTTTTCTATATCAAATTAAAAGGGAAAAAATGAAACAGTTTCAATTTGAAATTTTCAGCGTAATTAGGGATAATAACTCTAACTGACCGTAATGCGAAAAAACATATTCCAAGCGAAAGAGAAGTCTCAAAATGACCTTAGCAGAGGAAAAAAAACTTTATTTTTTTTAAATATTTAATTATTGGAGTAATTTGGTGTAGCAATTAACAGTAATGAGAATAAACATGTTTCTATCAAAATAGAAGTCTCCATTTCTGGACAACGTTTTCTTTATCAAATTAAAAGGGAAAAAATGAAACAGTTTCAATTTGAAATTTTCAGCGTAATTAGGGATAATAACTCTAACTGACCGTAATGCGAAAAAACATATTCGAAGCGAAAGAGAAGTCTCAAAATGACCTTAGCAGAGGAAAAAAAACTTTATTTTTTTTAAATATTTAATTATTGGAGTAATTTGGTGTAGCAATTAACAGTAATGAGAATAAACATGTTTCTATCAAAATAGAAGTCTCCATTTCTGGACAACGTTTTCTTCATCAAATTAAAAGGGAAAAAATGAAACAGTTTCAATTTGAAATTTTCAGCGTAATTAGGGATAATAACTCTAACTGACCGTAATGCGAAAAAACATATTCCAAGCGAAAGAGAAGTCTCAAAATGACCTTAGCAGAGGAAAAAAAACTTTATTTTTTTTAAATATTTAATTATTGGAGTAATTTGGTGTAGCAATTAACAGTAATGAGAATAAACATGTTTCTATCAAAATAGAAGTCTCCATTTTTGGACAATGTTTTCTTTATCAAATTAAAAGGGAAAAAATGAAACAGTTTCAATTTGAAATTTTCAGCGTAATTAGGGATAATAACTCTAACTGACCGTAATGCGAAAAAACATATTCCAAGCGAAAGAGAAGTCTCAAAATGACCTTAGCAGAGGAAAAAAAACTTTATTTTTTTTAAATATTTAATTATTGGAGTAATTTGGTGTAGCAATTAACAGTAATGAGAATAAACATGTTTCTATCAAAATAGAAGTCTCCATTTTTGGACAATGTTTTCTTTATCAAATTAAAAGGGAATAAATGAAACAGTTTCAATTTGAAATTTTCAGCGTAATTAGGGATAATAACTCTAACTGACCGTAATGCGAAAAAACATATTCCAAGCGAAAGAGAAGTCTCAAAATGACCTTAGCAGAGGAAAAAAAACTTTATTTTTTTTAAATATTTAATTATTGGAGTAATTTGGTGTAACAATTAACAGTAATGAGAATAAACATGTTTCTAACAAAATAGAAGTCTCCATTTCTGGACAACGTTTTCTTTATCAAATTAAAAGGGAAAAAATGAAACAGTTTCAATTTGAAATTTTCAGCGTAATTAGGGATAATAACTCTAACTGACCGTAATGCGAAAAAACATATTCCAAGCGAAAGAGAAGTCTCAAAATGACCTTAGCAGAGGAAAAAAAACTTTATTTTTTTTAAATATTTAATTATTGGAGTAATTTGGTGTAGCAATTAACAGTAATGAGAATAAACATGTTTCTATCAAAATAGAAGTCTCCATTTCTGGACAACGTTTTCTTTATCAAATTAAAAGGGAAAAAATGAAACAGTTTCAATTTGAAATTTTCAGCGTAATTAGGGATAATAACTCTAACTGACCGTAATGCGAAAAAACATATTCCAAGCGAAAGAGAAGTCTCAAAATGACCTTAGCAGAGGAAAAAAAACTTTATTTTTTTTAAATATTTAATTATTGGAGTAATTTGGTGTAGCAATTAACAGTAATGAGAATAAACATGTTTCTATCAAAATAGAAGTCTCCATTTCTGGACAACGTTTTCTTCATCAAATTAAAAGGGAAAAAATGAAACAGTTTCAATTTGAAATTTTCAGCGTAATTAGGGATAATAACTCTAACTGACCGTAATGCGAAAAAACATATTCCAAGCGAAAGAGAAGTCTCAAAATGACCTTAGCAGAGGAAAAAAAACTTTATTTTTTTTAAATATTTAATTATTGGAGTAATTTGGTGTAGCAATTAACAGTAATGAGAATAAACATGTTTCTATCAAAATAGAAGTCTCCATTTTTGGACAATGTTTTCTTTATCAAATTAAAAGGGAAAAAATGAAACAGTTTCAATTTGAAATTTTCAGCGTAATTAGGGATAATAACTCTAACTGACCGTAATGCGAAAAAACATATTCCAAGCGAAAGAGAAGTCTCAAAATGACCTTAGCAGAGGAAAAAAAACTTTATTTTTTTTAAATATTTAATTATTGGAGTAATTTGGTGTAGCAATTAACAGTAATGAGAATAATCATGTTTCTATCAAAATAGAAGTCTCCATTTTTGGACAATGTTTTCTTTATCAAATTAAAAGGGAAAAAATGAAACAGTTTCAATTTGAAATTTTCAGCGTAATTAGGGATAATAACTCTAACTGACCGTAATGCGAAAAAACATATTCCAAGCGAAAGAGAAGTCTCAAAATGACCTTAGCAGAGGAAAAAAAACTTTATTTTTTTTAAATATTTAATTATTGGAGTAATTTGGTGTAGCAATTAACAGTAATGAGAATAAACATGTTTCTATCAAAATAGAAGTCTCCATTTTTGGACAATGTTTTCTTTATCAAATTAAAAGGGAATAAATGAAACAGTTTCAATTTGAAATTTTCAGCGTAATTAGGGATAATAACTCTAACTGACCGTAATGCGAAAAAACATATTCCAAGCGAAAGAGAAGTCTCAAAATGACCTTAGCAGAGGAAAAAAAACTTTATTTTTTTTAAATATTTAATTATTGGAGTAATTTGGTGTAACAATTAACAGTAATGAGAATAAACATGTTTCTAACAAAATAGAAGTCTCCATTTCTGGACAACGTTTTCTTTATCAAATTAAAAGGGAAAAAATGAAACAGTTTCAATTTGAAATTTTCAGCGTAATTAGGGATAATAACTCTAACTGACCGTAATGCGAAAAAACATATTCCAAGCGAAAGAGAAGTCTCAAAATGACCTTAGCAGAGGAAAAAAAACTTTATTTTTTTTAAATATTTAATTATTGGAGTAATTTGGTGTAGCAATTAACAGTAATGAGAATAAACATGTTTCTATCAAAATAGAAGTCTCCATTTCTGGACAACGTTTTCTTTATCAAATTAAAAGGGAAAAAATGAAACAGTTTCAATTTGAAATTTTCAGCGTAATTAGGGATAATAACTCTAACTGACCGTAATGCGAAAAAACATATTCCAAGCGAAAGAGAAGTCTCAAAATGACCTTAGCAGAGGAAAAAAAACTTTATTTTTTTTAAATATTTAATTATTGGAGTAATTTGGTGTAGCAATTAACAGTAATGAGAATAAACATGTTTCTATCAAAATAGAAGTCTCCATTTTTGGACAATGTTTTCTTTATCAAATTAAAAGGGAAAAAATGAAACAGTTTCAATTTGAAATTTTCAGCGTAATTAGAGATAATAACTCTAACTGACCGTAATGCGAAAAAACATATTCCAAGCGAAAGAGAAGTCTCAAAATGACCTTAGCAGAGGAAAAAAAACTTTATTTTTTTTAAATATTTAATTATTGGAGTAATTTGGTGTAGCAATTAACAGTAATGAGAATAAACATGTTTCTATCAAAATAGAAGTCTCCATTTCTGGACAACGTTTTCTTTATCAAATTAAAAGGGAAAAAATGAAACAGTTTCAATTTGAAATTTTCAGCGTAATTAGGGATAATAACTCTAACTGACCGTAATGCGAAAAAACATATTCCAAGCGAAAGAGAAGTCTCAAAATGACCTTAGCAGAGGAAAAAAAACTTTATTTTTTTTAAATATTTAATTATTGGAGTAATTTGGTGTAGCAATTAACAGTAATGAGAATAAACATGTTTCTATCAAAATAGAAGTCTCCATTTCTGGACAACGTTTTCTTTATCAAATTAAAAGGGAAAAAATGAAACAGTTTCAATTTGAAATTTTCAGCGTAATTAGGGATAATAACTCTAACTGACCGTAATGCGAAAAAACATATTCCAAGCGAAAGAGAAGTCTCAAAATGACCTTAGCAGAGGAAAAAAAACTTTATTTTTTTTAAATATTTAATTATTGGAGTAATTTGGTGTAGCAATTAACAGTAATGAGAATAAACATGTTTCTATCAAAATAGAAGTCTCCATTTTTGGACAATGTTTTCTTTATCAAATTAAAAGGGAAAAAATGAAACAGTTTCATTTTGAAATTTTCAGCGTAATTAGGGATAATAACTCTAACTGACCGTAATGCGAAAAAGCATATTCCAAGCGAAAGAGAAGTCTCAAAATGACCTTAGCAGAGGAAAAAAAACTTTATTTTTTTTAAATATTTAATTATTGGAGTAATTTGGTGTAGCAATTAACAGTAATGAGAATAAACATGTTTCTATCAAAATAGAAGTCTCCATTTTTGGACAATGTTTTCTTTATCAAATTAAAAGGGAAAAAATGAAACAGTTTCAATTTGAAATTTTCAGCGTAATTAGGGATAATAACTCTAACTGACCGTAATGCGAAAAAACATATTCCAAGCGAAAGAGAAGTCTCAAAATGACCTTAGCAGAGGAAAAAAAACTTTATTTTTTTTAAATATTTAATTATTGGAGTAATTTGGTGTAGCAATTAACAGTAATGAGAATAAACATGTTTCTATCAAAATAGAAGTCTCCATTTTTGGACAACGTTTTCTTTATCAAATTAAAAGGGAAAAAATGAAACAGTTTCAATTTGAAATTTTCAGCGTAATTAGGGATAATAACTCTAACTGACCGTAATGCGAAAAAACATATTCCAAGCGAAAGAGAAGTCTCAAAATGACCTTAGCAGAGGAAAAAAAACTTTATTTTTTTTAAATATTTAATTATTGGAGTAATTTGGTGTAGCAATTAACAGTAATGAGAATAAACATGTTTCTATCAAAATAGAAGTCTCCATTTCTGGACAACGTTTTCTTTATCAAATTAAAAGGGAAAAAATGAAACAGTTTCAATTTGAAATTTTCAGCGTAATTAGGGATAATAACTCTAACTGACCGTAATGCGAAAAAACATATTCCAAGCGAAAGAGAAGTCTCAAAATGACCTTAGCAGAGGAAAAAAAACTTTATTTTTTTTAAATATTTAATTATTGGAGTAATTTGGTGTAGCAATTAACAGTAATGAGAATAAACATGTTTCTATCAAAATAGAAGTCTCCATTTTTGGACAATGTTTTCTTTATCAAATTAAAAGGGAAAAAATGAAACAGTTTCAATTTGAAATTTTCAGCGTAATTAGGGATAATAACTCTAACTGACCGTAATGCGAAAAAACATATTCCAAGCGAAAGAGAAGTCTCAAAATGACCTTAGCAGAGGAAAAAAAACTTTATTTTTTTTAAATATTTAATTATTGGAGTAATTTGGTGTAGCAATTAACAGTAATGAGAATAAACATGTTTCTATCAAAATAGAAGTCTCCATTTTTGGACAATGTTTTCTTTATCAAATTAAAAGGAAAAAAATGAAACAGTTTCAATTTGAAATTTTCAGCGTAATTAGGGATAATAACTCTAACTGACCGTAATGCGAAAAAACATATTCCAAGCGAAAGAGAAGTCTCAAAATGACCTTAGCAGAGGAAAAAAAACTTTATTTTTTTTAAATATTTAATTATTGGAGTAATTTGGTGTAGCAATTAACAGTAATGAGAATAAACATGTTTCTATCAAAATAGAAGTCTCCATTTCTGGACAACGTTTTCTTTATCAAATTAAAAGGGAAAAAATGAAACTGTTTCAATTTGAAATTTTCAGCGTAATTAAGGATAATA
The DNA here is from genome assembly GCA_949128135.1 of Parasteatoda lunata. Classification (NCBI taxonomy): domain Eukaryota; kingdom Metazoa; phylum Arthropoda; class Arachnida; order Araneae; family Theridiidae; genus Parasteatoda; species Parasteatoda lunata. The sequence continues at coordinate 36,976,517 of OX421972.1, read as the reverse complement.
ACTCTAACTGACCGTAATGCGAAAAAACATATTCCAAGCGAAAGAGAAGTCTCAAAATGACCTTAGCAGAGGAAAAAAAACTTTATTTTTTTTAAATATTTAATTATTGGAGTAATTTGGTGTAGCAATTAACAGTAATGAGAATAAACATGTTTCTATCAAAATAGAAGTCTCCATTTTTGGACAATGTTTTCTTTATCAAATTAAAAGGGAAAAAATGAAACAGTTTCAATTTGAAATTTTCAGCGTAATTAGGGATAATAACTCTAACTGACCGTAATGCGAAAAAACATATTCCAAGCGAAAGAGAAGTCTCAAAATGACCTTAGCAGAGGAAAAAAAACTTTATTTTTTTTAAATATTTAATTATTGGAGTAATTTGGTGTAGCAATTAACAGTAATGAGAATAAACATGTTTCTATCAAAATAGAAGTCTCCATTTCTGGACAACGTTTTCTTTATCAAATTAAAAGGGAAAAAATGAAACAGTTTCAATTTGAAATTTTCAGCGTAATTAGGGATAATAACTCTAACTGACCGTAATGCGAAAAAACATATTCCAAGCGAAAGAGAAGTCTCAAAATGACCTTAGCAGAGGAAAAAAAACTTTATTTTTTTTAAATATTTAATTATTGGAGTAATTTGGTGTAGCAATTAACAGTAATGAGAATAAACATGTTTCTATCAAAATAGAAGTCTCCATTTTTGGACAATGTTTTCTTTATCAAATTAAAAGGGAAAAAATGAAACAGTTTCAATTTGAAATTTTCAGCGTAATTAGAGATAATAACTCTAACTGACCGTAATGCGAAAAAACATATTCCAAGCGAAAGAGAAGTCTCAAAATGACCTTAGCAGAGGAAAAAAAACTTTATTTTTTTTAAATATTTAATTATTGGAGTAATTTGGTGTAGCAATTAACAGTAATGAGAATAAACATGTTTCTATCAAAATAGAAGTCTCCATTTCTGGACAACGTTTTCTTTATCAAATTAAAAGGGAAAAAATGAAACAGTTTCAATTTGAAATTTTCAGCGTAATTAGGGATAATAACTCTAACTGACCGTAATGCGAAAAAACATATTCCAAGCGAAAGAGAAGTCTCAAAATGACCTTAGCAGAGGAAAAAAAACTTTATTTTTTTTAAATATTTAATTATTGGAGTAATTTGGTGTAGCAATTAACAGTAATGAGAATAAACATGTTTCTATCAAAATAGAAGTCTCCATTTCTGGACAACGTTTTCTTTATCAAATTAAAAGGGAAAAAATGAAACAGTTTCAATTTGAAATTTTCAGCGTAATTAGGGATAATAACTCTAACTGACCGTAATGCGAAAAAACATATTCCAAGCGAAAGAGAAGTCTCAAAATGACCTTAGCAGAGGAAAAAAAACTTTATTTTTTTTAAATATTTAATTATTGGAGTAATTTGGTGTAGCAATTAACAGTAATGAGAATAAACATGTTTCTATCAAAATAGAAGTCTCCATTTTTGGACAATGTTTTCTTTATCAAATTAAAAGGGAAAAAATGAAACAGTTTCATTTTGAAATTTTCAGCGTAATTAGGGATAATAACTCTAACTGACCGTAATGCGAAAAAGCATATTCCAAGCGAAAGAGAAGTCTCAAAATGACCTTAGCAGAGGAAAAAAAACTTTATTTTTTTTAAATATTTAATTATTGGAGTAATTTGGTGTAGCAATTAACAGTAATGAGAATAAACATGTTTCTATCAAAATAGAAGTCTCCATTTTTGGACAATGTTTTCTTTATCAAATTAAAAGGGAAAAAATGAAACAGTTTCAATTTGAAATTTTCAGCGTAATTAGGGATAATAACTCTAACTGACCGTAATGCGAAAAAACATATTCCAAGCGAAAGAGAAGTCTCAAAATGACCTTAGCAGAGGAAAAAAAACTTTATTTTTTTTAAATATTTAATTATTGGAGTAATTTGGTGTAGCAATTAACAGTAATGAGAATAAACATGTTTCTATCAAAATAGAAGTCTCCATTTTTGGACAACGTTTTCTTTATCAAATTAAAAGGGAAAAAATGAAACAGTTTCAATTTGAAATTTTCAGCGTAATTAGGGATAATAACTCTAACTGACCGTAATGCGAAAAAACATATTCCAAGCGAAAGAGAAGTCTCAAAATGACCTTAGCAGAGGAAAAAAAACTTTATTTTTTTTAAATATTTAATTATTGGAGTAATTTGGTGTAGCAATTAACAGTAATGAGAATAAACATGTTTCTATCAAAATAGAAGTCTCCATTTCTGGACAACGTTTTCTTTATCAAATTAAAAGGGAAAAAATGAAACAGTTTCAATTTGAAATTTTCAGCGTAATTAGGGATAATAACTCTAACTGACCGTAATGCGAAAAAACATATTCCAAGCGAAAGAGAAGTCTCAAAATGACCTTAGCAGAGGAAAAAAAACTTTATTTTTTTTAAATATTTAATTATTGGAGTAATTTGGTGTAGCAATTAACAGTAATGAGAATAAACATGTTTCTATCAAAATAGAAGTCTCCATTTTTGGACAATGTTTTCTTTATCAAATTAAAAGGGAAAAAATGAAACAGTTTCAATTTGAAATTTTCAGCGTAATTAGGGATAATAACTCTAACTGACCGTAATGCGAAAAAACATATTCCAAGCGAAAGAGAAGTCTCAAAATGACCTTAGCAGAGGAAAAAAAACTTTATTTTTTTTAAATATTTAATTATTGGAGTAATTTGGTGTAGCAATTAACAGTAATGAGAATAAACATGTTTCTATCAAAATAGAAGTCTCCATTTTTGGACAATGTTTTCTTTATCAAATTAAAAGGAAAAAAATGAAACAGTTTCAATTTGAAATTTTCAGCGTAATTAGGGATAATAACTCTAACTGACCGTAATGCGAAAAAACATATTCCAAGCGAAAGAGAAGTCTCAAAATGACCTTAGCAGAGGAAAAAAAACTTTATTTTTTTTAAATATTTAATTATTGGAGTAATTTGGTGTAGCAATTAACAGTAATGAGAATAAACATGTTTCTATCAAAATAGAAGTCTCCATTTCTGGACAACGTTTTCTTTATCAAATTAAAAGGGAAAAAATGAAACTGTTTCAATTTGAAATTTTCAGCGTAATTAAGGATAATAACTCTAACTGACCGTAATGCGAAAAAACATATTCCAAGCGAAAGAGAAGTCTCAAAATGACCTTAGCAGAGGAAAAAAAACTTTATTTTTTTTAAATATTTAATTATTGGAGTAATTTGGTGTAGCAATTAACAGTAATGAGAATAAACATGTTTCTATCAAAATAGAAGTCTCCATTTTTGGACAATGTTTTCTTTATCAAATTAAAAGGGAAAAAATGAAACAGTTTCAATTTGAAATTTTCAGCGTAATTAGGGATAATAACTCTAACTGACCGTAATGCGAAAAAACATATTCCAAGCGAAAGAGAAGTCTCAAAATGACCTTAGCAGAGGAAAAAAAACTTTATTTTTTTTAAATATTTAATTATTGGAGTAATTTGGTGTAGCAATTAACAGTAATGAGAATAAACATGTTTCTATCAAAATAGAAGTCTCCATTTTTGGACAATGTTTTCTTTATCAAATTAAAAGGGAAAAAATGAAACAGTTTCAATTTGAAATTTTCAGCGTAATTAGGGATAATAACTCTAACTGACCGTAATGCGAAAAAACATATTCCAAGCGAAAGAGAAGTCTCAAAATGACCTTAGCAGAAGAAAAAAAACTTTATTTTTTTTAAATATTTAATTATTGGAGTAATTTGGTGTAGCAATTAACAGTAATGAGAATTAACATGTTTCTATCAAAATAGAAGTCTCCATTTTTGGACAATGTTTTCTTTATCAAATTAAAAGGGAAAAAATGAAACAGTTTCAATTTGAAATTTTCAGCGTAATTAGGGATAATAACTCTAACTGACCGTAATGCGAAAAAACATATTCCAAGCGAAAGAGAAGTCTCAAAATGACCTTAGCAGAGGAAAAAAAACTTTATTTTTTTTAAATATTTAATTATTGGAGTAATTTGGTGTAGCAATTAACAGTAATGAGAATAAACATGTTTCTATCAAAATAGAAGTCTCCATTTCTGGACAACGTTTTCTTTATCAAATTAAAAGGGAAAAAATGAAACAGTTTCAATTTGAAATTTTCAGCGTAATTAGGGATAATAACTCTAACTGACCGTAATGCGAAAAAACATATTCCAAGCGAAAGAGAAGTCTCTAATTTGAACTATATGTTATCTATCTAATTATAAGGATAAACCATAAAAAAAGTTTAATTCGTTGTTTAGTTATTATTGTAGTAATTAACCCAAATGACAGTTAATCCTAAACTACACATTCCCCTAAATAACCCTGTATGTTTAGTGCAGTATAACAGATTCTGGATCTTATGCTATTTAGTGATGAGTTGGTAAAGGTTACTGTGAAACTGCGAAGTTCATGTAATAAGACTAATTAGTCGACCTTATTATCTGCCTTTTGTAAACAACTATATCTTAAATTTTAAAATTGATTGTATTGTTGTTACTATCTTTTTTGAGATAAAATACATTAACATTCAGACAGATACATTGCTGTGTATTTTTTTCTTTAAATTTTTTCTCTTATCATTTTCTTAACACTGTCAATATTTCATAAGAGGTTCTGATGATATTTGAATTCTTTCTTGCTTTTTTTTTTTTACTTTTAGTTATACGCGAAAACAAATAAAGGCATTTAGTTCTGTCGTGTAATTTTCTATCGAAGAAATTTATCCAAGTAGTTCATAGTTTAAAGGAAAAACTATAAGAAATGGATATTCGCTTTGACGGGAAACGGGCGTTAGTAACTGGAGCTGGAAAAGGTAAATAAACTAAAATTCTATATGATTATTTTTTATCATTACTGAATTTTGGATGAAAACGTCCCACAGTATAATTTCTAATTGAGTATTACTTTGTTAGCTATTAGTAAATATCATATTCATTTAAAAAGAGATGTTTATTTCTTGTACGACTCGATTGATAGGTAACGGGCATTAGTTACTGGATCGGGAAAAGTAAAGTAACTAAAATTCCATATGATTATTTTTTAATATTTTTAATCATTAATGAAGTTAAGAGGAAAACATACTACAATATAATATTAGCTATTAGAGTTTTACTTTTATTGGGTTTTATTAAACATCATATTCATTAAAAATTTTTAAAAAAAAAACAGAATTGTTTATTTCTTGTCTCAAAGCTGCATTTATAAGATCTTCCCCCCAAATTGTGTAAAACATTTTGTAATATGGAATATTTTAAAATTTTAGTTTATTTCTTATAAGTAAACTATTATTCCTTTACTTATAAAAAATAATATGAACGATGATTCAACATAAATGATTAATAAAAGTTTCTTCATAGTTAGATCAAAGTTGAATCGTAGTACGTAACATTATTTCCCGTGATATAATTCTTATTTTTAGGATATTCAAACCATCTAAACCCGTAAATGATATACGTTCGTACTTTTTTTAAACGAAAACAAAACAGTCAACTGATAAAAAAAATGAATAATAGATGTAGTATAGTTAGTCCTCAAATGCGCAAAATTTCAAAAAGATGATCTGAGGAACAAGAAAATATGTATTTTCATTACTATTATTATTATTATTTTGAAAATATTGAAAAATGGACAGAAATTCAGTAAGAAGCTTACATGATACATGAAGAAATTATTACTAAGGCTTTAAATCGAGTTAATAGATTATCCATAAGGCATGTATAAGTTGTTGTTTTTTTGAAAGAGTGGTTCGTATTTTTTTGTCGATCAATTTAAATGTTATACTTTTAATAAGTAATTATTTAAGTAGGTGTTCGTATGAATTTTTCTTGATTTTTTTTGAAGTGCAATGAATGAAATGACATTTTAAATATGTATTATTAAGTTAATAATCATTAATTAGATTGTTAATTATTTTTTTAGGTATTGGAAAGGCTGTTGCTATTAGATTGGCGGAATGTGGTGCGGAGGTGATCGCAGTCAGTAGAACTCATTCAGATTTAGAAGAACTGGAAAAATGTGTAAGCATGATTTTGATACTAAAATATTTATTGTGTTCTTGCCTCAAACGTGCTTGTTATCTTCAGGCGTGTTTAATAAAATAATAAAATAGCACAGAGAAAAACTTGTATTTAAAAAGAACCCTGATAGAAATGATAATGAAAATTAACCATGTTTGAGGCAAATTATGATTTCTATGCATCATAGCTTAAATTTACGGTGTATGTTCCTCTGGCTTGTTTCAGTAAAAAATCAGGACAAAAGGGAAAATAAAGTAAAAATATAACACGAAGGATTATACAATTACTAAACGATATTGAAATAATAATTTTAAAGTGCAGTACAATAAAGACTACTAAAAATTCTTCAATACCCGGACACCCGAAAAATATTTTTACCTTTCAACAATAATTGAGTATCCACCCTCCTATTAGTAAGTGGTAAAATTTTGGACTTGGTGAGGAGAAGGGAAAAATTGAAATCCAGTGAAATGTTTTCATCAATGTATTTGCATAAATATTAAAGATTGGCGTAAAAACTTTGCATTAAAGTTTAAGATACTCAAACAGTGGCTTTTTATTTTCTTTATGTGCATTGAAGAACATCTATACAATACTCTGCGGGGGGGGGGCGGGATAGCCTGGTCGGTAGGGCGCTGGGCCCATGTACAAGAGGTCGTGGGTTCGATCCTCGCCGGCCGAAGACTCCCCGTGTAGTAAATGGTGACTGATGCACGTTAAATCTGTCGAGTCTCAAAGTCCTCCATGTTCCCATAACAAATCAATACCTCTGGGGGTACTGATCCAGGAGTTTCCTTGTCTTCTGGATTGGTTCAAAATTACAAGGCTACGGAGTTGAGCATTAGTAGTCGTAAACCCATGAAATTGGGTCGGCTGTTCAACGACGGTTATAAAATAAAATAAAAATACTATGCGTGAAATGAAAAAGAGTAAAAAATGGGCAAATGTTGAGTTAGTTTTGAACGATCGATGTATTAGTCAACTCTGGGCAGATGTATTATTATTTGTTAGATTACTAAATTCAAAGTTGAATGAAATCAGTACTATACAAATAGTAACTTGTATTATATTTTAATAATTCTAATCAAATATATTTTCTGTTTTATTAATGCATTATTTTTTATTATTTAATTTCAGAGTAATAAAATAAAAACTGTTTTTTTTGGATATTGGTAACTGGGAAAAAACAAAGACCACTATTTCAGAACTTGAACCTATTGATTTGCTTGTTAATAATGCAGCTATAGCAAAAGACAAAGAGTTTGGTGACATGTCGGAAGAGGAAATTGACGAGTGAGTTCACTTTATGCCTTTGAAAATATAAAAACTCTTAAAAAATAATGAAAATATAATTTATTTCTATTTGAAAATATAATTTCTCTCAAATAAAAGTGTATATATAAAAGTAAAAACTGCTTATAAGATTAGAGACTCTAGGAATTTAGAAAATCCTTTTTTAGGCACCTTACTATCTTAAAATGATATATTATGAAGAGCAGAAAAATATCACATTTTACTACATGGATCCAGAAAACTTCAAAGGAGTTTCTCTGAATTATATATTTTTTTATATACGTTTTTATCTTAATTTTTATCCCACACTGAAGTTTATTTTTACTTATTTAAGTTCGATTTTTAAAAACCTTTGCCATCCTATAAAATTTACCATTATTATCTTTCCTGTAAGTCCAAGTTCTGTCAGTTAGTTAATTATTGATTTCTTGCTTAAGAGTCAGTATTTAAAATTTATTTTTCTGGAAGTAATCCAGAGTCTTTAAGATTTTAGGCTTTTTCATGAGTGCTTTGGAAATGGATTTTTGTTTCCAACTAGCGCTCTTAAATATTTCGCGACTCTTCTAATTTTGGCTAATGTTATATTTTAAAGCTGAAAATCTAATTTTTTTAATTTTATTTATTTTTTATTTATTTATTTATTATTATTTTTTCTAACCGTCATTGAACAGCCGACCAGATTTCGAGTCGACGATTACTAATGTCCAAATCCGTAGCCTTGTAGATTTGAATTCAATTCAGAAGACAAGTGATCTCTTAGATCAAGTATTTAGTGAAATTTGTCTTCGTGGAGAACTTATATATAGAACTAACCCAAATTTGTGAGGCATTTAAAGGACAACCACCAATGCCTCCCACGGTTACCATGACGGCAAGGGGACTCAAACCCATGATCCATCTACCATTTATGTTATTTTACGTTAGCACTGTGGTCATTTAGCACTGTGCGAGCCATTTGCGGAGTTCATATTGACCAGCCATCGCTGGAATTCGAACCTGGGTTCACCTCATTAGGTGGCAAGCGTTCTATCCCTTAATCTAATTGTAATCGAGCTAAGTTTTTAGTATAAAAGATTTTTGGATTTCATGTTATCATACTAGCATAAAATGCAGTGAAGAGTTGTAAAGCTGTTAATTCGAAAGTAACCAAGGTGGTCAACAAAAGCTGTTAGTCTTTTATGGTATTATATTTTTAATAGGAAAAAGAGTTTTTAAAATATTAATGTGCTATTTTCTTTCTTAGATCATACAATATCAATGTGAAAGCAATAATAAATATTACCCAGGTAAATAAGCTTTTCATTTTTATATATTTTCTAATTAAGTATTAATTACTTAATTTTTTCCCAAATTCAGTATGTAGTCTTTTATTCAGCTTAAATATGTTTGTTTTTTTAACTTTTCTTACTATCAACTTCTTTAGAACGCAGCAAACAAAAGTTGTTGTTTTTTTTATTTATTTTTTAACAAGCACCAAATATTTTAGATAAAGCTTCGTGGGGAACCTTGCGCAGAATTAATGTATTATAAAAAAGTCGTAAAATAAATATAATATAAACGTATAAATAATGCTACAAGTAGGAAATACAAATAATGTTACACAGAAATTATGAATAATATTACAAATGTGGTGCAAATGGGAGCAAAATGTTTTAGCACTTAAATAAAAATGGAAAAAAAATCATGAAAATGTGAACGAAAGGCGAATAACTTAATTTCAATTTGGTTGTATTCTGTTTCTCAGAGAGTCGCAATACAGCATTTACCACAGTACTTAAGCACTAGCACCTCAGTATATTAGATACTCTACTCTTATTAATTACAGCTCATATTACCGATTGCCACAGTTAATTAAGCATCACTGATTTCAATAAATTATTTGACAATAATTTTATCCTCCATAAATGGAATACTACTTTCTAATCATTAGAAAACTATAAGAAATATAAGAAATGCGACGATATTTGTGATTGAAAAGTTTTAAATTTCATGTTATTTAACCGTATAATCTTCAGTCAGAAAACCCACAATTGTTATTGAAAAGATGCTAATGTACTAAGCGTTTCACCATGATCATCCTTACCACGTATTTTCAGAATCCATGTCACAAATACTTACGAAAATATGTTTAAGTTTAGAGTCGAAAATTTATATTGAAGTGAGAAAAAAAAAACGAAATAAAAATCTAACGGAAAGCTACTGAAGAAGACGGAAAGCATTAAAATCAATTTCATTACCACCAAACATGAAAGAGTTGAACGTTGATCATTGGAAACACAAATTTTTGCACAGGCAATGAAACTAGTTGAGGTTTTTTTTTTTTATATACAGCTTTCTCACTAATAATTTGACAGGTAATGATGACATTTTGGTTTCTCACACGTTTATTTGAATATTAATTTACAATTCTTAAAGTCTATTTTTTATGAATTTGTTATCGTCTTTGCACAGATGAGATCCCGCATCTTTAATTTCATCCACTTTCTTACGAGCGAGACTTCTTAGCGAGACCACTTAATATCCCTTCAAGAACTCTTTTAACGATGACCGTTATTTAAAGACTTTTCTGAGTGCTACGAGCATAATTCTCCACAATATTCCGACTATTTAAGATGAGCTAGAGAGCACTGAAGATCTGTCAGATAACTGAAGATTTGCAGTGGACGCAAATACAAAATCATTTTGTCAAAATGTAATAATTTTCTTAACGTTACAAGCAAAATTCAGCGTGGTATTATAGTTTCAGAGATAAGTGCGAAATTACAATTACTTTAACTCTTTTTGGCGCAATAATGCCAATCTGGCAACACATAAACCAAAATGTTACATAGCACTAGAAATGTAAAACTATTTAGTACTAAACGTTCATCATTTTTTCACTACCACTATTCTTCAAGTAGCAAACTAAATCTTTGCATAATTAAAATTTGCAATTCAAATTTGGTGTTCAGCAAAGGTTAAGACTAACAAGAAAAAAATTAAAAGACTAGTTTATCAAATTTAATAAACTGATATTAACGTATCGCTTATTAACGAATTAGACAGTGTTCTAATACTAATTTGAAAGAACAAGCTTCCTGTTTACATATTTTCTCAAGATAAACATTTTTGTATCGTCTACCAATATCAATAATAGTGTAAAGAACAGTGTTAAAAAAATTGTAGCCAGTTTTTATCGTAATTATTAAAAATCGTTCCTTATTTGAAGAAAACAGTATTAAAAGAAATAAATACGTTACTTGTATGAGCGAATGAGACTGCGGGAGAAAATTATATTCAGGTATTGAAGTACCTAACTTGAATATTTGGTCACTGATATTTTTTTCTTAAAATTTGTGAGCAGAATTTATCGTTATCTTTTCTGCAACTAAATTTTCAATCCATTTACTACATATACAAACCAATAAGCGGAGAACTAATAAAAACAACAAATATCATGTTCTTTAAGTGCACTAAAAAGAACATATTACTTTTATCACACCTAAAAGGAAAGAGTGGGACATATCTCTTTCGTTATAAACTTTTATCACTTTCAAAAATTCCTTACTTCCGCCGAAAAATATGTACACGGTGGTTTTTATTTTAGGTTTGACGTAGTTGTTTTTAAAATATTTATTTTTTGATTTAGTATTCATCATTTTCTGCAATGATTTTTTGTTATTTTATTATTTTGACTAAGATTTTTTAAACACACATTAAGAGGGGTGATTGCGTAGCACTCTACGTAGGAAAAGATTGGTGTCAGATACTATTAATCATATTGATAAAAATACTTTCATTTTATAAAAGTAATATTATTTAAAATTGTTATTTTTTTTTTGCTCAATAAAATAGTTTTCTTTCATTATTTTAATTCATTTCTTACAAGGATTTTTTAAAAGTAAGTAATAAAAGTGATGATTACGCTACATCATGTGTGTGAAAAGTGTGGTGTAAGAGACCATCTACTATAACTATAATTAGTTATTTACGAACAAAAAACTGTCAGACCTTTATTTGTTCTTCGATAGTTAGAATCTATCAATGTTGAATTATTCAGTATATCTTTAAACTTATTTAAATTTTGCTGATTTTCACTTCAATTTGTATTCATAATTTTTAGATCTTGGCAAAAGGTATGAAAGAAAGAGGTCAGGGAGGTTCGATTGTTAATGTTTCAAGTATTGCCGCTTTCCGAACATCTTCGGCTCTTGGCATATACAGTTCAAGTAAAGGGGCAGTGGATCAGCTGACAAGATGCATGGCAACTGAATACGGACCTCACAATGTACGAAGCCTTTACTTATATGTTTTCAATATTGAAATCGTATGTAGAAATTACTGATTACTGAAATATATACATGAACTGAAACTGAATGAATAATAATAACTGAAATGGGTCAATAGTTATCGTTTATTATATTTAAATGCTGCATTTTAATACTGGTTTTTGAAGCATAAAAATACATCTGGCTAGTTTGTAAAAATAAAATAAATTGAAAAGTTATTTCGTTTAATTTTGAAAGAAAAATATAGGGAGATGCATAAAATAAAATATTCCACTGATAAAATGTTGCGCTTAAAATATACATTATGCAAAAATTAATTAATGCATAATAAATGTTAACTTTTTTCCATGGATTTTTTCAGTCACCTCAGCAGAAGAAAAAAACTCGTTTTATAGTATTGTATTTATACTGAACAGTATTGTTCACTAAATAGATAGGCATTACAGTTGAAGATATTTAAAAATTTGCTTAAGTGCAAATTGTGTTTAAATGCAATAGAGTTTTACGTATACTTAATACGACCACAAAGGATTAAAACAATTTGAATATATAAATCAGATTCTAAATCTTCCATTAAAGGAATTGAAAATTATGTATACAGGGCGGGCACCTATTATCTTTTCAAATTCAGCTATTAAAAATGTATGAAAAATTTGTGCTTAAAGGTGACAAAACAAAACTAGAAAAACCGCAGTCATCCAGGTAGGTGAATCAAGGCGAAATTTCCATTTCCATTCGACGGCGTGCATTTTTCATTGGTAACTTATCGTTTCTGTTCCAAGTCAGTTTTGTTTATTGCATTCACGTGTGATAAGCTCTGAGAATGGGCTTCCATATTTGAGCGCTCAAAGCACGTAGTTCGCAATTTTTTGATTATGGTATTATGGTTCCAATAATGGTGGCAACTGCTTTAAACATTCTGATATTTTTGCTATATCATGGTCCCAGTTATGCTGGCAACTGCATCAGAGGTTCTTTCAATGATAATCGATATAGCATAATCTCCTTGATGGTGATTATCTCTGATGTCTCCAATTTATTGTTGCAATAGCGGCATCGGGGCTTCAGTTATGATTAGCGATCTTGCAACACAATCTCCTTATTTTTTATTATGAAGTAAATTCTTATTTTTATAAATGTGGTTTCATGATCGCAATAATGGTGGTAATTATTTCAGACATCATTTCTCTATTCGATATAGCATTATCTCTAAATGGTCAGATAATCATTACATTATCTCTTAGGCGTTGTAACACAAGGCGTTTAACACAACCGTGTGAAAAAGGATAAGGGTTAAATTATTCGCTCAATTAATTTTCCACTCCTGAAATTGTAAAAAAATTTCAACAAATTGAAAATCTTACATAACTATCGATACATGATCTCAACTGCTTAATTTTTTTAAATTATTATCTGTTCTTTAAGTCTTTTTTTTTTTTTCAATTTCAGATAAGAGTGAATTCTGTAAACCCTACCGGAGTACGTACTCGTATGGCAGCAGAGTATTTTGAACCAAATAATGAATTAGGGAAAATGTTTATAGAACGAACACCTTTAAAAAGATTAGGAGGTAAGAAATGTTTTTAATGTCATTTATGGCTTCATTTTCCTTTCTTACATGTTTAAGCGGTCTCACAAGAGAAAAATTCAAACACTCAGATAGGAAGTTTTTGTTTTAGTATTTAAAGAAAATACATTGTCTGAAATATTCATTAAGCTCTTAGAAATAATATTATATACACAAAAATACTATACGGCATATTTCAAGCCCTCAAAATTAGGCGCTTTGTTTTAAGTATGATCTATGTTTTGAATATGATGAATATAAGACAACGTTAAAATCGCAGCTTATAATAGAAAGTCAAGCTCGCTTCACCTTAATCCTTTTTAAAATAACTCATTTCGGAACAATTAAATTTAAAATCTTTTTTATGAAACTTATATATATATATATATATATTGTCAAACATATAAGTTTAAAATGAAGAAAAAACAAAGGTAAATTACAGACAAATGAAAAAAGGAGGGGGGGGGGAAATAATAATGACAAACAACTGGAGAAAGAAAAACAATTAATAAATTTAAAAAAAAAAAAAAATATTTTAAAAATCGGAAAATAAAAGTTATACTTATTGTTTTTCCTAATTGTTTTTGTATTTATTTATTTTGATATATATATATATGTATATATATATATATATATATATATATATATATATATATATATATATATATATATATAAAGAGAGAGAGAGGCCGGGATAGCCTGGTCGGTATGGCGCTGGGCCCATGTCCGAGAGTTCGTGGGTTCGAACCCCCATAACAAATCAATACTTCTGGGGGTACTGAATTGGAGACCGATCGTTCTCTGATTCAGGTCAAAATTACGATCTGTGGATGAATGAATGGATGCATATAAACAGGTGTGACGTATGATGTGGTAGAAGTGGAATTGCCCGTGTGGTAAGTGACATTAGAACCAACCAACCATATTATATATATATATATATATATATATATATATATATATATATATATATATATATATATATATATATATATATATATATATATATATATGTGTGTGTGTGCGTGTGTGTATGTGTGTGTGTTGCTTCTACAGTTACGAAAACTGCGTACTTAAAAGATTAACTCACTTAAAATATGCTATTCTATTAGAGTTTCAAAAAGGAAAGACTAAGAAAAATCTTGATGTAAAAACAGGATACAAACTTGATGAATGATAAACGCTTCAATCAGTGTCAAATCAAACAAACGATGAAGTTATTTTGAACTTTATATTGAGATTAATATTCATTTACTATAAATACTCGGGATGTTCCTCGTACTTACTTTCCTTTGGATTGTCATTATTTTTTAAAAACGATTTGCTGATATGCGTAAAAGGAAATGTTTGTAAGCGCGTGAGTCTCATTCTTTGTATATTTCAACCATAACTTCTTGCTTTCATAATGACATTTGTTTTACATAAATATTCTATTGTTTTTGTCGAAGTGAGTCCACGTCTTGTACTGCATACATAAATTTTTAATGCAATTAAATTCAGACATGAGAAACACAATTGGTTTTAAGCGATTTGTGTTTAAGAATATTTTAGAGATTTATTATAAATGTTGCTTAAAATATATTCTTCATTCTTTTTTTTTTCAGAAGTGGACGATATCGCATACCCGATACTATTTCTGCTGAGTGAATATGCATCCTTGATTAGTGGGATAACATTGACCATTGATGGAGGACTTACAAATATTTTTTAGCTAAAATTAGTTAATGTTTTCTTGATATTCGTGTTAACTATGACGTTCAAACTACAGTTTCATATACTTTAAAAATAATGGAATTATTAAAGTTATTTTTGTTATTTGTAATGTAATATTGATTACTATAACAAAAATCAAATTTCAATTCAAAGATAATATAGTTCTATACAAAATATAGCTCTTTTTATAACTAGAAATATTCATTGGATATATTTTTCCGCGAAAATATTACTCTTTTTACTGATTTATAAGAAAATGAAAGAATGAAAGGAATTTCTTGCATAAAAATATGTTTTATTTGAGATTAATCGTAAAGAAAAAAATATTTGATTTAAAAAGTGTTTACTTCCTTACAATAAACTTCATATGACTAAAAATTTATTATTTTTGATGTGAATAATTTATCAAAAAAGATGAATAACTATGACTTACAATTTGATTAAATCAATATTATTACCTATCAAGAGTTTTGTATGTACTGTTGTATCTAGTTTATTTTTTGCGGAGAATTATTTTAAATATTTAAAACGAATATCACAAAAATTAGTATTATGATGCCACAAGGAAACTAGAACTGTATTGCTTGAAAAAACAGTAACAATTTGTACTAACAGTAGCTTGAGACAACAGTTGAAACAATTCGGAGCGCGTCTCACTAGCTTTGTGACGTAGAATTTCCCGTTTTATCCATTGGGAAAATGGGTAATCTATATGTACTCTCATGTCCGCACACTTTTCGATTAGATAAATTTCATCGACTAGATTAACTTCATTATAATTGTAAATAAAGAGTCATAAACGTCATAAAAAATCAGGCTAACATAAAACTCAATAAAAATGTGGCACAACAAAATCAATTAAAAAACGGCAGAAGTTAATCTTGAAACTTCTTGGAGTTGATTGTTTTCTTGACTAAGCTTTTCCCTTTTATTTTAACTAGCATGCATTTTTAATGTTTTACCATAAAATAAACTTAAAGTGTTTTACTTTTATTTTTATGATTAACTTATTCATAATCACTATTTTGGCCGCGATTTTATTATAAATAATACTGAAGAAAAAAAAGAATTTAGTGATCTCTTACGCAAAGTGACCAAATGTACTTTGACTTTAATTGAAAAACAATACAGCCAATATTGTAGGCAGAGAACAATTGTACAAATAATATTGTAGGCAGAGAACAATCATCAATTGATGCAGTATTGGCAACCTAGTAATTATCTGCTCAGTTGCTGTTAAAGACACAAGTGTTACTTTTTGAAGCTTTTAAGCATTCATGATTTAATAAAAAATATGGATTATAATATTTTCAAAAGAAAACTATACTTTTAAGATAATAAAAAGACAAATAATCCATTTTGTAATATGTAATTTTAAATAAATTAATTCCAGATCATTTTATTTATTTATTCATATATTTTTTAAGTCATTTAACGAGATTTTTATTAAATCAACCTAAAGTCTGTATTAAATCTTGAATAAATACTTATAAAATTTTACTGTCAAAAAATCCATATTCATAGAAAGCATAATAGATTAATTCTAGTAAGTAAAAATCTTTTTAAGGATTTATGTTATTGGTTCTGTTAGTGAGCTGTCCTAGTTATTCAAGAATAAGTATTGGGGCAAGGGAACACTATAATTTTGATCGGGGTGCATTATTATAAAAATGAGGAGAAAACTAATAAAATGTTATCAGAATGATATAATATTGATTTAGGTCAACGAAGGAACCGAAGGATTAGGAAAACGAAGGAACCTTTACACAATGAAATAAAATAGACTTAAAAAATCGAAAAAGAACAAAGAAAGTGAACTCAAAACATATTAATTTTCTTCAATCGTCAATTTAAACCACTAACTTATTTTAATTAACCTTAAATAGCAAGTACAAATTTATTCGATTTATTTATAAGAGCAAATAAGAAAGAAAAAGATGCAAGAAAGCAAAATAAGTAGGTTCTCAATCCTTTCATTCTGTACCTGTGGATGCTCCAAGAATGGCCCCAGAATTTCCAATTCCATAGATTTCATGAGCACGTATATTGCATGTACTCGGTGGGTCTCAGAGGAGTGGAGATTTGAACCTCGATCCTTCGGAGCCGGAGTCAGATTTTGTAACCACTGGGCTACCACAGCTCTCTTCAAATAATTAAGTGTTGTAAAAAATGTGAATATTAAGATAATATTTTTAAAATTATTACAAGTTAATGATGCGTTTCGAGTCCGTTAAAGAAAAAAAAAAAGCTGTTAAAAGAGAAGACATCTGCGTTTGAATTAGTTGTTTTTATTATTTTTATTATTAAAAAAATGAGGCGTGTTTAGTTGGCTCAAGAATCTATTTATAAAGTAAACTGGATTATTAATCGTATTCGAAGTGTTTTTTCTCTTTTGAATTCCATAGGAAAAATGTATTAATACAGCAATACTATAACTACATCATTTTTAGATATGGCTTTAAGTAATGAACTAAAAGAAATGAATGTTTAAATGATTATCTTCTTCAAATACAAAGGAAAAAAGTAAACATATTAGAACCTCTTTTACTATCACAGCAATCAGTGTTAAAAGAATATTTAATATACAAAGCTACACAGTTAATTTAAAGCTTGATAACCCGACATGAAAATTCATTAATGATTTTGAAATTATTCCCCTTTGAATTTTGTTATTACTTATTATGTTACGCTCTATACTTTATGTTTAGTAGGGATAGCTCCAAATCAAAATAGCAAGTTTAAACTATGGGCATAGTTCCTGAGAAATCAAATGTCAAAAAAGTAGTATATTAAAAAATTCCATTTCTCCTGAACTATTCGACTGATTTTAATCAAATTTTGAATTTTGCCAAGTAAAATTATATTCTTTAAAATTATGTAATAATTGTATACCTTACAATTTATAAATTGTTCGACTAATATTAAATAAAAGTAAAAACAAAATAATAAATATTTATTAAAAGTTAATTTTTGCATGGAATTACCTTTGGGCAACTGAATTTTACAATTGTGTGCAAATATTTTTCTACTATCTTAAAAATTCATGAGATAAAGCGAAATACGCAAAAAGTAAAATTAACATTAAAGGGTTCTAACATTGAATCGCTCTCCTGACCAAACTACTGTGACCATATTTTTCAGATTTCGGCTACTCCCTACGTTTTGGGCACTATAATCTGCACGAATTAATTAACATATTTGAGTTTACCCCCTCGAACAATAAAGATTAAGTCCTAAAACGTGAAAATCCGATGATTAGATCAAAATTTATTCAGGGTGGTCTATTTTTTATTTTGCGCATTGTACATCAAAAAATATCGCAATTCATTAGACATAAAATCAAGCAAATTTACGCAGATAAAAGTACAGACTCTTAAACGCTTGAACAGATGGTTCATAAAAATTGGCGCCACGATACGATGACTTTTCATTATTGGAAAGTAATGATCAGTCCCAATGTTGGTAAAAACACAAAATAATTGTTATTAAAAAAAATTTTTAACTTTTATGTATTCTTTGGAAAAACTAAAAACTTTGGTTCCAGCAAATTTTAAGGCTAACAAAATTTTATAAATATTTAAAAGATATATTTGTTACTTATGTCTTTTTAATATATAATTTTAAAGCTTACATTATTATATCATTTTAAATGCATCGCATCAAGATCATCATAGCTTGTATTTGAAATCAAACAATAAGAGTTATAAGTGTTATAAAATGAATCATTTTACCATTGAAGCATTATAGCATTTTACCATTGAAAAAAAATTATTTTAATATTTACTAATATATACATTAAGATAAAAAGGAATTGCTTAAATAATCAGTGTAAATAGTGTTTCTTTCGTAATTTGAAGTCATTTAAGTGAAGAATACGTATTATACAATTTTAAAAGAATACAATGAAATTGAATTTAAATTTGCATATTTTGTCATGAAAAAAGGAATTTTCAATTTAACAGACTTCAACATTATAGGAAAATATAATATATTGAAATAATATATTTTTCATATAAAGTATTTTCTATTTTTAATGTAAAATATATTTTTCGTGTAAAATAAAATATATTTTTCATGTAAGATACACTTTTCGCCACAATACTTAAGCACAACGTTTAAAAAGTGTTATTTATAGTATTACCAATAAAATTACTTGATTTTCTGCGATTCTAATTTTTTAATGAAGTTTAATGATTTTACCAACTATTTTTTAATCAAGAAGCAGAAAATATTCATTCATACTAAACCTTTTAATTGACTTGAAAGTCAGTAATATTTTCATAGAATGCTATTTATTAATATTCATTGTTGTATTTGTTTATTTTCCTCATTTCATCTTAGCTGTGAATTTTTTTTTAATATGAATAACAACACAAACGGTTTAGATTCTAGTGGTCATTTGTCTATTCTTGATAAGTCTTGAAATTTTTTCTGCTTTCGAATGCAATGTTTAGTAGACAATTCTCAAATTTTACGATAGATAGAGAAGTTGAGTTATACGAAATATAAAATCGATGAAAGAATAAGATTGTTAGAATTGTTATAATCATGCGAATGACGTTAAATAACACATTAAATTAATTTGGCAGAAAAGTTTTATGTCTTGAAATGATTTCGTGAAAATGTTTACCATTTTCATAGACATTGAAATGACTGATAGAAAGTCAAAGAAATTGAGGAAGATGAAAAAAGATTATGTCAAGTAAGCAGAATATTGTCGCCTGTACCAAAGTATGTCTCGCACTTTGTTGGTGATAAAATATAATCAGCTTGTACGCATACCGATGTAATATAGTTCTTGCACAAGTCACTCTATTTTAGATCATGTTGGGTAAGAATTGTTGCGTTTACATTAGCAGTCTCACTTAGCATTCATTACTTTTCGCAGTTTAGTTTTCGTATTTAGCCTTAATGCTATTTTATAATGCAAGTAAACAAAAATTATATACCTATTATGTTCCATTTTAAAGATATTAGATTGCATTTAGAAATTAAACTTCTGATGCAAATCTTACGGAAAAAAAGTTTTATGTTATCGATTAAAGATCAAGATAGGTTTCTTTTCCTTCAATGCGAAGACACACATTTATCGTAATTACCATATTTCCAATTATACTTTATTATGTTTTTAATAATTCTGTGGTTAGCGATGGAACACAGAATACATCACTCACGTAGATGAAGTTAGAATCGGGTGATATGGTTCAATACATTTTATTTTCTGCTGGCTTCAAGTATTGTACAGGTCTACAACGTATATTTGCTTTCGAAGACTGATTTAGATAAAACCTAAATGTTGTGTTTTTTTTTTTAATTTTCAGAAAGAGAAATACTGAAATTTCCCTTCTTACACAGCAGAAAAAAAATCTTTACTGAAATCTTTGCGGGATTCTGAGCAGCATTTATATTTTTGTCCCTTACAGATTCATTTTTTTTTCTTTCTAAAACACGCTAAGGAATGAATAAAAATGGAATATAACAATGAATAAAATAAAAGCTATGTTCTGAAGATGTCTGTTAATTTCGTAGACAATTTTATCTTAAATTTTGAAACTGATAGAAGTATAATCACTACCTTAAAGAAATAAGGTTTTTGAAACGTTGTGCGTTTTTATTTATTTTTTCAATTTATCCTTAATTTTTAATAGATAGATAGATTGATAATATTTTTAAAGAAATTTAAGTTTTGTGATTGAATTATGTATTATTCATTGTGATAGAGGCTATAAAAAACGATAATAGAAATTTGAATTCATGTAAACAAAATTATCAAAAAAATAAACTATATCAATGAATATTCGCTTTGATCAAAAACGGACATTAGTTTCTGAAGCTGGAAAAGGTAAGTGATTTAAAATTTACGAAGTATTTATATTAAATCTTTTATTATTTAGTGACTTTTTATTTCAGCTAAAAAAAAAGTATTTAAACTTCAGTATTGTTCATTGAGTTTTAATCTAAGTTTCAGTTATTTATTGTAGTTTTTGGTAATTGGGTACTTGCACTTCAAGAAGAAGATCAATGATACCCACACATGTGACCTATGACGTCAGTGTCAGTTGTACGTTTATAAGCAAAATAGAGTGTTAAAGTTGAGCTAAGTTTTTCCACTTAAGTTAAAATTTTAATTAATGTAAAATTAGTTAAAAACAGCTCCATATCGCACATCGAATTTCTTGAAATAAAATTTTTTCTCTTCTACGTCTTAAATTCAACCTAGATTTAACAATTGTTTAGGTCTTAAAATGTAATCATGATATATTTTTGGTTTGTGTACCTAGCAACTTCGATGGATAATTAGTTTATTCATGTTCTAGAAGACTGGGGCCTCCCTGGCCGAGCGGTATCGCCCGCCAAACGCTCTGTTAAGCGTGGAGGTGGCGGGTTCGAATCCCGCCGTAACCCTGGATGTATTCTTTGTGATGTCTTTCTCTATATTGTGCTATCTGTTCTTCTACTTGACAAAGGTTTATAAGCCTTAATTGAGCACACAAGCCTGCAAATGTATGTTGTATATCAATAAACAATTCTAGAAGACTTCGTGTATATCTTTGTATTTAGTAAGGAAATCGTAGTGAAATAATTGATTCTTTGTGAAAGAATATAGAATGCGTCACTTACTCGAAATAGAATTTAAAGAACAGTTGCTGGCATAAACAATTGCCATAATTCAACAACTAATCAGGATTGAGATACTCACACAACGTCACTCACACTCACACAAAATTTTTCACTGGTATTTATAAAATTTTTTTAATTTTATGTTTTAGTATGAAGTTCAAGTTTCTTGTTTTGCAATAGCAACACATTGATTTCAAACTAGTTGCCGTTTGCAATATAATACAAAATTATAATCAAATATAATAATGGAAAAACAAAATCAAAATTTCAAGCGGTTTCCTTGGAAATAAAACTATCAAGAAATTTTCTGACCATTTTTTCTTTGCCATAACGATATTCCAACATTTAAGATACTAGTCACAAATTTAAGTATTTTTTTAAAAGTACACTCTCAGAAAAATTCATTCCATGCTGAACAATAATACGGTACGATTTTGCTGCAACCTTAATTAGTTATAAATGTCTACCATGTCCTAGTGTAGGTTACACGGTGGATTTGGTGGCATTGGCGATGTTTGGAACGGCAAATAAAGTTTCCTACCTGTAGTTGTAAATTTGGCGAGATTGCTGTTGGCATGATGTGGGTCATTGCTTTTTAGCCATTTTGTATTTTAGAATTCGGGTTTTGACTTTGCAGTTGAGCTTGAAATTTGTTCATGTATTTGTCATTTTCAAGTTATGCATTTCCATGTTATTGCCAGTAAAAACGTCCTATGGTGTTGGTAATGGTTTGGCGACAAGCTTCACCGTGTCTGAAAATTTTACTAACCTAATTAATCAATTCATTCGAAACGAGAATTATTAAATTTTTGATATTTATATTTTAAGAAAAAATAATATGTAACTGCGTACCGGCACTCAGGGTACTGGAACTTTTTAAAATAAAATCCATTTTTACAGAAACATGTTGTAATAAGAAAAAAATCTGATATAACCGTAATATTTACGGTAATAATTACCATAAAATGACTGAATCACTCTAATAAAAAAAATTACTATTAAAATAACATTATAATATTTTATAAAAAAAAAGAATTTTACGGATGGTGCGACCAAAGCACTTCATATAATATTTTTATAAATAATTTTGTACAGTGCTTAAAAAACAAGAAAATTTTTATTATTCAAAATTATATATTTCTTATTTTGCTAGTATTAAAATCTATTGCATATACATGTCATATCTGCAAATCGATAATATTCTGAGGAAAATGTTTTAAAAATTTGAAGAATAAAAATTACTATTCAATATTTTTTAACAGTTCTTAAAGCTTTTGCACGTACCATATTGTAACGTTTCTCACATAAATGTTCAAAAGCATTTGAGTTTTTAAATTTTCATTATTTAATCATTGCAATTTTTTTACATAGTCATTCCTTCAAAAAATACTAGCACTCTTTATCTCAAGATAAAACATTCAATGAGGAACAATATCTTTTTTTTTCTATTATTTACTGTCTCAAATGTTTTGTTTTCTTTATCATACACAATAAAAGATAAGACATTGACGATTTTTAAGTACTCCCATTTCTCGAATATTTGTTTAAAAGGGTCACAACCTGCCTAAACTGTAAAATAGTAGTTTTAGCTTCAAAGAAAAATAAATAAAAAGAAAACATGAATATCCAATTCCACGGTAAAAGAGCTTTAGTTACAGGAGCAGGAAAAGGTAATAGAATATTTTATTGAAAATTGCGTTCATTTTTTTTTATTGTCTTATTTTATACTTTAGAAAAGTTTTAAAATAAATTGTAAACTATGCCTAGCAAAGCGCTATGAATGGCATTTTTAAAATTAATACCTTGACATAAATGAAACTGTAGGATTTGAGTAAAATATCAAAAATATTTTTTTAAATTTAATGTCTCTAATGTATTTTGAGTGGGTTTTTTGTACGAAATAATTTATCCTATAAAAACTATTTTTTCTCAGCTACTTAGCATTGGTTTGTTAAGGTAAAAAGTTTACGTATTAGGTTAAATACTTAAATGTTGCCGCTTAGACCACAAATTGCATCGTACCACAAATTTTCAGAGCAAAAAACAACAGGTTACACATAACAATCTTAGTAAAACTTTGAACATGGTGTAGGAATACTCTAAAAATATAACTAAAAAAAATTTAGGCAATTTTTAAATTATCAAACAATATGTTTTCCTTTTAAGTGTTTAGTTTGAGAATTATTTTAATTTTGTCTTAGTATTCTTTTTTTAAAAAAAAAAAACTTAACGAATAAAGACTTTTTAGAATGTCTCTTAATAAGTATTTCTTGCTTCTTTCGGTACCTCTCAAATCCTTTTCAAAAAATATAATTTTATCGAAATATCCCAAAATAAAATCAGAACATGTAAACAATATTTTAAAATTTTGTCTAACATAATGAAAGTTTCCTTTTTTTTTCACTTTCTCAAATGGTTTCTTCACATGGTATATGTAAATTAATTACACTAAGATCATTGAAGACAAAGATATTTTTGATTTTATTGCAACAAACTAAGCTTGAAAAAGTACTTCATCTAAATATTCAGATACGAAGATTTTAATATAGATAAATATATTTGTGGCTATATATTTTTAATGATGGTTGTAGAAAATTATTGAGAGTATTATTCAACTACGACAAATTAGTGGCTGACCTTTCAATAGGTTAAATTTTAAATTCCCTTTTTCTACAATGCACCAAATGACTTGCAGATAATTAATAACATTCCTCCAATTCTCTTTTTTTTTATTTCCCATTGATTTTCTTAATTAAACCAAACTAAAGACATTGTGAATTTGTGACATTTTAAATTGTGAAAATCAGACGCAAAAATTTATTTTTTTTAAATAAAAAAATATAATCTCTTTTTTTTGTCC
The DNA here is from genome assembly GCA_949128135.1 of Parasteatoda lunata. NCBI lineage: Eukaryota > Metazoa > Arthropoda > Arachnida > Araneae > Theridiidae > Parasteatoda > Parasteatoda lunata. The sequence continues at coordinate 36,952,106 of OX421972.1, read as the reverse complement.
TTTGGACTCGGTTCTTTGATCCTCAAAACATGACGAGGCATGTCTTGAAAATTTTGGACCCAATCATAAATTGAGAGGGCAAAAATATTTAAGCTTCCAAATTTTGTTTTTACTCTTTGCGTATTTGGGCATATCACATGAAATACATAAACGCGCAAAAAATCTTGTACTTAAGACTGAAACTCATTTATTCAAACGTGATCGCATGCAAAAGCAATTGATTTTTTAGTTAATACAATATTATGTGTTTCAAAAACATTGTAAATTGGAAGATATGCAAAATTATTACGAAGTTTTAACCTATAATTTGAATTTGAAGAAATAACACTTTATAAATATGACTAATTTGAAATTTTATCGTTTAATAACTATTTGATTGCTATCGTTTAAATTTGGGATTTCTCAATTTTTAGTTATAGTTAAAAGATTGGAGAAACTTTCAGTAAAAATGACGCTTTATTCGTATTTTTACACGATTTAGTGTCGAATTTCAGGACTTAAAATACCATTTGAGCGAATTAGTTAGCATACTTATGGTTATGCCTTCAAATTAAGCAGCTTGCTTCTTAGAGATTGAAAATATAACCACTGGATCAAAAGTAAATGTGTACCGTTTTTCTTATTTTGTGTATTGGATACTTGCAAGCTACGTCACGCATTTGTAAATCGTGGCATTGGTTATGCCACGTTTCAGCAACTAATTAGGTTCGAAACACACACGTGACTTAGGCATCCATTTAAATTTCATCCAAAAATTGATTCACAAATAATAAACGAAGCCTATGTATAACCTCCTGATAGGGCACAACCGTGGGATTTTAGCGGCACTCGTCTTCTCGAGTATCTCACCCAATTGTATACAAGTCCATGCAGTAAAAACCTTTGTAGTTTTGTTATCATCAAAGAATACCAAGCATGAAAAATGTATAAAATAACTAAACATTCACTTTATTTCAATTGTCTTTACTAAGGTATTGGAAAAGCAGTGACTATTAGGTTGGCTGAATGTGGAGCTGAAGTTGTCGCTGTCAGCCGCACGCAATCAGATTTAGATGAATTGCAAACAATCGTAAGTGGAGCTATTTTCAATCTATAATAACCAATAAATAAACAATGCCAAATTGTAAAATGAGTTATTGAATGTTTTCTAATGAATTTTTCATAAAATATAAAACAGAGCATACTTTTTTTAAAGTATCCTTCAAAAATAAATCTGTTTAATTAATTTGTTTTAGAACAAGAATATAAAAACGATTTGCTTGGACGTTGGAAATTGGGAGTCAACAAAGTCGGTTATTGAGAGCATCGGACCTATTGACTTGTTGGTAAATAATGCCGCGATTATGAAACCGGTAAATTTTGGAAACATGACTGAAGAGGGCATTGACGAGTATGATTTTCTTATATAAATTTCTTTAATTTTTTCCATGAAAAATTTAATTACTGATAGAAAATAATGTTTAAGTATTTTAATTTATAAACTGTAGGCTGCTTTAATTTGTGTTAAAGTATGAACTCACATCAAACAATGTACGAGGAATTTTATTTTACGCCGTTTTGGAGAACGATAAGATGATCGTCACTCATAGCTATTGAACATTGCTCGGTAATTGCTTATAAATGAGTAATTTCTTAAAAATATTCTTGCTGGATGGTGGCATTACTTCTATTTCGCAATACGTATTATTTATGAATGCAGAAAAAATAAACATTATATACTGATGAGATAATCCTTTTTATATTATTCGTAGCTCCTAGGTTACCAATCATTGCTATAGATGTTAATGAAAGGCAAATAAAGAAGAATCTGGAAAATGGAAGAACGGAGTCATTCTCACATCGTGATTTGGCTTAGCTAATAGTTCAGTAAATCCAACTGTATAAAACAAAACTGATGGAAACTGTGCTACACACGAACTCTTATTTTTTTCTTTGCAAAATCCATAATTAATAATCTAATATTGATAACACCATTTTCAACTTTGATCTACTTTTGAGTTAAATTCATCAAGTTAAATAAATGAATTGGTTTTATGAAAATAATCTGATTAGCTTAATATAGTAATAAAAAGTTCAAGTTATTACTATACGATGCAAAGTATACTTATTTTGTCCAAAAATGTATTTTAAAATGTTACTAATGTTTCATATTTTTAATTGCGTTCCAGGGTCTACAGCATTAATTTAAAGGCAATCATAAATATTACTCAAGTAAGTAAACGTGATATCTTATTTCATATTTTATATGCAAGTTAAAAAGGATATTTAAATCGCATGAGTAAGAGTTTAGGATTTACATGTCCAGAGTATTATTGTCAGGTGAAAAGTCCTATTTTAAAACTTGAGGTGTTTATTCGAAGTTTTTAATAGACGATGAAGCTTTCTGAACTCATATTATAACAACAAAAACAAAAAATTAACAAATAATAAATGCTTTATGTGCTTTAAACTGTTGACCGAATGGCAGTTGACAAAAATCACGAACATCTAAATGAAAAATTAATTTTTAAATTATTGAGACGTACCTGAAAACTTAGAACTTAAAAATAATAAAAATAGAACTCAGGATTGTTTTACTCTTTATTGCAGAAAGAGTATTAGAATTTTTTATTATTTTATTTTCTAGAATTAAGTTAATTAATGGCAAAAATATTAGCTCATATAATTTACTTTTATCTCCAAAACTTTATCAAAATTTTATTTTAATAGCTTTCAAACACTGTTGTCTTTAGATTGTTGCCAATGGCATGAAAGAGCGAGGAAATGGAGGATCGATCGTAAATGTATCAAGCATAGGAAGTTTTAAATGTACTCATTATATGGGGATATACGGCTCGAGCAAAGGTGCTGTAGATCAGCTAACAAGATGTATGGCAACAGAGTATGGACCTCACAATGTAAGAATTCTATATCTGATACCATAAAAAAATTCTTTTTTTGCATAATTAATTGCATCCATAATTCTCAGGAATGATTTTAAGAGTACGTAAATAATTAAGGGAAAGCTGGAAATTGATTTTAAAGGTCAATATAGATATTTGAAGTTTGTTTCTCTCCGGTGAGCTTTAGCAGTAATCTTGAAATGACAGAAAGAGGAGATGGGTCCAAAGATGCGAAGCATAAACAATGATAAGTGAGATGTTGTTACCTATGGTGCCATAGTGATCTCAATATTTCAATTATAATGCCATACCAGGTTTAAAAATTTGCGACATAATTTCACATGGATTTTTAAATTTCCAGCAGCTAGTTCTGGTAGCGTTTATATTAGTTCCTGTCTCATTTTGATACTAGTTTTATAAACTGTTTCCAATAGGGTTTTGCCATTAGGGATATTATTTCATATGAAGGTTTTTAATTTTTTTCAAGCTGCCTAACTTAGAAATGAATAAGGTTTCATGTAAAAACACTTCAAATGTTAACTTATTTTTATTTGTGCATCTGAAATTAGTATCTCGATAATTAAGTTATTGGTTTCTATTTTTCATGTGCTGAATTGAATGCAGCACACTTATTAGAAAGGACTGAAAGCTGAAAAGTTACAAACAATTTTATGCATAAAAACAAGTTTGTAAGCGCATATATGTTGCCTTATTAACAAACGAAGCTAATAGCATATTTTAAGCTAACCTAAAAAGGTTTAAAGTCAAGTAGATAGATTAAATAATTTCGAAGTATAAAAGAGTTACAAAAATTTTATGCATAAGAAGTATATTTTTTTCTTGTACCTATTTTTACACCTGGAAATGCTATATCATTAAGTAGGAAATTGTGTTTAATGCATACGGTTTTAACGTTAAACTGTAGAGTATGAAAAATATAAGTATTTTCTGCGTAAAAGGACAAAAGTCAAACATCGTAGTTTTAATGCAGAGAACTTTTATAACTTAATAACAAATGATCATATCGACTTGGCATTGACTTCAATCGATTCAGTATACAACAATACATTGGATCCAATTTTACCGTTACTACAATCATGCAATTTCTATTATAATTTGTATACTGTTATTCTTATGCTCATTTTTATACATAAAACTTTTAAACTACTATACCTAACGTCCTAGGTTTGATTTTATTCGATTCAGTTTAAACAAAAATATTTTAGAAACATTACTTAACTTGCCAAGATAACAATATTCAAATGTCTTTCCCTCAGTAAATACTAGATGGCAGCTGAGGCTCACCTCTGATGAGGGACAAAATCTAGTCATTCATATTGGTCCCGAACTAAAAATTATTAAACCAATTTTCATTTATCCTCTTATTGTTTCCATTTACGGGCAGTAAAAGTGGCTTATAATTCAATCAAATGTGAAAATCAAAGTCCTTTATACAAATATTTCTTTTTATAGATTCGAGTGAATGCTGTTAATCCTACTGCTATACGCACAAATATGGCGGCTGATGTATTTAAAGAAGGTAGTGAATCAGGAAAGATGTTTACAGAAAGAACACCTCTAAAAAGATTAGGAGGTAAGCAAATTTAAAGTGACTCTTACAAAACAACATTTATTAATGATCATTCAATTTTCAATTTGTCCTCAGAGTATATTTAATAAAACTTTCTTCCTACTAAAAGATTTAATTTCGAAATACGCAAAATATAAAGTTATTTTACATAATTATGTATCGTAAATTAAATATGTTATAGAAATAAATTCGAAGTATTCGTAAGAGATGATAATTTTTTAAAAAAAAATCTATTCATTATCGAGTTGTTAGTAAATTTAAGATATCCATCTGAAGTAAAAAGGTACACAAATTTTGATGAAAATTTTGATTTGTTTTATTATTGATATTGAAACTTTAGTTCATGAGCTTTCTAAAACCCTTTAAAACTTATATCTATGATTTTTAAAACTGAATTTACAGTTGTTTATTCGTATGCTTACAGACGAAAGCAAAATTGGAAGTAAGCTCACGAAAAGAAACTAAAATGCTTTTTATTTTGCTTTTAATAATTGAACCCTTATTTATTTGATTTAATTATATTTTTAAGACAAAAAAAATTCTATTTCAGAATTTAACTTTTGAGTTTTTTTTTTTTTTTTTTGATGTCAGAAATTTCTCACATTTCAGAACTTGTTTTGCATTTTCGCATTTTCTGAAGAACGTTGATTTTGAGAAAATTTCTTTTCATGCTACAAACATTACAAAAAGAGTTTATTACAGAATTCTTTGATATTTTGAATGTAGACTTGGCATAATGTTGCAGATGCTTCAAACCAACGACTAAAGTCTAAGTTTGATTTTGTTAATTTTATCAAGCTTTATGTAATATGTAGACTTAAGAGTTTTTCTTCAAAAATTCGACAATAAACAATGTATTTTGTTCTATTTTATTGATTGTATTTTGTTTTTAAATATTTGTAAGATTTTAGTTCAAAATACAGGTAATCTTATTATTGATTGACAAAAAATTATTTTGAAATTTATGCATTACAATTTATTGTAGAGCTGTTAGAGTGACTTGAAAAATTTGTAGTTTTTAAGCTTATTTTGAAAAATATTTTACAATTTTTTTTTAAAATTCACTTGTTTATAATTTTGGGATCCCTGCTTGGCAAACATAAAATTAAAATTTTAACTAAGCTTTTTTTTAAAAAAACAAATCCTCTCATAACTACTGAGATATCTTAAATGCATTGTGTGAAGTTTATATTTTACAGACAGGTTTGAAAAAGCAATGCTGAATTGTTTATTAAGATTGTGCTTTCATACAAATACCCCATCTCTTGCCTAGAATTTAGTATCTTATCTATGTGTCCGGACACCTTCATGGGCCCAAATTTATCTCTGTATTGCAATTAACTCTACAATATTACTGGCATAGAGAGCGATAAACTTTTTTTAAACCTTTTCGGGAAGAGCGAATCGTAAATGTATTCATACTGAAACAGGACGGAAAAGAAACAGTAGCTTAATGTGGGCTTGGCAAATTTGGCAGAGTTATTTTCTTTTATACTTTAATTCTAACATACTGTATCAACGCTAGTTCAAATTACTAAGAACAGTGGTGGCTCAAGGAATAGAGCATGACCAACGAGGTGACCTGGATCGAATTCCAGTAATGGCTGGTCGATACGAATTCTTCAGGCTTACCGTGGGAAGCTTTCATGGTTTTCCTCTCCATGAGGGTTAGTTTCATCCAAACGTCCACCACGAAAGCAAATTTCTCTCAATACTTGATCCAGGAGCTCCCTTATCTTCTGGATTGGGTTCAAAATTATAAGACTACGGAGTTGAACGTTAGTCGTAAACCCAAACATTGGGTCGTCTATTCAGCAACAGTTCTAAAATTGTATTATTAAGTATTAGTGAAGTGAATTAAATAAGTCAAACTATTATTATTAACACAAATAAACTACGGCTGAAAAAGCTTGGCTACCAGTGATATCTTTTTTTTTCACTGATTGAGAACGTTGGTATAACATGATGGCACGTATATGCGTTATAGTCAGCGTGAAAAGGTTAACTTTAAGCTCACTTCATCCATGAGGAGCGTAAATGATGTTCGTTTGCGTTAAGAGATAAATCCATTGTTTGGGAACATGGTCCCGAAAATTGGACATTAGTAATTATGTTAAGCACTGTGAAACTTGTCAGTTGAATAAGATCTCACACTTGGAAAAATACGGTTTGTTACAGTCATTGCCACCCTGCAAAGAACCTTTTGAGTTAATATCACTGGATTCTGTAGGTGGTTTTAACTATTATAACTCTTATAAAAAATATTTGAACATTGTAATTGATCATTGTACCAGATATATCTGGGCTTTTTGTAACAAAAATATTACATCAGAAGTGTACTCGAATTTGTTGAAGCCTTTATTTACATCCTATGCCCCAAAGGCTTTATTAACTGATAGGAACCCAGCCTTTACTTCTAGTCGATTTAAGAAATTTTTGAGAAATCATAATGTAAAACAGTTGTTGACAACTAGTCACCATCCACAATGTAATGGAAAATCAAAAAGGGTAGGACAATCAATAGTTACTAGATTAAAATGTAAAGTAAATAACTTTTCTAGAAAAATTCCTTGGACTAAAATTCTTGAAAAGGTTGTGTCAGAATATAATAATACTCCACATGCTGTTACAGCTTTTCCACCTGCTTATTTAATGTTTGGCTCCTTGCCTTTTGATTCCCCTATTGATCAACCTTTATACCCCCCAGTAGAAAAAGCCAGAGAAATAGCTTTCGAAAAAACCAAGGAACATCATTTGAAAAATAAACTTAGATATGATTCAAAATTTAAAAATGCAAATTTTAAAGAAGGAGATTTGGTAATAATGGAAGAATATAAATACCCTAACACTAGAAAATTAACTTCTCCTTATTCAGGCCCTTACACAATATTAAGGAAACTTTCTAATGTAAACTTTGAAATAGATAAATATAATAATCAAACTGAAATCGTTCACTCTTCCAAATTAAGATATTTTTATCCAGCTGAAGAATTTCATTTAACACCAGAAGGTAAAAATTAAGAGTACATTTTATGTAAATTTTAATCAATTCTGTTGTGATATTTTTGTAATTTTATCGTAAGGAAAATTTGAATTTTGTAATTTATTAAAAAATTATACTGAACTGTTATAAATAATATTAATAAGAAGAATTATTCAAGAAAAATTATGAGTTTTGTTATACATTAAGAATAAGTTTGGACTGTCATAAATATTGATGATGATGATAAGAAATATTACCCCTTTTCTGGAAGATCCTACCCTTAATTTGTGAAAACCAGCGTAGTGTTTACCCATACTTGAGATAACAGGTTATGCGGGCGAAGCTTTATTTTTCTTCTTTTGTTTTTGTGGAAATATTAAACCACAAATGCATATAATTGATGATGACACACTTTAGGTTGCCAGGATCTTCCTATTAAAATTGTGGTGGTTTGTTTAATTTTTAAGTTAAGAATAATAAGTTAATAATTAGAATTTAGTGCAAAGAAATTAGTAAACATTCAAACCTATAGAGCCGTAAAAGAAACAATAACTGGAAATAGAATATGAATCATAATTAACCAAGCTGATATAACTAAAATCCACACGTGGTGGTTAAACTTAAATTGTTATCATTTTTTTAGTGGTAGTACAAAGCAAATAATTCTCTGGAAATAAAATAAAATTAAATGATATTAAATTAGGCTGAAATAAAAAAAACAAAACATAAACCCAAGAAAACGACAAAAAGAAAACTTACAGGATTTTATTCCAAAACGAAGAACACATCAATCAAACGAAGAACACAACACATCTTGAAACTGCTAATCAAAAAAGAAAAATAGAATGCTTAATTAAATTTTAACATGAAGTTCTGCCTGGCAGATGACTTAACAAGTAAGATGATGATGGATTTAATAAACTTATAAAATGCAGGCGTATTTCCATCGCCTTTTTCAAAAAAGACACACGCTTTCAGGTAGAAATCACGGCTGGCCGAAGCCACCGCTCTTCCCCAGATTCGAATCACATCTGTCGTCTCAAATTACTTTTTTGGACGCTTCAAACTCGTTGCCATAAAACTTAACTGATAAACACTTGCTTCCCCAAATCTGAAGATAGAGGTCTCTGTCATCTCCTGGAATTCTGCTCTCTCTTCTTGCTTAGAATTCTGAACCAGGTCCTTGAAATCTGAAGCACTCACTTTCAAAAATGAATCCAATTTATTTGTGGTTAGCATGGAGTGTAAAAGTGTTCAAGTATATCAGTTCTGTAAAATTTGCGTCCCAAATTGTAAAATTGAAATCAGTGACAAATTGTAAAATTGAAATCAGTGTTACAATGTAACACTTCCATAACACTGATTGCAGTGATTCGGGGCTATTTTCCTCCTCTTGAGGAATTAAGTCCCTTATCAATCAAATTCCCTTTAAAAATATTGGAATCCTAAATTCCAAATTAAAGACAAATGTGTCCAATGAGAAGTGGAATGAGGTGAAGTGGAATTTATGTTTTTGAATTGTATTTTTCTTTACTTTATATTTTGATGTTTGTATTTTATAAAGGTGTCTATACTTTATTAAGGTTACAGTGACATGTAGTCACAAAGAATGAGAAGTGGCAACAATGCCAAAAAAGTTAAGAAAGTGAGTTTTTAAATTTTAGGCCTAAAAAATGAATATTGTTAGTGGAAATGAGTTCTAAAACATGAATATTATTCGTGAAAATAAGAAAAGTAGTGGTGAGGTATGTACTAGAAAGAATAGAGATTATTGAGATTTACTTGTATATTTGAGATTTATAGAGATGGAGAGGAGAATTAGTTTGAAAAAAGGGTCTGGATATTATAGATCACATGACATGAACGAATACAAGAAAAGATGCACTTAGATTTTGGAAATGGAAGTATAAAGTTGTGTCTCGGAGCTCTGCTCCACCTGTATAAATTTTAATAGATTAGTAAAAATGACTGCAAACATTATAGAATATTAATTTTAATATATTATGATTAAATAAAACTCAGCTCGAAAGTTAAGTTATGAAGGAAATAGGAGAGAAGGAGCACGACATTATATATATATATATATATATATATATATATATATATATATATATATATATATATATATATATATATATATATATATATATATATATATATATAAACAAACCGTGTTTTCTGTGTATGAGTAAACCTATTGTCTCTTAGTCACTTAACATAATGAATTTTTTAATTTCATAATTAAGGTTTAAACTTAAGGATAACAGAATATTATACGACGTTAGAAACGTAAATCATGTTGAACAATGGACAAGTTATGCGTTACAAATTTGTAAGGAGATATTGTAATTTTTAAAATAAATTAATATAATGTGTTGTGAGTTTCTTTTGTATACTAGACTTGCGTGTCTGAAATAAAAAATGAGACACATCACTATCAGAAGTTTTAAGGATTTCCGCTTTCAAGCATAGATGAAAACTTTTTTTAGAACTATATAATTTATCTCAATAAAAATACTTGTTTTCTTCTCTTTACAGAGGTTGATGAAGTAGCTTACCCTATCTTATTTTTATTGAGTGACTATGCATCTTTAATTTCGGGAATTATAATGCCTATTGATGGAGGTATCACAAATCTTTTCTAGGAATGTTTTCTTCCATGAGCATGAAATCTGAAAATAAGAATATATGTTGCTTGTTATTTAAAGCATGCTCCAGATTCATGTAAAAAACACATTCAGGAGTTGGTTACTTTTTAAAAAAATAAAACATGTGATAAAAATATTTCTGTTGTTTCTGTTTATGTAACTAATGCTCAATGGAGTAAATGATGTATATTAGGTAATACTATCTTATAAAAAAATTAATTATGCGTGAAATGATAGCTATTTATATTAGACACTATTATTTTTTCTTTAAGCACTTTGATGAATGGCATTTGAGTGCTAAATTACTACAATGTTAAAACTGTTTTGATGTCTTCAAATTTGGTGTTGAAAAATTCTAAAAATTGTGTGTTTTCTAAGTTAATACTAATTTGAGCATTCATACACACCTTAATGAATGCAATTAAATCTGAAGACCAATAATTAATGACACTAAGTCTCATGCGTTTAATATTTTCATGGTTGGCAACTGGCTGAAGAATATATTTTTGTTTTTGATTAATTTGTGAATTCTGGAAAATAAATGTAAATTGTGTTTTTATTTTTGCTAGAAGTTATATAATATGTAACAGAAAACTTTTTTGCTTTCATATCCTACAAGAAGTTTATTTTGATTAAACGGTATGGTATTGTCATGGAAAAACATATTTTCCACAAAAATATTCTGATGATAATATGCATCTTCCTACAATTTGATCTGTTTTATTGATACAAACTGTAAATAAGAACACGCGATATTATGTGTTCGACAATAGGCTTGCTATTTATCAACATTATTTCTGAAGACAAACTTTTTTTTAATTTTGATATTGGATGTCATCAAAACTATGATATCTATAATGGCGGATATCGAAGTCTATCTAGGCTTAGCTATCAATTCAGTATTTACGGGGGAGTAGGTACCAAAATCATAGTTGAAAAAGCAAAATGAAAAAAAGTAAAATGAATTTCTGTATACACTGCTTTTTTCTATTCCGTGTAACATAGTTTCCTTTAAATATTTAAGTGTCGACAATTCAAATATAAAACAAAAAATCAGTTACATTAAAATAAAAAATGGTAGTTTTGTGTCATGTTTCAGATTGAGCATTAGAATTTTCATTAACATATATTTCTTTTTGAAAATATTATACTCTGTATCTTTGGTTTTACAGCTACACACGTTAGTAAAAAAACTACATTAAAGCTTATTCATTATTTGCACTCTAAAACTATAATGAAATGCTTAAAATGTTATTTCAAAAGCACTAGAATTCATTACACACTAAATAATAACATTTAGGTTTTGCTAATGGAAACGTATTAATACAATATTTTATTTAAAACTAATACAGAGTAAATAAATGTAATATATAATTATTTAATGAGTATGTTTAACAATCTCATTAAATAAATTATGATTTTAAAAATTGATAATTTAAAAAAAGCCAATTAAAATTAACACTGCTTTAAAATTTTATACAATGAGAGAAAAAAATTTTTTTGTATGCACTATAAATAAAGTTAGACACATGAAACACAATAAAAAAATCTTAAAGTTAATAATTTGCATTGCTTGCTCTTCTTTTTTTTCTTTTTCAAATTACCAGGTGGATATTTCCTTGAAGACAATCCTGAACATAAATAATCATGATCATGTGAAAAATACCTTCATCAAACCACTTCAGCTCAATTTTTTTACACTAGACAATTTTAATAATAACCGTTCGCATTGCATGTGATTTACGCCCATCCGATTGCCGGATCCTGATTAGTCATTCTACTTTATCAGTAATCGGAAATGAGTGAAATGCATACATTGAGAATGACCCTTAAAGGACATAACGCCTCTAAGCATTAAATGTGCGCAATCAGTTAGGAAGTTACTAAATATAATAAAGCGTGTAGTCCAAAAAAACACACCAAATTTTTTTAAACTTTTGAGTTTATACTTTCATTTGAAGAAAAAAAAAAGAGTTTGATGGAGCCCCTAGGAACTGAGGGGCTCTAGGCCCGACCCTAACTAGGCTTAGTGAATCAGGCACTGGTGATGGGGTAATTATTAGCCTTTCATTCATTCAGTGGGTTGATAAAATGAGTACCAAAGCATGCTTGAGGAGAGAAAACACTGGGCATTCCTCATTCGACTGACCACCAAACCAGAACATCACCCTCTTCTTCCAGCAGTCCAAAGTCGAGAAATCAGGTAGGCCCTGGCCCTCTATGGGCTGTCGCTTCACTGAGTTTAGTTTAGATAGGGTAACTAAGGCTAAAATAAGTGCATGTAAAGTGCACAAAATAAAACACAGACCACTATGAATAACTTTTGATCCAATAATCTACCGGTCCATAGACTCAATATTAAAAGTTCGAAGGGTTAACCTCAATTTTGCTAATTAATTAGTGCTGATGATACTTTAGATTACAAAATAAGACAACAAAAAAACTCGTTAAAACTAGTTTGTTTAATCGAAATACCTTTTCAGGCGGATTTGGAATCTGAACCCTCTAATTAAAGGGAACATTCGCAATCTCGAAAAAAGCCATCACAATTGTCAAGGTGAGAAAGCAGTCAAAAGTTTGAACCCCTTAATGCTAATTTTTCTCTTAGCGTATCTCACCATAAAGCGAGAACTTTTTAAGCAAATCGAAAAAATTATGCACCAATAATAAAATTAGTTTATTCAAAGATTATTCTATCTAAAAATAATTTTTAATAGTTATTTATAATTTCTTAATTCTTTATTTATTAAAGGTAGAAAAAGTTTTAAATTTTAAGGTATGCGAATTTTTCATGATTTTAAATTGCAAAATATCAAATTTAAATGAAATAGGCTCAATCTTTCTCAAGAAATCAAAGTTTATAAATCTACAATTCTTTAAAATTTGATAACTCAATTACTGTTTCATCGATAACATTCACATTTTGCATTTTGCCATTTAAAATTACATATTTGAAAAAAATCTAAATTTTTTTTCATCTTACGATAAAAAAACTTTTCGACTATCATAAAATAAATTAATTAAAAATTTTTTTAAAAAATATAGTGAATAGAATTGAAAAATATTTTTTAACGAAGAATTCTTTTTGAATAAATGAATTTTATACTAGTGAGCAGAAATTCTAAATTAGCTTAAAAAAATTTCGAGATATAGCGAAATATTAAAAAAAAGTGAAAATAACATTAAGGCTCAAACTACCACATTTTCCAGATTGAGGGTACCTCTGCGCAGTTTAATGATGTTCTAAAATCTGAATCCCTCGAAAAAAATCGGAATAAATCGTTTTTTGAAAGAAGGTACGTGTTTGAGTCCAATTTTGTAACCTAAAATATCTTTAATTTATTTGCATTTTAAGGTTAGGTCCTCAAGCCAGTAAGATTGTGTCTTGGTACGTGAAAATCCGACCATTAAATCAAAAGCTACCTTTTTATATACACACAACATTTGTATAGACAACGATGTACAATAGTGCAGTATTTACCCACAACGTTTGTAATGAAAAATCAAAAAAGTAAAAAGTTATTTACTTTTTTATTTCATTAAGTTCAAATTTTGTGTAAAAGTTAGAATCAAAAATATTGTGATATTGCACTTTCTAATTACTTTATTATAATCTTTTATTAAGAAACAAAACTTGTTTATTAAGAAACAAAACTTATTTATTAAGAAACAAAACTTTTCCGACCGTGATGAATGACAAAAAACAAAAAAAAAATTTTAGAAACAAATTTTTTTTTTCGTATTTTATAGATAGCAAAATTATGTAGAAACAAAAGCAAATTCTATAATTAGTTGCAATACATTCAGTGTTTTCAAATATAGCACATTTACTAGGTCGTTTTAGAAGGGAGAACATTTAAAAATTAAATATACTACATTTAGACTGTGAAAGAATGTTTAAAATTTCTACTAAATTATGTAAATGAAATTGCAATAAAATAAAATAAATAAATAAACGAAATAGATAGTCTTTTTTTTAATAATTTTTGCAAATCCAAAATAATTTTCCTTTAATAATCTTTCCTCCGTACCACACCCCGTCTTTGGATTTAACAAAAGCCAGTTTTATTTTTGGGAAACGTTTATCAGTCTTTTTAAAATCGTGTAGGAAACAATAGATTTAAAAAACAAAAACCATTGGCTTTGCAATCGGACACCCTGACCGCTTGGTCACCTCGGTAATAGATATTTATAGTTACCAATAATGATCACCATATTATCGTTAATGATCGCGAGTTTCTTTTAAAACTGCTGGAATATAGAGTAATTAAATTTTATGAACACTATTTCAACGATTTTTAACAATTTTCAAACTTAATTAATTTAGTGATCTAATTTAGATCACTTTTTAAAATATATTGAAATAAATTTATAAAAATAGATTCACTGATAGTGCTTTTAAAATTTTCCACACATTTCAAATGAATAAATTAAATCACAAAATATTTTACCATTTCATCATTTCTTGATTCGAAGTCTGGTGAACACCGTGATTTCATCTTATCCCACGATAAAATTGTGCACAAAAAATGGGCTGTTAGTTTTGTCTGAATTTTATCTGTTACTCCTTAAGTATTCAACAATTGGAAAACAGTTATGTTTGCCCTTCTCCTGAAGTGGGGGCTTCACAAACTTTTTCACACTGCTCTTTGTTTTGAAAGTTTACTATTATTTACTGTGAATTGTTAGGAGCAATTTTCCTCTCTAGTGTACCACTAATTCTTAGCTGGTGAATCTGAGTTGAAATTCTGTGCGTCTCTCTACTCTAAATTCGCTTTAGAAGATGTTTCTAACTAGTTCAGTTTTAAACCACGTTTTAAGCATTACTCCCAGAAGCTTCTGCAGTAGCAATCTACCCCAAAAACACAGCTCTATGGGTCATTTTGAATCTATTGTAACACAGGAAGTATGAAACCGCAATTTATTTTGCAGTTAAGATCTGCTGCAGAGTAAAATGCTAATTGTTGCTGCTACTTGAAATTGTATATATGTATGTCATATATCTTTATATAATATAAGAAGAGAGTGAAATGATAACAAATAGCTAATCACAGAACACTTGCGGTTAGTAACGCACAAAACAGCCAATTAAAATTGAGAACACATGTGTGGGGTAATAATTTTTAATAATGCTGCTTGCTAAAATGTTACGACTAAACTTACCAGTTAAAGATGACTGGTGATTTTTATTTTATTTTGATTATGGCTAATGATGGTGTGTCACAATTTTCCATTGTTGTCCGTGCATTTCTATTGGCCTAAAAATCACGAGGTAGGATCCAGTTTTTCCTCATTGATTTCAGTATTGTTTAGGTTGTCATCAGCATAAAATTAACAGCATAATATATATATATATATATATATATATATATATATATATATATCTTTATATATAATTCTGAGCTCTTTTGAGCTAGTACGGTTTATTGAAAAACATATTTGACTGCCTATTGAGTTATTTTGAGTCAAAACTCTCAGACTACTAGTTTGGAAGACTGAGGTTCGACATAAAAAGAACGTTGAGTCAGAAATCACTGAGTTCGAAACACCATTAGAGCAGGGATAGCGACAAAAGTGATTCGGAGAGGACGACTTAAGTTTTTATGCTTTGAAAAAACAAGGGTTTTTTAAGGTGCCTTAGTAAAAGTCTAAGTTATGCTTTATTTCATTTTGGACATTTTTCCAAACTTTTTGGACTTTCCAACAATATCAGGTTCTTGCCTGAAACGTTTTTTTAACTCTAACCAAAATTATTTTAGAAAATTATTGAAGTATCTTCAGTAGTAATCGAGAAATTGGGCATTAGTACAGGTTTTTTACATGGGGTTCTATTTATATATGAAAAAGAATAAATATTTTATTGATTGTTTTTTAAATTTTTTGTCTAATAACTATAAATCTTGTAAAATTATCTTTGATAAATAATTGTTAGATAGTTCCATCTATATAATCTTAATGCATACCTTATTTTCATAACATTTGCAATCACATTTGAAATCAATTAATAATCATTTCATGATCAATTATAATATTTTGCCTAAAATATAATGTGTTTCAACTTTGTGAGACACCATGTTTACAATATATGATAATCTTCTGTAAATGGAGCCATTGGATATGGTTAAACTACCTTTGGCAAATAAACACAAAGCATAATAATCAATCAATCATAATCGCTGTTTAAATAATCAGAACAATCAAAGGATGTGAAGGGTCATTGCACGGTATAACAATCAATCAGTCACAATGGCTATTAATTATATCAAATGAAATAACTTGATTACTCAAGAGATGTGGAGTGCAATTGCCCGGTTTACTCTAAACATAACGCTGGTTCAAAACTAAAACGACACATCTCCAATTGAGTTAACATTGCAGATGTGTCGTTTTAGTTTTGAACCAGCGATATGTTGTTGTTTTTTTTAAGGTTAAGTGACACGGACTCGAATTCTCAACACTGATGTTTTTTCAAGGTTATGCACCACAGTCCAGTACACGTTTTTACGGTATACCCAACACTAATTTTCTTATGGCTACGTGCAATTGCTCCCGGTCTTCCTATTACTGACCATTAAGTGAAGGGTTGTTCCCGTGGTCCCGAATGCACACAACTGAGATATGGCAATTTATTACGACCTCTTTTAACGGTATAATACTCAATATATCTGTAAACTGAAAATCTTAAACATAATACCTCCAGAATTTTACCGGAAGACGTTGATAAATTCTAGGTTTATCCACAAAAAAATTATAATAGTCCAAAATTAAAGATTATTTTATGGACACATATTGAAGCATACTTCGAAATTTAACACTACCTTTTAATTAATATTAATTTGATTAATTTAAAGTTATATTTCGGCGTTAAACTTCTGTAGCAAATCTTACGGTAAAATGTTTAGTGTTATCGATTAAATATCATGATAGTTTTCTTTTCCTGCGAAGACAAGCATCTATCAAAATTACCATATGTCCCATTATGCTTTATGATGTTTTTAACCCACTGGTGGTAGCAAATGGGTAAAATTGAGTAAATGTTCTCTTTTATTTACTATTTTCCGATCTAACTACTTAGAAAAACCAGTTTTGCTATGCGGAGAAGACTGTACGTTTAAATACACTTTTTACGTCCAGAACCATCAGTGGGTTAATACTTCTGTGGTTAGCAGTAGAACACAGAGTATATCTCGCGTAGATGAAGTTCGAAACATCGGGTGACCTGGGTGAATCCATTTTATTCTCTATTCACTTCCAATATTGTACAAGTCTTGAATCTATTTTTTGTTTAGAAGAGAGATTTAGAAGAAAACAAAAGGTAGGGATTTTTTAATGTTCAGAAGCAAATACTGAAATTTTCTTTTTCAGTGTAGAAAAAAAATCTTTACTGAAATTGCTGGGATTCTGAGCATCATTAATATTTTTTGTCTCTTACAGTTTTCTTTTTTTTTTCTTTTTAGATCAAGCTAAAAAATGAATAGAATGAATATAAATGGAATGTAAAAATGAAATGAATAAAATTTCTTGTTATTTTTGAAGACAACTTTATTTTAAATTTTGAAACTGATAGTATTATTGTCATTACTTTTTAGAAATTAGGTTTCTGAAACGTTGCGTGTTTTTATTTATTTTTTTTTCAATTTATCCTTAACTTTTAATTGAGAAATTATTTGATGACGGACGTTGGTTTCTGGAGCTGGAAAAGGTAATTGATTTAAAATTTAAGAAGTATTTTTGTTAAATCTGTGGGGAGAGTAGATATCGCTAATTTCAACCTTCATCTATGAAAAGATACCCCAACATCGAGTTAACATCTCTTATATACTAGTAAATTGGAATTATTTTTTTACAGTGGTAGACACACTACAGTACTCCCCCACCAGAATTATAGCTGTGATAGAATTCGATGAATAGATTCAACTAGTTGATTCATTGCTGCTTTGTGAAAAGCTAGGAGAGCTGTGTTAAGATCGCCGTACTTTTGGGTGCTGATCATGAGAGCTGTATTAAGTTCACGGTCATGGCCTCTCCTGTGTTGTCTTTAGCAGTCAAGTGTATACGTAGTACGTTGTGTGTGATCGAGACTGAGTAGCTACAGCGCGAGGAGGTGGATAATGTCACAGTCACAAGTAGCAAGTCAACTGTTCAATGTGGATCATCCATAGTAGTAGGCGTGTTCAGATCGAAGTGGACGTTGCTGTTAAGATAGGCGTGTTCATATCGAGGAGGGTCACCATTTATCGTTGGCGAGATTGGTTGCATTTATTAAATTCTGCATTTTAGATAGGTCAATCGTTAAAGTTGAAAAAAAAGGAAGAGAAATGCGAAATTTAAACATAACTTTAGTAAGCCGACCGGCCTGTGTAGGGGGCAGGGAGCTGTCCTTGCATCAGAAAGGTTCTGGGCTCGAATCCCGGGCAAGGCATAGGTGTTCTTTCCTTCTCTGTAATATCTGTCCTCACTGTGGGAACGACGTTCGCCCACCTAATATGGTTCCTCTGAAAGAGAGGCCAACAAAATCGCCATGTATATGCCTGAATTGACAGATGTTAACACAGGTGGGCATTGGAGAAAAAAAACTTTAATAACATTTTAACAACTAAATTAAAAACATCCAGGATTATAATCAAACACGTAGAACAAAGGAATCGGCGTAAAGCAAAGCGCAAAAGAGAGAATCAACAAACTTTTACGATGGTATATATACATTTCATTCAATTTAAATGCAGTTCAGTTCGTTATACTCCAGGAAAACGATTACAGAGAATACATTGAAGTATACAGGTTCGCCAGGTCACTAACTTTGGTACTTGAACATAGTATGTTGATTACACCACAAATCATTTATTATTTAGTGATTTCTCATTTTGGGTAAAAAATAAGTATTTAAACTTAAGTATTATTCATTGAGTTAAACTTTGAGTTTCAGTTTTTTATTGAGTTTTCGTTAATTGCACAAAAATAGCCTAGCTTATTATACATTTTTAAATTTGTTGTCACGGGTATTTATCAAATTTAAAATTTTCAAATTTTAATATTTGGTAAGAAATTAAAGTTTCCTTTTTTTTCAGTGGTAATCAATTGATTTCAAACTAGTTGCTGTTTTCAATCTAATATAAAATTATCATGAACAATAATTTAGGAAAAATAAAATCAAAATTTGAAGCGGCTCCTTCTTCGAAAGTAAAGCCATGATGATATTCTAACATTTAAGGTACTAGTCATAAGTTTACGCATTTCTTTAAAAGTACAATCTCAGAAAAATTCATTTAACGGTGAACAATAATACGGTACAATTTTGCTGCAACTTTAATAAGTTAAAAATGTGTACCATGTTTCCGTGCAACTTGAAACATGTTATGGTGTTATCAAGTTTGACTTGATCCTAGTATAGATTACAAGGTGGATTTGGGGAAAAGCAATTAAGTTTGCTATCTGTTGCTGTAAATTTGGCGAGATTTCGATGGACATGGTGTATGCGGTGGGTTATTGCTTTTTAGCCATTTTGCATTTTAGGATTCGGGGTATAATTTTGCAGTTGAGCTTAAGATTTGTTTAGGTATTAGTCATTTTCAAGTTATGATTTTCTATGTTTTGCTAACACCAATTCTTGCCAAAAATTGTAAAAACGTTACATTGCGTTGGTAATAGTTTGGCGACAAGCGTCAACATTAATTTCGACATTGGCTACGTTTTTCAAAATTGCGCCAAGTAAGTAACATGTACTAGGATTTTACCTGAAGTTTAAGATTTACGATAATATTTCAATTTGAAACATTTTAAGATTGCAGAAAATTTTAACAGCATTACGATTCACCATGCTTAAAATTTTTACCAAGCTAATTCATTGACTCTGTCTAAGCGAGAATGTTAAACTTTTTGATCCTTATATTATAAAAAAAAAAAACAATGTAACTGCGTACCGGCACTCAGGGTACTGGTACTTTTTATCATAATCCATTTTTACAAGAACAAAAAAAAAATCTGTGATATATCGTAATATTTACAGTAACAATTACCATAAATTAACTGACCCACTAAATTAAATAAACATTACTGTGCAAATTACAGAATAACATTTTACAGTAAAATGGATTTTGTGATAAAATAGATTTTGCGGACGATGCGACCAAAGTACCCGCAATTCATATGGTATTTTTATCCAGGATGTCTTACAGTTTGTCAAAAAATTAGCATTTTCAATATTCAAAGTTATATGCTTTTTATTTCACTAGCATTAAAATTTATTGCATATGCAGGACGTATCTGCAAATCGATATTATTATGAGAAAGTGATTGCCGAAGGCTGTAGATATCATTTAGCCTCAAAGCGTTGCCCGGAGTGTACCACGAGGAGGTAGATCTACGTTGCAGTACGTTATTTATTTCATCTTTCTATTTGTACCTTTTGCCTTGTTATGGAAATAAAAATAAAAATATATTATTATGAGGAAAATATTTCAAAATTTTGAAGAAAAAAAAACACTACTCAATATTTTTAATAGTTCACTTTTTTGTACTCACCGTATTGTAACGTTTCTCACATTGTAGCGTTTAAACGTTCAAAAGCATTTGTTTTTTAAAGTCAAATTATTTAATCATTGCAATTTTTTACATTGTCATTCATTCAAAAATATTTTAACTCCTTATCTGAAGATAAAACATTTAATGAAAAACAAAATCATTTTTTCTCTACATTTACTTTCTCAAATGTTTATTTTTCTTTATCAATAAACAGTAAAAGATAAGAAATGGTCGATTTTTAAGTACTCCCATTTCTCGAATATTTGTTTAAAAAAGTCCACAGCCTGCCTAAACTGTAAAATAGTAGTTTTACTTCAATAAAAATTAATAAAAGGAAAATATGAAAATCCGATTCGATGGTAAAAGAGCTCTAGTTACCGGAGCAGGAAAAGGTAATAGAATGCTTTATTGTAAATTTAGTTGATTTTATTAATTGTTTAAGTGTCTTTTTTCATATTTTAGAGATATTTTAAGACAAATTGTAAACTATGCCCAGCTAAAACACTATGAAGGGTATTTTCAAACACAATTTCTTGGTATAAATCAAGGATTCGAGTTAAATATCAAAAATAATTTTCAGATTCTAATATCTCTAATGTATTCTGGGTATTTTTCGGTGCGAAATAATTTATCCTATGAAACTATTTTTTCTCAACTACTCTGCATTGCTTAGTTCAGGTAAAGAGTTTACGTTTTAGGTTAAATAGTTAAATGTTGTGCCTAGACCACATATTGCATCGTACCACAAATTTTCAGTGCACAAAACAACATGTTGCATATAACAATCTTAACAAGACTCTGAACATGGTATAGGAATATATCTAAAAATATATTCCTGAAACAAATTAAGGTAAATTTTATCTAAACAAGCAGTATCTTTCATTTTTATCAAAGTGTTTAGTTTGTGAATTATTTGAATTCTGGCTCAGTATTTTATTTTTTTAAACTTGACGAATAATGATTTATATTTAAAATGATGTCTCTTAATTGGTTTTTCTTCTTTATTTGGTACCTCTTAACTTCTTTTCAAAAGATGTAGCTTTATCGAAATATCCCAAAAAGAAAAACAAAACAGGTATGTAATACATATTTTAAAATTTTGTGTAATATAATGAAACTTTCGTGTTTTACTTTCTCTTAGGGGTTCCTCACATGGTGTATCTATAATTATTTACACCAAGATGTTTAAAGACATTTTTATTTTCATCATAACAAACTAAACTTGACAGAAATATTTCATAAAAATATTCAGGCACAAAGATTTAAATATGGCGAACTGAAATAAATTTGTGGCGATTATATAATGATGTATGTGAAATTTTCGAGAGTATTATTCAATCACGACAAATTAATAGGAAGCAGGGAAGCTCAGCGTTCACTTTTCAATGGTAAAAGTAAATCACTTTTAGAATAAGAAAAAATGCTTAGGTAGTTCACTATTTATAAAGGAGGAAAGATAGAGCACGCAAAATATGACATTTTTTTTTTCGGGAAGAATTCCTAACTAGCATATCATTCCAATTCTTCAGTTCACTACGATAGGAAGCTTTAAATAAGTTAAATTTTTAATTTCTTTTTTTCTACAACACGCCAAATAACTTGCAGATAATTAATAACTTTCCTACAATTCTCCATTTTTCTTTCAAACCATTAACTAACACTAAATAACTATCAGACACAAAAATGTACTTTATCCCCCCCCCCCAAAAAAAATGCTTTGTTTCCTTTGGACTCGATTGTATAACCCTCAAAATATGACGCGTCTAATACTGTGTATCCAATAACTAGAAAAAGAGGGCAAAATTATTAAAGCTTCTAAATATTGCTTTTACACTTTGTGCATTTGGACACTTCGCATGGAATACATAAGCACGAAAGAAGTTTTAAAAAAGCTAAAACTAGTTTATTCGAAGGTGATCCCATGCAAAAGTAATTAATTTTTTTATTTTTTATAACGTTTCAAAAAATTTTTGACTTGGAAAATATGCACATTTCTACGAAGTTTTAATCTACAAATTTTAATTTGTAGAAATAACATTTTGAAAATATGACGAATTTGAAGTTTTATCGTTTAAACCTAATTTGATTGCTTTTGTTTAAATTTGGGATTTGCCATTTTTAGTTATATTTAAAAGTTTGAACGAATTTTCTATAAAATGCAAGTTTATTTGAATGAAACATTTTTTTTTGTGTCTAATTTCGGAACTTAAAATATCATCAGTAGTAAGGGCAGGCATCTATGCGGCGGAAGTGATGGGCAGTCAAGGGGTGCTTATTTCTGCCCGCCTATAAACCGGAAGTTGCTTATTTCTGCCCGCCTGAAAATCGAAACTTCGTCTGCAACGTCATGGGGAGCTTATTTCTTTTTTTTCTTAAGCCTAACATATTTGTAGTTTCGGTTTCTGTTTTTAATTTAGTTTCGTTTTTTTAAATATTATATAATTTATTAGTTTTTGAGGGTGGCAACACTTATTATTTTTAATATTAGTTTTTA
Organism: Parasteatoda lunata; assembly: GCA_949128135.1. Classification (NCBI taxonomy): domain Eukaryota; kingdom Metazoa; phylum Arthropoda; class Arachnida; order Araneae; family Theridiidae; genus Parasteatoda; species Parasteatoda lunata. The sequence continues at coordinate 36,928,987 of OX421972.1, read as the reverse complement.
AGGATGGCAACACTTGTAAACTTTGTTATTTGGGGGAGAAATTGTATATTATGAAGTAATGACGTCATCTTTTATTACATAACACGTAAATGATATCATGCTTTTACTCTAGTGGCGCCATCTATGTGGAAATAAAATAACTTTAAATCTATTTTGATATTTAAATCTGTTTTATTATTATTTATTAAATATAAATAAGGCTGAGGATCGAACTCACGCCAACAAAAAGCCTTCGCGGGTCAGTAGTTGGATATCATAACCACTGACCCACGAATGCTTGGTTAGATATGTGTTTATAAGTTTTACTTTAGTTTTCTGAACACGTGTATAAATAAAAAAGATTTGATATCGATATCATCCTAGAGTTTCATCGATATAGTTTCACTTAATCTTTGACAGTTATTCAATAATTATTTCTGCCCCCCTTAATGCTATTATAACTTTCTCTGGATGGCAACGGTACTGAACATACACGTGTTTTGTGTGACGCGTTTTTGGAGAAATCGTATATTATGAAGTAATGACGTCATCTTTTTTATTACATAATAAATGAACGATATCACGCATATGCTTTTACTCTAATGGCTCTATCTCTACTTAAAAAAGAATATATTAATAACTCTTCATTTTACTTATTTTTTAACATAAATATAGCTGATATAAATGACTGTAATTATTATTATCCTAATCAAAATTAATGAATACATTTTAAAATAAAATTGATTTAATATTAAAATAAAATTTTACTTATTAAGTACTGAGAACATTAAAAGTATTAGAATTAAAGCCATAATAATTTTAAATCAATGAATGTTGTTTTATAAGATTAGATATTTATCACCGTCGTTCGGAATTACGGCTATCTGTGTAGTCTTGTCATTTTTGAACCCAGAAGACAAGGGAACTCCTAGATCTTGAGGTAATACGTGTCTTTGAAGAGGATTTTGTGAGTACCCATGTTGTATGAAGAGGAAAACCACGAAAACCTCCTACGGTTAGTCCGACGACAAATAATGGACTTGGTTTCGTTAGCCAGTTTCCTGTGAATGTACAGAGATCAGAGGAAAACTTAAGGTTAAATAAAATAAATGTTATCATTTTATATATATATTCTAATGATGTCATCTATACTTAAAATGCTAGAAGGAGAATATATTAATAATTCTTCATTTTAGTTATTTTTTGATATATGTATAGTTGATTTAAATGACTGTAATTATTATTAACCTATTCAATGAAAAATACACCCTTTAATAATTAATACAAAAAAAAGTTTCAGAAAATATATAGAATTTTCTGAAAAACTAGAAAATTTTTGCAGAAGCAAAAAAAATATTTTACTAAAAGATAGAAAAATTTTATAAAAAAATTATTTTCTGAAAATGTTAGAAATTTTTTATAAAAATATTTTCTGAAACATTAGAAAGTTTCCCTCAATAATAAAAATATTTTTTGAAAACTGGAAAATGTTGTTAAAAAGTTTGAAATATTTTTACAAAACTAGAATATTTTTTACAAAATGCAAAAATATTTTACTAAAAGATGGAAAATTTTCATAAAAATAAAAAATATTTGGAAAATGTTGTTAGAAAGTTTGAAATATTTTTACAAAACTAGAATATTTTCATAAAAAATAAAAAATATTTTCTTAAAAGAGAAATTTTGTTACAAAAATCTGGATAGTTACTGGATTTCGAATGAATTATTTTAAATCTAAGAAACATATAATGGGGGTTTTTTACCGCTTTATATTCAAAACATATTCATTTTATTATTTAATATTATAATAATGCAAATAACTTACTTGATGTTTTAGGCTCGAGTGGGGATCGAACCTACGCGAATTAAAATTATCCATGAGCAGTTGTTGGTAATCTAATCTAAACCATATGTTAGGGGATGTACCGTATCTGTCATGACGTCAAAGCGGATACTACAAGACCAAGGTGGACAAGATTAAACAAGGGAAGGCTCGATCTCTGACGCATGCGAATTGAATTAAACTATCTTCACTCAAGTGATAGTACTTCACTTGCTCGCATGCATTTCGGTGAATGGCGTGTCTTCTAAATCTTTTAAGTTTTAAAAATTATTAAGTTACTGGAAATTAATGGACTATTCTTAATTAAAATTATTAAGTTACTGGAAGTTAAATTTTTTTACTTCGCAGTTTTCTATTTTTACTAAATCGTTAGTTTCTTTTGATTCTTCTCTTCGTTATGGATGGAAACGCAATACTAAAGCGAAAGCATGATGATATTCAAGTAAGTACTAATTTTTTATTAAAATTTTATAACTATGTTATTTTATTATATAGATGATAAATAGTATATTGAAAATGTTAAATAGTATTATTTATAAAGCTGCTGAGCTGTGTTAATCTTTAATTAACCAAGAGAAAGTAAATTGTTTTGTTCATTTTAATTTTTTATTTTTATTTTGTTAATAATAATAAAAATTACCCATCTTCTTAGTTACAAATTAGGAATAGTTATTTTTTTTTTTTCATTACGAAATCTAAATAAAGCTAATATTTGTTAAATTAACTTTCTATTTGTTAAAGGAACGTTTCATATTTGCTTTTGTAAAAAAGTTTATTTTAGACAGAACTCAGGGGGTAAAGTCTTTTACTTTGCAAATAAATTCTTAATCGTAGTAATCGAATGGAGTTATGAACATTATCATAAACATTTTAACTGTGTGTTGTTAATTATTTTTCTTGGTGACTCAAAAAATTCTTTTTTTTTTTTTATTGTAGGAAGGAAACCGAAAAGGATTGTCAGCTGTAGTCATTGATTTTGAAGGTTTCCAACTTTCATCAGGGTGCTACATTGTCAAAGAACTTGCTTTTCATGCCGTGAAAGGTAATCCCATTACCGGAGTGTGTACATTCCAACCACCCTTCCCGTTCGAAGAACTTCCAACACAGCAGAAAATGCAATATTCTTGGATAAAAAGAAATATTCATCGAATAGATTGGAACCAAGGAGAATTACCCTACAGTAAATTTCATGAAATGTTGTCTTTTTTGTGTGATATGTATTCACATATCTATGTGAAAGGACTCGAGAAACGGAAATTTTTAGAAATTCTAACCGGCAGAGTGTGTTACAGTTTAGAAGATTTTGGCTGTCCTAAAGTAGATGAACTGTTACCAACTTTTTCTTTGTGCACTGTACATCCACCAGATTTTAAACATTGTGCTCTCGTTAAGGCGAAAGCATTTGGACGATTTCTACAAGACCTATAAATAGGATAAGCACTCGGAATTCAAGATAAAACTGTTCCTGGAAGTAATATAGTAGATCTTATAAATGACTTTTTGCGAATAGAAAATCAGCTCCAGTGGGGGAGAAATGTATTTTTAAAACATTTACCAGCACATTTAGATGTAAATAAAAAAAAATTATAATTAAAAATAAAATTCTTAAGAAACCTGTGATGTATGCTTGCAGAAGTGTTTGGGTGAAACTTTGAAAAATTATTACAAAATAAAAATATCTTCAGAAAAAACTAGAAAATTTTGTTAAAAATATAAATATTTTTACAAAACTAGCAAATTTTTAAAAAAAAGTTCAAATATTTTTTAAAAAAAGAAAATTTTTTTAAAAACATAAATATTTTATTAAAAGATAGAAAATTTTGTTAAAAAGTTTGAAATATTTTTATAAAACTAGCAAATTTTTTAACAAAAAAGTAAAAATATTTTCTTAAAAGAGAAAATTTTTTGTAAAAACATAAATATTTTTTTAAAAGATAGTAATATTTATGTTTTTACAAAAAATTTTCTCTTTTAAGAAAATATTTTTACTTTTTTGTTAAAAAATTTGCTAGTTTTATAAAAATATTTCAAACTTTTTAACAAAATTTTCTATCTTTTAATAAAATATTTATGTTTTTAAAAAAATTTTCTTTTTTTAAAAAATATTTGAACTTTTTTTTAAAAATTTGCTAGTTTTGTAAAAATATTTATATTTTTAACAAAATTTTCTAGTTTTTTCTGAAGATATTTTTATTTTGTAATAATTTTTCAAAGTTTCACCCAAACACTTCTGCAAGCATACATCACAGGTTTCTTAAGAATTTTATTTTTAATTATAATTTTTTTTTATTTACATCTAAATGTGCTGGTAAATGTTTTAAAAATACATTTCTCCCCCACTGGAGCTGATTTTCTATTCGCAAAAAGTCATTTATAAGATCTACTATATTACTTCCAGGAACAGTTTTATCTTGAATTCCGAGTGCTTATCCTATTTATAGGTCTTGTAGAAATCGTCCAAATGCTTTCGCCTTAACGAGAGCACAATGTTTAAAATCTGGTGGATGTACAGTGCACAAAGAAAAAGTTGGTAACAGTTCATCTACTTTAGGACAGCCAAAATCTTCTAAACTGTAACACACTCTGCCGGTTAGAATTTCTAAAAATTTCCGTTTCTCGAGTCCTTTCACATAGATATGTGAATACATATCACACAAAAAAGACAACATTTCATGAAATTTACTGTAGGGTAATTCTCCTTGGTTCCAATCTATTCGATGAATATTTCTTTTTATCCAAGAATATTGCATTTTCTGCTGTGTTGGAAGTTCTTCGAACGGGAAGGGTGGTTGGAATGTACACACTCCGGTAATGGGATTACCTTTCACGGCATGAAAAGCAAGTTCTTTGACAATGTAGCACCCTGATGAAAGTTGGAAACCTTCAAAATCAATGACTACAGCTGACAATCCTTTTCGGTTTCCTTCCTACAATAAAAAAAAAAAAAGAATTTTTTGAGTCACCAAGAAAAATAATTAACAACACACAGTTAAAATGTTTATGATAATGTTCATAACTCCATTCGATTACTACGATTAAGAATTTATTTGCAAAGTAAAAGACTTTACCCCCTGAGTTCTGTCTAAAATAAACTTTTTTACAAAAGCAAATATGAAACGTTCCTTTAACAAATAGAAAGTTAATTTAACAAATATTAGCTTTATTTAGATTTCGTAATGAAAAAAAAAAAATAACTATTCCTAATTTGTAACTAAGAAGATGGGTAATTTTTATTATTATTAACAAAATAAAAATAAAAAATTAAAATGAACAAAACAATTTACTTTCTCTTGGTTAATTAAAGATTAACACAGCTCAGCAGCTTTATAAATAATACTATTTAACATTTTCAATATACTATTTATCATCTATATAATAAAATAACATAGTTATAAAATTTTAATAAAAAATTAGTACTTACTTGAATATCATCATGCTTTCGCTTTAGTATTGCGTTTCCATCCATAACGAAGAGAAGAATCAAAAGAAACTAACGATTTAGTAAAAATAGAAAACTGCGAAGTAAAAAAATTTAACTTCCAGTAACTTAATAATTTTAATTAAGAATAGTCCATTAATTTCCAGTAACTTAATAATTTTTAAAACTTAAAAGATTTAGAAGACACGCCATTCACCGAAATGCATGCGAGCAAGTGAAGTACTATCACTTGAGTGAAGATAGTTTAATTCAATTCGCATGCGTCAGAGATCGAGCCTTCCCTTGTTTAATCTTGTCCACCTTGGTCTTGTAGTATCCGCTTTGACGTCATGACAGATACGGTACATCCCCTAACATATGGTTTAGATTAGATTACCAACAACTGCTCATGGATAATTTTAATTCGCGTAGGTTCGATCCCCACTCGAGCCTAAAACATCAAGTAAGTTATTTGCATTATTATAATATTAAATAATAAAATGAATATGTTTTGAATATAAAGCGGTAAAAAACCCCCATTATATGTTTCTTAGATTTAAAATAATTCATTCGAAATCCAGTAACTATCCAGATTTTTGTAACAAAATTTCTCTTTTAAGAAAATATTTTTTATTTTTTATGAAAATATTCTAGTTTTGTAAAAATATTTCAAACTTTCTAACAACATTTTCCAAATATTTTTTATTTTTATGAAAATTTTCCATCTTTTAGTAAAATATTTTTGCATTTTGTAAAAAATATTCTAGTTTTGTAAAAATATTTCAAACTTTTTAACAACATTTTCCAGTTTTCAAAAAATATTTTTATTATTGAGGGAAACTTTCTAATGTTTCAGAAAATATTTTTATAAAAAATTTCTAACATTTTCAGAAAATAATTTTTTTATAAAATTTTTCTATCTTTTAGTAAAATATTTTTTTTGCTTCTGCAAAAATTTTCTAGTTTTTCAGAAAATTCTATATATTTTCTGAAACTTTTTTTTGTATTAATTATTAAAGGGTGTATTTTTCATTGAATAGGTTAATAATAATTACAGTCATTTAAATCAACTATACATATATCAAAAAATAACTAAAATGAAGAATTATTAATATATTCTCCTTCTAGCATTTTAAGTATAGATGACATCATTAGAATATATATATAAAATGATAACATTTATTTTATTTAACCTTAAGTTTTCCTCTGATCTCTGTACATTCACAGGAAACTGGCTAACGAAACCAAGTCCATTATTTGTCGTCGGACTAACCGTAGGAGGTTTTCGTGGTTTTCCTCTTCATACAACATGGGTACTCACAAAATCCTCTTCAAAGACACGTATTACCTCAAGATCTAGGAGTTCCCTTGTCTTCTGGGTTCAAAAATGACAAGACTACACAGATAGCCGTAATTCCGAACGACTTTGATAAATATCTAATCTTATAAAACAACATTCATTGATTTAAAATTATTATGGCTTTAATTCTAATACTTTTAATGTTCTCAGTACTTAATAAGTAAAATTTTATTTTAATATTAAATCAATTTTATTTTAAAATGTATTCATTAATTTTGATTAGGATAATAATAATTACAGTCATTTATATCAGCTATATTTATGTTAAAAAATAAGTAAAATGAAGAGTTATTAATATATTCTTTTTTAAGTAGAGATAGAGCCATTAGAGTAAAAGCATATGCGTGATATCGTTCATTTATTATGTAATAAAAAAGATGACGTCATTACTTCATAATATACGATTTCTCCAAAAACGCGTCACACAAAACACGTGTATGTTCAGTACCGTTGCCATCCAGAGAAAGTTATAATAGCATTAAGGGGGGCAGAAATAATTATTGAATAACTGTCAAAGATTAAGTGAAACTATATCGATGAAACTCTAGGATGATATCGATATCAAATCTTTTTTATTTATACACGTGTTCAGAAAACTAAAGTAAAACTTATAAACACATATCTAACCAAGCATTCGTGGGTCAGTGGTTATGATATCCAACTACTGACCCGCGAAGGCTTTTTGTTGGCGTGAGTTCGATCCTCAGCCTTATTTATATTTAATAAATAATAATAAAACAGATTTAAATATCAAAATAGATTTAAAGTTATTTTATTTCCACATAGATGGCGCCACTAGAGTAAAAGCATGATATCATTTACGTGTTATGTAATAAAAGATGACGTCATTACTTCATAATATACAATTTCTCCCCCAAATAACAAAGTTTACAAGTGTTGCCATCCTTAAAAACTAATATTAAAAATAATAAGTGTTGCCACCCTCAAAAACTAATAAATTATATAATATTTAAAAAAACGAAACTAAATTAAAAACAGAAACCGAAACTACAAATATGTTAGGCTTAAGAAAAAAAAGAAATAAGCTCCCCATGACGTTGCAGACGAAGTTTCGATTTTCAGGCGGGCAGAAATAAGCAACTTCCGGTTTATAGGCGGGCAGAAATAAGCACCCCTTGACTGCCCATCACTTCCGCCGCATAGATGCCTGCCCTTACTACTATCATCTGCGCAACTTAAAGTTATGCCCTCATATTAAACAGCTTCCATCTTAGGGATTGAAAATCCGATCAGTGGATCAAAAGTAATTGTGTACCGATTTTTTATTTTGCGTATTGGATATTTGCAAGCGGCGTCGAGCGTTGGTAAATCGTGGCATGTGTTTATGCCGTGATTCAGCAGCTAATTACGTTTGAAACACACACGTGACGTCACTTGTAGGTATCCAATTAAAACTCATCCGAAAATAGATTCAGTGATTAATAAACCAAGTCTATCCACAACTACCTGATTAGGCATTAACATGGAATTTTAGCGGTACTCTTCTTCTCGAATTTCAAGTACCCAATTGTATGCACGTCCATGCAGTAAAACCCTTTGTAGTTTTATTATCATCAAAGAATGTCACACTTAAAAAATGTATAAAATAGCTTTTACATAACTATAGCTTATTTCTATTCAATTATTTTTACTAAGGTATCGGAAAAGCAGTGACTATTAGGCTGGCTGAATGTGGAGCTGAAGTGGTCGCTGTCAGCCGCACGCAATCAGATTTAGATGAATTGCAAACAATCGTAAGTGGAATTATTTTCCATCTATACTAATCAGTAAATAAACAATGTCAAATTATCAAATGAGCTGTTGAATATTTTCTAATGAATTTTTCATGAAATATTAAACAAAGCATGTTTTTCTATTAAGTACCCATTCAAAAATAAATCGAATTAATTTATTTGTTTCAGAGCAAGAATATAAAAACAGTTTTCTTGGACATTGGAAATTGGGAATCTACAAAATCTGTAATTGAGAGTGTCGGACCTATTGACTTGTTGGTAAATAATGCCGCTGTTGTGAAACCCCTAAATTTTGGAAACATGACTGAGCAGGACATTGACGAGTATGATCTTTATATATTTAATAAATTCTTTAATTTTTTTACAGTGTTCGGCAAATGCTTTTAAATGAGTATTTTCTTTTTAATTTTTTTCCCAAACATTTTTGCAGGTGGGTAACATTATTTCTATTTCACAATACGTATTATCTATGAATGCAGAAAAAATTAGCATTATATTGATGGGATGATCCTTTTTACATTATTCATAGCTCATAGGGTGCCAATCATTGCTATACATATTAATGAAAGGCAGATAAAAAAAGAATTTGAACGACAGAAGTGGAGTCTACGGAGTCTTCCTCTCACCGTGATTTGGCTTATCTAATACTTTTAAAATTAATGCTTGTGGTTGTTACTGTACTCTTAAAATCCTATGTTAAAATTACTAATTAATTAGTTCTTTTTATTTAAGCACTCACAATATATGGTTAATTTTAACTTAATATGCGAAATAAGATTTAGCTACTTTTCTGTTATCGTTACCGCCAAGAATCAAGGTAAGAGCAAACATTTGGAAATGCGATAGTGCCAGAACTTAGGCTTAGGCTGAGATGTAGCACGAAGTACCTGCCCGCAGAATGGGCACTCCACTTCTTCGTCTATGATGATTACCGTAGGCAACTAGAGTACTGTGTTTATAGCAATAAAACAAGAGAAGTAGCAGAAGCACTGGTTGACGTAAGATTATACTTGCTGTCGTGGTTATAAAAATATGAGGTGATAGGGACAAATTAGCAATAAAACTAGGGGCGGATACTCCCGAGTCGGCGTTCACATGACTGGGAGTATCCATAGTAAATTGAGGTGAGGGGATATATTATTTGTATTGCCTTGAAAGAACACAATCTGATGATAGGAATGACATTATTGGGTTATAAAGTCTCATATCGGGGATTAATTCTACATTCAGTAGTTCATTGAATCCCGCTGGATCAGGGTTCTTTGCTTTACTGAAGAATGAGATATTTAGCTTACTGATAAATTCATTAATAGTACTGATGTTAAGGTCATTTCTGATGGCTCTATTTGGGCGGTAATGTGGGGCACCAGTAATTCGTCTTAAAAATTTGTTTTGAGTAACTTCAAGTTTCTTTAGTTGTGTTTGTTTAATGCATCCCCATGCGGGAAATGCATAGGTTAAAATTGGTTTTATAAACATAGTGTATAGTGTCTTCTTAAGGTTTAAGGGAAGTGGTGAGCAGGAGTTTATTAAAAGCCTGAGGCAGCTGTAAGCGGCATAAGCCTTGTTGATTACTTTTTTGATATGAAGATTCCATGTTAGGTTACTATTAATAGTAAGCTCTAGGTAATCAGCTTGATTAACAATTAGGATGATTTTGTTGAAGAGAATGAAATTATTATTTAAGATTTTCTTCTTTTTCTTTCTCCTTATGATCATAAGTTTTGATTTTTCAGCGTTTATTAAGATTTTGTTGTCAGCACACCAGGATTCTATCTTAGGCATGGGGCTACTCATTTTTTTATTGCCTGATTAAAATTCAAGGATCTGATAGCTATTGCTGTATCATCTGCATAATATGCGATAATTTGATTTATATTAGTGCCCGAACTGGGATCCCAAGCTTCTATTTATCCCTAGCCACCACAAAAACGGTTTATATCTTACGGTGTAGCGTAATTTTAAATTCGGGAGCTTTGCTCATTTTATTTTTAGCAAAATTAGTTAAAATAAAAAAAATTAGAATTAAAATACCGCTTTCTCTCTAATTTCAACCCCCTGAAATAAAGTAAAGTTTGTGGACCACTGACATCACTTAAAAACATCAGTAATTACAAAACATCAGAAAATCCAACTGCATAAGAGATGTAGACTGTGCAACATTTTTTTTTCTCTTTAATTAGTAGTCTAGAGTTACTTTAATTAGTAGTCTAAGATTGATAACTCCATTTTCAACTTTGATCTACTTTCGAGTTAAATTGATCAAGTTAAATGATTGGAAAGAAATTGGGTTTTTATGAAAATAATCTGATTATCATATATTTTGGTCAAGTTATTCCTATAAGATGGAAATTATACTTATTTTGCCTGAAAATGTATTTAAAAATGTTACAAATGTTTCTTATTTTTAATTGTGTTCCAGGACCTACAACATCAATTTAAAGGCAATTATAAATATTACTCAAGTAAGTAAACGTGATATCTTATTTCATATTTTATATGCAAGTTAAATAGGATATTTAAATCGCATGAGTAAAATCTTTGGAGTATTTATATTTCCAGAGTATTATTGTCAGATGAAAAGTCCTATTTTAAAGCTCGAGTAGTTTATTCGAAGTTTTTTGTAGATAATGAAGCTTAATACAGTTTCTTAAATCGTATTATAACAACAAAAACAAAAAGGTAACAAATAATGAATGCTTTAAATTGTTAACTAAAAGACATTTGACAAAAATAATGAACATTCAAAAGAAAAATTAATTTTTTAATTATTGAGACGTACCTGAAAAATTGGAACTTAAAAATATTAAAAATAGAACTCAGGATTGTTTTACTGCAGAAAGATTATTAGAGATTTTAATTTTTTTTTTTTTTAATTTTATTTTCTAGAATTAAGTAAATTAATGGTAAAAATATTAGCTCATATAAATTACCTTTATGTCCAAAACTTTATAAAAAATTTATTTTAATCGCTTTCAAACTTTGTTGTCTTTAGATTGTTGCCAATGGCATGAAAGAGAGAGGAAAAGGAGGATCGATTGTAAATGTATCAAGCATAGGAAGTTTTCAATGTACTCATTCTATAGGAATATATGCATCGAGCAAAGCTGCTGTAGATCAACTCACAAGATGTATGGCAACAGAGTATGGACCTCACAATGTAAGAACTCTAGATCTTATGCCGTAAAAAAAACACGATAATATCGAATTGTCCTTGATCTCGATTCAATGTACAACAATACGTTGGATTCTGTTTTAGTATTTCTGTTTACCTACTATCCTGCGATTTCTATTATAACTAGTATACTATTATTCTTATACTATTTTTTATATATAAAACTTTTAAACTATCATACCTAATGTCCTAGGTTCGATTTTATTCGATACAGTTTGAACAAAAATATTTTAGAAACACTACTTAACTTGACTAAATAACAATATTTAAATATCTGGATCAGAAATTCTGGCAATTCTAAGGCCAATGGGAAATAGATCCAAGTGCTCGCCATTAACCAAAACATTATCTATATATATATCTTCCCCTTTACCTCAGTAAATACAAGATGGCAGCCACGGCTCACCTTGGATGAGGTGCAAAATCTAGACGTTTATATTAGACCTGAACCAAGAATTTTTAAAACCACTTTCATCAATCCCTTTATTGTTTCCGTATCCAGTATTTTTAAGCACAATAAAATTGGCTTACTATTCAATCAAATGTGAAAAGCAAATTTATTTATACAAATGCTTCTTTTTATAGATTAGAGTGAATGCTGTCAATCCTACTGCTATACGCACAAATATGGCGGCTGAAGCATTTAAAGAAGGTAATGAAGAAGGAAAGAAGATGGCAGAACGGACACCTCTAAAAAGATTAGGAGGTAAGCAAATTTAAAATGATTCTTACGAAAGAGCACTTATTGAAGATCATTAAATATTCAATTATACCTCAGAATATATTAATAAAACTTTCTTCATACCAATAGATTTGATTTCGAATTACGTAAAATGTAAAGTTTTTTTTACTAAAGTATGTATAATAAATTATAAAATACTATCTGGAATTTTATATCTCAGGCTGTTGCCATTTATTGACTCACAAATAGGAAAATATCAATGGAATTTAACATTGAAACACATCATCTTTTTATTGATTTCAAATCTGCTTTTGATAGTATCAATCGAAATTACCTTTTTGAAACAATGAATACTTTTAATATACCTTCAAAACTCATTAAATTGACGAGACTCACAGTGAAAGATACAAAGTGTAAGATTAAGTTTCTGGGGTCTCTGTCGGAAAATCTTGACACGTTTACAGGTGTTCGACAGGGAGACTCTATCTCCTGTCTTCTTTTTTATATTGCACTAGAGAGAGTTATTCGTGATTCAAACATCAATACTAGGGGTCGAATTTTTAATAGATCAGTACAACTACTTGCATATGCTGATGATGTTGATATAATTGCTCGTTCCCTTCCTGCCCTGAAAGAGGCATTTCTTGCCCTTGAGGTGGCTGCTAGGCAAATAGGCTTAGTCATAAATGTAGAGAAAACAAAATATATGCTATTCTCAAGAAACAGAGTCCCAGACCCCTATCTTGAAATAAATTCTTATAGATTTGAAACAGTAAGGAGTTTTACTTACTTAGGATCAATTATTACCATTGACAACAGAATTACTCCTGAAATAAAAAACCGACTCTATCTGGCAAATAGGGCTGTCTATGGGCTGAGAAGATTTATTAAATCTAGGTTTATTTCTAGAAAAACAAAGTTCTTGATCTACAAAACTCTTGTCCGGCCAGTCTTGACATACGCTTCTGAAGCTTGGACAATGACAAAACAGGAGGAAAATTGTATTGTAACATTTGAGAGAAAGATTTTGCGGAGTATACTTGGTGGTGTAAATGAAAACAACAACTGGAGACGGAGATTTAACTTTGAACTGTACAAGATTTATAAACAACCTGATATTATTAAATACATAAAAATAAGCAGAATGAATTGGATGGCCCACATGATTCGAATGAATGAGGACAATACAATAAAAAAGATACTGCTTTATAGACCCACTGGAACAAGAAAGCGAGGAAGGGCGCGGTTAAGATGGACAGACTCAGTGGAGTCGGATTTTCTCGCAATTAATGAAAAGAATTGGAGATCAAAGATAAATCGGAAGTCGTCATTGAGAAATCTTCAGAGGAAGGCATTGGGCTGTCTGGCCAACTATGATGATGATGTATAATAAATACATCAAATATAATAAATTAAATGAAATAAATTATATATAACATCGAAGTAAATTAATTAATATTAGTAACAGAGGATTTTTTTCAGATTATATTAATTATTGAGTTGTTAGTAAGTATATCTGTCTGGGTAAAAATCGGCAATTTTGAGGAAAATTTTGAATTTGTATTTATTATCTACATTTAAGCTATAGTTGATCAGCTTTCCAAATACCTTTAAAATTTATAGTTATGATTTTTAGAAATAAAGTAACAGTTTACTCGTATACTGACAGACAAAACAAAAACTGGAAGTAAGCTCACGAAAAGAAACTAAATTGCTTTTTGTTTTGTTCTGAATAATTGTACCCTTGTTTATTGAATTTTATTATATTTTTAAGACAAATGAAAATAAATTTCAGAATTTAATTTTCAAATCATAATTATCATAATTTATTTATTTATTTTTCTATATCGCAAATTTATTACATTTCAAAATTTTCTTGCATTTTAAACTCAATTTCTGAAGAACGCTGATTTTAAGAATATTTCTTTATGGTAACACGCAGTACAAAAAAAAGTTTATTATAAAATTCTTTGATATTTTGAATGTAGATTTTGTATAACGTTAGCGATATTAAGTAAGAATACTTAGAATTTTTTTTTTCGAAAATTCGATATTAAGAACTGTTTTTGTTCTCTTTCTGTGTTTATTTTTAAATAATTTTAGGATTTTAGTTGTTAACACAAGTAGTCACATTTTAGATTTAAAAAAAAAAATTTTTATTAAATTTACGTATCATAATGAAACATTGTACGTAACACATGAAAAATTTATAGTTTTTAAGCTCAAATTTACTCTCATTTTGAAAAATATTTCATAAATTTTTAAAATTCGTTTATTTATAATTTTAGGATCCCTTCTTGACAAACATAAAATTAAAATTTTATCTAAGCCTATTTCCAATCGTGTCATAACCAGACAAATATCTTAAATGTATTATTTAGAGTTTATATTTTACAAACAGATTTGAAAAAAAGCAATGCTGAAGTGTTTGTTAAAATTGTCCTTTCATACAAAGAATGACTAGAATTTGGTATCAAATTTATGTGTCTGGACACCTCAGTGGCCCCTCATTTATCTTTGTATTGTAATTAACTCAACAATATATATATATATATATATATATATATATACGTATAATATTGAAAAAATGTGTTTTCTGTGTCCTGAGCAAACCTATTGCCTCTCAGTCACTTAACATAATGAATTTTCTATTTCATAATCAAGGTTAAACTTAAAGATAACAGAATATTTTAAGACATTAGAAACGTATATCATGTTAAACAACCAGCGATTTGCATTACAAATTTGTAAACAAATCTTGCAATTTTCCACATAAATAAGTAATATGGTGTGCTGTGCCTTTCTTTTGTATACAAGACTTGTGTATTTGAAATAAAAAAATTTAGACACATCACTGTCGGAAGTGTTAAGGATTTCCGCTTTCAAGTATAGATTAAATATTTTTTAGAACTATATAATTTATCGAATTTAATATACTTGCTTTCTTCTCTTTACAGAGGTTGATGAAGTAGCTTACCCTATCTTATTTTTATTGAGTGACTATGCATCCTTAATTTCGGGAATTATAATGCCTATTGATGGAGGTATCACAAATCTTTTCTAGGAATGTTTTCTTCTAAGAGCATCAAATCTGAAAATAAGAATGTATGTTGCTTGCCATTTGAAACTTACCCCAAATCCAAAAAAAACATTGGTTATTTTTTTAAAAAATAAAACATGTGATAAAAATATGTCTGGTGTTTCTGTTCATATAACTATTGCTCAATGGAGTAAATGGTGCATATTCGGTGATACTATTTTATAAAAAAAATTAATGGTTCGTGAAATTATAGCTTTTTATATTAGACACTTTTATTTTGTTTTTTAGCACTTAATAATAATTCTAAATTATTACACTGTTAAAACTGTCGTGTAATATCTATGCAAATTTGGTGTTGTTACCTAAGTTAATACCTAATCGTGCATTCATACACATTTTAAAGGGTGTAATTAAATCTAAAGACCAATAATTTATTACATAAAGTCTGATGCATTTACTATCTTCATGGCTTTCAACATGCCAGAGAATGTGTTGTTGTTTTTGATTGATTTGTGATTTTTGGAAAATAAAGGTAAATCGTGATTTTATTTGTGTCAGAAGTTACATAATCGTTGACAGAGGACTCCACCAAAACATGATGGATTGAGCTTACTTAACATATTCATTGTCTACCGAGTGCGGATTGCCATACTATATCTATCACTGAAGAGTGGTAATCTATAAAGATAAAAGTTAATTTTTCTTATTTCAGCAACCATTAAGTTTTTAAATTTTACAATGTTCATTTTGATTAAACGGTATGATAATGTCATGAGAAAGCATATTTTGAAGAAAAATATTCCGATGATAAAATGCATCTTCCTACAATTTGATTTCTTTAATGGATATATACCTTAAGGAAGAATTTCTTCACTCCATATTGTATGTTCAACAATTGGCTTGCTAATTTTTAACATTATTTCTGAAGATATTAACTTTTTTATTTGTTAACCTATGATGGCAAACATCGAAACGTAACTAGGGTGAGCTATCAATTCCACAACCTATGGGAGAGTAAGTACCAAAATCATAGTCGACTAGTTGGCGCAATTTTTTTTTTGTCGCATTGATTTGTAAACTGATCATGTAAACTGTTATACGAAGCATGGATATTTTAGAGGCAAGATTAAGACATCTTCTCATAAAAGACCTTATGTAAATTTGACAATTGTATAAAACAAATTAATAATATTTAACTTCTAATTACCGGCCGAAAACTCCCCGTGTAGTAAATAGTAATAAGTGCACGGTAAATCTGGCAGGTCACTAAGTCCTCCAAGTTCCAATAACAAATCATGCCTCTGGGGTTACTGAATTAGAGATTAAACGTTATCTGGTTCATGCCAAAGGTACGATCTGTAGATGAATGAATAGATGTATGAATGGATCAGCTTTGTAAATGGGTTGTGACGTGTATGTGATTGAAATCGTATTTTAACCATAAGGAGCGCGACTGAAAATCAAAGAAACGTAGCCGTGCTGAATCGGCAAGTGGCATTAGAAACAACAAAACAACTTCAATAATCTACAGCAAAAGAAATTGCTTAATTACCGGTATTCGGTTTTACTCTACTTTTTAGTTTTTAAGCGGCGCTGCCAATTTTAGAGCCTTTATTTTAAAGATTGTTTGGTTCCTCCAATACACTATATTTCCTTGTAAGAAATTTTTTTAAACCATTTATGCTAAAAACAAAACAAATAATACACGGTGTCCTAAGATACTCAGTCATATGGTGCAGTTTTGAACAGTGTTGGGGGTTCAAGATTTGGCTATATTACTTAACGAAGGGGTAATAATCAGCCATTAATCGCATCAGTGGGTCGACAAAATGAGTACTGTGCTTGGGGACTAAACACTGAGATTTCTACGTTCGGCTGGACCACCTACCCGGAACATCTGCTCCTGCACCCCAGAGCCAAAGGTCAAGAAAATTTAGTGGGCACAGTAGGCCTTGGCCTTCTATGGGTTGTCGCGTCATTAAGTTTAGTTTAGATGGGGTAAAAGCTAAAATACGTGCATATAAAATACACAAAATAAAAAAACGGACCACCCTGAAAAACTTTTGATAAAATAATTTTCAGGATCTTGGACTCAATTTAATGGTTTGAGGAGTTGACCTCAAATGTACCAATTAATTAGTGCTGACGATATTTTAGGTTAAGAAATCCTACCTAAAAACTCACTTTCTCTGAATAAGCATAACTATTTTTTGACGGATTCGGATTTCTAACCCCCAAAATATGGGATGTAGCCGCAATCTGGGAAATGTGGGCCCCGTAGTTTGGTCCAGAGAATGATCCAAAGTTTAAACCAACTATTGTTATTTTTGCTTTTTGTGTATTTCGTCATATCTCGGGAACTGTTTATGAGAATCGAAAAATTTTTACACATAGTTATAAAATTCTTTAAAATTATTCAGAGTGGTCTGATTTTTGTTTTGCGCACTGTAAGCGCGAAATGCGCAATAAATTTTGACACCTTGAATAACTATTGATCTAATGATTGGATTTTTACGTACTGGGGCTCTATCTTATTGGTTAGAGGAATTGACAACAAATATGGTAATTAATAAGTGCTGACTATATTTTCGAAATAAGACACAGAAACGTACTTTTTCTGAACAAGCATACATTTTCTTCAACGGGTTCGGATTTCTCACCCTCCAAAATATAGGTGAGAGCCTCAATCTGGGAAATAGTGTTCCAATAGTTAAAAAGGCAAAAATTTAAAATTTGACAATTATTAAGCTATAATTCTTAAGCTAATTATTAAGCTATTCGATCATTATAAAACTAATGTGTTTTTTTGCGCCATGAGGTCGAGTCTGAAGAAATGATCAGTTTAGCTCGTGAAGGATTTGGTAGAGATAAGGGAAACGAAAAGATTACCACAAATCGATCCAAAGAGATGAACCTACTGCTACTGCACTGATCGCCAACACATCGGAAGGAAAAAATAATTGTATTTTCTGTGACCGTTCACATCCAAATCAAGACTGTCAGAAAATAGCAGAAAGGAGTTATGAGGGCTGAAAATCACGAGTTATACAAAAGAAATGCTGTCTTGTTTGCCTCAAGCCTGGTCACATGGCAAAAAGATGTCACAGTAATGTAAGATGCTTAGTTTGTAAACGGAGGCATTACACATTACTTTGCCGAGATCTACGTAAAGGAATTAATTCTTTATCTAAGGACAAAATAGCAGGCGATGAACAGAAATCTATAGAAATATTGTTTACGAATCGTCCTTCTGAACGTGAAATATATCTCAAAACAATTACGATCAGACTATGAAACAGAGACAAGGAAGTCGGTGTTCAAGAACTAATGGATGATGGACCACAGCCTTCCTATATTGAAAAGAGTTTGGGAGAGGAACTAAGACATTCTCCCTCTGGAAGCGAAGTGTTTTCTCAAGGACTGTTTGGGGGGAAAACTTCTCCTGCTTCAGAGCATAAGAGATATATGGCAACACTACTCTAATTTGTTTTAGAAGACGTTTCTAACTAGTTCAGTTTTAAAACAGGTTTTAAGCATTACTCCCAGAAGCTTCTGTAGTAGCAATCAACCCAAAAACCTCAGTTCTAGAGGTGATTTGGAATCTATCACAACACAAGAATTATGAAACTGCAATTTAATTTGTAATTATGATCTGTTACAGCGTAAGATGCTAATTGTTGCATTTAGTAGAGTTTTTGATATCCTCTTAATCATCTTAAGTTAAACTATTAAATCATCAGTTTTTTTATGAATCAATTCTATTTCTGTTTGATATAATGTTTAATCAAAGCCAAGCAAGAGCAGCCTTTTCCATCCTTTTTTGTACGGCCGTTTACCCGTCCATTTTGAGGTTTTAACTTTAAAGTGGTACTTTCTAAGAGCTGGAATGCAAACTAAATATATTGTATTCTATGTAAAGGTGAATCGCTGCAAAAATAGGCAGCCGTTGACCTGAAATTTATGTCTTCTTTCAGATTTTTGAAAGTAAATATTTCATTAAAACTTGCGATTTGCATGGCTTTTTCGAAAAATTTGCTGTTGAGCTTTGTAATATGATGGTCTAAAAAATCAACGTTGAGATCACAATGTATGCTCTTATTTCGGATAAACCATCTTTTTTGTATTATTTTTTCGAACATTTTATACTGACAAACTTCTGAGTTTTTCTGTGATGGGGAGATGTTTCACCAGGCAAGAGTTTGTTTATTGGTACAACATACATTTGCAGGCTTGTGTGCTCAATTAAGGCTTATAAACCTTTGTCAAGTAGAAGAACAGATAGCACAATACAGAGAAGGACATCACGAAGAATACATCCAGGGTATCGGCGGGATGCGAACCCGCCACCTCCACGCTTAACAGAGCGTTTGGCGGGCGATACCGCTCAGCCGGGGAGGCCCCACCAGGCAAGAGCTGCGTAAGTAAGATGAGACAGATCATAGATATCTAGAGTAAGCCTTTAAGTCTAAGTTCCATTTTAAAGTTTTGTAGGAGAATTTGTAATTTTTTCACAGTCTCCTTGTGCTTTATTGATAGTTGATTTGACATAATCATTGAATATGATCATACCTAGATATTTTACGCATTTGACAGAGGGAATAGTTTCGTTGAACAGAATAACTTGAATTTTTCAGAGGATGATTTTTCGATTATGTTGGATAATTAGTGTTGTGATTTTCATCCGTTAACTTTAAACTGCCAGTTTGCACACCAAGTTTCTGTTTCATTCAGTTTTTCTTGGAGTGTCTGCCATGCAATGTTGGGGGATTTTTCGACTTTATGACGATTCCATTGTCATTTGCACAAAATGCAGTAATGCAAAGCAAAGTCTTGTCTGTCCAAGGAAAAATACAAACTTACGTATTTTGTTCAAAGTTTTATTCAATTTTTTTAAAAACTGTTTTTCCAAATTCACATTTTTTTACTTGGCTCAAAATTACTCGATGTCTAATAAACTTATTAAATTAAAAATTGGTAATTGGTTTAAAAAAAAATTTTTTTTGAATTTTTAAAAATATATTTTATTTTCTAACGTTTCTGAGTTTCTGGTTTTTCAAAAAAAAAAAAAAAAATTTAAAAAATAAATCATATTTGACTGCCGACTAAGTTATTTCAAGTCATTATTGTCAGATACAAGTTTGGAAGACAGAGGTTCGAGAAAAAAGAATGTCTAGTCAGAAATCATGGAGTTCGAAACACCACTAGAACAGGGATAACGACAAAGTGGTTTGTAGAGGATGTTTTAAGTTTTTCTTCTTTGAAAGAACAAGGGGTTTTTAATATGATTTGGTAAAAGTCCAAATCCTGCTTTATTATTTAATTTCGGACATTTTACCAAACCTTTGCGGTAAAGAATTGATTTTTCCAACGATTTCAGGTACAAGCCTGAAAAGAGTTTTTTTTTTTAGAACTATTATCAAAATCATTTTTAAAAATTATTGAATTATCTTCCATAGTAATCTAGAAAATTGAGAATTAGTACATTATTTTCGCATTTGGTCTTATTTGTGAAATGAAATAAATATTTTATAATTTATTTTTTTTAAATTTCTTGTCAAATAATTATAATTCTTGTAAAATAATCTTTGAAAAATAATTGTTAGATAGTTTCATCGACATAGACTGAACACATACCTTATTTTGGTCAGTTTTACAATTCATGATATCAATTTATAATCATTTCATGGCTAATTATAATATTTTGCCTAAAAACGTAGTGTGTTTTATACTTTTTGAGACACACTGTTTACAATATATGATAATCTTTCATTAAATGGAACCATTGAATATGGTTAAATAGGCTTTGGCAACTAAACACGAAGCATAATAATCAATCAATCAGAAACTGTTTATTATATAAATTTAAATAATTTGATTAATCAAAGGATGTGGAAGTACGATTGTCCGGTTCACTCTTAACAGATGTTTTCTTAGGTTAAGTGTCACGACTCCACATATCCTACACTGATGTTTTTTTAAGGTTATGTACCACTGTTCGGTAAACCCAACACTAATTTTTTTATGGTTAATTGCAATTGCTCCCTGCATTCCTTATACTGACCATTAAGGGGAAGGGTTGCTTCCTTGTTCCTGAATGAGCACAACCGAGATATGGTAATTTTTCAAAGGTATAGTACTCCATATATCTGTGAATGGAAAATTTTAAATATAATGCCTAGACTTAGAATTTTACCGAAAGACGTTGATAAATCCTAGGTATTACCGCAAAAAATTGGTAAAAATCCGAAATTAAAAAGCATTTTATGGACACATATTGAAGCATACTTTGGACTTTTACAATGCCATTTGATTAATCTTAGATTTTGCCAGTAGAACGTAGGATTAACAACATTGCAGGCTTTTGTCATAACATATATGAGTCAGATTAAGATATAGATTCGTAAGAGTAACATCGTAATAAATTCAAGTTAATAAAAGTACTTTCGTCAATGATGATTTCTATATGTTATGTGTTATTTTAATTCTTTATTTGCTTGCTTAATTCTTTATTTTCTTGCTTAATAATTGTTTTGTTACTTCAAGGATAATTCACTTTTCTTTGCTTGGCATTTTCTATTACACCATAAAACCTGCTAGTAAATAACATGACTTTTATCATGAGTACAAGATGTCATAGTACCTATTTTTTTTCGTCAAATTTTAACTCTTAGTAAAATTGAATTATATTAGTTATTTGACAGTTTTACAAAGTTGTTTGCACTGTCTTTGGTTTAAAGATCTCCAGTAAAAAAAATTCAGAATCCAAAATTAAATTTTAGATAAGTTATAGAAATAAATTAAAAGGTGGGCATTGATGCTTTCTAATCAATGAAATCAAAACCACTCAGTCCCCTTAAAGCATTTGCCTGTATCATGTCAGAGAGATCACGTTATCAGAACGGACGAAGACCGTACCACAAAAATTTTTTTCAATGCCAGACCAGTTGGCACACGAAAAAAAGGCAGGCCACATTTGAGATGGATAGAAGGCATAGAATAAGACGCTTTGGTCTTAAAAACTAAAAACTGGAAAACACTAGCAGGAAAAAGTTTAAACTGGACAAACTTATTGAGAAGGCCAAGGCCCACCCTGGGCTGTTGAGCCATTGATGGTGATGATGATTATGATGTCAGAGAGACCATCCATAGTTTCTGTAAAAAAGTCCTTTTTTTTTTCTTTTGCCTATAGTTGTAAACAAATTTTTATAAAAATGTTTTCATTCCTCACTATGTAATGGTCACTTCTTGTAACAATTCATGTTTTTACTAAAAAAATTAGTTATGATTGCAACTGTCAGTTCTTCTAGCAGGAATTTGCACTTTTAACCAAAAGAAGAAAAAAAAAGGAGCAGCCGACGCTGTTTTTCGTTTTTCATAACTTATGCCTGTTGAACGGTAGCTTTTGAATAGAAATATAGCACAAGAGATTGCCATTAAAACATTTTATTTCTGAACACTTGAAGGGCAAAAGTAGCTAACAATGACATCACGAATCGAAACTACGTACTTTACTTTTTCGGACAAACGCCAAAAGGAAAGAAATATCAGTCGATTTTCAGAAAATATAACTTGTAACAGAAAAAAAGATCACAAACAAAAAAAAAATTTACTACGTATCTAAAAGGGGAAAAATACATTAAAAAGGATTGACTTAGATGACTCACAGTTGCCCAATTGACCTAAAAATTTTAACACATCGCTTTTTTTTTTCTTTCTTTATTGTTGGTTGAAACAAAAAATGGATGTGTGTGGCTAAACCTAAAAAAATTGAAAAAAAGAGTCACACACTATATAGATATAATTTTATATAAATTAACTCACAGACTAGTGTAATCGAGTGCTATTATACCTTTCTTATGCAACCAGGGTGTCGAGGAACTCCGAGAAACTGTTTGACTTTAAAATTGCAACTAACACATTGTTAAAATAGATTTCAAGTTTTTTTTTTCAATGTAGGATATGAAATAAAATGTGGAACTTTTTTTTCATTTAAGTTTGATTTTCTACAAATTTGTTATGAATCATTTATGATACACAATTCTTATAAGACAAAGTTGCTGATTTAAATCTGACCTGAAGTAAACAACAGGGAAAATACAAAACAATTGCACAAAAGGAAAAAGATAATTGTTTTTCTATTTTAATATTATTTTATTCATAATAATATATCCATATATTTTATCCTTTTAATAGTATTTAAACTTCCAATTAACTACTGTAGATGGCGCTTAAAAATATGTAGCATTTTGTAGTATATTTTCAGATAAAGTTTTGGTATTTTTTAACTTCTCTGTCTGGCAAACCTGAAAGAAGCAGAAGTTGAATGATCGCCTCCGAGTTACGAGGTTGAACTGTATGTGCTGTTTCTTTTCAAAATATTAATGCATCGTTTAATCTTGTCTGACACGTTTTTGTTTGAATATTAAATGTTTTTTAAAAAAAAATGGACAGGAGTTAATTCTTTCAATGACAGATCTTGTTTACTCTTAATAATTACATCTTTTTTTTTTCAAGAGTGGCGATCTCTTGAAGCGAAAGAAAAGCGGTCCGGATTAACCTGGAAGAATGAACACAGAAAAAATTAACAGGTAAGGCAATTTTACTTTTAATTAAGAAGTGAAATAAGTATATTGAATTATTGATTTTTTTAATTTTACACATGGTATCTTTCTCACTAAACGCTTCGATTGATACGCAATCATTTTTATATCTCTACAATAAACGGTATCTAGATGGAAATTGAAAGTTTTTCAATTGGAAGATTCCAAAGATAACTAGATAAAAATTTAAGATGAAGGTTATTAAAATATGAATACATCTTGTTTAATGTTTAAAAAAATATACAAATCATTAAGTTTAAGATATCGATATAAATACATTTATCGGGTATGTTGTATAATATTGGTAATATTAAATGATTATTATAAACGTTCACTGTCACCGGGTCTAAATTTAGCATAATAATAAAAATCAAAAACGCAATGATACCATAGAATAACACTAAAACAACATTATTACTGGTAAATATTTTTAAATAAGAAATAAAAAATATATTTCTCAAGAAAAGTATAATTTGATAACTTTTTTTTTAAATATTAAAGCTATGTCATTAAGTGAAATCATCATCTTTATTATTTGATGAATCAACCAACCGTGAATTCAAGAACCATGTAACCACTATAATGAGGAACCGAGTTAAGATCGTTATTTTTTTATTTTCATTTTAAAGTAATGCACTTACCACTTCCTCTGTCTGACGTACCTGTTCAGGGTCAAATGTATTCATTTGCCAACAAAAAATTTGAAGGTCATTCGATTGGCGAAAATGTGTAGGAGGAAGCTTCCTACAGTGCAGCGTTTAGCATTCAACTGACACTTTAGAACTGTGTCAGTAGAAATAATTTTTGCAATTTGTTTTGTTTTCATTGAATATTATGTCAAGACACGAAATATTTTATTGCAAGTGGTAATATTTTAAGTATTCTCTTATTTATGAATTATATAGATTTGTATGCTTTTGAAATTATTTCGTATGAACTATTAAATTTTTTCAAACATTTAAATATTTGGCTTGACATTGTATAGTGCAGATACAATTTAGAATTTTTTTTTTTTTTTTTTACAAAATCATGAGTGGTAATATGTTTGCTTTTTATAAATCTTATAAGTATAATTTAATTAAAAATATAATTTGTTTTAAAATATAATTTGTTTAAAAATGCATTTATTTTAAAATTGTTTTTAAAATGAATGATTATTTAAACAAATACTTTTGAAATTTGTTTTTCACCTTAAAAAATAATTTTTAATTACATAAAATACTCCCATCAAACGCTGTAGAACTTTTAATCAACAATGCATAGATTTTAATTTGTTTGAATTAAAAATTATTGGTAATGAATTATAATTTTATATTTATTTATTTTCAGATAATTTATATTTATATAATGAACTATAATTATATTATTAATTGTAATATTCATGTAATTAATTATTTATATAATTTATATTTATTTATATAATTTATATTTATTTTCACAACATTTTTTATTTATAATTATTAATAAGGAATGAATTAAAATTGAATCAATCTTTAAAAAAATTCTTTTAGCTTAAAAAATAATTTTTGATTGCTTAAAATCCTCCCTTCAAACGCTGTTGAAAATTTAATCAAATATATCTAAATTTTAATTTGTTAAAAAAATATATTGTTTCTGTTGTATTGTGTTTACAACTATGTTCAAGAGTAACAGTAAACATGCGTCGTCATGGTACGCGTTGCTATGGCGACCGCTGCTGTTGGGTGTTACTCTTAAACAAAGTTCATATTCTAAGATAAAAAGTACTGAATCTTGTTAAAAAAATATTTTCTCATCAATATTTCTATGCGAAGACAAAAATTTAGTATATTTTTGAATAGTATTTAAATTCTATGTTTTAATTTTTTTAATTACAGAGGAAACGGAAAACAAATACATTAAGAGAATTTTGTAGTATAAGTTTCAAGGAAAACTATTCAAGTTTTTCAAATTTCCAAAAAAAAGCAAGATAACAACAAAACTAATATTATTAAAAAACTACAAAAAATGAATATTCGCTTTGATGGAAAAAGGGCTTTAGTTACTGGAGCCGGGAAAGGTAAGTTGAATTTTTTTTAAAAATTTTTTATCACTTTGGAACTTTCTAATTTAGAAAAAATCGTCTGAACATTTAGGTTTTGCTATTAGAAGTTCATAGTTCCTAAATATTTAACAGAAACGTATTTAAAGGATATTTTTAAGTCATTTAAAAAATTAAATTTTGGTCGAAAAAAATTATTAAATTTAATTGCGCTATATGTCCATTGACTCGAAGCAGCAAGTAGTTTTTTGAGATCTCCTTTTAAGTTTTTTTTTTTTTTTTATCAAATATAACTTTATTTTTCAAATTATGTATTTTCTTTTTCTTTTTTGTATTTTTTAAAAAAATTTTTAATATTTTTTGAAATCGGAAAGCAATTAATATTTAAATTATTTTTATAAGTTTCCATAGAAATATATTTGTGGCAAGACATTTTAAGACAGACGCTTTTACCCATATTTTTAAATATCATGTATTTCTAGTTTAAATTTTTTTAAAACCCGTGTAATTTCGAAAATGGTATATTTTTAAATTTTTTAAAAAATAAAAAACACAGGGCTATGTTTTTTTTTTTGATGCGCAAGAAGGATAAATTATGGAGAAAAAAAAAAAGATTTATTTTTAATTATAACTCTTTTTAAATGTGCATAGTTAGAATAATATCATAAGTATTGTAAAAGACATGCCCATCTATCATTTTGTTTTTAACAGTAGAATGTGCAAAATATAAAACGGCTCATCGTGAATAACTTTTGGTCTAATGAACGGATCTTCACGTTCTAGGACTCAATCTTAATGGCTCTAGGGGGTGACCTCAAATATGCTAATTAATTGGTGCAGATGATAATTTAAGTTACAAAATTGAACAGAAAAACGTATTTTCTTTGAATAAACATGCCTTTTTTTTTTTAAGGATTCGGATTTCTGAGCCCCGA
Organism: Parasteatoda lunata; assembly: GCA_949128135.1. NCBI lineage: Eukaryota > Metazoa > Arthropoda > Arachnida > Araneae > Theridiidae > Parasteatoda > Parasteatoda lunata. The sequence goes on along the minus strand of OX421972.1, from coordinate 36,902,181 downwards.
AATTCAGGAGGCAGCCGCAATCTGGGATATATGGTGCCTACAGTTTGGTCAGGAGAGCGATCCAAAGTTTGGACCCCCTAATGCTAATTTTATTTATTGCGTATTTCGCCATATCTCGTAAACTTTTTAAGCGAATTAAAAAAAAATTTACACATACATAAAAAAAATTTTTATCCAAAAATAGATCTAAGCAAAAAATAAATTTTAGTAAATATTTATTTAATGTCAAAATACAAAATTTGAGCTAAATCGGTTAAATAGTTCCTAAGAAATCGAATATTATAAATGTGACTTTTAAACTATTGATATTTTTATAGACATTTGATTACATCTACCAGCTATATTTTGTAGGGTCAAAAATCCGAATCCATTGAAAAAAAGGAACGTTTATTCAGAGAAAGTACGTTGTGTGTCTGATTTTCGTAACTTTAAAATATTGTCTGCACTTATTAATTAGCATATTTGATGTCCCCTCTTCTAAGAATTAAGATTGAGTCCTAGAACTTGAAGATCCGATCATTAGATCAAAAGTTATTCAGGGTAATCTGGTTTTTTTTTTTTTTTTTTTTTTGCTCACTGTACATAAAATTCTTTCGTTGATAATACTGTTTCATACCTTTACATAAGGCAGATAAATTACATGGCATTATCTCAATTAAAATAGCAGTATACTGATATAAGTTCAGAATTAATTAAACTAATAGCTGTATTCACTTGGAGATTATTTATTTATACTTTATTTAAAGATATTTACTACAGTATTACCCCTTTGCTGTTTTAGAATTTTCGATTTTAGTCAAAATTGAAGGTTTCAAATGTACAAATATTTTTCGTTTTTTATGTTATAAAGAAGGGGTGCACAATCTGCAGCCCGCCGACTACTGAAGTGCGGCCCGTGAGAGCTTCTAAACATAATAAAAATTGTCAAAATTTTTTAATCCCACTTTTGAGTCATCCCGTTTCGACACGATAAATTATAACAGATTCTATAGTAAATGTATGTTTATAACGCGCTTTCTTTAAGCCGATTTTATCGTAAATATAAATGATTTTTTTTAAACAGTTAATTCCGCTTTTCAACGTGATTTCGAAAATCCCGAATTTTTATTACGATATTATTACAACGCGCGAGTTTCAAATCGCCCATTTAAATAATCACTTTTTGGAGCAATTTATTTGTGACAATTTCATCGTAAATATAAGAGATTTTTTTTTTTTTGCAATTCTTTCTTTCTTTTTTTCAACCATGCTTTTCGGCAGTTATTATTGCTATGCATTCCCACGCACTATAAAAAATTCCAATAATTTTTTTACGACATGCGAATTTTAAATCGCGCATTTGACACGCTTTATTCATACTGAGCTCAGCGTACATTTAAGTAATCTTTTTTCAATTATTGCAATACTTTTCCACGTGATCTTGACGATCCCATTACTTAACTACGATGTTATTACGACAAGCGAATTTCTAATCTCGCATTTAAATAATCACTTTTTGATACGGTATTTCGGTACAGTTTTATCGTAAATTCGAATTATTTTCCCTTCGTTTTTTCGGCAACGAATATGATTTGGTCGAAAGTGGTAATTAATTGTGATATGGCCGAAAACCAAATATTCGGCTCAAAAGAAAAATCGACCGAATACTGTATATTCGGGGCCAAATAGCAACATTTTTTAGCAGCATAGCAACACCTAAATCAAAATTTCAATGCTAAGAATAATATTTTCTGGAAAAACGTATTCATAAATCAACACTAAAAATAAGGCATATCATAAACGCTTTTGAAAATGTCGCGTTATCATAAAAACTAAAGATTACATACAAAACAGAGAAAATGAAAATCGATCTTAATTTTCGAAATAAAATTTTTAAGTTGAACACCTCAGTTTTTCAATTACCAGAAAAAGTCAAGAAAAAAGAATTAAGTCTAACAGAAATGCTTTTAAAAATTGCCGCGTTATAATAAATCTAAATTAATTTAAAATTTTCACATTGCCATATTTTTAGAAGAAAAAAAAATTACTATAAAATAAAGTATATTTTTAATGTTCATTAAAAAAAAAATGCCTATAAGAAGAAAAACAGAAAAAAAAATTGTTCTTAATTCCTAAAACAAAACTTTTACATTTAAAATCACAGTTTTGTCTGTTAAACTAAACTCAGCGGCGTGACAGCCCATGGAGGGCCAAGGCCTACTGTGCCCATCTCAGTTTTCTTAACCTTGGGCTCTGGGGTGCAGAAGCAGATGTTCCGGTTAGGAGATCAGCCGAACGCGGAACCCCTAGTGTTTAGTTCCCAAGCATGCTTGGTATTCATTTATCGACCCAATGAAGGGATGAAAGGCTGAGTCAACCTTGCCCGGCCCGAGGATCGAACCAGGGACCTGTGGCACGACAGCTCGAAGCCTTACCGCCCAGCCACCGGGTGTCAGTTTATGTTACTGGTTATTTATATTACAGTACAGGGAAAAAGTGATGATAAATTAATAGTATAAGACGTTTCGTTAAAAGCTGCGTTATGATAAAAACCGTAAAAATTTTAAAAAATCCTTCTCAATTCCTGGAATCAAAAGTATCGAAAAGAAGACGAGATTGACTTGTCTGATTATAATTTTTTTTTTTTTTTAATATTATCTGGTTATAAATTATTTTTTTTAAAAAAAATAAGTGCAAAAACTTGTGGTTCAGTATAAAGTAATCTAGTTTCAATTCTTCAAATTTCGTTTTTCCATTTGTCTTCTAGAAGATAAATTTGCAAGCCATATGCAGAAACAAGTATTTTAAAATTTAAGAAATTTGTGTAAAAACTAGTTCCTATAGTAAACGATACTATGATATAGTTAAAAATTCGATTTTATATAATTATTTATCATATCTATACAAATTTAAAAAAAGAAAAACTTAGAAAATTTTTTTTCTAAAAAATATTCTGTCGAATATTTGGCCGATCATTTGACCAACTGAATTTTTGACAAAAGTCTTGGGCCAAATACTCGTTACATCCCTAATTTAAATGCAATGTTATTGCAACCTGAGAAATTCATAAATTTGCTGAAAACGTGAATTTTTAAACTGCTCACTGTTTTTAGTTTTGATTTAAATTTTTTGTTGCTTAAGTGTTTTGTTTAAAACTTATACATTTCCATCAATTAAAATACTTAATTTGAATTTATATTACTTAATTATGTTCTAAATTTTTTCCTACTTTTATTCCGTGAGCATTGCAGTTTTTTTTATTAGAATTTATTTTTAAAATGAATTTTTGTGTGTATTGCGTGATATGATAAAAAAAAAAGAAAAAAAAATTCTTTAGTCCAATGTTTGTTTATTTATTTATTTATTTTTTGTTGATAAATCTCTTTTGGGTATGATAGAAATGGCAATTTTTTTTTTAAAAAAAAGTATTAGTTTTTATTTTTGAATGAATTCTAATAATTGAATGCCTTTAATTTTCTACAAATATATTACTATGTTTATTGATAAAAAAAACTAGAACACTAATGTTAAAATAAATACTACTACATTTGCCTTTAACATGTTTAAATAAATTTTCGGCTCCTTGCCAACCTGCTTTGCAAGTGGCCCTTCACTCAAAAAGGTTATGAACTCCTATTATAAAATATTCTCTTAATATTGCCTTATCATGCAAACTTTTACACTAAAGAGTAACTAAAGATATTTAGTTACTCTTTAACAGCTACAAAACGAAAAATTGTTAAAAAAAATTTTGTAAAATTGTTTTTAGTCAACGTATGTAATTAAAAAATGGATACCATTTAAACTTCTAAAGCAATAAAGATTGACTTCTCTGACTTTTGCTAAATAATCTCACTGGCTAAAAATATTTAACAAGTTTTTATCGAAACTAAAAATTAAATAAGAATTTCACAAACAAGTTTGTATTTGAAGTTACCATAGTAGCTGAACAAAGTTATTGGGTTTAAATTTTATCCCAATAGTCTTCTTTCATAAAACTAAACCTATGGCCCTGGCTAAATCTCAGGGGTTAAAATAAAGAAAAGCTTAGTGCCAAACATTTTTATCAATAACAAATAGCACACGGACAAACATAAATTTGAATAATTACGAGAAAGAGGAAAATTAAAGTCCGTTCTGTCCAAAATCTGAGCCTCTATTGCTCCTTATTATAATTTTAGCTAAATTCAATATATCTCAGTAATTGAGATTAATGAAAATAAAACAAAATATATATAATTCAATTAAGACATTAGTTCTTGATAATCATTAGCATAAGTTTCACTTTTGATAACATTTTATAAAAGCTCTCATTTTACCATGCTTGAAAAAGAAATTCGTCTGTGGTTTTGGCGCCACAGAAAGCAATAAAAAAAGAATCTGATCCACAGACGCGCAAGTATTAAGAGAAGTGATACTCATAAAATAATTTTCAAATCGATTCATAATTTTAAACACACTTTTAAGAAGAAAAATTCAATGCTCAAATAAGTAGAACGCAGTTTCTAAGCTTTTGCTCAATATATACACTTTGAAACATAAAGAGATAACTCCCATGATATATTTGCTTACTAAATTCTTAGACAAACTTTAAATGAATTATTTTTTAGCATGAATGATTCAAAATACTGATAACATATTTAACGTTCATACACAGAATTACTATATATCGTAACATAGTTTTGTTTCAGCATCATTGAGTGTTCTATATAACATAACATTTTTCGCAAAGTTTCAAATCAATAGATTGTAAAGATTAATACTTTACTAGTAAATTTTACTACTATAAAAATTATACTTATCCAGTACTGGAAAAGGAGATATAAATCAACGCTATCGGGAGTGAGTGTTGGGGACACGGGACCCCGTACGGAATATTCACTACTTATTACCACCAGTACCACCGGGTGTAGTACAGAAAAAACGGCTTAATACTGTAGAAACACTGTAATCCAATCGTGTGTTGTCTAGCAGGAAAGGAATTTATTCGTTATGAATTATTTATTTATAATGTTTTTTGCTTTCTCAGCATAAATAACGTAACTTCGGGCTTTATCCGACTATTCCTAGATTTATAATATTTTATCCATTTTTTATTCATTGAATGGCCATGATATTTTCATTCGAATACATGGTTTGATAAAAACTCAAAATTTGATTAGTCCTAGATATTACCGGTAAAACCTAGATTTAACCAAATTGGCTTGGTGAAAGTGTGAAGTATACTTTAATATAATCCTAATCCAGCCTTTTACCAAGCCTTTGTGGTAAATCCTAAACGTTACCAAGCCACTTTGGTAAATCCTAGGTTTTACTGGTGAATAGTAGGATTCACTACACTTTGCGCTTTTACGGTAACTAATAGATGAAGATAAACATATCAAAATTATTTTAAGGGAGATATTTTGATTCATTTTTCATAAAAATAAATAAACAAATTTTATTTATTCTTTAGGTTTTGAAGTGCATTATAACACTACGCAATTATTGTAACATTTAATGCATGATAACGACATGTAACGCATGCATTCAAGTTTTTAAATTAAACAGTTAACTTATCACAATATTTGAAGTTTATAGTTTTTACTTTTTTATAGTTTTCTTTTTAGAGGTTTTATCTTAAAATAAACAGTCAATGAGAAACAATATTTATTCTCTACATTTACTGACACAAGTGTATTTTATTTTTATCATACGCTCAAAAAGATAAGACTTTGGCAGTACTTGAGCTCTTCCATTTCAAGAAGAAAGTAAATCATAACTTCTTGAAGTAAAAATAAGATTTTTACTTCAAAGAAAATTAATGTATTAAAAATTCGGTTCAATAGAAAAAAAAAGTTCTGGTTACAGGAACAGGAAAAGTTAAAGTACTTAAAAATATTATTTTCGAGGATTTTGTTTTTACTTCAAATAACTTATTTTATGATTTTAATTTTATGTTGAACAATGAAATATGTTTAGAAATGGTATTTCTAAATGTATAAAGATGGTTTCTCAGTTTGAAAGAAATGCCAAAATAGCAAGTATTCTGCCATTTAATAATTAAATGAAAATTTAATCTTATTCTTTAATCATTGAAATTTTTTACTCAGTAATAGCTTCACAGTAGAAACATTTAATTTAATTGACTGATAGTTTTTTTTTAAATTGTCGAATGTATTTGCAAATAATATTTGAGACTATTGAATACCAGAAATATAAAGTTTACTATTTATGGCTCCAAACAATGTCCTTTATAAGTTTAGGGGAAAGACTTATAACGGATATTTTTTAAAGGCAAAACATAAATTTTTAAATTTTATATTAAACTTTAAATTTTATATTTTTGACTTTTACATGTTTGTGTAAATTTATTAGTTAAAGAAAGAATATTTACTCATCAAGCTAAGGATTTCCTCTGAAATGCGATTACTTAGACACTCCGTAATATGTTGGTGAATATATTGACTAAGACAAGGATTAAAGTCAATGATGGTATTTTTAATGATGGTACCCGCGGTAAAAATTACTGAGTCTATTTGCATCACGATCTTGGAAAACTAAAATGTATCTGCGAATCTCACAGACTAACAGGGATTATTATTGTAAAAATTATGCTTAATCTAACGTTTGTAAGCAAAATTAGCACTTATAAGATAGATAAAATTTATACACAAAAAATGTTTATAAAAATTTGTTACTCTAATGAAAAAAAATGTGCACTCTTTTAAACGAATAGAATCAGAGAATAATTGAAATTTAAAATCCTTTTGCAGTCCATAAAAAATATAGAAGTTTTTAGAAATTAAGAACTAAATTTTTAAGCTTTTCATCGTTTTAAATATTCTATTTCTCAGAAGTTTTGAAAGTCATTTGTTTTCTTTTACATCTGCAGAGTTGCTAAAATATGTTGAAGAACAGAAAATAAATAGTAATTGACTAAATTTAGGAATAAATATTTTTTTGTCACTTCTCAGAGAAATATTTTAGGCTTCTTTTTTAAATCTGAGGGGAAAACTAAACTCAGGTTCAGTAATATATTTTTAAAAAAAAGATTTAGATAAAAATGTATCTGCAGATGTTCTGACCCGTTGCCTTGTTGGAGCTTTTCTGCTACCTGTAGGATAGGATTAATATAGAAATACCTATGAAACGAAATATTAGAGTTACATATCAAAAAAAAATTTTTTTTAATTCGGTGCTACCTTCAACAGACTGTTATTTTTGAAGCGAAAATCATTTTTACCTTATTAATTAATAACTTTTTGTCATCTAGTCTTCTCATTGTACTCAGGCTTGTTATTATAAATAATATTGCACTAATTTTTCCTATTAAATTAGATTATTAACTGTTGCTGCAGAGATAAACTATTAACTACAGGTTCATAAGGTAAACTAACCAGTGAAGGAACACTCAAGTTTCGCTTGTCTTTTAAAAAATCATATATATTTCAAAATTCGTAATTTTAGTTAAATGACAGTGTCAACATATTTGTTACTAATTGCAAATTATGTAAAAAAATTGTAGAGAACTTATATAATATTGTTTTAAAGTTTTGGAGGTTCATATAACAAGTAGTAAGAAGACCAAGTGAAGGAACAGCTCTTACCAGTGAATGAACACCCAGTAAAGGAACACTTAATTTTGGTTATTTTTTGATGCTCTTTATGAATTTATAAGCCATACACATACTTAAAAACAAGCCTATTCTTGAAATTATAACATATAAATACTTGGAAAATGTTAACTTTTATTTTGTAATCATGAATTGAAAATTAAAGTGTCAACATATTAACACATACTGTTCATTCACTGGGAAATCTATGCCCAATAAAGGAATATGCCTGTTCCCTCACTGGTTAGAAGTTTTTTTTTGGTATTTTTAACATGCTTTTGATGTGGAACATCACTAAAGGTACAAGAAAGTTAAAATTTATCTTTTATTTTCATTAACTTAGAAAAAAAACCAGTAAAGGAACACTTGTTCCTTCACTGGTTTTTCATCGTTTGGTGATCCAGTGAATAAACACCCCCTTATCTCAGTACTTTATTACGCTATGATGCATAAAAAAAAAATAAAACGTAACTTCAATAACTATATTTTGAATTCTCTTTTTCGCAGTGAGAAAAATAAAACTATTACATGCTATTAATTCCACTTCAAACATATAAATACAAACATTCACCTCATAAATATTTCAAAGAAACAAGGTGTTGCAAAGATAATAACCAGAGAAGTCTATTTGACCAGATAATCCAAAACATTGCTAGATGACTTCCTATTGTTTGGCAGTAAGCTAATAAATCTAAAGAAAAACTTTTAAATTCTTATTTTTAATCAATATATATGAAAAATGTTCCTTCACTGGTTGGTTTACCCTACCATAAATTTTAATGAAATGGAATCGCTGCAGAAAGCAATTGCAAATAAATGTCCATAAAAATAAATTAATATAGTATTATCAGTATTATGAGAAAGGACTATTTAATTTTTTTTCCAGATCTAAAACAGAAAACACTTATGTAGTCCATTTAAAAAATACTTTTTAATATTTATTTATTTGTCTACTTTTAATTTGCTTGTGTCTTACCCAATTGGTATTTACAACTCGAAAAGAAGACTATCACTGATAGACAGACACGTGGACCTCAGTGCCAGCTGATCGCTTTATAAGCAAGAAGTCGTGTAAAAAGCGAGCTAAGTTTCTCCACATAAGTTAAAATGTCAATTAATTTGAAGTTAATAAATACAACGTCGTATCAAACTTCGAATTTGTTAAAATCATATTCTTGAGGCACTCAATATGGTCACCATCTATTATAGCAACTATTTGATGTTTTAAATCCAATTCTTAATTTTTGCCTGCTATCCCGTGCAATCGCAATGACAATCAATCGACTAATTTTCAAATTTTTCGAGATCAAAATTAGTATAACCTAAAAGATTATAGGTTCCCTTATTTAGGTGACTTGCCGCATGTAATTTCAATATCGAAAAATGAAAATTTAAAATGCATTTAGTGTAATTTTGTTTCTTTATGTTAACTTTTCTACCAGTTTCATAATATAAAATTATGGAGTCTGAATGATGTGGAAATTTCAAGAAATTCACATCCTTTAAAAAAATACTTTTATTCGGATAAGGTATGTTCTTACGTCGGATTTCGCAACTTAAAATATCATTTGGCCTAATTAATGAGCATATTTTGGCCTTTGAAACATAAATATTGTAATTTAAAAGGTAAAAACTCTATTACCAGATCAAAAGTTATTCAAGTATTCCGTTTTTTTAATTTTGTATACGGTACATCATTCCTGCGCTACGAAATATTGCCAACTTAACAGTTTCACCAACTTACATACATTAAGGGTAACGTATAAAAACTATAAAATAACTGTAAAACATATTATTTCAATTTTTTTGAAATGTATTGCAGAAGCTGCTATTTTTGGAATAGAAGAATATAATTAAATATCGCACTAATTTAATTGTTTATGAACGGGTATTGGAAAAACAGCTAATGTTTGACTAGTACAAAACAGCTAAAACCATTGCACTCATTATTTTCTCGTTAGTATTAGAACATTTTCTAATTTAAGACTATAAAAAATAACTGAATAATAAATCTTTTTTCTTGCGCAGGTATCGGAAAAGCTGTTACTACCAGACTAGCTGAATGTGGTGCTGAAGTCGTAGCTATCAGTCGCACGCAGTCAGATTTGGATGAACTGCAAGCAATTGTAAGTACAATATCTTTAAATCTATAGTAAAAATAAACAGTGAGCTTTTATTTAACAATTAATTTCAATGTACTGAAGTTTTTAGAAATATTAAAAAACGTATTAAATATTTTTTCTAAAAGTAACGTTTATTTCAGAATAAGAATATAAAAACGGTATGTTTAGACATCAGAAATTGGGAAACTACAACATCTGCAATTGAAAGCATTGGACCTATTGATCTATTGGTAAATAATGCAGCGATATTGAAATACAAAGATTTTGGGAGCATGACTGAGGAGGACGTAGATGAGTATGGATTTTTATATATAATCTTTATAAGGAACGAAAAAAGTATGATAAGCTTAAGAAAACAAATCTACTTAACTTCAATGACAAATTAAATTCTATTCTATATTAGATAAAATTTAAAAAAATTCGGATGAGATTGCGAATTTAAAATTTTACTTTAGAATTTAGCTTTCGATTTTTATCAAAAAAAAAATATTTCTCAAAACCTTTGAATGCAAGTTTGAAATAAAATATCTGCAATAATCAAGCTCAAGCAGAGAACCAAAGCACATTTAAATAAATTATAATTTTTGAATAACTAAAGCTTAAGTTATGGAAATGGTGTTTATTTATCTCAACAATGAATTCATCCGTATACCAGGTAACTGAACCAGGTAACTCAAAACTGATTAACAACTTCAAAAATCGATTAAGGCTGTTCTTCGAAGGCTCCACTGCAATTTGAAAGGATGCTTTTTTGCGAATAATATGCCATTTTTATAACTGCTGTGAGTTTGCAACTGTTACTTATGATTGGTAGGTTCAAGTTTAGCCTATCTTTCAAGAACTGGCCGGAAATATTTGATATTCCTGTCCAGGAGGAGATTATGAAGCTTCTACCTGAGATAGACCTGAAGACACCAATACGCCTCCAATGGATCCCATCGCATGTCGGTGTATATGGCAATGAGACAGCCGATGTGCTCGCCAATAATGGCCGTGATCTTCCTATGGACTGTTTCAACCGTCTTACTTTCACTGAGATCCACTCCCTGGGAAAACATCGTTTGCTTCCTGAGTGGCGCCATACTCCATCCCATCAGTGGTATGCTGGCAACCGCCCTGGCCTATCATTAGCATGCTGCGGCCCTCGGCCTTTCCAATCGGCCATGGGCAGATTTCGTAGTGGTCATTTTAAGTGTTTAAGGTTTCAAAATGGAGAGAAGACTTTCCAACCTTGTTCCTGATCACAACCTGCTAGTCCTGATCACCTTCTTTTTTGCCTTGGCGCTTCTTCTAAGCAGCTGCTGGTTGATCGGGACTTTCTGCAGATATATGGGGAACTGACGTGACGGGGCCTTCTGGACCTGGTCTAGGCTTTCCTTCTCCTGGGGGATGTGTAACAACAACAACAGTTTAGCCTATCTTTGCTCTTTAGCTATCAAACTTAGCGTTGTGTACTCTTATTTTGAAAATGGCGCAAAACGTCAAGATGGAGAAAAGCCGCAGTTTTGTGAAAATGAAAAGCGGTTGTGGTCTAATTTTTTAATATTTAAGAACTTACTCAAATGCTGCATTACTTGAGCCCATAAAAAATTGCAAAAATTGAGAATAATGCTGTGATTTCATCTAGGTGGATAGATGTCGTCAAATTAGCGAGTTTTAAAAAAACTTTAATAACTTTTCAAGTTATTTGTCTGTTCTAAAGCCCAGATAATTCTTTACGGTAAGATTATTTATATAGTTTAAAATCATCGCATTGCTTCAATCACCAACAGTATCTACATAACAAGGTGGTCCATTCTTTTTCGACAAAACTTATAGACTGCTTTGCAAATATTTTACTTGGAATAATCTACCATGCAGCAAAAAACAATGTTGTACAGTGAGCCAAAAAAAATTAACTATCCTGAATAACTTTTGATCCAATGATCGGATCATCATGTTCTAGGACTCATTCTTCATGGTTCGCGAAAGTGACCTCAAATATACTAAAAAATAAGAGCAGACGATATTTCAAGTTTCAAAATCAGACACAAAAACGTACTTTCTCTAAATAATTGTACCTTTTTTCAACTGATTCAGATTTCTGACCCCCAAAATATAGGGGATAGCCACAATCTGAGAAATATGGTCCTAATAGTTTGGTCATTGGACCGCTCCAAAGTTTGTACCCCTTAAAGTTAATTTTACTTTTTATGTATTTCGCTGTTTATTTTAAGTATCCGACTTTTTTGAAATTCTATTTCTCAGGAACTATTTTACCGATTTTGCTTAAATTTTGCATTTTGCTATATAAAATTACGTTCTTTAAAATTATGCAAAAAATTGTATACCTTCTAATATTCTTTCACCCATTCTTAAATGAAATAATAAAAAATAATAAATGTATACTTATTATACTAATTATCTTTGGATAAACGAATTTTATAATTGTGTGCAAAAATTTTTAAATTCGTCTAAAATTTTCTCGAGTCATAACAAAGTACTCAAAAAGTAAAATTAACATTAAATGGTCTAAACTTAGGAGCATTCTCCTGGCCAAACTTTTGAAACCATACTTTCTAGATTGCCCCTGTATTTTGGGGATAAAAAAATCCGAATTCGTCGTAAAAAAGGTATATTTATGCAGAGATAGTACGTTTTTGTGTTAGATTTCATAACTTAAGATGTTGTCTTCAATCCAAATTTGAGGTCATCCCTTTGAGCCATTGAATCCTAATACGGGAAAATTTGATCATTAAATCAAAAGTTATTCAGGGAGGTCAGTTGTTTTTTTCGCGCACTGTACATTTTTCTTGTTAGCTTTGGCATCTTTGGACTAAATTTTAAATTAGTTCGAAATTTTTGGAGAAACAACATACTTTCTTTAGCAGGACACAGAAAACCAAGTATTTTTGCCTCCTTTTCATATTATTGATCATTCATTTTTTGACATCCATTAATATTACATCTGCATTCAGAAATAATGTTCCTACATTCTAAATGTTAAGAGATAAGAAAAAAGTCGACGACTCGGTAACATTAAAAAACAAATATTGTATTAATGACCTTAAAAAAGCAAAAATATTGACTTAGGGTTTTATCTCTAAATCTGTCACATTTTATGGTTCATCATATGGATACTAACCAGATGTACGGGGAGTGTTTACCTTTATTCAATTTTCAACTTACTTGTTTCCTTTTTCTTTAAAATGTTATATTTTAAACAACTTCAAAATGTTGTGCCTTTTCGTTTGCCTATTAATAATATTGTTTCGTCAGTGAATTCTGCCATACAGCAGATCAGTTCTTTTTCTTTTTTTTAAAGCAAAAAGTTTGGAAAGTTGGTTAAAGGTGCAATATGGTGTTGCATCTTTCGACTTTTGAATATTACACCTTGGATAACACTCATTTTGGGTTCTTTTCTTCTAGATTTTTGAGTTTATAGAAGTTAGATATTAATATATTTAAAGTCTATTTCTTATGAAGTTTTCAAGTTGATTTTACGCTGTAAGAAATTCAGGATTAACCCACAGTTTAAAGGACCTATACTAACAGTAAAATTCCATTTACCGTAAAATATTATACCGTATTAGAGAGATCCAATGATTTTACGGTAATTATTACGGTATATCAGATTTTATGTTCCGGTAAAAATAGATTTTACTGTTAAGAGTGTCGGTACCCTGAGTGTTAATACTTCTAACCGTAATTTTGATCCAGAAATTTTTACAACTCCTGATTTGATCCGGAATAACTCAAAGAAATTACATAATGATATCGAATCTCTATAATTATATAGGCATATTGGATGCATGCATAAAAATTTTATTTATTGAAGATAGCAAAAATTTCAGAGAACTTTATTTTGCTAACTAACATTTAAAATGCCTTTGCTAAATAACATGTTGTAAATGCCTTTGATCGGTTCAGAGAACAATATTGTTTCGACTTGCAACAAGCATACATTTTTTTATTTCACTTTTTCTTTAAAATTTCGAGTTTCATCTGACCGAAAATGAAACGGTATTTTTATAAATAAGTTCTATTTTTATAAATACGTACTTTAGTTTTTTGCCATTAAATTCATTGAAATAATTACTAAGTAACAAAAATACCAAAAACAATTTCTTAATCGCTTATCTGTAGAAACTGAAATTGTCATCAACCCGGATGACAGTTCCCGTTGATATAGGCACCAACATACATTGAATGCAAATTTTTCTTCTGGGGGGGGGGCACATTTGTCTGAAACGGCATCCCTCTCCCTTTCTTCATGAGTTCCTTTTAATTATTACTATTTGGTGATAAATTGACATAATATGTTATTTAATTCTTATGTCTGTGAAACTGATTTAATTTCTTCATAGAAAATATGAAAAATATTTACAAATATATATTCTTTTTTTGTTTTGCAGAATCTACAACATAAATTTAAAAGCTGTTATAAATATTACACAAGTAAGTACATCAATACAGTATACAAGTAAGCTGTACAATATATGTAAATAGATCAATACAATTACAATATACAAAGAGAAAAATATTTTGCTAAAATTACCGCACTGAATGGTAAAAAGATTGCTGGTTAAAACAAACAGAATTCTGAAAATGAAACCAAAATATACAGTATTTAAACCCTTCATATGGTAACAGTTCATCAGAATTTCTGGTTTTCAAAATTATATTTCTTATTACCTCACATTTGGTAAAAGTGCAAAACTGAAAAGTTAATTTAATCAAATAAATGGTTTCTGTGCTATGCTGGAAAATCATGATAAAACTACAAAATGTTACCATATATATCAAATTTTAACAAATATTATGAGACGAATTTTATTAATAGTTTAACCAAAATCAGTACCCAAGTGCTCCGGTAAAAATAACCATGCTTTTTGGTGTCTGAAGAGCCAGAAACACGGTAAATGTTAGCATATTCTGATAGTTTCGACCACACTTTTTTCTCAGCGTATTTATATGTTTTCAATATATTATAAAATACTCCTATTGAAGTATTTTACAATTTATATAGGGGGAAAATATTTATTTAACCTAGAAAAGTAAATTGTTCCAGTAAATAAGTTTCAATTATGAGCTATAAAATGATCTATTTAAAACTATATATTTTAGATTGTTGTCAATGGCATGAAAGAGCGAGGAGTAGGTGGATCCATTGTAAATGTATCCAGCATAGGAAGTTTTAAATGCATGGGTAGTGTCGGCATATATGGTTCAAGCAAAAGTGCTGTAGATCAACTAACAAGATGTATGGCAACAGAGTATGGCCCTCACAATGTAAGATGTATCCTATTCCTATAGTAATATTTATTTTAACAGTCATTTAAATATGAAACACGCTGCTTTTTATACAAATTCTTCTTCTATAGATTAGAGTGAATGTTGTAAACCCTACGGCTATACGCACGAATATGGCGGCTGAAGTATTTGAAGAAGGTAATGAAATGGGAAAGACATTAGCAGAAAGAACACCTCTAAAGAGATTGGGAGGTAAGAAAAGACATCGCATTTATTACAAAATAACATTTTTGTTAATAAGCAAAAACGTTTTAACTCGACCAAAAGTTAACGTTTTAACTCGAACGTTTTAATTCGACTAGTGGGTAAATTATAATTTCTACTTGCCAAAATGTCTGACCCTGTCTTCATTAAGCATGAAACAGTGTTTTTGTTTCTAATGCCAGTTGCCAATACCAGCAAGCCTGCTTGGTGAAACCAAGCGAATTTAAGGCAAAGGGTGTTTTTTTTCTGTGACGCCATCCATGATCAATAATAAAACTTTAGACGCACACGTCACAGTCTGTTTTAAAACGGTCTGTTTATTCATACATCCATTCATTCATGCAATTCATAATTTTGATGCCAATGATGTTTCATTCAATCGTAATTTTTACCTGAACCTAAAAACAATCAATCTCCAATTCAGTTCCTACTGAGGTATCAATCTGCTATGTGAACTTGGAGAACTTTGTGACCCAACTGATTTATCGTGCACCAGTTACCATTTACTACAAGGGGAGTCTCAGAACTCACGTCCAAATTATGTAATATTGCAAATGGCACTACCATGTAACCGGGCAGCAAGAAAAAAATGAAATTTCTGGAAAACCCCTGATCATTTTGAGCTTTGTTTTAATAGTAGAAAAACTACATAAAAAATTGCTTGAAACTGTTTGCGTTTGTAAGATATTCAAATAAGACCTTTTTTCATTAGTTTCCAAATATGATTCACAACAAAATTAAGAAGAAAAAAAAATAACCTAAATTTTCGCACATGTGCAGTATAAAAGAACTGTTTTAAATACTTATATCTTGCGTAGTTTTAAACGAATTTTACTGAGTATTTTTGAAGTTATAGCAAAAATGCGTAAAACAAAAAATTAGTTTTTTTTTTTTTTTTTTTTTTTTTTTTTTTTATAAAAACGTTCATATCTCTATAAATATTTAAGCTAGAATTAAGAAATTTTTAGCAGTTGTTACAAGTAATAATTCAAGTAATCGATACAAGTTACAATCTTATTGTTGCTTGATTTTATGTTACAGGGTGTTTAAGATTGCTAGTTTTCTTTCGTAATTTATTATCGGCCCTCAAACCTCTGAAAACTTTCAACTTTATTCAAAAGTATGAAAAATCACATGAACTAAACAACTCTAAAGTTATAAAATAATTCTCTGAGTATGTCTTGAGAAATTTCAAAAAGTGATATTATCTCTTCCACTATTGTAGGGCAGTGTTTGTCTTGCAAATAATTATGTGTAAATATTTTTCATTTGAGTAGGAAGGAAAAATGCAACTTCATGTGAATTGATGTCTCTTATCAGTTCCATTTCAGAAACAATGATAAGACTATTTTTTCCTTTTTATAATATTGGAGTGAGATAATATATTTGATGTGCGGTATTTTATTTTACTTATCATACTTTTATTACTTTCTTAAGTGGCCAACGTAACTAAAGTGTTTGTCATGCATTATAATCTTTGTAAATAGAATTGGAATCTCAAGGTTACGTGGTTTTCCTCACTTTCACTTCTCCGTTACATCTACGAATCTTACTTTTTCTAGTTTATCCCAACTTCTTACTATCACGTACTGCGGAGGAGAAAAAGCAAGATTTGCCGAAACCATGAGATAAAAAGTGTGGAGGCGGGGAAATCATTTAACCCTGAGAAGTCTATTCTTATTTACACCGAACATTGGCCTTTCCCAATATTAACTTTGACTCATTTTAGAGTATGTGGTCATTTAGTAAGATATCTAGTGGTTTTTGAATATGAAACGGTCGAGAGTCTGGGATTTGAAAGAGTCTGGCGTGCATGCTCAATCACTCAGCATAACATGATGTGTTAAATACCTAATGAAAGATTTAAATGAAAAGATAACTAATTCTGTGGTTTTTTAGAAATACTAATTGAGTTGTATAAGTCAAACAATCGGCATTCCAAACTTGTAAAAATGGAAATTATTTCTTGAAATAAAATTGATAAAGAGTTTCTCTTCCCCATGGCACTGCTGCATCTTTTTAAATGATTATACTCTTTACTGAGTTAATGTTTCAGGTTTTAAACAGAGATGAATTTTTTTTTAATCATTCAGTTTTGCGATAAAAAAGCACGTGTATCTTTTTTTTTCTGTTTCCAGAGGTTGATGACGTAGCCTACCCGATCCTATTCTTGTTGAGTGACTATGCGGCATTAATTACTGGAATCAGAATGCCCATTGATGGAGGAATCACCAACGTTTTCTAAGAAAATTTTCTTCAGTGTGAATGAATATTGTTGACTTGCTCTTTCTTTAAAATGTACTTCTAATTAATGTGACTGTAATATTATTGAAAAAGAAGCACGTGATAAGTTAGGTGGCAGTTGAGTGACGCAATTTTATTAAAAATTAATCATACCTTTATTTAATTATTTTATACTTTATTTATACTTTCAATGTTGTGCTTACATATTTATTATGATTGTAATTAATCATCTATTAAAAATCATTCTTCAACAATGTATATAAATATAATATTTATATTTAAATATAAACATTTCTAATTGTTTTTATTTATTGATTTTTAACTTTTTAACCAATAGATGCAATTCAGCTGAGTAGAAGACAATTAATATACATTACAGAAAAACAGGGGAAATATGAAGTGTGTTGCTAAGAAATCAGTAATAAAGAAAATAAAATGCGTGTTCGAAATGACACGAAATATTACAAAAATAAACTGAATCAAAAACAACTTAAGTAATGAAAAAAGTTTTATTCGAAGGCTTGCAGCGATTGACGTGTGTTTTATTCACGTCTACTTACTATACAATAAACTCAATATTTCTTTAGAATTAAGAAAATGTTTTAAGGCCTGTAAAAAAAAAAATTCAGAAGTTTGTCGTTAAGAAACATATTGATTTTTCTAAGGAATAGTTTTTAAACCATTCTCCCGATGGTAAAGAAACAACTTTAAAAGTTTTAACTATCTAATTTAATACTGCATACGATATTTCAAATAAAAAAACCGACCTAGATAGCGTAATTTCGCTCTATAAATGCACTTATTTTGACGTGTTTAATTTTTTGCGTCATCTAAAATTTGCATTAAAGCGGTCAAATAGTACCAAAGCAATATTTATTCAAAAAGTTTTTTTTTTTTTAAATTTTTTTTAAGTAATAAGATTTTTAAAATTGGGATCAATTCCATTCAAAAAAAAATTTCTTATCGTACCATATCTATACCAAATAAATCAAAATTTGGATGAATTTTTAAGTTTAGTTCGGGGAAATAGTAGGAAAGTTTATGGGAAGAATTTTTTTTTTTTTGTTTGTTTTTTTTTGAGTAAATTGATTATATTGCTGTATGGAAAAATGTTTTAGCTTGCGTAATTTGCGTTAAATTTTCAACACAACTGCAGAATATAAAACTAACATAGGAATCCCAAATCATGGAGTACGCTATCTATAAAATTTTAGGAATCCTGATTCACAATTGTAGCTTCCCCCTCCAACAAACAAATATGAGGCGAGTAAACAAAAAAAGAATCCAAATTATCAAAAAGTTCGTTTTGGAACTAAAATTCTATGGTTTGGGAGGAAAATAGAGGGGAATAGCACGTGCAGTGTTTGTTGAGTGAATATGGATAACCATGAAGTGAAGCACAAAGTTTTTAAACTACTTTTCTTTAATACAGTACCGTCTCTATAAAGCAAAGTAATTCATAATAAATAATGCAGCATAAACTTAGAAACGTGACTTCTTGCATATATTTGAAATTTTTAAGCAACATAAAATATTTTACCTCAATCTTCGGGCGCGTTTCATATTGCTCAATCAGGGCCGCGGTGGAGCGCTCGCATTTCAATGAGGTGACCCGGGGACTGGTCGATTCGAATTTTGCTGGTCCATTCGAACAGACCACAGTGCTGACGTAAAATACCCTCAGTGGTAGATGGATCATGAGTTAGAGTCCTTTTGCCATCAGGCGAACCGTGGAAGGTTTTCCTGTTTTTCTTCTCAATCTAACGTAAATGCTAGTAAATTCTGTCAATAAGTCCTTCACGAAGGCAAATTTCTCCATTCTTGATTCAGAAGTTTCCTTATCTTCTGAATTAAATTCTAAAATACAAGGCTATGTAGTTGAACATTGGCCGTCGTACACCCAAAATTGTCTCGGCTATTTAACGATGGTTATAAAATAAAAAAAAAATTCAATGAGTTAATTAGCCTATAATTATTTAACTCGTTGCACTATATAAAAAAATACAGTTTTTAACCTGCAACTTATGAATTGTATTTTTGTGCAACAAATAAATTAATTTAACTGGTGTCACATTGGCCAATTTTAAAACTCCAGTAATAAGAATCTGTGTACAGTGAGCAATGTAAAAAAAAGCAGCTCAAAAATCTAATGATAGAATTTTTACTCAAATTGCAATCTTAAAATTTTAAAGGACTAATTTCAAATATGCTAAAATATTTGTGCAGATGACATTATGAGATAAGACAAAAATATACTCTTTCTCTGAATTAACACCCTTTTATTCGACGAATTTTAATTCTCAATATATGATCCCGAAAGCTTAGATAGGAAAGCAGTCAATAGTTTAGTTCGCTTAAAACGTTAATTTCAATTATTTTAACGCTGAGCAATGCAGAAAAAATTGTATTTTTGAAGTTTTATTTTTGAAGAACAATTTTACCGACTCTGTTCAAATTGTTAATAGCGAAAATGATTTTAAATTTTGTATACCTAATAACTCTTATATTTTGTATATTTTTCAACCATATGTAAAGCAAATGAAAAAAATAAATAACCATTGCGTGACAAAATTATTTGATTATCTTAAATAATTACAGAGATCAGGTGAAACATGCAAGAAGTGACAATAACATTTAAGAAAGCAAAATTTTGACCGCTTTCATCCTCAAACTATTTGGACAATACTTTACAGTTCTTGACATTGAATAGTTCCAGCTTCGAATCTCGCTCAGGGCATGGATGTTTCTTTCACTGAGTGGTCCTCTGTTGTATGATGTGTGAATTCAGCCTACCCTATGAATGAATCTGAGCAACACCTCTTAGAAGAGAGAAGGTCTCAGCACGGATAAATTTAGTAGTCCGATGTAAACATAAATTGAGCAGTTGTGTTTTTACGATGTCATTACGTTTAGACTACTAACGGATCAAATTTCTTGCTTATGGTAACCCGTGCTGAGGCCTTCTCTCTTCTAGGAGTTATTGGTCAGTGGTAATATGGTGGGGTAATGTGACTGAGATTTATCGAATCTAACTGAGGTCTTCTTTCGAGGTTCCGAAAAAAAAATCTTACAATTTGCGACTCACCATTTTAGACTTTGCTTTCATAAATATTTTAGCTTGAAGGTCTGTCCCTCGATTTCTTCATCAAGACTGC